>OX383901.1:8780000-10030000 GCA_947532125.1 Saturnia pavonia
TCCGGGTTGTCCTGGGTATCCTGGTTGACCAGGTTGTCCTGGGTATCCCGGTTGTCCTGGTTTTCCTGGAGTTCCCGGCTGTCCTGGTTGGCCGGGTTGTCCTGGATATCCTGGCTGACCCGACTGGCCGGGTTGTCCAGGGTATCCTGATTGTCCAGGTTGTCCTGGCGTACTTGGTTGTCCCGGTTGTCCTGGGTATCCCGGTTGGCCTGGTTTTCCTGATTGACATTAAATTTAATAACAGTTGTAAATTATAACAATACTTTGTGTCGAAAGTTTTACACTATTTATTAGTTGGAACTAAGGTTTTCTTGATTGACCTAAGATTATAACAGTTGTATGTTAGAGTAATACGTTATGTAGAAAGTTCTACATAATATATCAGTCGGCGCTAATAGCTATGTTTTACCTGATCCTCCTGCTTGTCCTTGTTGACCGGGCTGTCCTGGGGTTCCTGGATGTCCGGGTTGTCCTGGGTATCCTGGTTGACCGGGTTGTCCTGGGTATCCTGGTTTACCAGGTTGTCCTGGAGTGCCTGGCTGCCCTGGGTATCCCGGTTGGCCAGGTTGACCCGGAGTTCCTGGCTGGCCGGGTTGCCCTGGAGTACCTGGTTGACCTTGCTGTCCAGGTAGGCCTAAATTTATAAATTCCATTAATAACTTTAAAATGCACTCATAGTTTATACTATAATATACTCGTATAGTATTAAATATCTGGGAGCCAGAGCTTCGCTCGGTGTTATGAAAACAAAAAAAACCTATTCGTAAATACAAAATGTCATCTAATCCTTAGAGCAAATTCCAAGAAACCATTTTCATAAATTTGTTCGATGTTTATATACTAGAATTGCTTACATAATAGTATTAGATTATAGGATTTTACCTTGTGAGCCTTGGCCAGAATCAACTGGTTTGCTTGGTTCATATCCTCCTGAAGGTGGACCGCCTGGACCTCCTGATAAAGAAAAATAAGGTAAAACCACCAGTAATTGACACTGCACCAATAGTTGACACTCTGAGGAAGAAAATTAAATATTAAGAAAAAAAGGAAGCCAAAGATCGAGATGGCCAAAATCACTGATTACTGATATATTTTTAATGTTATAAATACATATAGGTACAGTCAGTTATAAAAGTCGGTTAACAAACTCAAGACTTCAAATCAATTTAGTATCAAATATTTAATTTTCTTCGTCAGAGTGTCAACTATTGGTGCAGTGTCAATTACTGGTGGTTTTACCTTATTACATATAATAAAATAAAATACTCCTATTTCGTATACCTTACACCACAATTATATTTCGAAAAATCAAGATTAATTAATTAATAATAAGTATTAGCTGGGCGGCGTGGATAATAGGCATGATGACTATAACAAAGAATCACTGAAATATTAATTTTAAATAATGAAATAAGTAAAAAGTACTCAGAAAACGTATTCACATTTATATTGAAAGCGAAATGTACATACGAGTATATCTATTAAAATAAAAACTCAAAATACTAGCAATCCGCCATGTTTTGTGAAACACCAATCAGATCATATGACGTCACGGGTCAAGGCCTTTTGCAGAAAAGTAAACATGATTTTATTCTATTCGAATTACTCTTGTGGTAACGATTATCGATAATCTCTGCAACGTTTTTCAATTATTTTATGGTTTCAAACTATTAAATTAACTAGTTTTGCGCTATCACAACCATAAACCAATAAATGTTAGCGAATGAATAAGGATTTATTAAGGAAAAAAAAATATTTTAATTTGTCTATAATTTATTTGTTGAAATTGGAAATGGTTCTTGCGTCAAAAAAAAACTTTCACTCAGCAGAATTTCGATTTATTTAAACTTCCTTGTAAGTAAAATGTGCATATTGAAATGTAACATTTGCCCTGAGTATAAGGTAGATACATGTAAAGTAGTATCCAGTTACATGAATACCTAGTAAATAATATAGAAGAAGCGTGTATTTCCGAAGCATGCTAGGTGTCGCTTGTCAAGGGTATGAAAACTTGACAAAAATATTAAGAAGTGTGGTTTAATGTTTGTTGCTAAACGAATGCAAAGACCTATAAACAATGTTAAGGAATGTGATCTTATTTTTTGTACTTTTGATTTTAGTTAGAAGAAAAATGTTTAAATTTTAATGTTTTTTCATTATGGATATCTAATATGTATATTTTATTGTACAATTAAGGTGGCAAAAAAAGTTTACGGCCCGTCTGATGGTAAGCGATTATCGTAGCCTGTAACGCGTAACCGACTCTGAACCTCCCTTCCCCAAGGACTCTGAAAACCTTACTCATCGCAGGAACACAACCCAAGGTTATTTGGTTTCGATCTTCTATAGGGTTGAGTTATTTCACCAGTCCGTCTGGCCCAAGTAGAGAGAAATGTCTCTATTAACCTACCTTTCTTATTATAGTATCAAACCCTTTGTATCCATTATTTTATTATAAAATTCATAAATTTAAAATTATTATACATATACTTACATACATATTGTACTAAGTTACACAACCGAACTGCTCCTTAGGTATACTATATAATTTGTGCATTGCTTGCACTTTTACATTTTATTTTACAGACAATAATATATTTGTATAAGTTCAGTTCGCGACCAACCACAGGCGACTCAATACCACAGCTCGTTATTTACCACTAGCGGCTGATTGTTATAACTAGGTCACATAATAAACTATTTAACAAATATCCACGTCTTTTATACACATTATACTATAGAAATCATTTTTAAAACTCAGAATATCTACATTATTGTCTGAGTACTGAATGTATACGAATAAAATACAATAAATACGGCGAGGATGTTCCTTGATGTAGACTAGTTGAAACTGCGCGGCGCTTACTATGGCATGACTCGTGACGTTACAATCACCGCCATGCCACTTGCGAGCGTACTGGCGTCAATTTAAAACTTGTTTTTAAATATAATAATAAATAATAATGAATACGTAATACGAAATACGTAAATAATAAATACGTAAGATCATTATAGAAATGCTTTTCTAAAAAGTCATCATGCCTATTCTTTAAAGTAATAAACTGCTGAAACTTGTGTCACGTAAGAAGATTGTTGGTAACTATTACACCGCGCGCAGTACCCTAAGTGTTGTTCTAGTTATACTGCGTAAATACACATACACATGTTCGTTCCCTTCTCCCAGCGGGAAGAAACATGTATATATGTATAGTTAGTTTAGATCCAATGATAGGGAATTAGACAGATCGCGAGTTCATTGCATACGCAGCTACAGTCCGAGCCGTGGTCAGGTCACTTTGGCACCCTCGGAACTTGTTGCCTTGCTTTCGCGGCTGAGTGCCTTAAGCGCTCGCCCCCAAGCCCGGTGAAACTGTAAAAGCCGCAAAGGCTCCAGGGCCCCTAAGGCTAACAATATAGACAGTACAAAAAAAAAGTGTAACTATTCGAAACCGCTACCGCCAGCTGCCTATAGATGGTCGCAAATATGATGTTGCGTATGCATATGGCAGTCACGTAACCTATGAGCAGAAGTATTGCGCAAGCAGTTTCCCGTCCTCGACATCAAGGGTGGTGTTAGGAACACCGTGGGGATTTTTTAGTGAGTATTCCTGGTATTTTTGTTACCATGTGAGCCTCATATACCATTTCGGCCTGCCCGGGCCGTCTGTGGATGCGTAAATACATTTTTACCCACGATAAAAAAAAGACTCGTAACCTATGTTGTCCTAACCGCCCGCGCGCTCTAAGCGCAATCCCCGCACATCAATTAGTTGCCTTCGGCCTTGGTGAGTACACATTGTTTCTATATTTATTACGTTTTATAGGAATTCATGTTAACTAGCCACCCCGCCCGCCTTGGTGTATTCATCATACAATAGCTACTTCCTTTAAATGCCATTCGTGGACAGAATTCTATTAGATTTATCTAAGATTTACCTGGACCTCCGGGACCGCCTGGTCCTCCAGGACCACCTGGACCTCCTGGACCGCCAGGAGAACCAGGGGTACCTGGGCTTCCTGGTTGCCCGGGATAATATCCACCTGAAGGATAGCCACTGGGAGCGCCCGCACCGCCTGGACCACTAGGTCCTCCTATAAGAACGTTATCATAAAATTTTAATATTAAATAACTTATAATCTAAGTTATAATAACTTATATAAATTATACTAAAAGTTTTTACTAAATGCATATGGAAATATACACGATACCTATAACAAAAAAGTAAATTTTATATTTCCTGTCTGTCTGTTTTTCCGGATAATCTCCGAAACGATTTGACTGATTCTGACGGAAATTTCACTGCCAGATAGCTCTGATGTTATAAGGAATAAGTTAGGATAATTTTATTTAAGAAAAACAATTAGGGTCCACACAAAGACTAAAAAAAACCTTTTTAGTAGTCCTTTTTAGTAGCTAGTTTATCTATATTTTTGGACTGTTCATTAAATATATTATAAAGAATTTCACGTCAAATGTATTTGACTAAAATACCTGGTCCGCCAGGACCTCCTGGCCCTCCTGGTGTGCCGGGTGTTCCAGGGGTGCCTGGGCCTCCGGATTGGCCTGGATAATAACCGCCTGAAGATGGACCACTTGGGCCGCTGGGACCACCGGGTCCACCGGGACCTCCTGGGCCACCAGGTCCTCCTATAACAATATTATATTTAATTTTAAATAATTTATATTCTAATTTATATATGCAGTTAATCATTTAATTTCGTACCTGGAGTTCCTGGTGTCCCTGGTGTTCCCGGAGATCCCGGTTGACCGGGGTAATAGCCACCTGATGGCCCGGATGGACGGTTTCCTGGGCCACTAGGACCTCCTAACCATTTAAAAATGATATTAAAGAAAATTATATGAGGGTTTGCTTTACTTTTTATTGATGATTTCATGTCATTTTGGAATGACCCCAAGATATTATGCCATAATTTGTGAGGTTCAAGTACGAGTATTTAAGTTGAGCGGGTGCATATATTTAGCCAAGCTATCTGTATTTTTGGATTTTTTATTCACATACATTGCAAAGTTTGTAGAAATTCGCATCAAATATATTTGACTAAAGTACCTGGTCCGCCAGGACCTCCTGGCCCTCCTGGTGTGCCGGGTGTTCCAGGGGTGCCTGGGCCTCCGGATTGACCTGGATAATAACCACCTGAAGATGGACCACCGGGACCGCTGGGTCCTCCAGGACCACTGGGACCACCGGGGCCGCCTGGACCTCCTGGTCCACCGGGACCGCCAGGCCCACCTGAGGTCAAGAAATAGAGTTGCGTATTAGCTGACGTTGAAACTCGATTTAAGCATTTCTTTGTATCCTTTTGAACTTTAGGCTATACCTGGTGTTCCTGGAGAGCCTGGAGTTCCAGGAGAGCCTGGGCTGCCTGGAGTGCCTGGGTAATATCCGCCACCACCTGTTGGTCCAGTAGGACCACTTGGACCACCTACATAATATTGATTTAGTAAATTTAATATGATATTTGTATTTTTTTAATGACATATTTGAGTTTTTTAAAGTATTTTATTTACCTGATCCTCCCTGACCTGGATAGTAACCACCTCCAGAGCCGGGTGTGCCTGGGGTACCTGGACCTCCTGGCCCACCGGGGCCACCAGGAGACCCGGGACTACCGGGTGTACCGGGAGTACCAGGTGTGCCTGGATAATATCCGCCGCCTTGCCCTAAAATCATTTGATACGGTTTTAATATTAAATATTATAATCAAAGTAAAAAAGACAAAGATTATTTTTGTTCATACCGAAATCGTGTTTAATTTTTAAAATAAATAACTATGTTTGAGATATAATATGATTTAGACAATTTGGAATGTGGTATTTTATGTTCTAATTGTTTATGATTTTAATAGAGATATTCTTCATCGCAACTTATAAATTAAATATTTTAGCATGATTAGTTTTATGGCTACATACATGAGCCGTCGGGTTGGTATGATCCATCAGGTCCGTATGATCCGTCGGGGCGATAAGATCCGTCTCCGCCATATTGCCCATCTGGTCCACCGTTGGGTCCGCCTGGACCGTTAGGTCCTCCTGGACCGTTGGGTCCGCCTGGACCGCTGGGCCCGCCTGGACCATAAGGTCCATTAGGACCACTTGAGCCACCACCTGATACATAATTGTTAATAATAATGTTTTGTTTACACGTGAGGTACAAAAGCTCCATGTTTTAAAAATAACAGTCTTGTACCTTGTCCTGGATATACTACGCCAGGGCTTGGGTTACTAGTTTGTCCGCTGCTATCAATAGGGCGCTGTGGTTTCGGTTTAGGTTTTGGTAGTGGTTTCGGTGGCACACCGCCGGGAGTACGGCCGCACCCTTTTGGGAAGAATAGTTTGTTCCACGGTATTATTTGACCTGGTTTCGATTCCATCGGTTGATTATCGTTTCTGAAAATATTTTCAGTGATAAGAAATATCTAAAATTTTGTCAATAGTTACGATATTTCATTGTTTTATGAATGAATACGTATTTTGTATTTTACTAAATTAATGAACCCAATCATGGCTCAAACAAAAATAATTAAATTTTCCTTTTATGATTAATTAATTTTATTTAATTATAAAGGACTAAGCATCACTCAACTTAGTTAATAAATTAACTCGTAAGTAAATATATACTTACGCTTCATCATACTCGTACTTTTCGTCGGGATAGACTTCGACGGGTTTTTCGGGTTCTACTACTCTATAGCCGTGACTATCAGCAACGTAGTGTGTTGCTCGAAGATAACCATCGGCATCCACGTAACCATAGCAACCGTAGGTGACTCCGTCAGGACCACGATTTTCGTGATGGAACTGTCCATTGGGACCGACGTCATAACCAAAACCGTATGCACCTATAAACGAGAAATTTACTGTATCATATTGACATTAAAACTAATTTAACAATTATAAATTCAAAATTCTTTGCATTTTAGGAGACATCTTCTGTAAATAAGATCTTCTGTAAGACCTTAAGACCTACTGCACACCTTGACCGATAGCTTGCATAAGCTACACGATGATAGGTAATCGTGAATCTAATCGCAAATATAGTGTTTGCATGAAGAGGTGACCACATATTGAAATCTTTGAATATAGAGGTCATTCTTTGAAAATAAAGATTTATGTAGTTCGATTTGCGTATAAATTTGTTGTCAATTAATTACTTACTCGTGTCATAGTTCGTTTCATAATACTGTTTCTTTTCATCGTCTTCAATATCCACCACTACTTCGTTGTCATTTTGTCCTTCATATGGACTGAGTTGTCTTCCATGTCGATCTTCTACAGCAACTGCTTTTGTGTCATTTTTTGGCTTATCAGCGCTAGCTTGGTTCAGTGCTAGCACCACCTGTAACAAATAATCATTATCAATGGTTTTTATTACTTAATCAAAAACTTAAAAGTAAATTGATTCAGATTTTTTTTTGTAGTTTTAAAATAAAATGTTAATATGAAAGGCATGAAGGAGTAATAATAACTTTATTCACATATTAATATGAAATTGATTTTGAGTCAATGAATTCAATTTTACGTCTACGCATACGAGTATAATAATATGTGGTAACTAACGAAGGGACGTTTGTAGTTCACGCATATTAATGCTTGTGTTATCAGTTATCAAATACTGAACAATAAAGTAATGTATATATAAGGTAACAGTATAGAATAATTCAAGCTTAACTTGATCCATACTTATGTCATTATAGTTATATTCTTAAAGTTACAAAAAGCTAACTAATTACCGTATTTCTATTGAAATCGTATTTTAAGGTATCATTGTAAGCGTAGCGCTTTTCAAGTTGATACATAATCACATTTAGTGTTTAAGTATTCAGGAGATAAAGATGGTGATTGAAAAAAAAACTACGTATAAATAATAGCATCACTCAGTCATAGTAACGTAACTTTAACAAAATTTACATCTTTAAGTATTTTGTTAAAACATACTTAGTCCTTACATACTAAAAGTTTCGCTGTTATTGAAATATGACATAAATTGCAGTTTTAAATGTTAACACATTTAGCGTAGCTTTGAAATAACACATTTAGCATAGCGTTGAAAATAATGATAATTGGAAGGATTAGACTATGAAATATGTTTACGAGTCATATCAGGGTTATATTATAATCGTAGAATCCTTATACGCTTAATAACCTAAGTAATTTAAAAGGAAATAATTTATCAAAAAAAAGCCTAACTTTTTCTGTAGGTATATCGAATATTACATAATACAGGCAATTTATTTTAAATACATAAATTATACCCATAAGTCTTGTTATAAGTTTAACTATGTATCTATATATCTGTGCATCTGAACATCATAGCCCGCAAACAGCTGAACCGATTTTGATATAGTTTGTCGTTTTTGAAAGATGACATGATCGAGAGTATTCTTAGTTATGATTAAAGTAAATCTGTTCCGCCGTTTGAAGATTATCAGCTCTTTTCTAGTTGATAAATAAATGGGATCATCTTTCAGAGGTCTGATCGAGTCGAAATTTGGTATTCTGTTACTTAAATGCTGCATAATCTGGAATCTCCAGGATACCAAACTCTTCACCAACTTACAGCAGAGATATGGTGTTTGGGCTCATTGGAATGGTCTCAATGAAAACGTTAATATATATTTTTTAAGTTACCCTATTTATTTATAATACAAATTAATAAAGTGTAACACATTTCGTGTTTGGGGATGGGGGGGAAATATGGGGATAAAATTGGTATACATATTAGTTATACACACGTTACGTTGTACGATTTATGTTGGGTTTGTCCAATATACATGATATTGCGTAACGCGTATGAATGCCTCTTGTATATTATCTAGATGCAAGTTATGTAAATATTCAACTTTATGTATAAATAATACATATACACGTATTTATACCGATGATTCATATACTGAATAATCCGCAAAAATCATGAGTTTTGTATAGTTATAAATGCTTTTGTCTACTACCTACGTCATCCTACTGCCGGGCACGAAACAGTTGTACTTAATTATATTTCCGATACTTATATTATGTATTTTTGTTATCATTTTACTAAACAACTTATTCGCGGTTAGAAGTTAGACCATAATAATATTATTTCAACTAAAAGCAATAATAATTATATTATTTAATTATCATGCAATTATACATATATACTAGTCTTCCATCTAGTTTAACATATTAAACTCAGATAAATTTCCTATATTGGTTGAATAATTTACCTGTAAATGTTTTAGAAACAAAAACTTTTTTTTTTCAAAATTATAAAATTTATATTAAGAAAATTAGCTTAATTAATAATTAGCAGTGTCTATATCAGTGTATTTGATTTATTTTAAAGTATCTATAACGTTTATTTATATAACTATGTCACCAATTAACATACAAATAATAAATTTCTTTGATATTTTAAAATTCGTATACTATTAATTATTATACACATGTAAAAATGCAGCCAGTCTTTGAGTGGTTTTTGTTATTGCAAAAGTGTCAAGGAATAATTCACAAGCTGTTGTAACCTTTAAATACGTACATGAAGTTATAATCGAAATCTTATTAAGTATACAACATACAGCAAAATATAACCAATGTTATTTATTTTCGGTGTTATTTGTACGGCGAACCAATAACGGTGTTTTACTAGGAATTTAAGAGAATTGAATTTGAAAGATTAGAATTTGTTCTAGCGGTGCGTCCGCGGCACCTCACGAATGTTACGCAGTAATTATTTTTATCCCGTAATTTTATTTTAACTCATATCTCTGACTTTACATGTAGGTAAATTAAAAATAATAGCAAAAAAATAGTATAGTCAGATCGGAAGAAAACTACAATTTTTACCAGCTAATAATTTAGGTGAAGAATTTAAAAAAATGGTGGATTTTATAATTGAAGAGTATGTATGTAATAATTATCATCAAATCTATAAACGAAAAAAAAAATCAATTTACAAAGTTTCAACCCTTATTTTACACCCTTAAGTGATGAATTTTCATAAATTGAAAAGTATGCGAAGTAAATTTCAGGTCAATACACATTATATGTGTGCATAATTACAAGACAATCCTTTTTACCAAAACAAACTTTAATTAATTATCATCAAATCAAAAAAGGAAAAAAAATCACTTTACAAAGTTGCAAGCCTTATTTTACACCATTAAGTGATGAATTTCATAAATTGAAGAGTATGAGTGTTAAAATTCAAGTCAATGACATTATGTGTGCATAATTATAAGACAATAGTTAAACAAAAAATATTTTTATCATACAAACTTTCAGCCCGTATTTTACACCCTCAACTGATGAATTTTGATATGTAAGTTTCATTATTTTTATTAATGAGTCTAAGTAGGTACAAAATTTCAAGAAGGTTTTTATCTCTCATCCTATACTAACTTTCCACCCCTATTTTACACTCTTAGAAGTTGAATTTCCCGAAATCCGTTCTTAGTGAGCGTCTACATCTTGAAAGGAGTAACTATGCTAAATTTCAAGTCATTCGGACCCTATAGTTTTGAAGATCTCGTTATGAGTGTTATTTCGCTTATATATATACAGATTAATATGCGATGGATTTCAATCTAAATGCATTCGTTGATGTCAAGACATTTTAAGGCGATTCACTTAAATTACTATAAACAAATACGGGAAAAATATTATCATGTATTTTATAGAGGTCATTTTTTCATTAATGACATACAGAAAAGTAATTTTTGATTTTACCGGAAAGTTTATAGATTTCTCGAGCGTCGAACTTTGTCACAATTATTGTTAATTTTTGAAGTAATGTAGTTATGCTAGAAGATTTAGATTTTAAAATGCTAAGCTGTCTGGATCGCCGCTTTGACATGCTTTGTTAACAATATACAATATCATCGATATTATATATATATATTAAGTGATGACTTGGAAAAAATATGATAACACAATAAATAAGCTTAGGAAGTGTCTCAGTTCTCAAATTTAATTTGTAATATAACTTATCGATGTGTGAATGGCTTCATATATTTAATTTGACGACGAGCATTCGGCATTTATTTTAAAGTCAGTCGATCATTATAAAAAGTCGCACCATTAAATTATGGTTTCATCACCATATTTTCCTTCCAGGAATCTACGTTCATTATATGACTTGATTCTACGTGCCTCCATGCGGTAAATAACCTTCATACTACTCAGTAATTATCTCTTCATCATTATAGATATAAACTCCCGGTAAACGCTTTATTATCAGTAATATTAATAAATGACAAAATCCTTTTATCGCGTTTTCTTTGTAAAGGTCAGAACTGATAAAACTATCGTGTCTTTTAAATATTTTCACCAGCTTTATTCTTTTGCTATATACACTCGTAGATGAATGATCTGTGTGCTTTACAAAGGCATAATGCGATTTCGGCTAAGTTCCTTCTGCACTCAACACAGAGCCCGGTAAAGATATAAAAACCCTTCAGGCTAACAGCGATAGTCAGTTCGCAAAAAAGGTAAATGATCGTTATTAACCTGGTCTTGTCGACATACATTTACATTTAAGTCGGTCACAGATAAAACAATATTCACATAACGTTTACAGGTTTGTCCAAAATCGCATCATATTAAAATGCAGTACACGGACAGTTCAAACTTTAGCAATGTCCGCCAACGTCCGTGACCGTAACCCCGCAAACTGTCGCTTTAAGTTACAATCTCACGTACAGGCTGAGACAAGCATCAGAAGTAAATTGTTTTTTGATCTAGGACATCAACGTGTAAGTATTCAAAAACAGTCACATTGAATTTTTGTTTGTTAAACAATGCTGGCATATGTATCTCTACAGCGTGATCCCCAATCGTCAAGTAGGCGATTAACATGACAATGAATAAAATAACTCAATTCGTATGTACTTAGTAGGTTTGTAGAGATGAATGCAGTGGCAGGTACCGTTATTGTGTATTACTATTACATATTATTATATTATTATTAGTCAGTAGCAGTTACTCGTAGTGACGCAAGCGACTTTGTCTGCAAATATTTGATATTCATATTTATTTATTTTGTACCGCTAAAAATATTTTGCCATACTTGAGTAAGTGGCCATCGAATAATAATGTATATGGCGTTTTAAAGGTTGGTTTTGATATGCGTTTTTTTTTTAATATAAGGTTTAGGAAGTAAGGTAAGGTAATATAATGTCAGTTATGGCGTTTTTTTTACATAAAAGCCGATAAATATTATCAGTACCTATTACTATCTGTTTCTATGGAGTTATATTTTTTATACCACGATGGTGGCGTATAAGCATACTGCCCGCCTGATGTCATGCGCGTTGCCGACCCTTTAAAAACCTATTAACTCCCTATTAACTGTTACTATAATGTAATTTTTGAATTATTTTTTATGGTATAAATTAAAATTATGCCACAGAAGAAGCTAGTTTAAATATATTTTAGAAATACGTAACTAATTCAGTATATTCATTTAATTCACGTTGGATGGTAAATGTATTTTGTATGACAATCATGGCTTCTTTACTCGTTTACACATACATATATAATATATTTTTTTACTTGTAGATCTACTATTAACTGCCACTTATCATTGGAATTGATAATTCATTTAATTATAATTCAAATTCAGAAAATATGTAGGTATATATAAGCACGACAATAATGTTTGATTTGATATAACTCCATATTATAAGTGAGGTCACTGCATTTTAAGTGTGTCTTGTTTACATTGGAAAGATTTACAGCTGCATGTTTTTATGTTCTTAAAATGATTATTATCTTGTAATATTAATTAAATACAACAAATTATTGAGTTATGTTTTATTTTTTATTAACTTTAAAATAGGAAGACACATTAATACACCGCATTTCGATTCAGTACGTAATAGTTCTTAAATCCATCGTTTTTATTCAGTCGGCTTGACAAGGGCTTTGTACAGTTTAACGCATTGCAAGATATACACAATATACTCGTACATTGTGGCAGACGAAAGGCGTGCTGTTAAACAGTGGGTGTGCTACATGATGAAATATTTGAAAATAACGATGCAACTACTATTTACATTTATATAAAAAGACCTTGGGATATGTTTATGTTTATTATCCAATACTTAAATATTTTATGCAAATTATTGTTTAATTTTTCAAGATACAAAAAGCAGTGATGGCTCAGTGGTAGCGTGTATTATACAGACATCGGTAATGAGCCCGAGCTTTCGGTGAAGGAAAACATCGTGATGGCACCATTGCATGGTGGTAGGCCATTTAGGCATTAGCCCGCCTGGCTAAGTACCACCTGCAAGTTGAAAATCTAACGCTAAGCAACAATAGGTGTATTCCGGCAGCTATACTTGAGAGCCAGTTCCCACTAGGCTTAGCGTGTTACCATCTTGGGCAACATCGTCACTTAATATCAGTTGAGATTGTGGTCATAATGCTAAACGCATAATCGCATAATCTAACGATAAAAAAAGCAAATAAATGAATTTGGCGAAAGTAACTGAATTCGTTCGTTAGAAAATTGTTCTAAAACATGAAAACGGCATGCAAATAATATTGTGTTATTACACAATAATATATTATATTATAATATAATATAATATTATATTATTTTATAATATATATATATTCTGTTATGGATATAATAATAAATAAAACATATTTTAGAGCTAGCTACTACTGTTCTAGTACTGACTGATCTCAGAACTCGATACGCCTAACCATGCCACAACGTGGATGTTACGTCTGGTCTATGATTTCACGGGGTAACATTAACAGCAACATTAAATAATTTTAAATTTTGATAGAACATTATTGAACATTAATAATTATATTTTAAGATGCATATAATCAGAGTTTATGTATATTATGTCAAGGTGCGCCGCGCCTGGTGACGCCAGATAGTTATGTCACACACTCTCCGATGTTCGATCACTAAACTAAGCGCTAAGTAGCTTCGCAAACAGTCGAAGGTCGCTTGCATCCGGCACCTAATGCCGATTCGTGCCTATTCACCAAATCAGTGAAAGTAATGTCTTCCTGACCTTCGATATTAAACACTTTTGATATCTTTTGACCGACTATAAAGAAAATTTTGATCTATGATACATTTTGCCATCAGGGTATATAAATCTTATCAGCATAGACCAATAATAATTTAAAATGTTTACAATTTGGAATAGACATTTGTTTTGTATTAACACTTTTTCGTTTCGTATACATTATATGTACGGATGTCGTATCGGATACAGTGATGTAGTGAGCTGGAACATCACTAGTGTCAATGAGCGGATAAGGGTAGTTACTGTAAATTGCCTTCGCTAACAAAGACACCGTAACAATTCAGATCAGTCGGCTCGTGACCACGGCCTGTATAAGCAGACCGAAACGTCCAGTAACTAAAAAAGTATGACTCGTTTAAGACCCGTATTAAGTATATACTTTGTATCATTCATGCAGTTGTCTAAGGTTTGACTTAATTTTGCCTAATCAATTTGTTTGTCAACACTTGTATGATGTTCTTTTTAAATAGTTCCATCTACTAGTGACATTATGATTAAAATTAACTTAATTTGAATAGAGCCTGAGGTATAAGCAACTGTTATAAATAAATAAATCATCATTCTAATGTACCAATAACCTTTAAACCCTATAATATAAAGCTCGAGAGATTGTTTGTATCTTTGTTTGAACCTTTGAACGTGCTAATCTCTGAATTACCAGTAGATATTAGAAAAAACTATTATTTAATTTTATAAGAAAAGTTATACGGATGCATTGGCGGCGACGCGGTCGAATACTACACGGATGCATTGGTGGCGACGCGGTCGAATACTACACGGTTGCATTGGCGGCGACGCGGTCGACTACTATATGGATGCATTGGCGGCGACGCGGTCGAATACTACACGGATGCATTGGCGGCGACGCGATCGTATAAATTAACAAGGGTTAAACTGTCGGGCACAGTTATTTTATCCGTTATATTTTCAGCCACCATCAGTCACTAGGTAAATCATATTTATTATCCTAATTAGAAAAAAACACTTAAAATTATGCAAGAAACTAAAATATCCTGATGATTTCTTTGTATTTTTTTTTAAAGATATGAAGTTATTAATTATTGATATATTTATACATGACACAAAATATGTTACTTATAATCTTATTCATAAACTTGATATGATATTGACGATAAATATGTTTTTTTTAAATCATGAATTAATTGAGATATTAAATTAACATGATTTTAATATTAATTAGATACGATTGGTAATAATTTTAAAAATTCATTGTATTGCGTCATCGTGATAAACTTAAAATAGCATAAAGATCCGAATTCTTTAAGACTGCAATAACTAGATAAACGTGATGTCCAAATTAACGACCATAACCCAGGCAATAATGGATAATTAAGAATTTAAATTATTATTCGAATGATTCGATATTAAATATATTGAAAATAACTCATAATTTATATGATTTTTACTCGTCGTTAAAAAGTAAAAAAGGGCTTAATATAATTTTGTTGTAGGGTTAATTTAACGTTGTTCGGTAAATATTTTTATTTCTATTTAACTTTTATTAACCTGATTGCTTCCGAGGTTGGCGGGCAATTTTCCTAGGCCTGATAATTAAGCCAACCGTTTGCGTATTTACTGCTAAACTGTGAAATATGTTTTTATTTTTAATTTTTTTAGATTGAATTGTGTTTTCGTAAAAAGGAACAGTAATTTATTGCAGAAGGGTTTATGAAGTACCTTTTCATATGTTGAGTAATTAGTGATTATATTCTCAAATACTTGAATGTATTTATAAAGCCTCATAAAGTCTTGCAGAAGAATTGAATTCATTTCTTTAATGTAAGATGTATCACTCAATGTATTTCTTTACTCACGAAAGGGCAGTAAAACGTGACTTTACACGTATTTCTAAACATAGGTGTGTGTTTACGTAGTATCACATTAACACATTCTCTCATATTTGTTTGCGGATAGTAACCGAATCATGTTAACTAGCAACAAAAGCTGGTAATGGTAATTTATTTAAGCTTGCCGTAAATATTATAATCAATATCATCGTTGATAGCGGCTCAAGGACTGAGTACGATTAGCTTTTTTAATACAATTAGGTGCAAAACAAGCATAACGCCCTCCCGATGCTAAGTGGTCACTGAAGCCTATGTACGCTTGTAATACCAGAAGCATCACTATCGCGTTTCCGACCTTGAACTCCTCTTCCCCAAGTTGCTCTGGTAACCCTACTCACCGCAGGAACACGACATAAGCTGCGTTCTTCTGAAGGGTAAAAGTATTTAAGCTGCCCCAAGTAGAGAGAAATTTCCAAAGAGATTTCTTTGTTCGCTTCGTCTCTTTTCTATAATTGTCAATTTTTTTAAATTAAGTACGGGAATATTTTAATAATATCATCATTTACAAAAGTAGCTAAGTCTTACTGATCTTTAATATAAAATGTCTGAAAGATGTGGTTTCCTAAGCATTCGTTTGAATGATATTTTAGAAAGGCCGTTGGCGTCGCATCAACAAGGATAATTACGTCATTCCATGACCCATCACTTGGCCTGAGGTGAACTAGCATCCTCAACCTTTAAACTATTCAAATTCCTCGACATATATGACATTACTCAACACTTCATACAAGCTTCGTCTCAAAAATTATATAACCGGTATTGACCATGTTTAAACCTGGAGATGACTCACATTACGCATTCTTAAGAAGGTAATTTAATGCCGACGCATTTATTTATTGGGGTTCCTTTAAGCACGGACAACAATCATGTTCTCACGCGATACAAGTCTTTTTATGTTAATTTCAAGAACCACTAACCCTTTTCTTTACTGATAATGAAGCTTTTTTTGCTTGTGAAATATCAATAGATAAGAGTTAACAATATTAAAATTAAGTAAATCTGAAAATTAATAGAGACAAGTATGAAACGGCAACATTATATCAAGAGACACGTGTACTTCTGTTTGGTATATTTTAATACTCGCGGAACGCAGGATGATTGACAGGACAATGGTAAAACAAATCCCTCAATCGTCCAATATAGTCACTCACGCCTAAAAGTAGTTTGTGCTTAAACTGAGCGTCAATGTCCTATTATGAGTTTTCAATTGTGTCATTAACCTGTTGTATTAAAAATGTATTTAGATATATCTATAAATATATAATTTTATTATCTGTATATATTTTTTACTGTTATTTTAACTTTTATATAGTTAAGTTTGAGTTTACTAGTTAATTATCTTATTAAATGAGAGTTCCTTAATTTTATCGAATTCTTATTGAACTAAAAACTTGGTTCTGATTTTCCTATATCTCTATTCAGGTAAATACGATGTATAAAATTTCATGTCCTACTTTTATTAAAAATTTAAAGGAACACGATCGTAAGAATAGCACACTAGATTTTTTTGTCAGACTAAGCGATCGTTTGTTGTGTCTTTAAACTAATAATGTTTTTTTACTTGGACAATAACAATGTATTCAGACATTTAAAATGTCAATGAACACAGCCTGGTTTAATTGTTAACTGTAACAAGTATATTGTATTATTATATGAGTATAGTTCGAAAAGTGCTTGACTTTAGTAATACTACTCGTATAAGAAATAGAAAGTCGGTATTAACATCTATACTGTAGTAATATAATGAAGCTAAAAAGTTTTTTTTTGTTTAAACGCGCTGATCTTGGCAACTACCAGACGGATTCGAAAAACTCTTTTTTTATATGATAGTCAGATTCATGACGAATAATATAGGCCATATAACTTCACGCTACAACTTTAAGGAACAGAGCAGTAACAATGAACGTCAAGTAATCTGGCAAGCTGTAGGGCATGTACGGAAAGTGGAACAACGATAGAGCCTACACGGGTGCTTTGAAGGTGCGGCGGCGAGCCGTGGAAAGTTTGTCGAGTAAATTTAACACATGTGAAACCGTGGGCCGCAGCTAGTGTATAAGAGTAGTGTATAAGTGTATAATATATTATATTTTGCAAAATGATGCAGGAAGGAGATATACATTATATGTATAAATGACAGTATAAACACATTAAACTATTTTTTTTTGTACACAAGACCAGATGAATATAGCTATTGTCCGTATCACTAAAATATAAACTAATAAAGGGTTGTATAGGTTGATAAAATATTTGTCATTTTTCGAAAAAAAAAGGTTGTAGACGTTAACAAGATTACCCGAAATCCTGTTTCAGGAACCAGCTCGCAATTATTAAGATAAATGGATCCGGTTGTATACACCGCGGGGCATGCTTTTAAAGAAATGCCCGACTTGAGTATTTTTGGGTTGACGTCGATAGCAATGTACTCATGTGCCTCAAGGTCGTTTTAAATACGCTTACTGGGAAACTTTTTGGTGTAAACTTCGTGTGATAGGAGGTACATCCCTTAATTGTATTTTGACGTTACATCATCGCTCTTTATATTTTCCGACACCAAAGTGCGTTCAACTTTATCTGTCATTATAATAATTGGCCGTGCATTGTCATCGTGATTGATATAGTAGTCTAAAACTACCATAATCTTAACATATAAATGACATTTTAAAATATGAAATTTCAGCTAGATAAAAATCATCACGCAAATTTAAGGGGATTTTGTTTAAAGAGATAAGGTTAGAGATAACGAAGCTAGCGTATAATAATAAATATATAATATAGATGAATATTTGGTTAGAAGTTTTATAATGATGTACTGTATCAACAAAATAAGTGTCACATCTATTTTGGTCGTGAATATCATCATTACATCAATTATTTTTTTAAGACTTCGTTTTATATAAATATATATATTCTTATTTTATATATGCATAATATGGCCATCAAAACGGTCACGTTGCTCTATCGTGCCTGCAATATACATAATAAAATACATATTTCTTCATAAGTAACCGAGGACATTTTCATGTTTCATTCAATTTCGATTTTCATGTTCATACACTTCTACATCACAAAAGGAACCTGCTGTCCAAACTTGATATGTTGAAGATAAATAGTTTCTGCGCTGAGTTAAGCTCTCATCAATCTGGAATTCTTCTTGTAAATACCTTATATATAGACTACTACCTATTTACAATAATTTGTACCTATACCGGTCTCCTAGCGGTGTGCCCGCGGCTTCGCACACGTTTGTTACTCAGTAATGTTGTTATCCCGTAGTTGTATTTTACGTATGTTATTGACAATTCATATAGCCTGTCAATTGAGGAATGTCATATACTCACCGTCTAAAATTTTCTTCAAAATTGATTGTAAATTAATCATAATATTTTTTACGATGATTCTTATAGCCTAACCGTTATATAATGATACATGATCCCCATGTACGAAATTTCATCAAAATCGGTTGAGAATTAATACAAATTTATTATTTTGTATATATATTGTTTTTATAATATCTAAAAGTATAATTGAAAATTCTTCAATCATGAAATGTCTTTACTTCCCGTGTACAAAATTTCATCGATAATCGGATAACAATTAATATGAAAATTTTTTTTGGATATTATTTCTTTTAGGATTTTTAAAAGTATTATTCAAAATTCTTATAGCCTATCAATTGACCAGTTACTCAAGCTTCCCGTGTAAAATCGGTCAAGCCGTTTTTTTAATTATATTTATATAGTTGCACAAAAATTATTTACACTAAACAAACTTTCAATCCCTATTTATACACCCTTTACTGATAAATTTTGATAAGTTCTGATACACGTGTTTCGTTATTATTATTAAAGAGTCTAAGAACAAATTTAACACTTATTTTACACCCTTAGAGGTTGAATTTTCCAAAATCCGTTCTTAGTGAGCATCTACATCGCGAAAGGAGTAATACGATAAATTTCAAGTCAATCGGATGTAAAGTATCGGAGATCTTGTGATGAGTGGTATTTGGCTTTTATATATATATAGATTAAAACTGGTGTTTAACAGAGATAAAATGAAAAAGAATGCCTTTGAGCAATATGGGTTTTGATATACTAATATAATCTTGAACACAAATAAGGTGAGCGTATTTAATTCTAAAAAAATGTTTAGAAAATTATTTAGTATTTAATATTATAGTACCAGCAACTTGCAATCGCTGTGTTTGTTAAATTTATTTCTAATTATGATATAATAACTGGTATTTAAAATTAGTGATGAGAAGTAGCTACATATAATAAAAAAATATACTTTTAAGTTTAATAATTAAAATTTTGCAGTAAGTAGTAAATTATTTTCAAGATTACTTATTAATAATTCTGAAACATATAACAGATTGAATAAAGTTATAATTAAATATGTATTAATAGTTTTTTGTATTGTTATATCTGTTTACGTAGATATTATGTATAATTATAAAGTTACGTTTTGTTTTATCCTTCTTAAAGACAAAATAGCGGAAGTTTTTGTTGGTTACATTATTGTTTGAATTTAGAAATTGCCAAATGTACCTAATAGCTCATTTCGTTAGTGATCATAGTGATATCAATACTGGTATATACCTAATTCCAAATATATTTCACAATCCATGGCTCACGGTTTTACCGGTGTTAAATTTATTAGAAAAACTGTAGACGGCGCGCAGCGTGGCGCTGCTGTCAACGCGCCCAACATGCCCTTATCGTTGTTCCACTTCCAGTATTTGCCTACAGCTTGCCAGATTGCTTGACATTCATAGTTACTGCCCCGCTCATTAGGGCTATGGTGTGAAGTTATATGGCCTATATTATTCCTCATGAATCTGACTATCATATACAATATTTTTCGAATCTGACTGGTAATTCCAGAGATAAGCGCGTTTAAACAAACAAACAAAAAAAATCTCTTCAGCCTTATTATATTAGTATAGATTAAATATTCCGTTGAGTAACATGAATTTCAATAATACCGGAATTGACATAATAACATAAATGCATACACATACCATTAAACAACTTATACAATATGATAATTATTATAAAAACTAAAAAACAATCGTTAATATTGAAAAACATATTTGTCAATAAAATGTTAGGGATTTAACTATATTGTTTAGGTTTATTTTTTCCTATAATTAGAGTAAGTTGGATAATTTTTAATTATTGCATTGTATAGCCATATTCATTATAAATTAATGAAATTAACGTAAATTCAAACATATAACTTTTAAATCTAAATTAATTAGTATAACAGTTTACAAATATACGTTCTTCATAGTTATATATTTTTGTATTCCAAATAATGTTACTAATAATATGTATAAAATACATAGTATATTCTATTTTTAAATAATGAACTTACCAAAAAATAATAGATTATTCCCGGCCCCATGGCCTGGGATGCGGCCGTTCAGGCCTTCGCAGTCTTCTTTAAAGGCCGCCAAGTGACAGCCTCAGTCCTGGCAACACAAAGTAAAGCGTAACGTCGCCGATTAAGCACAGCTTACTATGCTAAAATTCGCTAACATGACCCGTTCTCCGACGGTCGACTTTTAAAACTAAAATGTGCAAACTCAATGATGCGCCTCTTATATTATTTCTTACGTTAACGTCGGATACCGCAACGTATTTGGCATATAGGTGTAGTCCTTTCATGTGTGTGTATTTTCGGTGGCGAAGCCTTCGATTATACGTGTGTGATTATGACGACACATGCGACATATCATCCTATATGTGTGGTCGAGCTTCGCACAGCCTTTTACCATATTTCTTTTCAAGACATCTCTTAAACATCTTATCGTTATAATTAATTGCAGCGATGTATTTATTAAATTTAGGATCCATTAGGGAGGTCCAAAACGGCAGATTATTTAATACAAAACACCATAACTCTGTGTTTATCTATGGTATGATATTGTACCAATTTTATGGACATTTTAGGACCTTTACGTTGAAAATATAACGCCAAAAATCTATCGGTGTTTTCGACAGCTGTACTTGCACCCAATTACCTTTGTAGGTTTTTTGTATTATCATTTTCATCCACGTGCTTGCATCAGGTAAACAGTCTACACTAAAAACACATTCAATTAATTTAATTTCGTATTTTTTTCTAGTTGTAAATCATTAGTGTTTTATTTATTATGTATCTATCTCAATTAATATTCGAAACGCATAACTTCGTATCATGTTAGTTATATCTAGTATAATAATTTACATTTTTGAAACCGTTAGAGTTTACGAGGTATTTATTGTTCCTTTCAGAATTTTATTTGTTAATAGTGTACGAATAGCTAAGAACTTATAATAACTAGCTTCTGTCTGTCACAGGGTTTAAATATATCACATCGATGTGAGTTGTAATTGAAACTGTTTTAAACTTGTTAATTTATTTACAGTTTTTGAACATCAAAAATGTAATACCATTGTAATATGGCCAGTGTATGTTAAATTCAAATCAATAAATTATTTGATGAATATCTGATTAACATCCATAGGGTAGTTTATGCGTTACACGAGTCCAAGGAGACATAATTATCATTATCATCAACCTATATTAGTCCACTGCTGGACATAGGCCTCCCCTAATGAGCGCCATAGCACCCTGTCTTCAGCTTTCCGCATCCAGCATCTGCCTGCAGTCTTTCGCAGATCGTCATCCCATCTGGCCGGAGGGCGTCCTACACTATCTTTGCCGAGTCGCGGTCTTCACTCAAGAGCCCGTTTACCCCAGCGATTGTCGGTTCTTCGCAAGATATGGCCGGCCCACTGCCACTTCAGCCTGCTAATTCTTTGAGCTATGTCGATAACTTTGGTTCTCTGTCGGATGTATTCGTTACGAATCTATCCTTCAAAGAAACTCCGAGCAAGGTCTTTCCATAGCACGCTGAGCGACTTTGAACTGGTGGACCAGCCCTACCGTGAGTGTCCACGTCTCAGCTCCGTAGGTTATTATATAATTGTACAAATTGTTTGTTATACGTGCTTTAGTGAGTAATAAATTATTAACAGTTCAATGACTTTATCGAGTCTAAACATACCTCATGATTACAAAGGCATATTTGAGAACTACGAGTACTTTGTGCAAATGTACACACCCTTATGTTTTTAGATACATATATACGTACATCCAATATTACTGAAGCAAGGAATCTATTTATATAAATAAAATGATTGAGGTTTTCTGTTGTGAGCGACTCACTCAAAATGTACTGGAGATTTTGATTTTGATCAAGTTTTTTGTTTTACTCCTCACATTCTTGGTCCTTATTAAAAAAAAAAACAGGATATCTTAATTCAATAAAAAGTTACGTGTCCACGCGAACGGAACTGCGGACACATCTAGTATGAAATATAGGGTATTGAATCTTTTTATTTTGTAAAATATAAATGTGATTTTTTGGAAATTTTACTTGTAAAAGATCTAAAACCGTTGATATGGAAAAACGTAAGCATTAAAGATAAAGAAATTACAAAATTGTGATGAATGTATTGTCTATTTAAAAAATAATAATTTTCTTTTATCATTTTATAGGGTAATCAGATAAGAGGTGAGTTTGTATAGAAGACATGAAAATTGTAATCTCGTTTGGAGCTTGATTAAAAATTAAACAAGTGCTTCAGTGTTTCCTTGCAAATCAACCCTTAATGAGATCAAATGAGCAACGAACGTTATAGGTATATATTACATAGTAATTAGAATTTACAAAATAAATTACAGTAACGAAAAGTAGTTTTTGGAAAATCCATCTCTAAAGGGTGAAAAATGTATAAAGTATTAAATTATAAATCTCTGTTTTCAAATTTAATTTAATTTAATTTAATATAATTCTTTATTGCACATAAGTGTACAATTGTAGGACCATTCTCTACCAGTCTTCCAGGGGTGTAAGAGAAAGGTATGTGAAAGGTGTGTATAATGTTTAGTAAACAAAATCTAGTAGATAATCAACTGCTTCTTTTCTTTATTGTGCACGAGTGAAGTGAACTGGAAATAATTTAATTTAATTCTTTATTGCACATAAGTGTACAATTCAAGGACCATTCTCTACATGTCTTGCAGGGGTGCAAGAGAAAAGTATGTGAAAAGTGTGCATAATGCTTAGTAAAAAAAATCTAGTAGATATTCAACTGCTTCAAGCAGAACCTACGTAGCGAATGATTTAAGGAATCTCGAGAGTTGGTTAATTAGATGTTGATAGGAAGCGAATTTCATAGTCGTGCTGGTGTAACGGCGAAAGATCGATCCTGAAAATTAGTATAAAATGACTTGGTAGAGTTAAAGAGTCTGAAGATCTTAGCTGTCTATTGTGCGTGTCCGCAAGAGATTTATAACGAGGAACATGAATTTTAAGTTACCACAAAATAATCCAGGAGCGTTTTAGTTAGGTGTCCACCATTATCTTAGAACGGGTTTTGATGATTACAAAAATAGTACAAAGTGAAGAATTTTTATTCAGTGGTAGTAGTAAAAAAACTACTCGATTTACTTAGGTACTAATTAAGATATTTATTAACTTCATACGTTTTTAGGTAGAGTGAATGTGAAATGCGAAAATATTATTAAATTCCCAATTTTATTAAATAATGTATTGACCGACGCTTACCTTAATCACACCTGATGGAAAACTAAGATAAGTATGATGATATTACGTGCTCGCTCAGTAATAACTGATTAACCCTTCTTTTTAAATACTACTATTGCACGACGTCGAGAAAACAGGTGAGGGATAGGTATCGTTTTTAAGATTTAGTAAGACTTATTAAAGTTTCTTATGTACGAGTAAATGGTGATGGTTTCTATAATAGTCTAGTCATCAATTTAGTTTCTTGTTCCCAGTTTTAAAATATGTGCGATAGCTTATTCGATTTAGAATGACGTCTACGAGTAGAAAAAGTTATCTCGAGCATTTATTAGAACATAAAAAATGCAATCATTATTAACAAAATAAGATGAAAAAAAAGTTATTCAGTTTTTCATTAATAACTACAGCTGCGGCATAAATAGCAGCTGTCGGAACACGCCTATTGGAGCGTGGCAACAGATTTTCAACTTGAGGGTGATAGATAGCAATGCAGGCATTAGAAAAAGCCCTACCACCATGCTATAGTTTCATCACGATGTTTTCCTTCACCGAAAGCTCACGCTCATTGTAGGGATTCAAACTCACGTCCATCGACGCGATGCCCGTATACGCTACCACTGAGGCATCATAGCTATTATGTGTCCTACTGCAGGGCAAAGGCCTCTTCCCATTGGAAGGCTTGGGCTCAATCATTTAACCACCACGTCAGCCGACGACGTATTGGTGATTTCAAACACCGAGAAATCAACAGTTATTCAATAAATAAATAATCAACAGCTTAAATTCAAGAGCGGTAGGGCACAGAGAATTTGTTTTGAGTTTTCTCTCTATTTGGGGTAGGCCAGCTGGTGAAATACCTCCACCTTACAGAATATCGCAGCCAAATGACTAAGTATTGTGTTCCTGCGGCGAGGGGGGGTTCAAAGTCATAAACGCGCTAGTGATACCTATGGTATTACAGGCGTCCATAGGCTACAGTACTATATTTTAAAAGTAAATAGTAAAGTATTTTTTGATTTTGATTGTAGTTTGCATGACAAAAATGTGTGACATTTTATGTGAATGAAATGAATATCGATTACATTTAAGTAGTAGCCTTATATTCGGTTTTCTTGAGATAGAAAGGAGAGACTAGTATTAGTCAGTGTAGTACCTGTACGCGTTCACCAAGTGCAGTCGGAAAAACACCGCAAGGCAAACGACTCAACGCTGATGTTCTAAGCTTGTTTACAATTATCTGTTATTTTTTTGTTATCATATTGTTTTAATTTTAAATTAGGCCTATTTCAAACAATTATATTTACTATGTTTATAAGAACATAAGATTATTTATTCATCATATGAGCTAATTATAAATAAAACAATATCTATACGCTGACGTGAAGAGATATTTATGCAGGCCGGCACGACAGCTGTACTATGATAGTTTTAGCCGTACTGTGAAGCTATGGCCAGTGTGTTTCCTCCTTGCTAATAACATGGAGTCCTTCAAACATAACGTGAAGAGAAATTAGAGCAGGCCTGCCGATGGATTTCCGATCTCTTGGTGGTCGCCGCGCGTTGTGTTTGCATTGTAGGTACTGTGCTTACCATCAGTGACAGTGCAGTCAATTTACCGAGATAATACGAATAAAAAACGCTTTATACTTAATTGAATAAACCGAAGACAACATGACAAATATAGACTGCAAGGATCAATTAAAGCATTTGTAGTATTCTCGATAGTGGGTACTTAGATGATATATCGTAGCTAACATAATATTGTATAGTCGAAGGTAAATTCCAAGCCACATACACTTTTCACATATATCTTGTATAGGTATAATCTATTCAGGGCTGTCTATATGTCTTATATAAAAAAAAAAAACTACGATTGAGATAAATTACTACAAGTTCGTGAACGTGTTTACATAAAATTTAGAACTTTTGGCAGTTATTCTTAATGTAAAAGGAAAAAATGCTCAATAATGACATCAAATTAGTATATTGAACCTAGATTAATGAACTCGAAGTTCTTCGGTGACGCTGATGACTAACATTTATAACATTTTTACATAAATATGTGAACGGATTCGTGATGTTTAACTGTTTGTATAATTAAATTTTCTAAATATCACCACAATGTTGTATATATATTAAAATATATTTACATAATTGGGATATGTATAAAACAGCTAAACCCAGCCTTTAACGATGTCGTGGTAATAAATTTTATCGATTATTACAAAAAAGAGAGATTTAGTTTATGAATAGATATAAAACTAAAAGATTCTAATATATTAATAAACGTTAAGAGAGATTAATATTTGCTACCTAAGGTAATGAATTTAATGCATCCTTATGTTTTCTGGCTTATTAATTCTTTGATATATTTCCGATAGCTTTTGACTTTGCAATTACTCCCAACGCAAACCACAGATAAAAGGTGCTGAATCAAGTTCAGTTTCTCATCTCAAAATTTATTAATTTTAATTAAAAGAGGTTAAAAAACAAATAGGTTCTTATGAATAAAATGAAATCCGCATTTAGTCATCATTCTTTGCAAATTATTAATTATTGTATTACTTTATTTATTAAACTAATATAAACTTCTGTTTTGATGTGATCACTTTACAAACAAACGGTTGACAATTGGCGGCTTTACGTGGATTACGTGCTCACGCACAAGTTGTGCTGCCCCAAAAACACTTATTGTGGGTGATCCTTAGAAGATAGACATACGCTCTTGGTATCTTTTTTGTAGGTCTTTTTAAGATCTACAATTATGTAATACATTAATTTGATATATCTTTTATGTTTTACTCAGCGTAAGCCATTTAAGCGTCCCTAATGCGTCTTTTTTCCGAATTGATTCGGAAATTTTACATCAGACATTATCGTCACTACTTATTTTTTATGTTATTTAATCTTACAAAATATAATCTATAATCGGGCCAGATAAGACAGCTATCAAAACGTTAACAATATTCAAAACGTTTCTAAAATTCTATATAAGATCGAACCTGGATAAGTAGATTTCAAGGGACCACAATCTCTTTTTCGCTTACGGCCGTTTTCAATAACCTCTGTTGATACAGTTACTAAAGATAGACAAATCTATATTTTTGTAAATTTCAATAACTTATCGATGGATAGCATTTACTATTGAACTTTTCTGTCGTCGGGAAGATGGGATAGCCTACTAGAGATAGAAACGCTCATACAAATCGAACTTACCTGCATTTCAATATAAGTTTCAAACGAAACTAAGCCTTATTCTTGAAACGTAAACTATGTTTAGATATTCTATTTGTACTAATCTGGGGGAGCAGTCTCATAATCTCAGATTTGTTATTGAAAATGGCCGTTTTATGTTTACCACTAATAAGAGTTTCTAGCTTATAGAGGTACAGAAATGGCCATTATCAGTCATAGAGGTTTTAAATTTTTCACTTAGAGATAACACGATTTTTCTTTTAGACAAAACGTAGGGCCCGAACCTTTTTTCGCTATTGATATTAATCAACTGCAGTAGGGTAGTAACATTGACTAATAATATAAGGACGGGCCAAACGTGCGCAAAGACAATGTAAGTACCTAACTTCCTCTAAATTTTAGAAAACATAAAGAGTACAGCTGATATTTATGATTCATTGTTAAGTTCAGAGAAATTTAACAATGTGTCTCATAAACATAAATAAATAGCAATTACAAGTATGAGTACAGACTGGACTGTCGCTTATAGAGTTATAGATAAATAGCAGTCTCAGTTATAGAGGTCAACGCACAAATATCCGAGGTTCCAAGACTCTCTTATAGAGGCTTCTATTTTTCATGCATAGATAGCATTCATTCATTTCATGCATGATAGTTTTAGAGGCTAAAAATGACGAAACCAGGCAATTGCTCTCACTTAAAGAGTTGTCTCCCTTACACAGTTCTCACTTACTCAGGTTTGACTGTATTTGTTAAAAACATTAATTTAAATATGTTTATTCTTTTTCTTTTTCTAATCCTTATGTGGGTTAAGTAGGGTTGGCAATTTTTTTTTATTTTCACACTCCTCATTAATCTGTCATCTTAATATTGACACCCATTATACGCATATCATTTCTCATACATTCCATACATAGGTTCTTCGCACTTCAGCTACTCCTATATACATTATTTTTACACTTAATATTCTTCTAGTTAGTAGTTTCATCATTTAAATATGTTGATTAAAACCATGAATATTTAAGGTTCGTTTCCCGCAGGAGTAGACAAAATTTGTTTTTGGTCCGTGTTGATGAGGACTTGGATAATTTGAGTCTTGTTTGACTGACATCAAGTATTTAAAGAGAATTAGCAATTTGTCGTGCTTGATGTTAGGAGGCTATTACTATTTATGACTATCTGCTACCAACCTCAAAAAAGATTATGATCCTATCGCAGATCAAGCACTAATAAATAGTAAGTTTCAATCCCTGAGACTACCATGAAATGTTTCGAGAGCCAGTGTTAATAATAAACAACAACATTTACAAAAGAAGGCAGATTTGAAGCGATGATGGCGCAGTGGTAGCGTGTACGACTTCGCGTCGAATGACGTGAGTTCGAATCCCTACAATGAGCCTGAGCTTTCGGTGAAGGAAAACATCGTGAGGAAACCATAGCATTGGTGGTAGGGCTTTTTCTGATGCCCGCCTGGCTAGCTACCACCCTCAAGTTGAAAATCTGTCGCCAAGCATCAATAGGTGTGTTCCGGCAGCTGCACTTGAGAGCCAGTCTTCCACTTGGTTTAGCGTTTACCATCCTGGGCCATATCGTCACTTAACATCAGGTGAGATTGTGACCACTAAGCCAAACCAATAACGATAAAAAAAAAGATTCACGGTGGAAACGTAAACGCTAGTGCCGGGGATTTCAGAGTCAAATTTTTAAATAGATGCACCAATCTTATCGTGTCTTGGATGCAATTGTGGTTTATGTCTAGCAATTATATCAAGCTCCTTCAAAGCGTAAACGTAACGTAAACGTAAGCGTAAGCGTATGGTAGTGGGATGTAAAAAACGGCTGAGTAAAAAAAAATATTTAGTCATGGCACGGCACTATCATGGTAAATCCTTTTACATTTATATATATTAAAAATAAATGTTTCTTTGTGCCGTATGCGTTCCTAAATCATTCATCCGATTGTGATGAAACTTTGGTGAGTTGTTGTGCGCACATCCGTGAAGGTTCTGTATTAGTACAACCAGTTTACAAATGGCTGGCGCGCGAGTCAATTCATTTCGAAGATAACGGGGACGAAGTCGCAGGCATAAGCTAGTATATTACAAACAAGAACCTTTAGGCAGAGATGTCCTTATAGATATGTGTGTCGAAAAACTTATAATTATTAACTTCGTGGCTGTCAATATTAATTTAATTGTCAAGAAAGTACGGTTTCTTAAATCATTAGGTAATCGACAATTCCACTATGAAAACATTGCATCGCATGAGACAACAATGAACAAAAGATCTGACATTAATATCAACACTATTTTAGTTTATGATTATAAAATATTTCTTCTTTATGTTTTATTTGAGTTTGCTTGCTTAATAATAAATCAAAAATATCAAAGTTCAATTTTTATGATATTACATTGTTATTATGGTTGTGGTCACACTTCGTAGCTGACGGTGGGTTTTTTGAAAGTATTTCTTACTTCAATTTTTGCTGGTAAAGGTTTATTTTAAAGAGTATTAAATTGTTATAAATGTTAAGAAAAATTAGAAAGAGCATTTTAGAAACTCCTGTTTAAAACTTAGTTTTGGTCACATATTTTTAAATTTATTTAAATTGTTATACTGAGATTTGAAGTATGCGAAATTACTATGTTCTACGTAGTTTTGTAAATCGTACAAAGTAAACTTTTATTTAGTAAAACCAAACACAATATTACTAGTATAATATTATTTATATATATTAACTAGCTGTGTGCCGCGGCTGCGCTCGCGTGGACTACAGAATGCCGTCGATCGGGCACATGCGCGAATCATGCTCATGTTTTCGAATAATTTATATTTGCACGGAACTATAATTATGTTTTTATAATAAAAGTAGCCTAAATTACTCCTTATAACATCAACTATCTGCCAGTTAAAATCCCGTCAAAATCAGTCCAAACGTATCGAAGATTAACCCAACCGAACAGACAGACAAAAAATTTCAAAATTGATTTGTTGTTATATCTAAGTACCGTATAAACTTTCATTTAGTAAAAAGCTGTTATTTTGACATTATAAATAGACAATTTTATTTATTTGTGTGTATAGATAAATCAATTTAATAATAATTGAAATTAAAAATAATTAGTTTAGTTAGAAATATAATACTTAACATGTCTAACAGGTTTTCAACACTCCTGCCTTCCGTGTGTCAAATTATTAAACAAAAGGAATTAGAATATTCAAATCTAATCAGGTATTTAGGTACGTATATTTTGTAATTTATTAACACGACCTTTAAACTTATTATTAAAGTATTGGACAATTTCATTTATGTATTTGATTGTTAATATTAAACACTTAGTGAAATAATTCTTTTATGTTAAATCTTTGAGAAATCTCGAATGTAATATCAATAACACCAGCTCACGTAAATGTCAGTAGTTAAAATAAAATATAAAGTAGGTATTATATTAAAACTTATTCCGTTTTTAACTTAGTAGTCGATTATAAGTAGTAAATTCCAAGTTATATCACAAATTAATTGCCTAATATACTTTGCTTAAAGGGATTACAATATTGTGTTAATTATCCGTATGCCGATGATTTCCAGAACAGGAAATATTCTAGTTTGAGATGAGTGGACTGAGTTCCTGTTATTAAATTAATGTATAAAGTTGTCGTTCAAGCTACTTTTTCAGTGTGCCCATTAATGTTTAATAATGTACGAAATAAATATACTATAACGCTTTTATACATGCCGCTTGTGGCAACGAACTTTAAGGTTTTATTTAATAATTTACTACCGTCGCGTCCGAGCAAACGTGTCCGATTCCCACGACAATCCGGATTAAAACAATTGATATTGTGTCGAACACGTTATTTAAAATGTGTATATAAACATACATAATCAAATTGAATGCAAGTCATATTTTTTGAATGACCCGTGCGTATTTTTTACACATTATAGAATGTGAACAAGCTAACTAATAGCTGTCATGTTAGTTAAACAAATTGTTAATAGATAGCGTGTTTTTAAAGCATTTTTTTAACGGAAACAATAGTTTTAAACTCTTTGTCTATGTTTTTCGTCGATAGCGGAGAACATAAATTTGAAAATGATTTTTAAATCATTAATTTTTATGAGGAAATTATCAGAGATATGACGTTTCCAGTAAAAAGCACATTTGAAAAATTAATAAATAAAGCTCAAGTTATTGTTTGGTTTTTTGTTTGAACGCGCTAACCTCTGAAACGATTGGCCAGATTTGAGAAATTCTTTATTCATTTTATAGTCCATATATTGAGGAGAGTTATAGGTTATATTAGCTGATCCCGCGGCTCCGCTCGTGTGGACTACTATAAAAGATTGTTAATATTTCTTGTGCGGAACTCTAATTATTTTTCTGAAATAAAAGTAGCCTAAGTTATTCCTTGTTACATCAGCTATCTGCCAGTGAAAAACCCGTCACAATCGGTTCAACCGTTTCGGAGATTACCTGGAACAAACAAAAAGACAGACAGACAAAAAATTTTAAGTATCGTGTATACTTATATATGCATTTAGTAAAAATCTGTTATTTTGACATTACAAACAGAGACTTCAATTTTATTATACATATAGATAACTTCACGCTACGATTCTAAGGAGCGGAGTAGTAACCATAAATGCCAAGCAATCTGGCAATCTGTAGGGTAGTACGGGATGCGAGAACAACGATAGTGGCCGGGAGGAGAGTTGGTTCAATAAATTTAACACGATTGAAACCGTGACGCACGGCTACTAATTTATAAAAGGATAAAGATAAAATATCCTCTTAATGCACCGTAAACAAATTATACCTTATTTAATTATATAACTTATATTTGATTGTTATTGCCGTACATGAAAGCTCAAGCCGTGGGAAGGGATAAAACGGCGAAAAAATGTATTATGTATCTTTTAACCGTTTTCTTGGTTAAACATTTGTCAAGTATGTCACTACATTTGAATCCATGATATCATATAAATAAATAAATATGGGGACACACGGCCATTTAATTCCAAATTAAGCAAAGATTGTATTATGCTAACTAAGTAAACAGCTGATATACCCAGACACATAATTGACAATTATGTTCATCACACAAAAGTCAGTCATGGGCAGGGACCGGTTCATCGGAATCGCAACCTCTCGGCTCAATACTACCACTGCATCATAAGATCAAAAGCTAAAAAAGCTGGAGGTTTATTCGATAGTAAATTGAACGAACTGAAAAACGACAGATATGTATAATTAAATACAATAAGTATACATACAATACGAATACAATTATGTACAATACAATTAAATACAATTTTGTAAAATTAAATTTATAAATTTTGGTATTCATAACTAAGGATACAGTGCCATATTTAGTTATTGCGTTAACCTAAAAATTAGATTTTTTTTCACTATGACATTATGACGCCATAAATTTTAGAATTTGATATTATTATAACTCAAGCTGTTTTCGAAAAGAGATAAATAACCGTAGTTCAACTCCGTGGGGTGTGGCGTGGTGGATTTGGAATATATTATATTATTTTCGGGTTTATTCTTTAACTTATACAAAGAGACCTTTTTCGTGCCGAATTACAAGATTCTAGGTCTTCTTGAAAGTACCCTATAGCTTTTGGGAATCGGTGAGTTAGTGTGACTTTTGCTAGTGTGTTAGCTAGAGCTCTCTCTTTTAATGTGAATGGGTATCGCTTTATTGCGTTAACATATAAACTTGATTTTTTTACAGCAGTATTAGGTCATAGGTTTTATTTAGTCTTCAATATTAATTTCAACTTCATAGCTAAAGCGGTTTTAGAGATAAAAAATAATTCTTAATATAATTTTGTTGCATTTACATGCTTAATAATCATTTTAATATTTCACACGGAATTGAAAATTAATTATTCCTTAACTTATGTTAAAAGATCTCCCTTCATGTCAAATTTCAAGACTGTAGGTCTTCGGAAAGTACCCTATAGATTTTAATAATTGTATAGTGAGCGGTATTTAACTATGAAATATGGCACGTATCTCTTTAATGCGCTAACCTTGAAACTTATTTTTTTACAGCAATATGGGGTCATAGACCTTAATATATGATATTAATTTAAAATTTATACCTCGTCTTCGAGAAGGGTCTTGACACACGGCCAGACAGACAGACGGACAGACAACAAGTGATCATATAAGGGTTCTGTATTTTTCATTATGTGATACAGAACCCTAAAAATAGTTGAGAATTAATACAAATGTTAATTTTTGCTATTTGTTTACGATTTCTAAAAGTATTATTAACAATTTCTATAGCATACCAATTATTATGGAATGATATATGCTTTCCGTCTACGAAATTTCATAAAAATTAATGAAGTTATTTTTGAATTAAATCTGAACATACAAACAGACATGCATATAGATTACAACGAGTAAACGAACAAAATGCATAAAATAGTGGATAAGTACAGCATATTTTTTTTCGAAAACTTTGGAATTTTGGTAAAGCTTCGTTCCTAAATAATAATGTCCATTTAAATTTACTTAATATAACGTAATGTTTATTTTTGGAACAAAAAGTTCAGGTAGCGGTATATTCGAGAAAATTTGGATGTGTGTTCATTCTTCGAAACCAAGAGACACGAAATTACAAGATTCAATAAAAAGGAAGATTTTTTCCTCCTGTTCATTAGGTTCGTCGACCTGAAGCCCATCTGGGCTCCGCCGAACAACTAATATTTAACCACAGATCCGATGCAAGGTAACAACGCTAATAACAAAAACAAAAATGATACTCGAATGATGCTTCTGATGAAATTTGTTTTGGCGGATATAAAGAGATAAGTCATTTTAATGCGATCAACATTTTAAAATCACATTTGCTTCTGTTCCTTCGAATCGGAATTATAGTGAGATTTAGGCTGTAACCGGGTGTAAGATTTTCCTGTAAAATAATAATTATAAAAAAATCCTATTTAACTAAAACCTAAAATTTATTCAATCATAAACAGCTACGGTACTAAACACACACGAAAAGTAATCGTATGTTTTTTTTTTTTTATAAACGACAATGTTTTTTAAAAACTTTTGATCCTCTAATCGATAGTATGCTGGCATTCGTTTTTAAATTTGTCACTATTAAACTGCTTTTAGAACATTTAAACACAAACAACGTTTTAGGGACAACGGTTGTTATTTCAAAGTAGGTGGAAACAAGTGGCCAGTGATGTAAACATACAGGCATATATCGTTATACGTATGAATATACCGAAGATAAATGTTAGGGATACCGTTAACATTTGTACTTTTCATTTTTGCTTGTTCATAAATTCATTTAAATATTTTCTACAACGTTGGCATTGAATTTTATGATTATCTGATATTTGAAACTTGTTTTCTTGATTTAAATAAAACGATTACAGCAACGAAATTTATTGGATAACAAATTATCAATAAGGAATTGCGAATAAGTTTCTTACTGTATGTATGAACAAGAATGATAATTTTGTATTAAGCAGCTTGTAAATAATGTCTGCTTCACGGATATGAATTTGTACTAACTACCTATTTATACTAATATTGTAATGCTCAAGAGTTTTTTTAAGCAATAATCTCTAATATTATAACATACTTATTGAAAAGAAAATTTCACGCTATGACCCGAAGGCATAGAACAGTAACCAGAACGTCAAGCAATCTAGCAATATGTAGTAGACAAGCAAGTACGGAAAGTGGGATCGGCTGAGTTCCTTAAACGCTCGCCCACAAGCCTGGTGAAACTGTTAAGTTGTAAAAGCCGCAAAGGCACCAGGGCCCCTAAGGCTAACAGTATAGTCAGTTCGAAAAAAAAAACTGAATATGGGAACAACGATATACTACATGGGTGCTTTTTTTCGAGCCTTAGGGCCCTGGAGTCTTTGCGGCTTTTACAGCTTCACCGGGCTTGGAACTACATGGGTGCGTAGGTGTCGCGACGCGTCGGTGCGATGAACAGCTTATCGAATAAATTTAACACGGGTGGAACCGTAGTGAATTGCTAGTCTAGTATAAATATTATACAACTAGGAGCTCTCTCTCACGACATCACGACTCAAAACGGATATCTTGCTCTTGTAGATTTAAGTCTAGATATCGTTCATAAATCTTGATCTAAACACGCTAAGCAATGATTTTTTAAGGGTTTTCAGACGAATCAGTCCATTAGATATTGAATTAAATGTCATATAAAAAATGATTATTGATTCAATCAATCCAGTTCAGGGCACTAGGACAAATTCGTATTATCGTTTACACGGAATGAGTCTTATTCTATTTATTATATACCACTTTTCTAAATAAAATATTTTCTGTTGCTTAGTTAATACGACATAAATATACATAAAGAACGGACAGAACCACAAAAATTCCGAAAACTAAATACTGCCTATCCATAAATTTCAGCTTCAACTAGGAAATAAACCTGAGGCCTTCGACGAATAAAGTTCTATCGAATGGTCCAAAGAGCAACTAGAAGTACTTTTTTATAATAATGAACGTGGAATATTTACGAACTGGATTTTTATTATTCGACTACATCTCTGGTCATATAATCTATACAAACCTTAAAAGTAAGTAATATTTTTAAGTATATCAATATTAAATTTGGAAATTTTAAAGCAGATACGGCTGCATTATGCTGTATCTGTTTGTTTTTCCTGGAACACTTGATATTTATTGCAATTGCTTGCGTGCGCGCAACGCTGTTGATAATTATTGGTTGTTGGTTCCGATTTATTAACCTTAGAAGATTTAAGAACATTCTCGTATATTTTTACGAATAACAAATTGTTTCGATAGGAATACACTCGTAATTTCTGTAAGTATTTTATTTATGAGAAATATTCTGTAATAATATCTGTTATTAGAGTTTTTATATCATTGTTATAACTTCAATCACCAAGATATAAAAATGTAATCAAATAATCTCACATAAATTACAATTCAATGAAATTACTAACTAAATAAAGCACTACGTAATCTATTTAAATGTAATCAATCGATACTACATAAGTTTTGTATTAAATCGGCAAAAGTATTACAATAGATAAGAGTCTTGTCAATCACTTCGAAACGTTCAACACTTTCAAAAACGAACAATACTAGCGACAGAAATACATCAATCAACAGTAACGCCTATAGAGATGATAATAAGTTATTTTAAGAAAACAAAATAATTGTTTTGGATGGAAGGCCAAATATTTTTAGTGAAATATGGAATTTTTGAATTGAAATTGAATTTTTAACGTCATAATGATTAATATTATGGAACGAAAAAAGTAATCCAATTAGATAACAAACTTCAGAAAATTTTATTTGATGCGTTTGAACTTCACGTTTAAGGTGGGAATAAACGTTACAACATTTTCCTTTTTCCAGAAACGTATAAAGAAACTATATTTATTTGCAAATATAATACATTATTACTTAATTATCCCCAGTGTGTCCTTGTTATACCTTTAACCACATTTTCACTTAACATTAGGTGTTTGTGTTAAAACGCTGGCTTATAACTCGATAAAAATATTTAAAAAAGAAAGTTACATGCATAACATATGTTATTCTTATTTTTTATTTTGTACAAATTAGAAAATACAGACCAGTACCTATTTTAAATGTTCTTATCAAATCAAATCAAAAAATATTTTATTCAATTTAGGCCCTAAGAAGGCACTTATGAACGTCAAACACTACTATACTACTATCAGTTCGGAAAACATCCCAGTCATCGAGAAGAACCGGTAAGAAACTCGATGGGTTTATCTTTTTTTAAATTATTTTTCTAACTGTATAAATAATATTGACACTGAATAATCATATTATTATATTTATAATTTAGTAGATGCACAGATTGGGAATCACTTCCAGACATCACCATCATTTATATAATGATCGGTAAAAATTTTACCACACGGCGCTATACAACAGAGCGTGTAGTAAAAATTTTACCGTACGCTCCGTTGTATTGTGCGTAATTTTTAACTTTCGAACAATGTAATACAGACTTCGTAAATGCATTTTTTGAGCAAATGTGTTGAAAAAGTAATTTTCTACTACAGAATTATTATTGATTTTTAATAAGTTCTCACAAAACACGAATAATATTTCAAAAATTGTTGTTCCTTTAATTTTACACGTGACTATGCATACAGCAGACTTCATTTCTACTGTGAAACAATGACTATAAATCTTCAATTTATACTTACTTATTATGTTTATATACCTAAGGAGTTTATGTAAATTACTGGAAGCAATTTTCGAGTTAATTTGGCAGGAAAATAACTCCAATTTCCAAGTTAATGCTGTAAACAAATATGTTAACTCATTTTGCTTACCTTGGTTTGAACATTACAAAATGGTAAAATTTTATGAAAGAATTCGCAATAGTTATTAACGAAGTCAAAAAAATAATTTACTGTTCGGGCACACAGAATACACATAAAATGTGAGAAAAGATAATATAGCAAAAGGTTAACCTGGAACTGATACCATAAGATATAAAAAGGTACAAATCCGAATTGCAATAAAATGATTCATTTACACTTTTTTAGTTTGTCTGTATACTCTGATGTAACAGATACATGTCATCTAAACAACTTGCGTCATAAAATGAAATTTGAGAATTTATTTATTTATTTATTTAAAGAAATCAACTGTTCTTAAATTCAGATACCATACATAATAAATTAACATATTAACATATAAAATAATAATAAACTTATACCCTAACGAAGCTATTAATTATTATTTGCATCGAAAAGAAATTAATAATAGTATTTTGCGCGAGTGTGTGTGTGAGTGTATGTGTGCGCGCGCGCGCGTGTCTTTATGTATGTACTAATTACAAATACTAAACGAAGTCTGAATATTATCAATCGATTTTCTTTTAAACGCTGCATTACTATCAAAAAATATGTCTAAATTTTTTGCCTTCATATTAACTAGTGTGTACAAGGTGTATACTGAAGGTAACACTGAATTACGGGCATAAATGGTCTTAGTTATGCTTTCGTGGAAGATATGGGTATGTTTTATTGTAGACCTTAGACCAATTTTCTCTAACAAATATGAACAGTCGAATTTGTTATTTATCAAATTATATAAGATCATCAGGTCAGCTACCAAACGTCTATGTTCCAGGTTTAACATACCCAACTCCCTTAGGTAATCATTTATATCCGCCGACAAAAGCATACCCCACACCTCAGTATCTTGAAAAATTAAAGAGGCGAAAATGCTGTCAGCCATATTAGTCTATATATTATCTTTGCTGTGACGTCATACGGGTCGAAAACACACATTTGACATTTAGCAAACGTTGTCATTTTAACTAATATGGCTGACAGCGTTTTCAGTGTACAAAATAAAAAAAATACATTTTTAAATTGAAAATATGTAGCCATCTTACACTTTTACCATCTTACACACTTAGGTATCTGAAATCGATAAGTATTGATTTCTTAAGTCAAATACTACAGAAAAAAATTATTTATTGCGGCAAATTTCATATGAGGCAAGTAGCCTAATCTACGGCTATGTATATTATAACAAGGAGTCCATAAATTAGTTTATTTTTAATCTTTAAAAATACACTGTGTAAAACTAAAAAACGAGACTACTGTATTTTTTGGTCTTCAATTAACAATCCTTAAAAATATTTAATTTTGCACATCCAGAATGATAATTGCAATGTCTATTTTACGTGAGGTGAGAAGAATCTTGCGATTAGTACTATAGAACTAAGAAAATTAAAGTTTGTGAAAAATAAATTTTTCATTCCTTTTTGCGTCATTTCTTTCTGTCTTTTTTCATCATTAGGTTTTGGCATGTTGCTAATTAAGGAGCTCGAGCTCGTACAAACTTTAATTACATAATTACATTCCATTACACCATCTTTTCACAATTTTCTTTTTTACTTGAGTGGTTATACTTAATTATTCAACTGCATCTGTTGGTAAAAATTCAAGAAAACAAACCGGTCCTTGTCTGCTATAAATAATACCAGTGCAAATAACTTCAACTGTAATTTATCGAGCCCCGTAAATTGAGGTGTTCCTTTTGTATATAGTGGTCGCGTTTCAACTGGGTGCGAGTGTAATGGTCATTGGTCATCATATGTGAGAATAAGTAAAGGTTATAGTGATAATGTTTCGTACTCATATACTTTTTTACCAAAATCATATTCACTACCTTGAAAAAAACAAAAAATATCGCTGTCTTAGAGGCAGGTTTATATGACTACACTGTTATCAAAATAAACTTTATTGCTGTAAAGTCTACAGTACGATACGTCTTTTGGTTTTATCTACGCTCTGATGTCTTAGTTCATCTCAAGAATATTTTAAAAACAAAAGCAGTAAACTGCACATAAATTTCAAAAAATCAGAAACGGAAGAGTTACATAACTTCTTTTTAGACTTTTTCACATAAATGAAAAGAACCGAGGTCTCAGTAACAGCCTCAAAAAATAAACATTTTGTCATAAAACACCGAATTATAGTTTAATATAGCACATTAAGCTTAAATATACTAAAGTTATATTCAATGTAATAGGGAACGGAATTTCATATTGAAGGAGTCTCTAGGAAAATCTCGAGCGAAGCACATGTGATAATAAATTTAAAGTGGTCCGCTGGGGTTATTAATTGAGCAACCTTATATCATGATATCAATTAAAATGTGTATGCAGATTTATTACATGCACACAATCTAGTATTTATGTTTTCTGTAGCACTTAGATTGTATACTGTATGTTAGTTTATTATTAGAAATTTCATTCTTGTAACATATTCAATAATCTACAATAATTATCCAATGTTTAATTGAGTAATTATTAAACGTCTTTTCTCACAGTAAATTAGCACAATCCATCTTTCATAATATTACAAATTCTTAACATCGCTCGTTGACCTTATGATTTTGATACATTTTGTGTATGTATTTAAACAGCTACTTTTTATTTTGTATGTACTTTCATGATTTACTTATTATGCAATCTGAACATACATATTGTTCTTGTTACTTCTTTTGTCAATCTATTGTTTGTATACTTTTATTTTTTTCTCATCTCTATCTTTAAATAAACTAAAATAATAACTTTGTTGAAGAAAAAGTTGTTTACTCCAAAATCATAAATAATATATTTAAATTTAAATGAAGATATTTTAAACGCCTCAATAATGGCCACATGCCTCTATCCAAGAAAGACCCGACTTTAACCACGCGTCAGCCCACGATATATTGTTCGAAGGCCGTACCGTACACGATGTTGTAATAAAATCAGTGTAAGGTTCGACTATGGAAGCAGAAATACAACAACACCTTTTTCTACCAAAAAGCAGCAGTGTTCGCGCTGCTGTGTTCCGGTTCGAATGGCGTGGTTGGCAACACACGGCGGCACATGAGGCGTTCCAACTCAGTCCTCAAAGTTACCAGTAGTTACCAATTTTGATAATTTTAGCTAATTGTGTCAGTTTCTACGAGAAATTGCCGATTTGCCGGATAATAACTTAAAGAATCATGTTAAGCAAGTTTGCGTTGAAATAGTAAATCATTAAGTGAATAACAGGACGCCTGGAAGTAATCCCTCTCTGCACATTCCCTGAAAATTGACAATAACTGTAAATAATAAAGAAAATAGAAAAAATATCGATAAACCCAATCGAATTTGCTGCCAGCTCTTCTCGTGATATTCGAAACGAATTGGAGATGTATTTCATACTATGCCGGTTACTCATTTGGCATTCTATAAAATGCCTAGGCAATGTATGAAATTTTGAATCATTTCATACATTGCCTGCTTGCTTCAGGCATTGTATAGAATGCCGGGATTCTATGCATGTTATTGCCTTATAACATATGTATAAAATTAGATGAGGTGAATAATCATGTAGTTGGATATTAGTTACATGATATTAGCTATTAAAATAATGACATGTACTTTCCAAATGTGAATTGGACTCGACTAAAATTTAAGTGAGTTACCTACGTCTATAGTGTCAGGGGGGTTACTCTTTAAACTCATTCTAATTTGATTTCACTTTTGATTCGAACTCGATCCTACAAGTGTACTCTAGAACCAAACCGAATCGAATATCAAAATCTAGTTAGGATCGTCTCATGTCAAACCCGTTAAGTCTATCCAGTTGATTAAGTTAAACTTTGATATGGTAAGTCTATGGTTTCATTCTATTTAATAATTAAATATTTTACTTATTTAGCGTTTTTTACTTGTACATGATAGATTAGTGGTTTACTTACACATATTAAGCTAAAATTTTGAAACTATTATTAATTTCATGTATAATTATAAACATGTAAAAAAAAATTTTTGATCTTTGTTGAAAACTTTAAAAGAAATATTTCAAATTAGTCAAATAAATCTGTGTTGTTAAATGTTCAGGTTTGCCCACGACGTTTCCTTTTACCGTTAAAGGATAATGTATATAAATTGATAAATATAAGCGAATTACCAAAAAAATATGGTACGTACCGAGATTCAAATCAGCGGACATCGGATCCAAATTTCTTCAAGTAGTTATGAATGTTTAATTTTAAAGTTCGGTATATCTTTAAATTATTACGTCTGCTTAATATCATATGGGTAATTTGAAGGTTACTTCTAGCTTACTTATAGCTATCAGTATAATCAGATCGAAAAAAAGGGAGTATGAATAGGAGTGGGATGATAATAAATCTGATATAATTTGAGTACTCAATGTACTCATGAGTTCAAAATCCTCTGAGCCTGTTAAACAAAAAAGCAAATAACCCGTTACTAACATTAAATGATAAATGAGACGTTTAATATGTCAAGTTAATATAATATTGAAATAAATACCTAAGACGAAGTATCAGTTACAAGATCTCCGTTGTAGATGAACACGATAGAAGATAATTATGTAGGTATAAATATTCGATTAGATAGAGACATTAGTGTTAACAATTGCAATCTCTATACAATACCTATTTAGGTAATATTATAACATGTTATAGTAATGATTAGTGGTAGGACAGAACTGTTTATACGAGTATTTTGATACCGTAAAGTTAGTCTAAGTAAAAAATATCGATGTCAGTTTTGATATCAGTTTGTTTCAAAGCACGTAGGCATATTATATAATACTGGCTTTGCCCCATAGTTTCACCCGTGTTAAATTTATTCGAGAAGCTCTCCACGACACCGCTGACAACGTAGCCATATCGTTATTCCACTTTCCGTACTTGCCTATAGCTTGCCAGATCGCTTGATAGTTATAGTTACTACTCCGCTCCTTAGCGACGTAGCGTAAAGTTACATAATTTATATTATTACTCATGAATCTGGCTATGACATACAAAAATAATTTTTCAAAGCCGACTGTTAGTTCCAGAGATTAGCGTATTTAAACAAACAATGAAACAAAAGCTCTTCAGCTTTTTTATATTATAGTATAGATTATATTCCACGCCATAACTGGTATTATTATTATTCTAACTAGTGGCTAACCAGGCTTATGTAGTCCTTTATCACTGCGACCAATGAGATCTATTGTGATCGCCCCACTTTATTAAAGCTCCCAATCTAATCCTATAGCCTTGATGTATTACAGGACTTTTTTGGTAGAGAGCAACTGAACCTCTTCCGGGAGCAACACGTGCTTGCCCAGAATCCGGTTGCGTTTACATTTTAGTGGGTCACATTCACACAAGAGGTGCTTTGACGTTTCGTCTGCACTTTCGCAGACTCTGCAATCTCCTGTGCCCTGGACACAGATGTTAGACATATATTTGTTTAAACAACAGTGTCCAGTGTGTGCTTTCACTAAAATTCGTAGCTGATTCCTGCTGAGCATCAGAGCCTCTCCAGCTCTACGCTGGTTAAACGTCCCTATAAGCTCTTTGGAATGCTGTTAAACTGGCAGATTATACCAGAACTTTATAGCCTCTTGGTTGTAATGCTTCTTAAGGTCAATCGAACTAGGCTTTTTGAGATACACACAGAATGGTTCAGACCCAATCTGTTTTTCCAAAGCTCCGGCTCTTGCATGCTCGTCCGCAGACTCATTGCCTGGGATTCCTACATGTCTCGGGACCCATCGCAGGATTAGTCTGTCATTTTTATCCATATTGTTCAGCATTGCCACACAATTAGCCACTAGCTTCCATTCAGTCGAATCTGAAATCCAGTGCCAAGAGAGCGGCCTTTCTATCCGATTGAATATAAATCGTTTGGTTAACATAGGCCTTTCGCAGATTGATATCGAATGGTATGTGATTGTGAATAATATCTGTCTATAGTTCAGTTTTGATTGCATGTTAAAAAGCAAGTAAGTCATAACAATATGTCAATACAATTCAATTAGTATATCGTTCTTGAGATTAGTAGGTGTCCGAGAATATTTTCAATAATGGATAACTGTATGGAAACTTATTTGCTACCTACTTTCATTTAAATGTTCGCTATTTTAATATACATCGCTTTAGTCTTCTAATTTTTATGCCATAAATTAATAAGATCCGTTATTTTAATATCATATGTGTCTCCAAAACATATTATTTATTGTTTCACTCATAAATCCTATATTTTTATGATTTAAACATATCTATTTCAAGGGTTCACTAACACTTAATAGGTGTTATTTTTATGTGATATCGTAGAACGTTGACAACGTGGTAAAGACTTGTTCGTATTTTAATCATAGAACTAGTTTTAAATTGAATTCGATAACAGATTAATTTGTCTATATATGATAATTAACAAGCATGAATTATCAACTTCGCCCTCGTGATATTTCCACTTTTGATGTGATTTGTCCTATAAGATTTATATGCAATAATAATATATTCAATTTTCTGAATATTTCTTTACGTTATTTTTAGAAACTTTCAACTAATTTTTAAAATATAGTAATATTACTAGTTATTTCGTGTCTTATTTCGATTTTTGTAAATATATTCAATAGAATAATATATACTCTATTAAATCTCCATTTAATAACATGCTTATCTATTATGACAGCTGTCCCAGGAGAGGTAGGGTTCAAGAAATGTCTTCCGAGATTTCTATCTACTTGGGGCAGTGTGACTGGTGGAATACCTCTTCCCTACATAAGATTGCAGCCAAATAAACTTGTGTTGTGTTCCTGAGTTTCCTGAGCTCCATGGGGTAGGGGGTTCAGGGTTGGCAACGCGCTAGTGATACCTATGGCTTACAAGCGTCTATAAGCTAAGGTAGCCGCTTACCATCAGGCAGGTTGTTTATTTGTTTGCCACTTTAGTTGTATATAAAAAAAGCCATTAACATCGAAAATTAAAAGCTTTATAAATATTGTGTATGTTTAGGATTAGGAATCAATTTTCCAAAAAACGGCTTAAATTGTATTTCTTTATTAAGAATCTAAACACCTATTTTTATGTCTCCTCTCCAGCTTCAAAAATTTCTTAAGTAATAAATAACTTTTTTGTGATAAAAATTAACTACTTTAATTTATAAGAAGTTATTCAAAAATATATTAAAATGTGTGTGCTTGTTTCTAAATGACATGGCAAAATTCAAGATAAATGATATCAACAACATCCTGTGATATGTTCTTTTAAGTACTACTTACTGATAGACTTTAGGGTACGTTCATACAGCAGCGCAATTCTGCGCGGTAACATATCGTTGGGGCCGAAGTGCGTAATATGGTCACTATTCTGAAACTCTATCACCCTAGACAAGTTGCCTTTCTACAATCGTTAAGGCTAACAAAAGACGAAATAAGGTATGGATTTAACGTTAAGATAAGATGTCAATTACCTACATTTTTTCGCCTTTTGTTATCGTTGTAACGCTTGTACAAAGGAAACTTGGCCAGGATTTCTGGTTGGCAACAGTATTCCGTCGGAGAGTATTTGCCAGGATCTTGTTTTGTCATGTGGGTGATTTTATTTTAATTCAAAAATGTTATTGTTAATGTTATTTGGCCCTACATTATGTAATTAATTTTGGCGGTAGTTTGGTCGTACAAGTGAAGTGGAATATGAACAATAACTAGAAACATGTATTTCAAGTTACCACAAAAACTTCTTGGACATTTTTAACAAGAGAGCCGCCATCTTGTTAGAGCTTTGTTTGAAGATTACAAGAAAAATTATAAAAAAAAAATATTCATGTGACTTGGGCAGAATTATGGATAAACACAATTGCCAAGAGTATTGCTAATAATAAAAATACTACTACTAAAAATAATATTAAAATAACTGATATTAATATTGAAAAAAAAAATACTACTTAAAATAAATTTGGGAAAACATACTAGTCATGTAGAAGAACCGGCTCGAAACTCGATCGGGTTTATTTTTTTATTAATATTTTGCTCCAACTGTGTAAATAATATTTACAGTCAATAATCATATTATCATACTTATAATTTAGTGGATGCACAGAGAGTGTATTACTCCCAGACTTCACTATCATTCACATAATGGTCCACTGTAAAATAACCTTTTGACAGTAAAAAACTTTTATTTGTCTTACTAGTATTAAAACTGTGCTGGTCTTTCACAAAATCAAGATTGTCAAAGTTTTACGAATATACAGCCAACTACCAAGAATATATTGGGAGGGCAAAGTCAAGATATCAAACTCCTGGAACCTGTTTTTTAGTGATGCGCGAGGTCTCATGTTGTATATTGCTGCTATTGTTGTATATTGCTTTGTAATACGAATATGGCGTCTACCTCAGCTGCTGAACCCCACAACAAAACATCGTAAGACATTATGGTATGGAAGTAAGCGAAGTAGACTAACCTAGCAGTGGCAATATTTGTTAACTGGCGAATCTTATGTACTGTGAATGTAGCAGAACTTTTAATGTGCGGACTCCACTGTAATTTTCAATCAAGCATAATACCCAAGAAGACATTGTTATAAAATAAGCCTGCTAAATTTCCTTCAATCTTGATATGACTATCAACACGTCAAAGTGTATTATTTAATTGCCTAACCTATGAATCTACTCTTTTCACTTTTGGATATTAGAATGACTAGAATTTTATATTGGGTTCCCATATACCTCAACAATGATGGCTCAGTTGTAGCGTATACTGGCACCACATCAATTGACATGGGTTCGAATCCCTACAATGAGCCTGAACTTTCGGTGAAAGAAAATATTGTGTCAAATCTATAGTATAGTGGTAGGGCATTTTCTATGCCCGCCTGGCTAGCTTCTACCCTCATGTTGGAAATCTGTCGCCAAGCACCTATAGATGTGTTGCGACATCTAAACTTGAGAGCCAGCCCTCCCACTAAGCTTACCGTGTTACCAAGCTTATAAACATTAGACATTAAAAAAGGCATAAAAAATATTTCTGCCAGTATTAATGTTGGTGTGGACGAACTTTTATAGAAAGAAATAAATGTACCATTAGCAAGTTCGAGACTATTTATTTCTAAATAGCTGTCGGCAAGGGTGAATGACCTAATATGTGCGACAAAGTGGTTATCCACCTACATCAACTACTTTGCATTTTAATCTAATATTATAACATTTTACGAGAATCCCTTATTTATGATAAAATTATGACTTGTTTAAATATTTTATTTACAATCCTCAACCTCCGGGATGTAAGCCGGTATCAAGATAATAATCTAGCAGGAAAAAGAATAAAAAATTGTCGGTTATATATTTTAATAACACAGGTTAAATATACAGGTTACTGACTTTAAACCCACAATGTAAGTTTCGTGGTTTAAAAAAACTTTATCTACTCACACTTTGAATTTTGTTTATAGTTAGGTAGTTGTGTATTATATTCATAATGTATTTTTTCAAAACTTAAATTGGATGATTTTTAAAATATTTAAAATGTATATTTTTAAATATAAAAAAAAATAAGTTTCCACAATATCCTTTAACAAATGTTTTGAAATATTAAAAATTGAAAATAAATAAATTTATGGGTAGATGCGATTATGCGCTATCATTGTATTAAAAAACATCAACACGCTGTTTCCATTTCAGTTTAAGCACAGAATATATTATATATTATATCTATGAATGAAACCCTTAGTACAACAAATTAATGCCTTTTATATTATTTATTAGATAATATGTACTTAAGTAAAAATGGAATAATGGAGCAAATATGTTAATAATAATATTTTATATAAAACTAGCTAAACCCGACCACGCTTTAATGTGGCTTAGTCTGATATTATACAGACGTTCCCCCCATGTTTTACATCCTTAGGTATTTAATTTAAAAACTATGAAACATGTCTTTTTTATTTTTTAACTAAATTGCGAAATACCCATTTTCATAGATATCTATTTTCAAAATGACGTTTTTTCATACAAAATTTCATCCCCTTTTCACCACCTTAGGGGTTGAATTTCCAGAAGTCCTTCCTTAGTGCTCACCTACAATATAAAAGGAACTAGCATGCAAATTTGCACGTTACTAGTCCTAGCATTTTAGGCTGTGTGTTGATATGTTAGTTAGTTAGTTAGTTGTCCTTTATATATATATAATAGATATATAATCAAAACATAACTTATTATTAACAGATTTGATCCATTATTCCATTTTGACCTACATATGATCTATTAAATAATAAAAAAGTATTATTTTTATAACAATAAAAAGAAAATTATTAGTTATGTTAATCAAGTCATATGTTAGTCAAGTATGTAACATATGTTAGTCAAGGTATGAGAACTTAAACGACAATGACCTTTTTTTTTAATGAAGGAGAAAACCACCATGTTCGGTATACGTCAGTCAAAGTTTTAAGGATTTAAGTTTCATATAAATAACGAAGGTAATTACGTTAACAAGTTTAAAATTTTTTTGATTAATTAAATAGTTAAAATTAAGTAGATGTATGTCCGAATATCCGGTAATTAACCACATACTTCACGGTATAAGAAGTAGGCCTTAACAATGAAAAACGGAAATAGAAAATTAATTGTTTTACTGTTGAAGTGTGTGAATGGCTATCATTATGTCATGGATACTTATTGGGCCACATAAACAGCATCAAATTCACACGAGCAGCAGGCTTTTTTAAATTTATTTAAATAATAACTAGCTGGGCCCGCGGCTCCGCATGCATTATCTACAAAATTATTGTTTATGAAGATATCGTGATACAAAAAAAAAAGATCAAAGCTTAAACAAGAAGTTTTGCGTGATGCGCGCACTACGGCAAAGCTCAATAATTGTATTTATATAGATAGATAACTTACAGATTGTACCCGCAAATTGTAATTTTTTTACCTACTGTTGGTAAATTTCGCTGAGCAACTTACTCGTACAAAGCAGGTATCGTATCATTTGTCAACGTGTTTATTTTTATATTTTAAAGAATATTTTTTGTAGTGATTGTGGTTAATCGGTAAAGCTTTATGAATTATGATTTTGTATACGTCGACGTGACTTCGAATGCTATATTGAGCATGAGCCAAAGTAAAATAAGTTTTTTTTTTTTCTAGTAGCACTGTAAAGTGACTCAACTGCTCCTCATGGTAAGCACAGTACAATATAAAACAACGGTGACCACCGAGAGATCGGCAATGTGTTGCCGTTAGTAGCTGTCATGCCGGCCGGCAAGTCTTTCGGCAGCGGGATACTGGCTGATCTCGAAACCTAACAAACCAAAAGAGAGCCAACACTATTGCCTCACCTATCTTGCTGAACATACGCCTAAGCGTGCTATTATGGCGGGTGTTCCACCTGGTGTGTGGTTGTCGTGATCCAGTCGGACATAATTGTCATCTCCTATATACCGACCGCTGTAAGAGCGACCCTCCTGATAGTTTGCGGGACGCGGGGCCGGCGGGTGTGCACGGATGTACACGGTATTGAAATAATACCCTAAATCTGAAGATATATTTTTTATGCATATTATTGAAACTGTCACAGATATATAAAGTAATTAATATACATTATATTGTTGCCTTTATTAAAACGCTAATAAAAACCTATTATAATGAAAAAAAAAATTGTCAACCGATTGAAGTAACCCTATTTTGTAATATAGTTTACTGAAAACGCGATAAAGCATACTTTTTGATTGACTGTAAGGTTTTTTAAATAGCATCTTCATAATTTCCATCTTCGTAATATAATTTCATGTGTAGTAGTCAAAAAATAAAACCGCGCATGTCCTTACTGCAAACGTCTATTGCTTGCTGCTGGCGGCCGGCAACTGACTAGCTTATTGGTTGGGTTTGTTTCCCTCCCGCATCCCGCATTAGGAGAGTCGCGCTTACGGTGGTCAAGATAAAATCATATAATCGTGATAAGGCAATTTCAGATGCTCATCTAGCTATCAACTACCCTTATATTCTCTTTCTAGGCGTACAATATCGTTGACAAGTAACGATTATTTCAAATCATTTCATATCGTAATATCCTAAGTGGGTATATGGACCAAACGTTAAATTATACCTCGATTTAAAATAATCAACAAAAGAATATGCATCTATTGATTACTGTACGTAATAGATTTGGTTAAATGTTCCGGTTCATTCATCTTATAACGGTACATGAACCGTTTCTAATAACTCGTTCAGTAGAAAATGATTTATTTAGGTAAGTACATGTTTACGAACTACATGTTACTATTATTATTTAATAATCGGTTTTGACTTAATTTAACCTCTACCTACTACGGGTACCAACGCAGTAACGGTATGAATATCATTCTGGTCTAAGAAGGTATCAGGACCACACTACATATTTATATATTTTATTTTAGAAAGACCTTTATAAATGTTAAGGATTAGCTCGCGTGGACTACAGATTGCCGTCGATCGGGCACATGCGCGAATCCTTCACGTTTTTCCTAATTATTTTTATTTGTGCCACCCTAATTCTTTTTCTAAAATAAAAGTAGCCTAAGTTACTCCTTATAACATTAGCTATCTGCCAGGGAAAGTCCCGTGATAATTGGTCCATCAGTTTGGGAGAATACCCGAAACAAACAGACAGAGAAAATTAAAAAAAAAATGTTTTTTTTTTATATGCACCGTAAATACTTTCACTTTTTTTTCTTTGTATATAATGTTTACTGTTAACAATTATATACTATTTTGATAAGTACAAATATAGAGGGAAATTATTTTCAGGATAACTTGTATATAAACAATGATCCACTGAGTTAGAAACAATTCACTTCGTATTTGAAATCATTTGAAGTCATTATTATTCCACCGTAGGAAGTTACCTAAATTCCCAGATTTATACGTATCACAGGGTTTCCCCTTACAAAATATTTTTTCGAATATATCACCAGCAAAGCGTTGCACGTAATTTGTATTCATCTCATCTGTATATATTATAAAACTCAACGTCTCTTTGTCTGTCTGTTCGTTTATTTTCTTTTCACGTGAAAACCACTAATCCAATTTAAATGTTTTTTTATTAATTCATAGTTATGCTATCTAGCCATTTTATATTATAAGACATATTTTGTTAGATAAAGTAACATACGAAATAAGCAGTTACGATAATGGTGAATCAATTCGACCGACGGCATTCTTTTGACTACGCGAGCGAAGCTGCGGGCACAGCTAACATTATAGAAGTTTTCTCGTTTCGCGGCAATCAGTTATTATAAATATTAACATTTTATAAATCTCTTGCGATTAAATAGGTACAACTGTCTATTAACATAGTAATCTTCAATATAACACTTTTCAACAAACTCTGTACCATTCCGCTAGTCATTCCATATTTTATTAACATGTTTATTTTAATGAAGACAGCCACTGGAGTGGTCCATTGATCTTATCATAACTTTCGACTATGACTCTATGTATTCGAGGTCACGTGCCACTTGCCAACATAACACGGATAAAAATACCAGTAGAACAAAAAGTCCGCGAAATATGTTTAAAAAACAAATCGCTAAATTCGTTCCACTAAACTACTGTCCAGTTCAAAATACGAACCATGTAGTTTTGCACTCATAGTTACAAAATATTATTCTATACACGTTTGGTGAAGACCACCTGTAGTTGTCGGTCAAAATACTAAAGGCATGTTAGAGTTAGTAGCATTAATGGGATAGTTATATATTCCTTAGATGTTCTATACAGTAATGCGATAAGATTTATTTAGGAAGCAAACATAAATGTCATTCATGAGTCATAGTGAGGAATTTTTAAAGAAATTTATAGAAAAACTTTATTAGTTTTGCTAAACTAAATATTTTTGTAAATGTTATAATATGAATGATATGGATAATCCGGAAGCGTGGTTTGATAAATATGAATGATGTTTACGAAAATAAAGATTGTCATTGTTTTTTCCTTTGCCAGTAAAGAATTATTAATTTTCTAAATCTACCTAGCAGGGATGGTAGATATTGGCCCAATAATCCTGATACAGATGTCACTAAAAGTTGGCATTTGAGGAATATAGTAAACAGCAAACACCTGTACTTAGTACTTTCATCGGTCCCCTGGAGGCCCTTTTTTTTAGGTCGTTGGTGAACAAAATTGGGGGCCTTATTCTGTCTTCTACCCTGTACGACGGCCTTTTTTTAGCTTCTCGTTGAATAAAACACCAGGGGTCTTGATCGATATTGATAGTTGGTACTATGCGTACTAACTTAATGTTTACTTGGTACATGGAACAAGACCCTGTAACCTGGTAGTTGTAGCAGGAACCTGGTACGTCAACCATCCTTGCTACCTAGGTATATCATTGTCAATTATACCAAAACAGGACTTCACAAAATTCCTGAGATTCTAAGAAACGCACACAATCTGATTATAATTTTTATTGATATGCTAAATGTTATATATTATGAAAAAAATAGAATCGAAACGGATATCGTGTTTATTATAAGTCTCAACTTTATTTATGTATACAGATTTTAATAATAACGGCTTGTACCAAAATAATGATGACTTCGTATAAAACATTTATGTATAATTTACATTTTTATCTTAACTTTGACACGGTATTATGTAGAGAAGTATACGTTAAAACATGTATTGTCAATAAATTATGTAAATTTAATAAAATATTAGTACCTAGATATTTTTCAGAATGTTATTAATCCTAAATTATCATGTCCCTAATAAAGTCTTACTAAACAATATCAAATTACTAACAACATATAATTTATTACTTCCCCACAAGTTTAACAAGTCGCGAAATGCAGCGCACTGGGAAGTCAATTTTGGTAGCTACTAAAAGAATGAATAAATGTAACCTACAAATAATCCCATTAGGTGAAGTAAAACAATAGTGTGGTTTCCCCGGTACGTTAAAACGGAACTGATATTGGGTAATGTTTATATTTTATGTTTTTCTGTAGCCTTGAACGTTTACGTTATGTGGCAATTTAATTATCACATTTTCGTTATTTCCCCGATAAAATTGAAGTAATCCGTATGTTTGCGTGATAATTAGGGTTGCATTACGAGTTATATATTTATTTAACGAACAATTTTTATGTCACTTTTCATTTTTCTAAAAGGATGTTAGATTATTATATTAGATGATATTTATTTAATGTTATATCAGTTCACTTTTTTGTGTTGTACAGACACAGATACATTACAGATTCGTATAGTGGCAAATAATTTATGAACTTTATTTTCCATTACTGTTGGTTTCTAATAATTATTATTTTATAAAAAGTCTTTTCTTGAACATTATTAATACTAATTATAGGAAAAGTTATCATTGCTTGCGTTTTTTTTAATACTAGTTCGGCAAAATGACTGTTCCGCACCTCATGGTCAGTACGGTTATAGTTCACATACAACGGATATCGTCGGTGACACAAGTTTCATTGGCAGTTGTCGATTTCTGTCGGTCTATCGAAATAAGGGAGTACTTGGCGTCCCAAAGATGTATGCAATATTTTATGGACGGTGAAACTTATAGAAGGTACTGTTGACCGGTGATAAAAAAGCTTCGTACACTCTGTTCAGGATGCCAAGTCTCCTGGATGTTGCGGGAACACTTCCAATTTGAACCCTCAGATTGTTTTCGCAACTGATACTCATTCTTAACATACTGCGGCTGCCTCGTTTTGCGAGTAAGACATCCTGAACAGTGGGGAGAGGCGATATAAATTAAAAACCTTAATTATAGGTTATTTGCATTTGGCTACAATTTCACATGATGTTAAGTGACCTAAGACAGTATTACGCTAAAACCAGTGAGGAATTGATACTCAAGTGCAGCTTCCGTACACGTGCTTGGCAACATCTTTTTAATTTGGTAGCTAATCAGGCGGGCATTACAACCAAGCCATGGTTTCATCGTGTTTTTTTTCTTCATCGCATCCTCAGTATCATTATGAGCCTTACTATCACTTGGAAAAAATAATGGCTCAGTTACCACTGACATCTGTTACCTGTGATCAGACTGAATGAACTTCGCGTTGACCGACATGAGTTCGAAATGTTCGAGTACCTGCAATGATATATAAATATATGTAGACATTAATTAATGTTTATATAATGTTGTATGGTTTGAGGAACAATAATTAATTCGTAACTAAAATAAATTATAATTTATGAAAAAATTTAAACCGCATTTAATTTAACGGGCCCACAAACGAGTTATAAAGTTAACGTTAATAAAGTAAATTAATAAGCTATAAAATCATAGATAGCGCTTCTGGAAAGTGAAACGGCCATCTAACAATTATACAGATGTATATATAATTATTCATAGCCAATTAACTTCGCTTACAATATTTTATACTGGGTATTATTTCTACCTCTTCATGTTTTTGAGAGTTCGGGACGCATCGAGTTTCATTATATTTGAAAATCGTTGTTGTTTATTCAGTTTGAATTCTAAATAATTCGTCTGGTGTAGTTTTACATAAAATATACATTTTCACACAATTTAATTGTATTTAAATGAAAGCGAGCTTTTATGAAATTATTAAAGTAATAATGGGCATTAGTTTTTGTAAATCCTTTGAATAATACATTTATTTAGTACTCTAAAAAATGAATTATAACAAATAAATTTTTGTCTTTTTTTATTACAACCAAGGTGGCAAACTAGCTTGATGGCTTACAATCATAGAAGCGGTGAAGCTGTAAAAGCTTTCTGAGGCTTCAGGGCCCTAAAAGTTAACAGTATAGTCAGATAAAAACAAACGCCGTAGGTGTTACTAGCGCGTTGCCGATCTTGAACCAAGGAGCTCTGGGAACCCTATTCACCACAGGAACACAACACAAGGTTATTTAGTTGGGTGAAGGTATTTCACCAGATGTTATAACGTGTTGTTGTTAAATTTTACTGTTCTTGGATGTTATTATTATGTTATCAGATACAGTGTAGTCACCTTGCCGAGCTACGATAAAAAAAAACAGACTGCCCCCAGTAGAGAGAAATCTCCAAAGAAATTTCTCTTGGCCTACCAACACGAATATTATAAATACAAAAAAGTATCTCTGTCTTTCTGTTTATTACTTTTCATAACTAAACCTCTCAACCGATTGCAATTAAATTTTGCCTAGAAGTTGGCTGGAACCTGAAGAAGAACATGGTACATAAAAAACCGGACACAGTGGCAAAAAATGCTAGTCGTTTAAAATCCTTTTAAGATACCGTCGCCAAAATTATATAGAGATATTTAAAGAAATCATACCGAATAATAAGTGTAATCTTCAGTTTAAAATTTGCTAAAACTGTCTTAAAATTTGTAAGAATTTACAATTTCTAAAATAATTTCACGGTGCAAGATATGAATCTTCTTGAGAGGCGCTTCTTTTAATTCCCGACGCAAACAGGACTGTTATAAGTTTAACTTGTGTATCGTTGTATATTTGTGTGTCAGCCTGTTGCATTGTAGGTCCCAAACGGCTGAAGCGTGTTTGATATAGTTTTTTTTTGTTTAAAAAGTTAATAGTTCGCGGATGTTTTTAGTTATGATGCAAGAAAATCTGTTCACCAGTTTCAAGTTTATCAGCTCTTTTCTAGCATATGGATGGATGTGACCATTTTCCATAGGTCTGATCAAGTCGAAATTTGGTATTCTGTTACTTCAAAAATATTAGAAGGACATGGTAACCTTGACCTGATACTGGATTTTGCCAACTCCTCACCAACTTAAAATAGAGGTATCGTGGGGGCTCATTGGTATGGTCACAATTAATACGACGTTTCTGTCGTTTTCTTATTTTTTTGGGACTGTTATTCTACCGAATATATCAGCCCCATTGTACCATATCCTTTATAACATCACATCAGGAGAGTCGCTGATGAGATAGCACTACAAGGTCATACAACATCTTGGCAATATCTCAATAAGGTTCTGCCAAAATGTTGTGAAAAAAACCTATATCTTGACAGATTAATTCATGCTATTCACCAGCGACTCCCTTTCGGTCTTGTTCTTGGCACACTCCATCAGTAAGTGATGCACATCATCAATCTTTCCACATATATTACAATTGGGTGACTCTGCTTGCCTCATGAGATATTCAATTTTTCCCGATGGATAGAGCACTGAACGAAGTCTTAATGCTAACTTTATATGTTGTAATTTCTTTTTCAGTTACCTTGTTTTTAATTTTTCAAAATATGAACTAGCGTTTCATTATATTCATACATGATATTAAGTAAAAATGTATTTGAGGTCAACCTCATCACAAACACAGCCTAGAACGAGGACTTGTTCTCAAGTGATAAGTGTTAAGGCTAATGTTACAACTTATCCTTACTAATTATAAATGCGAAAGAGAATTTATTTATTTATTACTCAATCACGCAAAACGGCTAAATCGATATAGATGAAATTTGGCACAGAGACAGCCTATAACCCGGATTAAGAAATATTATACATTTTATCCTGGTAAAGGCCCAATTCTGAAGTCCACGCAGACGAAGTCGCGGGCACAGATAGTCTTTATATATATAATTCTTCTGTAAGTATATGTGACTGAAGTCCTCCTACACGGCTGGACTAATTTTGATGAATTTGTTGGTGTTTGTTTGCGTGGGTCTCTACATGTTTCAGCTTCACAATTGGATCCGGTAGTTGTCACTGTGGTCGAGTTCTAGGCTTTTTATTTTTAGGCAAGCAAACGTTCGGGCAGGACAACGTCTGGCGGGTTCGCTAGTTCTATTATTCATTTTTAAATTGTGATTAGTCAAATGATTGTCGGCTAAATCCGAAAGTTTGGCTTAAATAACAGCGTGAAAAACTGATGCCAAATCTTGTCGTCACATCGTTTTTTCTTTTCCAATTTGTTTTTAATATTTTATGATTTTTTGCATATTATAGACATATTCATGAGGAATAGTATAGTATCAGCATTAGGCTACACCTCTCAGCTAGTTAGATTCTTTTTAAGTTCTTAGAGATTAGAAGTTGTTAGATTCTAGTTAAGTCTAGATTTTTGTTAAGTAACTTTGAAGAAACAGCGCACCAGAACTGCTTTATCCGCGTGCGCTGGTATAATGGTTAGTGATACGTAAATACAATGTTCTACAAAAATATTGCTTCTTAGTGTCTATAGGTGTAGTGACGCGAACGAGCCATGTGAGTTATGTCGCATAACCCTGGCCGCTTGATAAAAATATTGCCTTTACTGAAGAATTATAAATTATCAATCAGTGTTTTCTCTTAAATTGTACGCGGGTGCAACCGCGGGGCACAGCTATTCATTATAATAAAGATTAACAACACGATAGGTTGAACCTAAAGGAAAACTGCGTGCAAAAAAGAACTGACAAATGTATTTTCAATATCTTTTTAAAGTAACCCTATTTTTTCTTCCATTCTCCTCTGGCAGCAGTCATCTCAGTATTCATACTAATTTTTCACAAATCATTCCTCACAAAATCCATACGTACCTTCTTTGGTCTTTAAAATGTCTATTATTCTTAAATAAGTAAAACATCTGTAGATTAAAAGTGTGCTCGTCGTAGATTATTTGATGAGTAATATGATAAAACGCACTGACTTTCGCTATTTTTAATCTACTCGAATCCGGAACAGGAACTTTAAAATACTGCCTAATACTTTACTTAGGGTGGATTCGACCAAACTTAAATTTATACACGAGTAACTATACCAGGAACAACCTATTCCATGATTTTAATCTCGAGTAAATCCATAGTCGTTTCTCCACGTAATCGATAGTATACTTACGCTAGGAATAACAATACGCGAATAGCAGAGTGAATGGTGAACGAAAATAAAACCCGGCAAATAAATGTTGTTCTACAACGGGATAGTGTAAGAGAATACATCATGTCAACTCGATTTTGCCGTATTATAGTGTGAAAAAGTAGCTGTAGTATAAGCTAGCTGGCTGGCAAACGTGTTAATTTTATTTGTTGTTTGTTTGAGGGAATTATCAAGTTTTATCATGTGGTTTTATCTTTTATATTTTTTCGTTAGCAAGTGAAAATGAGTGAGGATAAATTAAGATAAGGAAGAATTTTAATTTAATATTATAGAAAATAAAAAAACTGATGGAGTGACTATAACGTCAAAATTAGCTCAGTGGCAAATTATTGCAGACCAGTACAATAGTGCATTACGAGTATACAATGAATATACAGTGCATTATACAATGCCAGACTATTAATTTAGTGCGTTGCGTTGACTTGAAATTAAAACACAGAATAAATATTTGTGAAATGACAGAAATCAGATGACTGGACTGACTGACGCCATTAAATTATTCTAGGAATAGCTCCGTTATTCCATGCGAAACGGCGGTATAGTAACAATTCCCGAATAGGCCCACTATTCTTAGAATTGTAGATGGTAAAACGTAAAATTGATTTACTCTCGATTAACTGACCATTTATTCTAAGACAAGATTTACTCTTATTTGGTCGAATCCACCCTTAAAAGTATTTTGATTCTAGATTAATATGTTCAGGATGACGACACAATAAAAAAATAATTTTGCCTCCAAATTCGGCATGCCGAATAAGATCGCGGACGGGTTAACATAGAGTTTATTTTTTACTCGGAAATTTTGTATGTTGCGGTGACTAATTTAGCATCTATAATAAAGCTTTAAACTTTTTCGTATAATATAAAATAAGATTATATATTTTACATAATTAAAGTCATGCTTATTAATACTATTATTATAAAGAAGTTAAATTCGTATTTTTGTAAAAGGTAATTTCTGGAACTACTGAGTACTGATTCGATTCTAAAAATTACTTCACTAATAGAAAGCTACATTATCCCGGAGTGTTACGTGTTATTGTTATTCTTATTGAATTTTTTATTGCAATTAACGTTAATATACAAAGATATAATAACTCTACTGATGTAAATTTATATCCTTATAATTTTGTTATTTGTTAGTTTTAACGAGAGATATAAAGATATTTTCTTATCAAAAAATTCTACTGTCTTTATCTGGTTCCTTATTTTCGTCAGAAAAACTAATTGAATACGATCAATTTCAATTTCATTCCCGTGGCAATGAATTTTTCCAGTGTATGAAGTATCGAATTAATAGGCACTAAAAGCAACTTCCTACATACGCGTGTTACTTAAGGAAATAAGGTGTGTATTAAGTACATGGTGAAAAGAACTATCATTATACTTTGGTGTATGGAGTTTGTACTTCAGCTAGAAGCCAAATGTATATTTGTTTGCCTAGAAGCTTTATTATAATATTCGCACCGCATATTATGACGATTCTTCTAACAGCGGTCGTTGTTGTTTTTAAATTACTATGTAGATACAGAAATCATTTTTCTAAAAGTCTATAATATGATTTCTTTTTTATAATATTTCATTAAAGATGTATTGTGTTCTAAAAGGCAAATCGGATAGTATTTAATAGTACCTATAAATGTGCTAACATTTATACATACGTGAATGTGAAATGCACACAGATTTTTTGTGTGTTAACCATCTGAAATGGATTGTATCGCGGAACTGCTCGCTTTATAGCCGAGGCACGTCGGCTCGGTGCTTCTTATTGTGGATTTGTCTCGTATCTCACAGACGCCGTCGCTGGTTGAAAGGCACTGTCAAGATGTGAATGAGAGTTGAATCATAAATGGGAAGTATCGTGTTTACTATATTATAGGAAAATATTTAGAAATCTAAAATATATTTCTACGAGTATGTGGTTCATACAAACTCCATATTTAATGGACCAAAATTTATATTCACAAAATGTATTAGTTTAATGCTATAAAAAAAAATCTGAACCCGACAGGATAGCACTGTGGTCAAGCCATTAACAACCAGAAAGGACTAAGGACGGGCCACATAGTTCGATATAGATACTTAGGATTCGAAACAATATTAAAACCCTAATATAAATACTTACGATGTTATGGTTGACAGGGTCATATTGTTCTACATGCTTACATGCAAACTAATTTATGTTTATTTTACAATGTATGATTATTTTTTTCAATACAACTTTTCTAGTGCACTTTGGTAGTTAACATACATCTATGATCTTAATACATGTAACATATTATTATGTAACGGCAGTATTCAATTACAATCTGTAATGGAACATCAAACAGGAATACGGCATTATCCAGAGTCACTCGCAGTTATTTTGCCAGTGTCGTTTACCATTCAAATTTATCAAAGAGGAATACGGCATATGCGGAATACGGCAGCGCGAAAACTACCCTGTACAGATGAAAACATACATAGCGTACATAATGTAAAACAATGGCCAAACCTTGTACAGTTGTAAAAACGATCCAATAAACAAATAAAAATTGTACCTTTTACTTGTCTGTTATCTGGTAAACAATCTTTTTTGTTAAAAGATTTAAAATTTACAAACAAAATTATTAATGATAAAATCTACAAGAATAATATTGTAACTAAAACTTTACAGTAGTGAAGTTAGGATTTAGTTACGGCATTGACAAATGCAGTTAACAGATAGTGTTTTTTCTAGACTTGGCCTCATATAATCTTGAGCCGCATTGTTACTTAACGTCACATGAGACATGTGAAATTGTCTTCAAACGTACAATAAAGACCTTAGAGGTTATTTAATGGTATGAATTAGCAAATAAGCATACAGACAGCATGACGTTAAGTCATCACTTTAGCTTATAGTTATTTATAACCTTAGACAGACCGGAGTCCTAATTAAAGCCACTCATTGAGAGGTTAAAACTGTGGTAGGAACCAGAACACAGCAATGCTGCAGAAATAGGTTAGGTAGTGATGTTACCACACTAGAACCTTAGCCTTATATGAATTCAAATAGGAAACCGTTCGGTATTTTATTGTCTATAAAATGTATAAATTAAATATGCGTAAAACTAAACATTTTTGTTCAAAAGTAAACAGTGTCATGCAATAAAAGGTTCGATCAAACTAAGCAAAACTCGACATTGACGAAATGATGTCATTTGTGTTTATTCTACTGAAATAAGATTGCTTTTTAGGATGTGGCCAAATAACAAACAATACTTGTCGCCTACTGGCAATACGTTAAATGTTATTCAAGAGAATATTACATAAATTAGCATATGTTTGTATATAAAAAATGTAATACCCATTTAAATTAAATTACATTTTAATAGTATATGTATATAGTATATATGGGTAAATTTTTTTTCTATGTTTACTTGCTTCTGTGCATTGTGTAACCAATTAACCTTACCACCATCCAGCAGGCCTTTCGATGTTGAATGAGAATGTGTTCGTATTTAAGACAAGAAGTGGAACCGTCTCTCCAGTGCAACTACAGGATTACAAAAGGCTAGGCTAGGCTATGCTAAATGGTCAAACACCAAGTTATGTCTTCTAAACTAATCAAATACACGCGTATTCTTATATGAGGCAAATTATAATTTCATGAAAATAACATTTATCGGTATACCATTCCTTTTAATTTAAACACAGACGATACTGTTTAAAATTGCGGTTCATAGTGATTTGATTTAAAATTAAATTAAGTTGACGTTGTATCGTCTATATAAATATTATACAAATAAAATCGACTACATACTGTTATGAATTTATTATAAGCTATCAATGAACGGAAAATCCAGATTTGTTTTAGAATATATTGTAAAAACATTTGACCGGTACACTTTGTCCCATAAATTTGAGAATTCTATAGGTGTTTTCCATTAAAAAGCGGTCGACCGAAGAATAACTGTATATACAAGTTTAGTTGTAATATTATATTGTTACGCGGCAGTGACAGTTATCCGTGTAGCTGCGCTAAAATGTCGTTCAGCAAGTTAATTCAAAATCATTTCTATGAAACCACTTTACCAAATCTCCAAGAAGACAATAGAAGTATGTTTATTTCGATCATTGTTCTAAAACCAATGATAGAAACGTTGTCAACTGCAAACATCCATATTAAATATTCCGAGTACATCCTATACAAAATACAAATTACGCAATACAGTCTTTACTCCAATAATTAAAATATTTATGAGAGAATCATTGCGTACACTTTACATCGTGTCTTAATTCCGTTGCACTTTTTCTGATTTAGAATTCTGTTTGTACGAATAGTCCAATAGAAGTACATTTATTCCGATCAATGTTATATAACCAAAGATAGAAACGGTGTCAACTTTAAGCAAAAGTCCATATTAAATGCTCCGCCTACACCATGTACAAAATATAAAATACGCGTTACAGTATTTAGGTACTCCAGTAATTTACATGTTTATGAGAGAATCATTGCATACATTTAAGATTACCTTGTTCCATTTCACTTTTTGATTTAGAATTCTGTTTGTACGAAAGAATATTGAATCTTTGACATGAAATGTGAAGGATATAAAACAGACGTTTGTAATATTGATAGATAACATTTATAAAGTCAAGATATTGATCTAATAGGATTTCTGATTGAAAGTATTCAGTAAAATGAGACCACGGAATCTCTACCAAATTTTGTTTTTGCGATTCGACTATACTATTTGATATTATGGTTAATGAAAAACTTTTGTTAAATCAAATATTTATTTTAGCATTGTTTTGTTATTATGAGTCGACATAAAATCCTAGAAGTCCATAAACGAACTTCTTTGGTTTTAATCATGACATTTCTAAATTAGTACATTACCATCCATGAGGTATAATAAAATAATCAATAAATAAGTCAACTTGATTTATCATAGTAATAAAAACTATGTGTAAATAAATATATTCACTTTTTTTATCTTAATAATGTTACAAGGACGTTTATGACCTTACATTATTATACGAACAAAGATACGATATTATCAAAATTTATTGTAGAATAATAGTTTATGTAACCTATTTAAAATAGTTCCAGTTTACACCTTGGTTAATTCTTACTTAATAGATTACGAAAATATATCTATTGCTTGTGAACTATTTTGCTTTGATTATTTCTCAATAGATTAAATAATTCGTTTTGATATAAAATATACGATTTGTTTATATTTGAATCAGAATATTATCTTAAAATCAGTCTGGATACCAATGTTTTGTCGTTTTTATAAAATAATTAAGAATTATTTCTTAGAAATACATATTAAGTGTTGCAGCATTTAAAACGTTAATGAGCTTGTAATAAAATATTGAATTATGTACGCCGAACTATTTATTATATTTATGATAGTAAAACCATTGTCTTGAGAATTCGTCTCATATGAAATCTTATTATGATTGGATGAAAAACAGTAAAAAAATAATTTTAAATCTTTATGTATATGCACTTGTATGTAATTACTGTCCTTAAAAGACTGTCTCACAATCACCCTCCAGGTATCTACTTAGAACGTATAAAATGTAATAATAATTTATATTGAATGCCTGATGTTATCTTGGTTCTGACCATTAAGAGGACAATGCCATGTCGATGTTAATCCATATTTAGATTTTAATGACAAAAAATGTTTTGGGAGCACGTTAGGCGGTAGAAGTAACAGTTGTTATCACTAGTTGTGTTTTTAGGATGATAGGACCGTTATTTTATTTTTATATGATGAGGTTAACTATTTAAAGTCGAATTAACATAATTTTTTTTTCTTAAAGAGTTATAATGTAGATTATTTCTACAGCAATCTTCGTCAGTGGGCTCGTATGCGTTGTATAAATGTCCAAACTTATAGACACAGAACTTTGTTTAAAAACGGTTGACCTGTGTTTTACTGCTTATTGATAGGCCCCTGAAATAATGTTTTGAAATGATCAATGAAGGATAAAATTAGTTTTGTATTAAATAGGTATTTTTTATTTTATTTAACAAGATGTATATTAATATTATAAACATGTTAATGCATCTTTAAAACTTGCAATCAATATGATATTATTTACAGTATTGATTATAAGTGATTTATATATACATATATTTATTTTTCCATTTCGTTTATTTGACGTAGGTAATTGCGAAGCAAATGCGTGCGAATGTATACCATTTATAATTTATATACCTCATAGCCCGAATGTATACTCGGTTCTTCATCGTCCTCTACGTGTATTATCTTTTCTACATTCTCATTAAAAGTTACGACTGATTTTCTCCGAGCTTTATTCGTTTCTCCAAACTCATCATCTTCTGATTCATCCGTAGCGTCTTTTAATTTATCAATTGACTGTATAACTATAGGGGCATGAGGTTCTGTTGTAGGAATATCTAAGATTGATTCAAAAGGAACTTCTGCTCTTGAGGTATGCGGTATAACTTCTTCAAGAGGAGCATCTAACATTTCTTGTAATCTTCTTTCGCTTTTCTTTAGATCTTCTATATTTAAGCGTGGCTTTATTGTATTATCCGGCTTGGGCATTTGACCGAGTGACTCATTTCTAGACGCTAAACTGTTTTGGTCACTAAATTGCTCATAATTCGGTTTCTCCCTTCTGCAAATAAAGTATGTACTATGTAAATTCGCACTTTGATAGATAATAAAAACCTGTTTGTACATTTATTTACTTACCGCCATAGTATGGCCCATACAATAATCGACACAATCAGAATGAAAAGCAAAATACTGAGGATTATAGTCGCTACCAACAAGCCAGTATCACGTCCTGGAATGACGCATATCTCTTGACCTTCGAGATGATCTTCCAGCGATACGGTACTGACTATACTGACCGCAATTATGGCATTATTGTTTATATCACTGAAAGCAGTAAAACATTTATTTTATTACAAAGTAGGGTGTCGTGTAACGAAAAATAAAAACAGGATTGGTCAAAATCTTACGCAGCGAGTCGATCGACCGCGACCGGTTCTCTTTCGATTAATCCGTAAACATAAAGCTGCAAAGACGTCCCGGCTGCGCCCGTTTCGCGTTTCTTTCTTGAACTGTCAATCTCATCTGATTGCGTACTTTGAGATGTTATTGTAGACCGCAATATTCTGACATCATATGCGACCGCTTTACTCAATTCTGCCAAAATAGTCTTTTCGTCGTCCAAAAATGCATCACTTACTGTTACTACAAGTATATTGTTAATATCAAGTAGTTTAACCTGTAAATTAATAACAGTTTAATATTAGAAACCAATAGAAATAATACCTACACTTAATATATTTTATTTGGAATGACGTGTTATATTTTATAAATAAAAGATTCACTTTGATGATATCTTTTTCATTTACGTTGTTAAGTCTAACATTACGAGAATGAGTCATTTCTATTTCTTAAAAAAAAGGTTTTTGGTATCGGACTAAAACTATACGCAGAATAAACCAAAACATTGTTTATTTAGGTATTATTATATTTTAAGAAAACCTGACTTTAATGTTACTATTTCTTGAAATTGAGTTGAATATAAAAATGTCACGTTGTGGTTAAATGCGGATTAATGGGTTCTTCAGCCGAAACTTTGTATTTTTAAGCTTTTTTATGTGGATATCTTATTTCACAGACCTGTGTATATTACGATATTATTACTAGGTTGCTTAGTAAGTTTATTTGCTAAAAGTTAGGTTTAATTCCGTTTAGCTAAAGCTAATTTTAAGTCAAAATGTATTATTGTATTCTGGTTTACGCCTGGGAATTGGGATCGTTAGAGTAATACGTTGTAAATTATGTATGTAATATGAAATGAGAGTTTGGTGTAAATAATATATTTTATTATGTCATTATCAAAAGGAGAATATACAATACAGGAAAATACAAAATACTTCTTATACCTTTTAAATGCAACCACTTAATTAAGGCTGTAATTTGTTTTAAATAAACATTATTATTATTAGTCCTTTAAAGTTTATTTCATTAATGGAAAAATATTGAGTCAAGTTTTAACATAGGGACAATATTAAAATTCTTCAAAATAACTAATAACAAAAATAAGAACCAGTATTGAACCAATGCATACGGCGGCGTAAATGTTCATTCAAACCAATTTTGCCCGAAGTACAAATATTACCTACTTGTAAATGAATATACGAATTGAGGGTTCGAATTGGGCTCAGTTGGGTTTATTTAGGGCATATGTAAAAAGCGCTTTACAAATGCATTCTTAAAGTAAAATTAAGATTAATAATAATAGTTAGATATATTAGATAATTTTGATAGATCAAAGTGTAGTTTCTGTTAAGTGTAAAATAAATAATGTTTTTTTGAAGTCGAGAATAAAAATAAAACAATCTAACAGTGATTCTAAATTTACCAGTGCCGTCATCGTATTATTTAGTAAATCCTTGGATTCATGAATATAACAGCATTTCAAATATAATGTCGATGAATGTTTATCATAATTAACATGATAATGAAATATGAACGATTTTAAGGTTCCTATCAGTTTTTAATATTGTTTGCCAGCAAAAATCGTCAACTACATAAAGTACATTTTAATCTGCTTTGCTTTAAATTTGACTGACTATGTCTGTGAAAATAATTTAATTTGCATATCATTTGTCCTTATTGTCACATATAAGGACAAAATGAGATGCCCGAATGTCAACCGTGGAGCACAACTAGTTAGTTATAAGCAAATGTAGGAATATAAGGACGATGATTAATTTTAATTTTATTTGCATCAATTACATTTACTATTTAAGTCCTGTTTAGGCCCTTGCAGCAGAACTTGAAAATTTATGTTAAAAGGTACTATTTTGTTGATGAAATAATACAATATTTTCCTATGAATACTATCTAGCTTGATAGTCTGTGTAGCTCATAAGAATCGATGATCACTATATGAAGAAACAGATATGGTACTTAATTATCTTATTCGTAAATCAAATTAGAATAGAAAGTGTGGTATCTCCTATTTATAATTAGTATCTGATTAAATAATCTTTAGCTTGAAAATAACACAAGTATAAAATATTCAAATGATATTTTTGTTTGTAAATTTTATTGTATCCGTTTTAACTTGGAAATTGAACACTGGTTTCCTTTAATTTAATTAGATACAGTCCCATCCGGTGACTAGGTATATAAAAAATCTTAAGATTAAGTACCAGTATCCTTTGTAACTGGATTGTTTAAGTTAATTAAAACTACAATTAAAAGTTTATTGAAACTTATAAGTTATCATAACTATATATTAAATGTATATTTTCTGACAACGGCACATCTCCGTTAATTCTACGTCAAAATACATGATTCAAACAACAATTTGAAGCTTATATTCTACGCTATTGACGAAACAAACAGAATAAAATGAAAGTGTTAGTTAGTAAAAATAGTTAAAAAAAATCGTTAGGAATGCCAACTGTTGATTGCTAATAACAATATATTCAAAGCGCCATCTATTAAAACTCTGTTTAACTAACATGACAGCTGTTAGTTTGATTGTTTACTTTCTATAATGTGCGAAATATTCGCACGGGTCAACTAGTTATATTTATTTTACTTACATATAGAGATAATTTAAAAACTGAATTTCACTCCCATCTTTGATTTGTGTTCCTAAAATTATCATTCATTTCATCAAAATTCATTCTTTTTATTTCAAATTTCATTTACTAATTCAAAATTTTAGAATGTCTATAAAATTAACACTTAATTTGACATTCATTCTACTATATTTCATTCTCAAGCGTGCAATTTGCTAAACTTATACAGCTAGAACTTTATATATACATATAAAAAACAAATATTTAATAGGTACAACTGCAGGAGGTTCAACGCTCTAGTCAATTTGATTGACTACTATAAAATAACGGATATGCAAAATAAATAAATAAAAAATTTCTGTAAAGTAATATAAATGTATAACTCAGTGACGGTACATGGTTTAGGGATCAAAGAATTCAGGTAAGAATATGTGTATCGATAACTATTATTTGAAAAATAATAGTTTTATAATATACCCGATATAACTAATATAAATGTCCGAGACATGATCCGAAATACAGCAATACAGAAACCAACCAAACTTATCGACATTGTCACGGGTTGACAGACGATCTTGTTAAGGTAGCGGGGAAAACTTGTATGACGACTGTCTTAGACAGACGGAAATGGCGTGCAATGAAAGGGACATCCAATACTCAAGTTTGGGTACAAACAAATTTGAAGAAGAGAGAAGAGAATATAAATGTTATATAAAATATTGAAGATTATTTCATGTCCATATGAAATTGGCGTTTTGTTAAACTTGCCACTTGATCTCAAATATGTGGCGTTTGGTTAGGAATTACAAATTCAAATTTATTTCAAATTTAGGCTCTTGTATTTGCGTTTCGAATTTAGTGATTCATTTGTTTTCACACCGTTTGATATTTCTTTAACATCGTTCTTTACCCAAAATGGATAACTTAAAATATCGCGTTTTTTAAGAATATGAGTTCCACCGTGGCATCAGCGTTACAGAACAGCTCGAAGGATTAATGATGTGTATGGAGAAGCCACTGTAAAATAAAGCACGGGACGTTTTTGGTTTCAACGTTTTCGTTCTGGAAATTTTGACCTACGAAACAAACCCCGTGGACGGCCGGAGACCCTTGTTGATAATGAAGAATTATAAGTAACTGTGGAAGCGAATCCATCGCAAATTACGTCAGACTTAGCGGCAGGCTTCGGTGTGAGTAATGAAACAATTTTATTTCACTTGAAATAAATTAGAAAAGTGAAAAAGCTCGAGAAATGGGTACACCATGAATTGACTGAAGTACATCAACAAACATCCATTGAGAGCTGCGTTACATTACTCAACCATCACAATAACGAGGGAATTTTCAATCGTATTGTTACTTGTGACAAAAAATGGATCCTTTACGACAATCGGAAATGCTCCTCACAGTGGTCCAAATCCTGTCCCAAGCGATAATTCACTCAGAAAAAGGTACTGGTGAGTTTTTGGTGGACTAGTGTTGGTGTCATACACTACAGCGTCCTAAGATCTGGCTAGACGTGAACGGCAGGTCTGTATTGTCAACAATTGCAAACCATGATCGAAAAGCTAGCCGTTAAACAACCGAGACTAGTATATCTCTCTAGCCCATTGCTGCTTCAGGACAACGCTAGACCCCATACTTCACGACAGACGGTCGCTAAATTAGAGGAACTGTGGTTGAAATGTCTTCGAAAACCCATCATACTCTCTGGACCTTGCTCCAACAGATTACCACATTTTTCGATATTTGGACAACTTCTTGCAAGGAAACATTCAATTCTGATGAGGTTGTCAAACCGTCTTCAAAGATTCTATTGATTCTCGCTCTCACAATTTTTTCAGCAACGGAATCAATGAACTACCTACAAAATGGCGTACAATAAAGTACATAGATAATAATAGTACATACTTCGATTGATTAAATGTATAATAGCATATAAAAATTTTCGTTTTATTTTTTCCATATAAAACGCTAATGGATCTATTATTTATAGGGCAGTGTAACTTAACATCTCGGTAAAATTATCTACTAATTATAAGTTTAAAATTAAGCAAGATATTTTATATCATTAAAACTGCATAGAATATTATTTAACTATTTTATCTACATTACGCCAACGCCGTGTCATTATAAGAACGAACGCGAAATAGAAATCCGATTGTAATAATTGAATAAAAAACTCTTATATAATATATAATTATAACATTTCGATTTCTGTTATCGATAGTTTAATTTTATCTCTAGTCATATAGGTATGATGACACAAAATGTTAATAATAAAACTACACAACCTCAACATTTTATTCCGCTATAAAACACATTTTCGGCGCAATCCTTGGTATCTTGATGACAATGAGTCAAAGACAAATTCAATGTTTTGAACACGTCATTTTGGATTCGTTAAATTGTTATTAGACTTGTTTTTCTAATATTATTATAACTAAATTTAATGGAAAAAGCTAGTTGTATGTACAGTTGAATCTCAAATCACTAAGAATTTGCGTATTAAGAAACCTCTCTCAACTACCGGTTAAGTGCGGATTAAGTTTATCTATCTATTTTATGTTAAACTAGCGGTGCGCCTGCGGCTCCACACACGTTTGTTACGCAGTAATTATTGTCAACTCGTATTTTTATTCATATTATTGACAATTCACATAGTCTATCAATGGCGAAATTACACATACATAGATTTATGATTGGTTTCCGCGCCGCTTGAACTAAATATCGTCGGCACACTAAAAAAGCGGCAATCAAAACTACGCTGAATGTACGTACTCGAGATATTGACAATACTGTAACGTTGACAAGCTTTATTTCAAATACTCACTACACACTACGATATTAAATTGCCGTATTCTATGAGCTATTGTTTGTATGTATGTAGTTATCTATAAGTTATAGTTGAAGCGCAGGAAAGACCAATCATTAATCTAAGTAAATATACTTCCCGTGTACAAAATTCATCAAAATCGGTTAACTTTACTTTTAAGTTTCTTAAATATATTATTGACTACTCTTATAGTCTATCTATTATGGAATAACGTATGCTTCCAATCTATAAAATTCGACCAGAATCAGTTTTTTTATTCGTATTTTACTATTCTAAAAGTATTATTGAAAATTCTTATAGCCTATCAATTGACCAACGACATAAGCATCCCATAATTAAATTTAAAATTTTAGTTTAATTTTACAACTTTTCTATCAACTAGCATTAGTACACTTGAATATCAGATAAGTACAAAAACAAGAACTTTAAGGCCATGATTACATTTTTACCTCACTCGTTTTGATATTTAGTTTGTATTTTTTACATTTAAAAGTTTCCATTTTATTTCTGATTCCGAAAAGCGTCGAGGCTGGCCAATATGCCTGTTCCCTAAACCTTAATGGGTTTTCTTTTGCATGTAATGAAACATTTTACCTCTAAGTGCTATACTAAAAAGATTAGCATTTGGTGCTTTAGCCTTGCTATGACCATTAGATTATAATGTAGGCGTTGGCTTTTATATAATGTAATATTATATTATAATAAAAAAGGTCACAACAAGAGTGTAAAAATTACCGCGGAATTAGCCTTCTCAGTGTTGTCGGCAAACTGTATGCTAAAGTAATAATTGAAAGAGTTATGTTAGAAACAGATGAAAGAATATGGGTTACACAAGCGGGATTTAGAAAGGGAATGGGATGTATAGATCAGGTATTTTCCTTCCGGTGCATTACTACTCGTATAATAGAAAATTTTGCATTCGTAGATTTGGAAAAGGCCTATGTCGAAGTGCTGAGGAATGAGTTGTGGTCAGCATTATCTTTACATGGTGTGAGCAGTATTCTAAAACAAGCATTGAATAACCATAAGGATTCCAGTGCTTGTGTCAGAATAAACGGAGCGTACACTGAATGGTTTAATATCCAAAAGGGTGTTAGACAGGGATGTGTAGCGTCTCCATGGCTGTTCAACCTATTCCTAACCTATTATCTGACAGATTAGAAAGAGAGTGATTGTTAACTGAGAATGAATGAGTTACTCGTGAAATGTCTTCTTTACGCCAATGATCAAGTATTACTTGTAATGATACCCAATCTGTATTCAAAGAATACAATATGTTACTAATTATACTAATAAATAACGATAAAACTTATACAATCACAAAACTATGAAAATACGCAGTAACTTCGCTTTTGTGTCAAACTGAACGCGTACTTGAGCGTCCCAATAGCGTTGCGTTTTGCGATTTTAAATTTCGCTTCTATCTTTAATATTTTTTTAATGAAGATCTATAAACAAAGATGGAATAAATAAATAAAATACGTTACAGGTGTAATTTCATATTAATAAATATTCCAAATATAAATATTTTAACCATATTTAAATTACATGCATATTTACTATTAATATTTAATATTTTAACTAATTTTTGGTATTCCTCCGTATCTCATTCGACTTCGTCCCTGAAATGATTCGAATCACTTATATCAGATACGGTTATGATTTCGAATAATATTTTATTTCGGTTATCTGATCGTTTTCGAGTTCTATAACACCTCTTAATCAAATATTAACTATTCATACTTTCATAAAATGTATCGTACTTACTATCAGTTCTATGGATCCTGTGAGACCTTCTCCGTTGCGGTCAGTGGCATGTACAGTAAAACGAGCATCTTGTACAAGTTGGGCTCCAACGCGAACATGAACAAAGCCAGTAGATGGCGCTACTGCTAGTTCGGTTTCGGAACTCCAATACAGTAGTGCTGCATTTATACCGATATCTGCGTCGGTAGCCTGTAACCAGTGCAAAAGATTATAAGCATTGAGATTATAAGATATAAGCATTAAGGAAGTAAGTTAAAACTAAAATGCTCGGAGTGTTTGTTTTACATAATATGATTTTTTAAATGCCCGATTGAAAATACCATAAGTAAATTTATTACGCTAAAAATAATAAAATTAATCGTAAATATTTCAATCGAGAAACAATTTAATAAACGAATTATACAATACAATACATAGTTTTAGAAATGAAAGTAGGTTTGGTTTCGAATTTCAGTAATTATCAAAAGAGAAGTACATGTCTAATAATATATTTGGAAAACCCGGTACAATGGTTTAGTTATCATAGAATCTAGTACGTGTAGTAGGTTATTTATTATAAGCAGAATAATGACTTTTATCATGATGTACCAGATGTAGTTGTGGGTGGTTTCCAGATTTAGACAAGTACAAAATTGAATGAGGTACACGCCAAGGTACAATTATCTAGTATATGTTGATGTTATTTTTATTTTAACTATTTGTATAGTAGGTACAATTAGTTTTAAGTTATGAGACCAAATTAATTTGAAGTAATGTACTCGTAAGAATTATTAAGATATATTTGTATTTTGTTTCTTTGTGCTATAAATATAATTTTCAAAAGGTTTGATTTACAAATATAACATGGTTATCTATACTTAATATTATAAAGATGTATAATTTGTATGTTTGTATGATGTAATATCTGGAACTACTGACCCGATTCTAAAAATGCTTTCACTAATAGAAAGCTACATTATCCCTAAGTGATGTAAACTATTTCTTTAATCTTATAAATTTTTATATTGTAAGTACTTTAATTTAAAATATTGCGGGCAGTTGCTAGTGTTACATAAATTTGATGAAAAAGCTACGAACCTGCATTTCTGCTAAGGCTCGAGGCATTACTGTCTCTTCTAGTTCAGGTATCGGATATCCGACAGCAATTGGTTCGTTTTCCTTTCCATTAAATATAGGAGCGTTGTCATTGATATCATTCACAATTAGATTCACAAAGCTTCGTCTGGAATTGTACGTAATGCTATCCGAAAGTATCCAATTACTAGTACCGTAATCGTAGGGACCCAACCATTCTGGTCTATTACTTGTGGATCGTTTAGCTCGAATTCTATCATTGTCGCATTGCAAATTAAGTTCCACTTGTACTTGTGACAGAGCCATAAAAGCGATGGACTCATGTTCTCTATCGATTGCTCTCGCATGTAGTCCGTTTTCATCAACGTATAACCATGAATGATCGGTGGGCCAGCGGTTAGTTAATATGTATCGGCAATTAGGATGCTGTGTTGTGTTTAAAACCACTAAGTTGTTATGTGGTTCTTCTTCGTCTCTGTCTAAGACTATTAATGGTGGTACTACAAGGTCGTCTCCGCATATTGTTATAGTCTCGACGGTCAGATGTACCTATGAATGTAAAGCTTAAGAAAATTAATTATTGTTCTATAGTGACGTATGTAAACATTAAAGTTTATTCCACTAATGGCCTCCGCCTATGCATGTGTGGTGTGCGAATCGTGTTTGAAATAAATCTAAATGGACAATGTTATTCGATTTGAGTAGTTGAAATTATTCAACCCCAAACAAACTATTAGATTCGATTAGTCGAAGAATAATTATTTAATTAGAATATTCGAACACCTCTAGTTTACGTAATAATTATTATATGAGTAACATATTACGCATTTAAGCATATTGTAAATTATTATCACATTTTTTTTTTTCAAATAATTACTAGTATAATATGGTCAAATGAGGTCGAGATTCTGACATAAAGCCAGGTAACAGAAGAAAGAAAATTAATACCGTAGCTGTGGCAGTAGCTTGAGTAAAGATGGTAGTTGCGACGACTTGGAACGCGTAGACGCCGCTATTGACAGGGCTGGACAAATGCAACTCCCCAGCATTATTTATAAAAAGACGTTCTAATAGATGTGCTGAAATAAAGTTGTTTTAATGTTATTCTTTTCAATGTTATTATGTATTCATGTTTAATTAGAGCGAAATTTTCTTGGGATATATTTATTTGTAATAGAAAGACAAAAATACATGTTTGAAACTATAAAACGGGGTTAGGAAAATATAAGCAAAACCTCTGCAGTACATGTTTTAAAAATTGCTTCTTTATATATTTAGGAGCACAATATTCAAATATATGTAAATAGTACTTATGTAGTTACTATAATATGCTTCTTAATGATCTGTTGTTACTACATCAACGTTCATAGTTGAATGTGATCATATATTCATCAAAAATAATCAAATTAACGATTGTATAAACATACCCTAACACGAAAACCAGTGGCGGATTTATGTTTGCTGCCGCCCTAGACCCCATTTAATACGCCGCCCTTTTTGATTAAATGAAAGTGATTATCAATATTAAACATCTAATTTTTCAAATATTTAATTAATTTAATTAAAACTTTTTAATTTACTTATAATTTTTAAAATATAACTTTAAATTATTTATTTATTAATTATCACTTTTACATTAATTACTTCTTCCTGGCTTTGGTTCGCGCAAAGCTCTTCATTTTTAATAGGAACTTTTTTTATTTAAGTAACATTATTTGATAAAGATTGTATTAATATTTATCTATTGAAAAATTTACATCACACCGACAAGATAAAAATATATTTAATAATTGAATTATTTAATATATTTTACTGATTTTTTTTATACATTCATAGCAAAATTAATCCGTTTTTATTACAGTTGTCCTTGAATTTATTCGCCTTTAAAATGTTGGCTTCGCGAAAGTTTTGACGCCCCTAAAATGATACCGCCCTAGGCCCAGGCCTTACGGACCTAGGCGCAAATCCAGCACTGACAAAAACAAAACAAACAAAAAAACAACTAAACATTTTTTTTGTAGTAGTTACAATTTATTATTGAAACAATTTCAGATTCTACTTGAAGTACCTAAGAATGATGGTTAAGGAAAATATTATTAAAAATCTAACCAGCTATAATTTTATTAAATTACCAACAAAGTGTATGCAGAGTATTTTTTAAGTAGCTACACTAAATAAAACGAAATAGATACAACAAAAAATTTGGTAATTCAGATTTTTTTACAGCATCACTACGCAATGGTTCTCTTACTAATCAATTTTCGGGACCTATTCTTACATGTTGACTTACCACTTCATATCGAGGACATGTACTATGCAGTAAATAATTCAGTACTGACTAAGATAATTAAATAATACTGGTTAATAAAACAATGAAAGCTTACAGTTCTCCGTCCGAATTGTGTATCTCACAGATTCTCCATTATCAGCTACGGCATGCACGTGACCTACAAGGCCGGTCTGTGTGATATCCACATGAAGGCTGTAAGATGACGAACTGAAGGAGACCGACGGTATATTCGGCACATCTGAGAAAGAGTGTAAAACAGAAATAAGATATATTTCAAAAAAAAAAAGAATATTTTATTGCTTTTCTATCATAACTATTCTTCATATCACGATTACAATTATTATGTTTCGTACACATTATAATAACTTGGGCCTACTAAGCGTCAAAACATAATTTTAGCTACAAGTTTTAATTAGGTTATATAAGATGTTCTTCGTTGAAGGCCAACAAGAACGCTCTATTGTAAGAAAGAGCTAGATAATTCATAGCACCATCCAAAAGCTGAATAGAAATTGCAGAGAATTCAATCTGAAAAATGTCTCCACAATAGGGACGAATTAATAGAAAAAGAATGGTCCTATATTAAAGAAACAGTGGTAAAATCTAAATAAGGTTAATTTGCAGAATCGCCGCTGACCTATTTCTATCGCAAAACAAAAGTGTGTGATATGTTTCAAACTCAAAGTTATGGTTGGACAATACACACTGGCATAAAAGGCGTTCCAACTCAGTTCTTATTAGTAGCTCCCTATCAATAACTGACTTCAAGACTGCAGTCGTATTTGAGGTAGTATTTAAAGAAGAGATTTAGCAACCGACTTATTTTTTTTTAAAGTAGCTTGTCAAATTGGCGGTACTGTCCCTGATAGTAAGCAGAGTACAATTCAAACACAACGGTGACTCATGCCGGCCTGTATAAATATCTCTTCACGTTACGTTTAAAGGACACGATGCTGTATGAAGGAGGGAACATATTGACCGGGATACGATTCCACAGTTTCAAGATACGATAAAGATAACTTTTTACATGATGTAAACACCTGATGTAAAGTGACAAAGTGGCCCAAGATGATCAGAAAAGTAAAAAGTACAACTTCAAAACAATTACCTGAAGAAATGACATTGAGTAATAGAACAGCTCTTGCTGTAGCCGCGTGCATTTCCAGAACTATTTGAACAACATCATCAGGCATGTTTATTGACGCCGACATTTCTATCGACACCACACCTTCTTCGTTCAAGGAAGATATAAACATGCCAGCGTACTCTGCAATATCCACACAAACGATTCAAATAAAAACTTGTTTAATTAAACCAATACGTAGCTGATAGAACTTTGTATGTTATCGTTCTTTCAGAAATAAATAATTATTTCGATTTAGGATCTGATGATTTAGAATTAATTTACAGCATGTAAGATTGAGATGGGTCAGTATGGGGTACTCTGAAACAATAATATATAGAGAAATATGTTTTAAAGAATCATGACCACCCATGATATTAAAGATAAGAAAAACGGAATTAAATTATTTTTCAAAAAACGTAAATGAATCGGGAATCGAAAGTATCTTAAAAAAAGTATGTTATTTTATTACTATAGTGATAAAGTAAGCTGTAAGGAAACGATGTTACTATGAAGAAACAGTACAATGAAAATAAAAGTCTGTATTTAATTACTTTATTTTCATATGTTCACAGTGAAATGTTTGTTTTCAAATGTTTGAAATGTGTTCATTTTGAATTTTATCATAAATCATTTTAACGTGTAAGAAGGATTACGGATGCAAGAAACATCGATAGAATAAAGATAGATGGGACAAGACACACACACACACTTAGGTGAGCTTAGATAACTTTTTTTTCGAAAAATATATTTTTACGTTTTGTTTATTCTGATTAAAGACCCTCCTATAAAAAGGCACCGTCGCTGCGTCGTCGCACCCGTGCGACTGAAGGGAAACACAATGGAAGCTGCTTACGGCAAAAAACACATCTACATGTTTTCTGCCCAAATTTCTGAAAGTAACTTAGTATACTATTTTGCCAGGAACACGAGATATGTTTGTTTTGGATAAGTGTTTTGCTTTATTCTGTATAAAAGACAAATTACATAGAAACAAAAGATTCCCGTGAACGTAATCAAGTTTCCCGCTGTCTCATACTATTTGATAGAATTGTGATATTACTTTTGTGTATGTCTATTATCAATCAGTATATATTTATAATAAAATGTCAGGATCAGCAATGTGAGCGTATACTAGCTGGGCCGGCTGACGTTGATCTGCTCATTCTGGTGGTTAATGACTCGACCACAGCGCCTATCCTATCCGAATATATCTATAAACCATCGTTTGTTTCTCTTTCTATGGTCGTCTCAATAAAACAAACTTATTATTTATGTAAATATGAGCTCAATCGGTCAAGTCCCCCAGAAGTTACACGATCACTAACAGACACACAATGTTTTTATCTGTATCTTAATACATTTGTACTTTTCTCGTCTATTCGGATAGATGCATAAAGACATGACGATAAATGTGTACATCATAAGTATGAGTCATAATATATAAAACAAATGTATTTTTAAAGATGTACAAAATGATTCTTGTGATGAAATATATTTTCAATAAAAATATAAAAAGGTAAAATATCTAGTATTACATTATTATTATCATTTTTGAAACAAAAATAAATCAGCAGAGGGGATACATTTTGAATCAAGTTTAACATACTTCAAAGTGTTTTTGTTTTATTATTTTATAAATTTAGCATTTACATCCTCCGCAGCTCCAACAGCATTCTGAGCATGTTATGTGGGTGAGAATGTCTAATGCTACGTCACTGGATTGGAATTCATACATCTACAAGTACGTACTACAATACTAAGTGGATAGTGTGAGTTATAGCTAGCATTATTATTATTATTTTTGTACTATTATTAATTGTATAATCTTAGAATATTTTTTTGGTCTGAAATAAAAGTTTATTATTATTATTATTTGACCATAATTTCACCTGAAGATAGTGATACACTAAGCTTAGAGAAACTACTAGCTCTTAAGTGCAGCCAATACCCTACCTCCATACAGAAATTTCACTACAATGACAAAAAACAAAGGTGTGTGTGTGATACACACACGATAGAAGTGAAACTTCATTTTAAAAGACATTTTCTATTTTATTTAAACAGTGTGCAATATACATACACACCGACATTTACTCTCTCGCTCTGGCTCACACAAAGAGGAGAGACCGATAATATATTGCTCTCTCCCTCTGGCTCACACAATGAGGAGAGACCGATAATTAACGTTTAACGCTTGAAAGTCGCATAAGAAGTTTCACTTCAAAAAACAATGTTTTACCTTCACGGTAAGCTCAGACTTATTGCAGAATTGCAAACTACGTTGTTCGACACGGTGTCCGAATACGTTAGCATTAAGTCACACCATCGCTTCTCAAATTAATAATATTGCAATTATGTAATTAATATCATAATCGATTAAAGTATAGCATGCAATAACTTTAAAACTATTTTAATTAGAATCTTAATCACCTCCGTGTAGTTGTATATTCGTTCCAGTGAATCCAAAAATGACAATGTTCTCATGTCTTACTATGTTGTTTTGAATACCACCTTCATATAGAACATTTTCAAATCGAACATCTGATTCAACCTGTGTATCTAAAAAAGATTCAATATATTTAAACGAAATTTGTATAAAACTGAACACTACAAAATATACAATATTAATCAAAATAAATAACGAAAACCACAGTCACATGAACTACAAAACTAATGTAGAAAGAAATACGAAAAATTATAGATAATAACAGGTAAGGAAAACTTGAAATCATTTCATATAATTTTTTTTTCACCTGAAAACAGAACACTGAAAAGTAGTTATATAAAAATATTAATGTTTATACGTTTATACATTTTATTTCATGAATCTAAAACTCATGAAATAAAATACTTGAATGAACTTATTTTGCCATCTTACGAAGCAATAATTACAGAGTGCACAAATACTCTAAGAAAGTATTTATTCATGGAAAATCAACAAACGATACCTGTAAGAGTAATGACAACAGTCGTTCGTGCTACCATACCACCTTCCCTTTGTGCCGTTACGACGAAGATAAGTTGGTTATTGCTCGAAATCACATCGGCAGGTATAGCATTTGATACTATCAGTGTAACCGAATTCTGATTACGTACTAAGCCGAACCATTGTGCTTGATCTAAAACGAAGATAAGTAATTTAATTATCGGAATCATTTTATGTATTATTCTGTTGGTAGTAAGTAAATAAAAAACAATAAATACTTACCACCGACGAGTGCGAACTCGACACTTTCATCGTAGCCTTGGCTCAATGACATGGGTGTTCCAAATGTGAGTCCTTCGATTTCAGAATAAGACCCTGTGTAATAGGCTTGGGCGAACGCAAGATCAACGATCGGTGTAACATCGTCCCCTGCTGAAACTGTGAAGACCACAGATGTGTGTGCCGGCACGGCTTGTGGCGCTGAAGCCCGCACTTCTAGAATTATGACTCGATTTACCGGGATAGCTTCTTCCGGTATTGCTCCACGTAGAGCGATTGTTACTGTTGGGCCAACCGAAGTGAGGATAAAGTGCTGAGCGAGTTCTGGAAATTTACAATATACATGTGTGTAAGTGGTTAATGTCATACTTTCAATTTAATAATTAAATTTGCATGCAGGTTTTGCGCGATTCTCACCTCCGAACATTGAGAAAGAAACGTTAGTTGTGTATCCTTCGCTGAGAACGATGGGTTCTACTGTTGCAACATTGTTTCGTATCGATCCAGTGTATGTTATTCTCTCAAATCCGAGTAGGCTCATTGCTTCTGTGTAGTCTAAAATGAACAACATAAGCACATATAAAATGTATCGAAACAATCACACAATAATAATTGATAATTATAACATTAAACAGTAAGGATAGATTCCGTTCAAATTACCTCCGTCAGTGAGTGCGATGACAACAGTCGTTCGTGCTACAGTACCTCCTTCCCTTTGTGCCGTTACGACGAAGATAAGTTTGTTATTGTTCGAAATCACAGCGGCAGGTATAGCATTAGCTACTATCAGTGTAACCGAATTCTGATTACGTACTAAGCCGAACCATTGTGCTTGATCTAAAACGAAGATAAGCAATTTAATTATCTGAATCATTTTATGTATTATTCTGCTGGTAGTAAAAAAAAAACAATAAATACTTACCACCGACGAGTGCGAACTCGACACTTTCATCGTAGCCTTGGCTCAATGACATGGGTGTTCCAAATGTGAGTCCTTCGATTTCAGAATAAGACCCTGTGTAATAGGCTTGGGCGAACGCAAGATCAACGATCGGTGTAACATCGTCCCCTGCTGCAACTGTGAAGACCACAGATGTGTGTGCCGGCACGGCTTGTGGCGCTGAAGCCCGCACTTCTAGAATTATGACTCGATTTACCGGGATAGCTTCTTCCGGTATTGCTCCACGTAGAGCGATTGTTACTGTTGGGCCCACCGAAGTGAGGATAAAGTGCTGAGCGAGTTCTGGAAATTTACAATATACATGTGTGTAAGTGGTTAATGTCATACTTTCAATTTAATAATTAAATTTGCATGCAGGTTTTGCTTGATTCTCACCTCCGAACATTGAGAAAGAAACGTTAGTTGTGTATCCTTCGCTGAGAACGATGGGTTCTAATGTTGCAACGTTGTTTCGTATCGATCCAGTGTATGTTATTCTCTCAAATCCGAGTAGGCTCATTCCTTCTGTGTAGTCTAAAATGAACAACATAAGCACATATAAAATACATCGAAACAATCACACATCAATAATTGATAATTATAACATTAAACAGTAAGGATAGATTCCGTTCAAATTACCTCCGTCAGTGAGTGCGATGACAACAGTCGTTCGTGCTACAGTACCTCCTTCCCTTTGTGCCGTTACGACGAAGATAAGTTTGTTATTGTTCGAAATCACAGCGGCAGGTATAGCATTAGCTACTATCAGTGTAACCGAATTCTGATTACGTACTAAGCCGAACCATTGTGCTTGATCTAAAACGAAGATAAGCAATTTAATTATCTGAATCATTTTATGTATTATTCTGCTGGTAGTAAAAAAAAAACAATAAATACTTACCACCGACGAGTGCGAACTCGACACTTTCATCGTAGCCTTGGCTCAATGACATGGGTGTTCCAAATGTGAGTCCTTCGATTTCAGAATAAGACCCTGTGTAATAGGCTTGGGCGAACGCAAGATCAACGATCGGTGTAACATCGTCCCCTGCTGCAACTGTGAAGACCACAGATGTGTGTGCCGGCACGGCTTGTGGCGCTGAAGCCCGCACTTCTAGAATTATGACTCGATTTACCGGGATAGCTTCTTCCGGTATTGCTCCACGTAGAGCGATTGTTACTGTTGGGCCCACCGAAGTGAGGATAAAGTGCTGAGCGAGTTCTGGAAATTTACAATATACATGTGTGTAAGTGGTTAATGTCATACTTTCAATTTAATAATTAAATTTGCATGCAGGTTTTGCGCGATTCTCACCTCCGAACATTGAGAAAGAAACGTTAGTCGTGTATCCTTCGCTGAGAACGATGGGTTCTAATGTTGCAACATTGTTTCGTATCGATCCAGTGTATGTTATTCTCTCAAATCCGAGTAGGCTCATTCCTTCTGTGTAGTCTAAAATTAACAACATAAGCACATATACAATACATCGAAACAATCACACATCAATAATTGATAATTATAACATTAAACAGTAAGCATAGATTCCGTTCAAATTACCTCCGTCAGTGAGTGCGATGACAACAGTCGTTCGTGCTACAGTACCTCCTTCCCTTTGTGCCGTTACGACGAAGATAAGTTGGTTATTGTTCGAAATCACAGCGGCAGGTATAGCATTAGCTACTATCAGTGTAACCGAATTCTGATTACGTACTAAGCCGAACCATTGTGCTTGATCTAAAACGAAGATAAGCAATTTAATTATCTGAATCATTTTATGTATTATTCTGCTGGTAGTAAAAAAAAAACAATAAATACTTACCACCGACGAGTGCGAACTCGACACTTTCATCGTAGCCTTGGCTCAATGACATGGGTGTTCCAAATGTGAGTCCTTCGATTTCAGAATAAGACCCTGTGTAATAGGCTTGGGCGAACGCAAGATCAACGATCGGTCTAACATCTTCCCCTGCTGCAACTGTGAAGACCACAGATGTGTGTGCCGGCACGGCTTGTGGCGCTGAAGCCCGCACTTCTAGAATTATGACTCGATTTACCGGGATAGCTTCTTCCGGTATTGCTCCACGTAGAGCGATTGTTACTGTTGGGCCCACCGAAGTGAGGATAAAGTGCTGAGCGAGTTCTGGAAATTTACAATATACATGTGTGTAAGTGGTTAATGTCATACTTTCAATTTAATAATTAAATTTGCATGCAGGTTTTGCTTGATTCTCACCTCCGAACATTGAGAAAGAAACGTTAGTTGTGTATCCTTCGCTGAGAACGATGGGTTCTAATGTTGCAACGTTGTTTCGTATCGATCCAGTGTATGTTATTCTCTCAAATCCGAGTAGGCTCATTCCTTCTGTGTAGTCTAAAATGAACAACATAAGCACATATAAAATACATCGAAACAATCACACATCAATAATTGATAATTATAACATTAAACAGTAAGGATAGATTCTGTTCAAATTACCTCCGTCAGTGAGTGCGATGACAACAGTCGTTCGTGCTACAGTACCTCCTTCCCTTTGTGCCGTTACGACGAAGATAAGTTTGTTATTGTTCGAAATCACAGCGGCAGGTATAGCATTAGCTACTATCAGTGTAACCGAATTCTGATTACGTACTAAGCCGAACCATTGTGCTTGATCTAAAACGAAGATAAGCAATTTAATTATCTGAATCATTTTATGTATTATTCTGCTGGTAGTAAAAAAAAAACAATAAATACTTACCACCGACGAGTGCGAACTCGACACTTTCATCGTAGCCTTGGCTCAATGACATGGGTGTTCCAAATGTGAGTCCTTCGATTTCAGAATAAGACCCTGTGTAATAGGCTTGGGCGAACGCAAGATCAACGATCGGTGTAACATCGTCCCCTGCTGCAACTGTGAAGACCACAGATGTGTGTGCCGGCACGGCTTGTGGCGCTGAAGCCCGCACTTCTAGAATTATGACTCGATTTACCGGGATAGCTTCTTCCGGTATTGCTCCACGTAGAGCGATTGTTACTGTTGGGCCCACCGAAGTGAGGATAAAGTGCTGAGCGAGTTCTGGAAATTTACAATATACATGTGTGTAAGTGGTTAATGTCATACTTTCAATTTAATAATTAAATTTGCATGCAGGTTTTGCTTGATTCTCACCTCCGAACATTGAGAAAGAAACGTTAGTTGTGTATCCTTCGCTGAGAACGATGGGTTCTAATGTTGCAACGTTGTTTCGTATCGATCCAGTGTATGTTATTCTCTCAAATCCGAGTAGGCTCATTCCTTCTGTGTAGTCTAAAATGAACAACATAAGCACATATAAAATACATCGAAACAATCACACATCAATAATTGATAATTATAACATTAAACAGTAAGGATAGATTCCGTTCAAATTACCTCCGTCAGTGAGTGCGATGACAACAGTCGTTCGTGCTACAGTACCTCCTTCCCTTTGTGCCGTTACGACGAAGATAAGTTTGTTATTGTTCGAAATCACAGCGGCAGGTATAGCATTAGCTACTATCAGTGTAACCGAATTCTGATTACGTACTAAGCCGAACCATTGTGCTTGATCTAAAACGAAGATAAGCAATTTAATTATCTGAATCATTTTATGTATTATTCTGCTGGTAGTAAAAAAAAAACAATAAATACTTACCACCGACGAGTGCGAACTCGACACTTTCATCGTAGCCTTGGCTCAATGACATGGGTGTTCCAAATGTGAGTCCTTCGATTTCAGAATAAGACCCTGTGTAATAGGCTTGGGCGAACGCAAGATCAACGATCGGTGTAACATCTTCCCCTGCTGCAACTGTGAAGACCACAGATGTGTGTGCCGGCACGGCTTGTGGCGCTGAAGCCCGCACTTCTAGAATTATGACTCGATTTACCGGGATAGCTTCTTCCGGTATTGCTCCACGTAGAGCGATTGTTACTGTTGGGCCCACCGAAGTGAGGATAAAGTGCTGAGCGAGTTCTGGAAATTTACAATATACATGTGTGTAAGTGGTTAATGTCATACTTTCAATTTAATAATTAAATTTGCATGCAGGTTTTGCTTGATTCTCACCTCCGAACATTGAGAAAGAAACGTTAGTTGTGTATCCTTCGCTGAGAACGATGGGTTCTAATGTTGCAACGTTGTTTCGTATCGATCCAGTGTATGTTATTCTCTCAAATCCGAGTAGGCTCATTCCTTCTGTGTAGTCTAAAATGAACAACATAAGCACATATACAATACATCGAAACAATCACACATCAATAATTGATAATTATAACATTAAACAGTAAGCATAGATTCCGTTCAAATTACCTCCGTCAGTGAGTGCGATGACAACAGTCGTTCGTGCTACAGTACCTCCTTCCCTTTGTGCCGTTACGACGAAGATAAGTTGGTTATTGTTCGAAATCACAGCGGCAGGTATAGCATTAGCTACTATCAGTGTAACCGAATTCTGATTACGTACTAAGCCGAACCATTGTGCTTGATCTAAAACGAAGATAAGCAATTTAATTATCTGAATCATTTTATGTATTATTCTGCTGGTAGTAAAAAAAAAACAATAAATACTTACCACCGACGAGTGCGAACTCGACACTTTCATCGTAGCCTTGGCTCAATGACATGGGTGTTCCAAATGTGAGTCCTTCGATTTCAGAATAAGACCCTGTGTAATAGGCTTGGGCGAACGCAAGATCAACGATCGGTGTAACATCGTCCCCTGCTGCAACTGTGAAGACCACAGATGTGTGTGCCGGCACGGCTTGTGGCGCTGAAGCCCGCACTTCTAGAATTATGACTCGATTTACCGGGATAGCTTCTTCCGGTATTGCTCCACGTAGAGCGATTGTTACTGTTGGGCCCACCGAAGTGAGGATAAAGTGCTGAGCGAGTTCTGGAAATTTACAATATACATGTGTGTAAGTGGTTAATGTCATACTTTCAATTTAATAATTAAATTTGCATGCAGGTTTTGCTTGATTCTCACCTCCGAACATTGAGAAAGAAACGTTAGTTGTGTATCCTTCGCTGAGAACGATGGGTTCTAATGTTGCAACGTTGTTTCGTATCGATCCAGTGTATGTTATTCTCTCAAATCCGAGTAGGCTCATTCCTTCTGTGTAGTCTAAAATTAACAACATAAGCACATATAAAATACATCGAAACAATCACACATCAATAATTGATAATTATAACATTAAACAGTAAGGATAGATTCCGTTCAAATTACCTCCGTCAGTGAGTGCGATGACAACAGTCGTTCGTGCTACAGTACCTCCTTCCCTTTGTGCCGTTACGACGAAGATAAGTTGGTTATTGTTCGAAATCACAGCGGCAGGTATAGCATTAGCTACTATCAGTGTAACCGAATTCTGATTACGTACTAAGCCGAACCATTGTGCTTGATCTAAAACGAAGATAAGCAATTTAATTATCTGAATCATTTTATGTATTATTCTGCTGGTAGTAAAAAAAAAACAATAAATACTTACCACCGACGAGTGCGAACTCGACACTTTCATCGTAGCCTTGGCTCAATGACATGGGTGTTCCAAATGTGAGTCCTTCGATTTCAGAATAAGACCCTGTGTAATAGGCTTGGGCGAACGCAAGATCAACGATCGGTGTAACATCGTCCCCTGCTGCAACTGTGAAGACCACAGATGTGTGTGCCGGCACGGCTTGTGGCGCTGAAGCCCGCACTTCTAGAATTATGACTCGATTTACCGGGATAGCTTCTTCCGGTATTGCTCCACGTAGAGCGATTGTTACTGTTGGGCCCACCGAAGTGAGGATAAAGTGCTGAGCGAGTTCTGGAAATTTACAATATACATGTGTGTAAGTGGTTAATGTCATACTTTCAATTTAATAATTAAATTTGCATGCAGGTTTTGCTTGATTCTCACCTCCGAACATTGAGAAAGAAACGTTAGTTGTGTATCCTTCGCTGAGAACGATGGGTTCTAATGTTGCAACGTTGTTTCGTATCGATCCAGTGTATGTTATTCTCTCAAATCCGAGTAGGCTCATTCCTTCTGTGTAGTCTAAAATTAACAACATAAGCACATATAAAATACATCGAAACAATCACACATCAATAATTGATAATTATAACATTAAACAGTAAGGATAGATTCCGTTCAAATTACCTCCGTCAGTGAGTGCGATGACAACAGTCGTTCGTGCTACAGTACCTCCTTCCCTTTGTGCCGTTACGACGAAGATAAGTTGGTTATTGTTCGAAATCACAGCGGCAGGTATAGCATTAGCTACTATCAGTGTAACCGAATTCTGATTACGTACTAAGCCGAACCATTGTGCTTGATCTAAAACGAAGATAAGCAATTTAATTATCTGAATCATTTTATGTATTATTCTGCTGGTAGTAAAAAAAAAACAATAAATACTTACCACCGACGAGTGCGAACTCGACACTTTCATCGTAGCCTTGGCTCAATGACATGGGTGTTCCAAATGTGAGTCCTTCGATTTCAGAATAAGACCCTGTGTAATAGGCTTGGGCGAACGCAAGATCAACGATCGGTGTAACATCGTCCCCTGCTGCAACTGTGAAGACCACAGATGTGTGTGCCGGCACGGCTTGTGGCGCTGAAGCCCGCACTTCTAGAATTATGACTCGATTTACCGGGATAGCTTCTTCCGGTATTGCTCCACGTAGAGCGATTGTTACTGTTGGGCCCACCGAAGTGAGGATAAAGTGCTGAGCGAGTTCTGGAAATTTACAATTAACATGTGTGTAAGTGGTTAATGTCATACTTTCAATTTAATAATTAAATTTGCATGCAGGTTTTGCGCGATTCTCACCTCCGAACATTGAGAAAGAAACGTTAGTTGTGTATCCTTCGCTGAGAACGATGGGTTCTAATGTTGCAACGTTGTTTCGTATCGATCCAGTGTATGTTATTCTCTCAAATCCGAGTAGGCTCATTCCTTCTGTGTAGTCTAAAATTAACAACATAAGCACATATAAAATACATCGAAACAATCACACATCAATAATTGATAATTATAACATTAAACAGTAAGGATAGATTTCGTTCAAATTACCTCCGTCAGTGAGTGCGATGACAACAGTCGTTCGTGCTACAGTACCTCCTTCCCTTTGTGCCGTTACGACGAAGATAAGTTGGTTATTGTTCGAAATCACAGCGGCAGGTATAGCATTAGCTACTATCAGTGTAACCGAATTCTGATTACGTACTAAGCCGAACCATTGTGCTTGATCTAAAACGAAGATAAGCAATTTAATTATCTGAATCATTTTATGTATTATTCTGCTGGTAGTAAAAAAAACAATAAATACTTACCACCGACGAGTGCGAACTCGACACTTTCATCGTAGCCTTGGCTCAATGACATGGGTGTTCCAAATGTGAGTCCTTCGATTTCAGAATAAGACCCTGTGTAATAGGCTTGGGCGAACGCAAGATCAACGATCGGTGTAACATCGTCCCCTGCTGCAACTGTGAAGACCACAGATGTGTGTGCCGGCACGGCTTGTGGCGCTGAAGCCCGCACTTCTAGAATTATGACTCGATTTACCGGGATAGCTTCTTCCGGTATTGCTCCACGTAGAGCGATTGTTACTGTTGGGCCCACCGAAGTGAGGATAAAGTGCTGAGCGAGTTCTGGAAATTTACAATATACATGTGTGTAAGTGGTTAATGTCATACTTTCAATTTAATAATTAAATTTGCGTGCAGGTTTTCCGCGATTCTCACCTCCGAACATTGAGAAAGAAACGTTAGTTGTGTATCCTTCGCTGAGAACGATGGGTTCTAATGTTGCAACATCGTTTCGTATCGATCCAGTGTATGTTATTCTCTCAAATCCGAGTAGGCTCATTCCCTCTGTGCGGTCTAAGAGTAATAACACAGTTAACAAATAATATTTCGTACATCGAAACAATCTTAATTTTATTCTAATAACATTTGAAACATCACTAACCACTTTGATCTGAAATATCTCCTCTTTGGTTAAGAATTCCAAATTGAAATTTATAAATTCATTTAGCTGGTACATTTGAGTTTTGAAAACAGTCGTTAATTTCTTTTTGCTGATTATTTTTTTCTTAGGCGTCGCTTATTACCGGACAATGGAAAACATGAAATATCGGTATATTTACGAGTACGATTTCTACCGTGGCATCAGTGCTGCAGAAACAGCTCGAAGGATTAATAAGGTGTACGGCGCTGGTGTCGTAAAAGAAAGCACGGTACGTTTTTGGTTTCAACCTTTTCGTACTGGAAATTTCGACCTTCAAAGCCAACCCCATGGACGGCCGGAGACCAAAGTGGAAAATGAAGAATTAAAGGCTATTTTGGAAGCGGATCCATCACAAAGCACTTCAGAGATAGCTGCAGGCTTCGGGGTAAGTGATAAAATTAATCCATTTGAAGCAAATCGTAAAGTAAAAAACTTGAAAAACACGCGTCGACACTAAAATGATGGAATTTTAAATCGAATCATTACTTGTGATGAAAAGTGGATACTGTACGATAATCAGAAGCGCTCGTCGCAATGGCTGAACCCTGGAGTCCCAGCCAAATCCTGCCCTAAACGAAAATTGACTTTCTCGCTTTCGAAAATCTGGCCAAACGATTACGGCATATATCTACTGTCAGCAACTGCAAACCATGAAGGAAGAACTAGCTGCTAAACAACCGAGATTGGTCAATCGCTCTAGGGTTCACGACAACGCAAGACCACACACTGCACAACAAACAACTACTAAGTTACATTAGCTACAATTGGAATGTCTGCGACATCCACCGTACTCCCCGGACCTTGCTCCAACAGATTACCATTTTTTCCGGAATTTGGACAACTTCTTACAAGGAAAATAATTCAACTCCGATGCGGCAGTCCAAACCGCCTTCAAAGAGTTTATTGATTCTCGCCCCATGGTTTTTTAGTAAAGGGATCAATGAACTAACTATGAGATGGCAAAAGTGCATAGCTAACAACGGTGCCTACTTTGATTAATTAAATATATTTTACAAAAAAAAAACTTTATATTCCTCCCGTACAAAACGCCAAATTTTATATGTAAGGACCTAATATTTAGTTAATTGTAATATTTAAAAGTACAGTAAAATTAAATTAAATTGTATATTGCATGGAGTTGAAATATGACATTTTGTATTCTTGGGCATTAGGCTAGGTACATAGTTTCGAAACTTCTTTTATTAAATACCTTTCAGCAATTCTATCGAGATAGCAGATCTTCCACTGATAGCATTTGGTTTATCAGCGACGACAGCGAATAGCAACTGATTATTTTCCTCCGTTACACTTTGCGGTATAGGTGAGTTCAGGCGTAAGGAAAATGCACTACCATTTTGTTCCAATGAGAAAAGTGCAGCGAATTCTGTAATAAAATTTAACATTAATACATTTTGTATTCATTCAATATTTCCTAAATCATTTGTATTGTATATTAAACTACTTTTACAAATTATTACTTTTTTCATTGCATCTAAGAAGTATTATATGCTTTGTTCTTTTAATAATGAAATTTGCAAATGGATAATTTATTGCATAGATTTTTAGTTAGAAATGAAAAATGTTGTGAATAGTTTTTACAAATAATGTTTCATATAAATTACTTTACTTTGTCTCGTTCCTTTGTAAAATTCAGATCATCCACAAACAAAACATGTTATAATAACGGGATTTGTAAATATATTTACATAATAGTCAGTTTGTTTTTTCAATAAAAAAATATGGAAGACCTAAAAATATGTAACAATATATATAAAATATTTAAATTTCAGCAAGTTCACTGAACATTTTTTGTGGTCTAATAAGTATTACTCTATAAAAAGTATGTTAATATTTATCCCAGAAAAAATAATTGATACCTCCTTCCAGTCTGTAGGTAACCGTGTCATCGTGACCAGAAAGAAGATAAATCTGTTCCTCAAACTGTAATCCTGTTCCTTCCATGTATACTCCTCTGTAATACGCTTCACTGAACACCGGGTGTACGACGTCCTGCTTTATAATATCAATTACTACACTTGTAGATACAGATACAGCTCTATCCCTTAGTGCTTCAATTTCGAGAACTAAGAAATTATTATCCTCAACTATTTGAGTTGGCAATGTATTTATCAAGGTCACTGCTATTACATTGTTTGTGTTTGATATGGCGAAATATTGTGCATAATCTGTAAATAAGGCCGAAATAAAGCGTAATCTTATAATTTAGTCGTGAAGCTAGGTTTTTTCAATTACATACATATATATTATATTGTTAAGCACGTCACACATGGGGATGAATCTATAATATTTTATCTTAATATAAAACATCGCTCGCCATACAATCCAATGAAAATAATTTATATAATCCACACGGCGAAAATAATTTATATTTTCATCTTACAGTATTTAAGATATCGAACGATATGTTATTTTCTCTTAACGTTGGAACGTGTTCTCGGTGCAGAGCGAGGGTGTCGATGACGCGACTTCTACTTCTTCCCACTAGTGCATTGCATTCTTTTTTGATGAGAGATCTTCGTAAAGATTAAATTCTCCGCGGTCTTTTTTGTGTTTTATATGATTTTTTACCCAAATTGATCGCCTTCTTGAATGTGCGAATGCAATTTGCAAATCATATTCAAAAACAGAATCATCGTACAAACTGTATAACAAATGTTATAGTAAAGCCGTGTTACTCATACTTAATCACATGTAAATAGAAATCGGACAAAAATTTATGCGATTCTTAAGCAGACTTTCAAGAGACTGAAATGACTGCATATATTAACGTATCTTACCCGTTTGTGATACCTTAAGGTGCTATAATATTTTTGCTGCTAATTAATTTATTTAAGATATCGTAACATAGCATATTAATCGTGTATAATGCGATTTACTACTTAAAAACATAATATTATTTAGCTTTTACAATTGCGTAATAGTATATAGTTCATACTAGGACTTCAAGTTAACACTCAATGGAAACTTAATCATTACTGATTATCTCTAATAGAAAACATAGTGAATGATATGTAGTCTAAGTTCTGTCTCGGATTAAGTCCTATATTAATCTGAATACTTCAATTAGCTCAGTAGCTTTTATTTATGCGTAGTTCTTACAAGAAGGTAAACAGACAGACCGCCAAACATACAATAAATTATTATTTCACTCATCTTCTTTATTCCTTATAACTTTTTTCATTATATACCTACAAACACGGAAAATTTACCTATGATTTTATTATATGCATAGATGAAATACTTTCTAACGTGCTTCGAATGAGGTTAAATACTAGAAGAATCATAACTTTGATAAAACACCATATTAAGGTATTTATTAAAACAAAATGTTTGGTTTACTTTACCTAAAAAGTGAGTTTTTCTATACGATTTAGTGAATGATTTCTTACTGAAACAGATCTTAATATACTGATAACAAATCTACTATTTACTGAGCTCCACCAAAATGTTTGTTTTAGTAGATACCTACTTTATCATTAAGTACCAGAGTCCTGTTTAACATGATAATTTCTAGTTGCCTTACCTCCAGTAAGCATAAATTGAGTATTGCTTTCGTAACCTTCATTTAAAACAATAGATTCGACGGTTAACAGTTCGTCTTCTAAAGTACCGACGTAGGTGTTTCTTGAAAATCTCATTACGATGGAATCTGTCAGTTCTGGAATGGATATAATAATAATAATAACTTTATAATAATGATAATAAAGTTCAGTTTAGGTTCTTATTCAAAAGTTATTGTTTACGAAATCCTACACGTCCTTATAATCATTATTTTTAAGATACAATTGGAGAAAATGTACCTATTGCAAAGGATTGCCTAATGTTCTGTTTTTTTTTTGTCTATTATATGTGAAATGTGAATTATTTATAAATTTATTGATACAAAAAATTATCTTCCTAAGAGAATATAAATAGGAATTATAAGTCTTTAATCGGGATTAATTTAATTTTTTCGGATTAAATTTTTTAATTTAATCGGAATAAATGAGTAAGTTTCTTTTTTCAACTCAAGTTCAACTTCAAGTTACCCTTCTTTCAGTCTTTTCAAATTTAAATTTGGTGGTTTGTGTTTACTTGTAACAAACAAAGAAACTTTCTCATTTATTTTATCTATTACCTACTAGTTATCTTTAGTCTGTAATATATATAAAAATATATTATGAGAAAAACTACTTACCTACTGGGAATCTTAACAAAACAGCTGCGTTTGCCCCCACTGTCAATGCTTTTTCAGCTAAAATACTGAATGAAAGAACCTTTTCATTGAATATTAAATCATGAGGAATTGATGATTGCAAAGATAATATCACATTATTTCCTGTATTGGAGATTCCAAAATATTGTGAATGTTCTGAAAGAAATTACAGGTAAATTATGTATGAGAATTAATAATGTATTTTTTAAGAGTACATTTTACGTTGCGTATGTTATTGAATTTACTGAGAGTTTTTTTTAATATAAAGCTTAATGTAAACTTTCGATGAGACGATAGAAACATACGTAGTTGGTGTAATAATTATTTATTAAACCAAAACACGATATATGTTTTGGGTGTATAGGAGTGTTTACAAAGGTTACAAGGTGTTTACAATGCCTTGTAAATAACTAGGCAGACCAACAATTAAGTTGAATCCAACGGAAATCATATCTGGGGTCTATGTAATATCAAAACATCTTGATCGTTATACTACAAATGTAAAAACTCTAAGGATTTTTCATTTCAGTGTCTTATGTCATAATATTGTATTTACAGGAAAATGCATAGTAACTCAACGCCACATCATATATGTATTGTAAGATATGTGAGCGAATGCACGTCCGCGGGCGGCTTTTGTGTGCGTTTGAGTATGTGTTGGGTGAGTGTGTGTGATAATTCAAATACATTTAAATAGTTACTAAATTTTATTTAAGTTTCATTATCTTACCTCCCTCAACTCGAAACGATACACCTTCATCGTAACCTTGCCTCAAGTTAATATTCTCTATAGCAATATTACCAGTGCCGATATAGTCTCCGAAATAAATATTTCGATTAAATAGAGGAGTTGTAACATCTTCTTTTATTATTTCCAGTACGATATTTGTGGACGTTGGAATGGCATTGAGACCGAATGCGTTTAGGGTCAATATGAGTAAATTGTTTTCCGAAATAACAATATCAGGAAGGGGCGTTATTAAATTGAGTGATACTTGATTTTGTGTGTTCGACACGGAAAAATAATTTGCGTGGTCTGGAAAAAAAATCTTATTACACATTATACTACAAATATATAATAATGTTATAATATTATCTTTTATTGACATTTATCATTATTTAAGTTTAATTTATGTTTAGAATATAAAGCTTCATCAAAATTAATCACACACATTGAAATTGATTGGTGAGATACTAGTTGGGCAGAATGCCTTCAGTTTAAGTGATGGTGAGAATGCTGTAATTTTAGAACAGCGGCTAATGTTGAAAACTCGTCAAGGTTTTCCTGAGTAAGGTTAATCTTATTTCGGCAAAACCTACTAGGTACCTGTATGTACACTGAGTGATCGTTAAAAACTAAGTGCTAAGGCAGTTTATTATGACCAGACGGGCACTAGCGTTCTATCAAATCCCATGTATAGTTTTATGAATTAGAATTTATATATGAACATGAAAATTACTCACCTCCAGTAAGATTGAAGCTCACATTATCATCATACCCAACACTCAATAAAATGGTTCCGATTGTTAATGTATTATCTAGTAAAAGTCCTTTATAGTTGGGCGCCTCGAAATCCAATACTCTAGCTGTAACGTCGAGCGTGAAACAGTAAAGGAAGGATCCCCAAAAACCTTTAGACTTAGACGAGATGAAGAACAAGATTTGTAGAAATATAAGTTAAACAAATAGTAAGATAGTTTGAAGATGGAAACATGTTTATAAACTTACATAAAAGTTACTTATAAAGAATAGTTTTAGTTCACAATTGTTAGTCTTACCAAAAACTTATACTTTTCCTATAAATCATGACTGTGGTTTTCGTATACAGGATCTATTTGAACAAATAAATAGACCATAAAAATATATTATGTAAGATCTTGGGGTGTCCTGTTTCATGCTGGTTATATATAAATATAAATGTTTAATGATATATGCTTAAAAAGATTCATTATATAATAAATTAGAATTTGATAGTAAATTTTTAATTTTGTTAGTATAAAAGTGCATTTAACGAAAAACAATTGGCCTTTCAAGGTCATACAATTTTATGATAAAATATATCTTTATTCATATCCATAATGATGTCATGCACAAAGATTAGCAAAAATTGGGTAAATTACCTGCAGGTAGATAGATGACGACAACAGCATTGGCACCTACTGTTCTAGGCTTAGTTGCCTCTATAGACAATAAGAGATGGTGCTCGCCATATATTTCTGGAGGTATATCCGATGATGTTATATTAACATTGGGTCCGTCTTGAATTATTTGGAAGTAATCAGAGTGATCTAGAAGTTTAATTTTTATACAAAAGTAAAAGACGTATTAATGATAAAAATATTTCTTAAAAGCTGGGCTTCCATATGTGATTGGAAATACTGCTAGCGATAACCAAGCATTCACATGGCGTAGCTCCGCGTTTTTTAAACACACATAGATTTTTTAGAACTTTTTTTAAACACAATAAATTATCAGATTTGTTTCATAAGACTAATAAAATTAGAAATTCAGTTAATTCTGAAGGGGCTACAAACGGCAACCTTTTTAAGTTTATAAGCAAATTTATAACTAAACTGTTTATTTGATCCTACCTGCATTTTAGTTGCATTAAACACAGCTTTTCTTGATAATTATGAAAGTGGAAATTATGAACTTTGTTATAACTTATATTGTAAAATATAAGTAAACAGTGCAGTTGGGGTTTACTTTAAATATATATTTTGTGTTTAAGACTGTACTATATTTTAGACGGTAATGATGAAATAGCTAAAAGCATTCGTTATTTTACTTTAATTGAAATAAATATATGTGATCTAACCAATCATCTTTAAATAAAAATAATCCTATTAAATTGTTCTGAAGAATCACATAATTAAGAGAACGAAATACGGTTACAAATAAAAACGTTTTTTTCTAAATTTTCCAATATCTCAATTTTACATACAAGGGTAATTATTTTCAATTGAATTTTTTTTTTTTTAAGTTTATGAACCATAATGTTAATTTAAATATTATAGTATGTTAATTTGTAACATATGAGTTTGCTTTACATGTATTTAAAAAAACAATCCAATCAAAAACTTTATATCTAAGTTAGGTATAAGTTTTTACTTTCAACTAAAAGCGTAGTAGCGTATCTATGTATTGATTTTTGCTTTATTTAGGTACATGACCATGTTACAACTTATGAATATATATGTGTTAATATACAATATCTAAACTATAAAGTAGGTATATATATGTAGTAGATATTTAAGTGTAGAAATATGAGCGTCCTAAGAGACACGATAAAAGGAAATCCACATTCAAAATATTCAAGATTCCAATACAAAAGATTCAAAATATTTCCTTCAATCTGTCAACAATATATCATTGCGCGTTATTCCTTTATCCTGGTAAATAATTTTAGGTTACCCTAGATATACAGTACTGCATTATATAGTTGCTACTCCTTTTTTTTGTATCATTTTATTTAATACTTATGAGTTTATACTCATAGGGATTTAGTTAATCTGAAATTCTGCATACGCCAAAATTGTATACTTTGTCATTAATAGAGAGGGATCTTATCCGAAGATATACTCATGCATATAAACAGCAAAACACGACAAACATGTATCTGAAGAAAAAAATATCCGTATTGTTTGTAAGCGCACTAACAACTACACACAACTAGTCACAAAATTAAGTTACTGATTTGAATAAAGACTTCACCACATTACAACTTCATAACTAGTCTGGCCAATATTGTTACTACATAAAACTTTTGATTTTTCTTTCTGTATTCAAATTTGGAAAGTGTTTATTTATATTAGAAACTTCGATCGTTTCTCCGCCATTTTACATATTTTAGTCGAGGTTAATATTAAATTCCAATATGGAATAGGGTGCAGAATTGGGAGTTAGACAACTTTTGAAAAGTTGTTCTAAACACTTTATATTTTGAAAATAATACCAGGGAGTTAACATTTTGTTCAGTAATAATAAATAAAAATATGTCACATAAATGCAGTATTATGTTTGTGCGATCGCGCGTGACGTCATTATTCAATAAATAAAACTAAATTTAAAGGTATTTTGTGCAAAGTTGAGTTTACTAGGATTTATTTATGAAGTTATGGAATTTCTTCAGCGCCAATTTAATTTTAAAGTCACTATTTCTACACTTAGTAATAATTTTAGAGTCACTTGTCACAAGATAACCTAATAAAAATAACCACATATATAAACATTGTAAGATGACATCACGTTTACTGATTGGTGTTTCAATTCATGTGACTCCCAGACAAATAATCTAAATTTTTCCAAGAAAATATTTAATAATTATATTATTATTTTTTCCAGATTTGTGTTCTTTTGGGTTTTCATCAATAAACCACATTGACTAAAGAATTAACTTCAATTTTTAAACATATTGACAACTCGCTGATTGCAGTGATGATTGCTTTGCATCATTTGCATCATCGGTCATTTTGAATACACTTTAAAAGCTCAGTCCATGGTGTCATGTTTTAGAAACTTGCTAACTTTTCCGAGTGTTAGAAAAATGCTGGCCAAAATATGTTTTAGGCTCGTTGATCTATTTGTTTATAATATAGGTAAATCAACAAAATAAGTAACTGTTTGTCAAGCCAGTTATCTCTTTAATACTTAATCGCTTTTATTATTAAAATATCTTGTTACTATTCAAGTTCATGATGTAAAATTATACTGTCTTTCAATGACAAGGCTCTCTGATATTCTATAACGATGTTTATATGGTGAAACACGCCGACAGGTATTCTTAGAAAGATTTGAACTTGACGGCGGCATTAAACTAGTCGTAGTACTAGAACTGCTCTAATATCATTGTACGGTTGCATCGCGGTTTTCTCATCATCGAAACTCATTCTATTCTAATATTCGAACCTAAATAGTTCGATGCATCGTCCAACTATATTACTAAAAGACAATAACTTAAACAACATTTTTAAGGAAAATGTCATATTTCAAATATAACTTACCACCGGCCATTGAGATTGATACATATTCGTCAAACCCTTGTACAAAATATATTGGTTCAACCGTCAAACCGACTGTAGGATTATAATTGCCCGTGTAGATACCCTTGTTGAAGAGTGGCGTGACGTTATCATCCTTTATAATTTCTAACGTAACTATAGACGTAGCAGAACTACGGTCAGTAGAAGCGATGACTTCCAGATAAATGAAACTATTTTCTAATATGATATTCTCATTTAGTGGTGTCATTGTAATATTTATAGTATTTCCTTGAACAACAGCACTGAAGTACGACCCGTATTCTGTAAAAGCCGAGTATTGTATAAAACGAAAAAAATTTTTGATCTTCAAATTTGTAATCATTATACAAATTAAAAATAAAAATGAGTTTACTATATTATCGGTTAACACGATATTTTACAGGTATTCTACATAATATGCTATTTTTAATACATTCCCATAGTACATTACTTTTATAAAGTTTTTGAAATAAATAGGTATATAAAAAACAGACGAAACATAGGTAATCATCAAAAATATTATGCTAATTTATACTAATAGTTATTGCTACTTGTATTTTAGTACCTATTAACCCAAAATTAATGCATATGCAATTTCGTATATTGCATGCATATTCGTAGCATTTATATGATATGATCACCATCTCTTTTTATTTAAATTATTATGTCATACAACGAGTAAACTCACATAATAGGAAAAACTTAAAATTTAAAAGTTTTTCTTTTTGACTATACTAGTATCTATATTATCAGTTCAATCGTTAAGATGCAAGAAGTACAAGTAAGAAGAAAAACATCAAATTTTAAATAAATTAATTTAGTATTGTATTTTATGTGCTCGTTAATTGTATAACAAAATAAACTTTAAACTGTTTACTATATAAAATCAACTAAGAGGAGAGAAAAATACTAACGAAATATAAGATATTATCAACACGCGAACAAAAAACCATTTCTTAAAAGGAAAAAATATCTACTTGCATAACGATCAAATTATGATAAAATATTAACTTACCACTTATTACAGTGACAGAAACAGGGCCTTGGTATCCTTGGATCAATATTAAATTTGAGAGCTGTAGGTTGTTGTTGATGATATTTCCATAATAATGTGGCCTCTCAAACTCTAAGCTTATTACTGAAAATTGTCAAGTTGCATTAGTACATACCAAACAGATTATTAAATTTGAGTGATTATTAGGCGATTAAATATTATGAATCGTTGTTATTTATAGCTTATAATACATACTAGAAAGACTCGCCATAGATTCGTTTGTTGGAGGCGTGGTAGAGTTCAGTTGAACCAAATAAAACTAACTAAAGACTAACACTGGTTACTAAACCACAGAAACTATTTAGTTATAGAGAAGTTGCTAGAACAATAGAATATGTCAAATCACAGAGGTTACCTTCGGGAAGCCGTATCACAATGGTAGTAGCAGCTCCGCTAGTATATTCCCTTTGTGCTGTTACAATTACGAATATATGTTGTTCCAATAACGTCGTCGCGTTTAAAGGTGTTTGTACAGTAATAGATATTTGGTTACCGTTCCTTATTAGTTGGAAATTTTCCGTGTAGTCTATAATAGAATGTATATAGTTGTTAGAATAACGTTTATTTAAATTTTAACAATCTTCATGCTGGGTTATATTTAAATCTCCATAGAACGTGCTCGGTAGTTAAACCTGGGACATTCGTAATTATGTCAAACGCAAAGAGCGGAACGTTGTTTTGTAACACAATAGTGGTTTATGTTCTGGAGTATTAAATTCTTGTAATAAATTTAAAAAAGAAAAATCTACACTGTTTACGTTTTTTTTATGAGCAGAATTAGACTGGAATGATAATGAAATTTAATGTAAGAGTGGACTGAATATTATCAGTTTATCTTGGTTCAGTTCTATGGAGTTTAAAGTAGACAGTTTCTATCATTTGCCTTTTTATCTTGGGTAAACAACAATAAAGTTTTTTCTTTACCAGACAGACAGTAATTCAGTTCTATCTTTAGTTTACTGAGCTACCAACTCAAGACTATTTTTATTTCACTGCTTTCATCATATTAATGTTTTTAAGCTTCTACTTATTATTCCGATGGCAACTATTTAAAAAAAAGTTATAATTTGTATTCAAATTTCAGGTTTTATATATTTCTTGAACATATTGCTTTTGTAAGCAGGAACATCGTTAGTAAAGGCTAGCGATAAACGAATCAATATAAATCACATACAATATAATAATACTATTAAAATACTTTTCTTAATTATTTAATGAAATCAATTCAAATAGGTACATGTTTAAGTAGTTTTTTAATTTTTATTTAAGTACCTGAGAACCCTAGTTTGTATAGATTTATTAATAACTGATATTCGAAAAGTCAGAGTTCATATAATATAGAATTAATGGTAGTAAAAAAGCAAACATTACCTCCTTCCAAGCTAAACTGTACGTGTTCATCATAACCTTGCCTTAAAGATATAGGTTCATGAATGAGCGTGTTGTCGGTACTGTAGATAGCTAGGTAAAAGATTTGCGAAAAAACTGGTTCCTCAGGGAATTGGAATTCTGTGTCACTAGCTACGCGGATTGTACCATATGTTGTGATTGGAGGATCACCAGTGAGATCTACATCCTGTTGACATAATAGATTTGATATATATATATATATAGTTAACATTTAAAAAATCTTCTGATTTTTGTTATGGTAAAGAACAATATATTTTGGAATAATTTTAGATAGCAACTTTTTTTTGTGTAAACATGATTAATTTGTATCATTTAAATACAGTCCTTGTTTAGTTTTAATTTAGATTAAAATTTGGTTACCTTCTTATAGGACTCAATCTTAAGATATATCTGCAGCGAGGAAATTTATAAGCATTAAATATATTATATATTATTAAAAAAAATACCGTCGCACTTATCCGTAAAACAATAGGTTCCGTTAGAGTTCTTATTAAAGTTGTAGTTCTTAATATAGCTTTAAACTCTTTCGGTGTAGTAGACAAAGATGCATCATATGCTATTTCAAAGAAAGGATTTTCTTCTATGCCGAAATCTATCCTCTGCGTTGTAAGATCTATATCTCTGACTATGATGTCATTGAAGCATCCCGTTACAAGGAATCCTGGTGGCACTGGTGTTGCGATTGTGAATTCTAATTCATCACTCGGTCGAAATTGCGGGGCGTTGTTGTTTGTGTCTATCACACTTATCCAAAATACCTGTAGACATTAAATGGATCATAACTTTTATATGTCAGATAAGGTTAATACCCGTTATAGCAATAATTCTAGTAAGTTTTTATAAAAAATGATGCGTTTTTGAGAGTCAGATCTCGCAATTATAATATTACAACGTTTTATAAAAATATTTATTAACTGTATAATTAATAAGAGTATATTACACTTTCAATATAATTTCTATATGGGTAATGATTTATTTTAATTCATCTATTTTATCATGACATGCTCATGTGATACCATGTCATGTCATGCTGATGTTGATTATTTTGTAGTTTTATGGGAATAGAGTTGTTGTCATTAATTAAAAATCTACATCAAGGAAGTTTTTTGACAATATGCCCATTGCTTTTTCTCTTATCGTACTTAATAAAATTCTTAATACTGACTGAATGACAACGCACAGCTTACACCGGTGAGTCTAGAAACATGAAATTTTGGACAGAATTCCTTTATACAACGTAGGTGAGCTCTAAGCAAGGATTTTTGAAAATTCATCCCATTAGAGTCACAATATATTGTAATCTATGAGCAATATCATCGGCAGAAGTAACAATGTTACAAGTACGACTTTTAAACGATCACAGTAACTGTTTGTTTTTTTTTATAAATAATTTTAAAATGTATTTTAATATAAAACAACTCACAAGAGTTCTCGTTGTACCTCCTGTGCATCTGAAATTCACAGTCATCGACATTGATTCTTCTACTTCATTTTCTTCATAGTGTTCAAAAGCATCATTCGTCCACATGAGAAATTGTGAATTAGAATAAGATATTTCTAAATACGGACCGGCATTTAATCCGTCGCCTATATTAATCGAATTTATACCTGTGATAATAAATATAAACCTATTAGTATATTTATATATATGTTTTAAAAGATATAATTATGTTTTATATTAATCTACAACTAAAAACATAGTGCATATATTAGTTGATATAGGTAAAATCAACGCAAATATCAAGAACTTAAAAGCTGTTTACAGACCTTGTGGCTCAGTGGTAATAAGCCTTACTATTGAGCTGAGAGATCACGGATGTGTTTGAACATGTGTGATGAGCATAACTTACAGTAGTGTATCTGGATGTTAAATATCCTGTATGTATGTAAGTATATCAGCTGTTTAGTTAGCATAACATAAGCTTCGCTTAGTTTGAAATTAAATGGTCATGTATGAAATTGTGTCAGGAAAATATCCTGTCATTTGTTGCAGTATGATAAATACAAACAATTAATGGAGAAATGGTAGGTGGTATTTGGAACTGACCTTCAATTTCCGATGTGCTTCTATTCAAAATGTTACCTCTGTGAGTATCATAAATAGTTACGGAAACTGGGACTGGCCACTGAATGACTCCTTCCATTTGACAACCTAAAAAACCATTAAAAATTGAAATTATAATAAAATGGACGGGATCCTAACCTGTCGTGTAGTGATTTTTAGGGTTCTGAAGTCATAAGGAACCAATAAGGATAATTTGGATTAAGGATGTCATAAGGTTTATGTAGATAAACTTTTCCTTTTATACTATATTATTTGAACGAATAGTTTGGGAGATAATGTAAAATTAAAATAATACAGCACTCGGCTCGGGTCTACGTCTATGGTGCAGTGACGCGAACGAGCCGTGTTAGTTGTGACCCATAACTCTCGCCGTCCGATAAAAATAAAATTGTCTATACTGAAGTATTGTAAATCATCAATCAGCGATGTCTTTTAAATTATACGCGGGTGAAACCGCGGGACACAACAAGTGTCAAATAAATAAATTGTCACCACTATTATAAAAATAAATGATATTACACTTTATTGGCTTACTTACCATTACATATGTAAACGGTTGTTGTTAAAAATACGGAGAATATTAACGGTATCTGATGTCCCATCTTTGCTGTTATAAATATCGCGTTAACTTACATCCCTAAAAAGTAAATATAATAATAGATGTATAAACTAGTTTCTTAAGTCAATGAATAAATAAATTACTTATTTAATAATACGCTCAGTGGTAGAGCACAACAACTGTTTTGAAACAATGATGGCTCATTGGTAGCGTGTACGACTTCGCGTCGATTGACGTGAGTTCGAATCTGTGAGGGAACCGTCGTGGTAGGGCTTTTTTTAATGCCCGCTTGGCTAGCTACCACCCCCAACTTGAAAATCTGTCACCAAGCACCAATAGGTGTATTCCGGCAGCTGCACTTGAGAGCCAGTCTTCCACTAGGTTTAGCGTGTTATCATCTTGGGCCACATCGTCACTTAACATCAGGTAAGATTGTGGCCACTACGCCAAACCTATAACGATATAAAAAAAACTGTGTTCGACTGGATCCCGACCATCATACCCCAGGTGCAACACCCGACATACTGGCACGCTTAGGGGTGTCGCGTTCCGGGGTCAGTTGGTGTATATCCAGCAAACAAGCGGTTTGGTAGGTATCTATACCTGACTGGGTCGTGCCCACCATGCATATGTTGACAAACCTACACAGCGACTTGATTTTTTGGCGGAATTTGAGCTGCCATGTTGTGGTTTTTATTTATAATTACTTAAGTTAGGTCCTTTGACCCTATATTATGTAATATTGGTGGCATTTTGAGTGATATAGTTTGATTATTGTGTATTCATGAAATGGATTATAAAGATTAACTGGAAACATGCATTTTGAGATGTCACAAAAACTCCCTAGAAAGTTCTAACAAGAGAGCCAGCATCTTGTTGGATCAATGTTGTATATAAAAATACTACGAAGACAAACACATTGACACTGGCAAGGTTTTTAGCGGCGGCAAAACAAGAAGAAGAAGAGGACTTCATTTGCCCTGATAATCTAAAAATAAATAAGTATAATGTTATTAAATATTCTATCGATTACCGAATGTTATGTTTCTTCAATTTTCTACACTTTTTTCAATGATGATAATTGTCAAATCTTGATGTCAACCTCTTGATAGCACGGCACTTATACTTTGAAATATATAAAACACAACAACAATTAGTGATATTAAATACGTTAGAATTACCAAAAAAATGACACAGAACTGAATAAAGAAATATTGTATTGGCGAAGATTACCATATCTATCGATGGTTATCTTTGCGACTAAATAATTCGATAGCATTATCTTAGGCCGATAACATATGAAAAACTAATTATAACAATCAAATTTATGAGCTTACTTGATGATAATAAAGTTAAATAAGGTAACTTGTAACGTATGTCATTTAATTAGTAAATACGACCGCGAAGGGGAATAGAAATTGTCAGTTCAACAAGCTTTTGCAGTGTATTATCACAAGGTAACCAATAAAAATCATTGTCTGTGCTGTCAATGTTTTGTTTAATACTTTATTACTTATGAGTTACGAGAGTAGGTAATAAGAGTATTTTATTAAATTTCCCTAAAAAAATTATACGATCGCCCTGAATAGAAAGTACAGGGGCTTACCTAGTTAAAATATTTATGACGTAACATAGAATAATGTACATCTAGCCGAAAATTGGGTAATTTGGTATGTTGAAATAACCTATGTAAAGTAATATATGGATCTAATTAAATATCTACCTATATTTAGGTGTAAATAATAAGCATATATGGTAATAAGAAAAACTTAATTAAATTAAGCTTATTGTCACAAAGTTGTATAATACCTGTGCAATTGCTTCAGTCTACAGCTGTTAATTCTTTGTTTATTACAAAGCATAGCGTAGTATTTATATTTAAAATTCAACTAAAATAAGACATATTATATATTATCCTTCTTTGATAAAATTTTAAGAAATATAAAATACACTTCGTATTGTAAACAATTTATTAGATTCTTATTTCGTTTGTTTTAATACAAACGTATCAATTTTATATGTGTACAATGGATCATAATGGTAATAAAAGTGTTATCTATAGGAAAAAACTTTTGTTATGTTCACGTTATCTCATAACATTACTTTCTATATTTACTGTATTCGTATCATTACTTTAAATGGTAATATATGCCGTCAGCACAATCCAAGAGTAGACCACTTTGAAAATTTGTATAATCACTTTATATGCAGAAAATAATAATCGTCAATTAATATTTATTAATTATTAGAACATTAAAACTCATATAAAAATATTGAATAAACTGTATTAAATAAACTGCATTGAAATAAACAGTATGCCACAAAAAGTTACAATTTTAGAGTCACTTTTCAGAAGATATACTTAATAGCATTCAAATATGTAAATTTATTGAACGATGATGTCACGTTCTTTGATTTGCTTTTCTAATCACGTGACTCACAGACAAAAATCTTAGTAATCATCCTAAGGAAAAATTTAAAAAGTAAACTTATATTAAGCCTTTACCAATAAACCATTATTATTATATAATTATTTTTTTAACATATTGTCAACTACCGTATTAATATCGAAAATTAACGTTTGATGAATGAGTACTTACTTCCTTTTATTAAAAATAAGTTTCTTGTGGTATAAGACATGTTATTTATCATCTCCGACATTAAAATTAGTTTCAATTCAAAGTACTCAAAATACTCTCCTGAAAACAAACGATGAAACGACGAAAGAAGGACTTATCGTAATACATATTGAAAAACATTGCAACTCGCTTCGACGTGTCGTGTTTATCTATACGTAATTATATAGGTATCACTGTTATTTTTTGACTTTTTTTATATTAGCTCGGCACATTTACTGTAACTGTCCCTGATGATAAGCACAGTATAATTCAAATACAACGAGGACCACCGAGAGATCAAATTCATCGGCGGTCGGCACTGTCATGCCGGCCTGCATAAATATCTCTTCACGTTACGCTTGAAGGACCTGATGTCATAAGAAGCAGGGAACACATTGACCGGGAGATGGTTCCACAGTTTCACGGTACGACAAAGATAAGACAGAGAGTTTTTTAGTTCGTGCCGAAATGGAGGTTACCGTAAAAATGTGATTTGTTGTGGAAAGGAGAGGAGGGAATTTGATTGAACAATTCTTCAGAACACTCACCATGATACAATTTACCGAATGTTCTTACTATCAGGTGCAATGTAGTTAGTAGCTAATTGTGAATTTTCAAGCAAACGAATTCTTCGGTAAGAATACTACTACCATTCGATAAAATTATTTTTCGTTAATTCTGTTTTATCTCGAGAGATAGGGCTCAGAAAAATTTCTTTGGAGATTTATCTCTGCTTAGGTCAGTCCGGCTGGTAGAAGGTAGAATATCTACACCCTATATAAAATCGCTGCCATATATGGCATATAACCTTGTATTACCTTGTGTTGTATACCTGCGATGAGTAGAGTTTCCATAGCTCCTTAGGGTAGGGGGGTTGAAGGTCGGCAACGCGTTAGTTGATCGTCCATAGGCTACGGTAGCAGCTTATAATCCAACCTAGTAGTATAATCTCGATAATTGTAACATTAATGAATGATGCAAAATGAATAATATGATAAAATGATGTACTTTAAATTTTATAACATTTTATACATGCAGACTATGTATTGCACAAAACGTAAAATAATTTAATCCTTTTCACAGTACCTATTCATAGTGCATTGAATGACTCGTAATTAACAGATAAAGAACACATATTTAATTGGTGACTCACCGGAAAAGGATTTTTATGCTTAAGATTGATATCGTTTTCAATCATGTTTTTAAGTATTTTTCATAAATGTGACGTAGACTGGTTGTAGACAAATTCTAAATGTGGTGCTGTAGAAGAATACTGCTAATCCTTTGATCAGCTCCTAGTACATACCAGCTGATTCTTATGGAACTTAACATGACATGCAGTTTTTTGTTTTTGTTTAATGTCCATAGATTGAACCGTGATCCGCACACTAACAAGCCGCAACTGTTGAATATTATGAGCAATATTTACAATACATATATGTATCATATTTATAAATACTGAGGACAAGCATAAGTGATCTGTACGAATGTTTAAATCGACAACTAGCTATGCCCGTGTGGACGACAGAAGACCACGTAGTTGCTTATAAAAGTCGTAGTTTCTTAAAACTTTATTAACTTCTTATTTAATGAAGATATCATGATTTTTTTATATGGACCAAGTATATAATGAGTGAGACAAAAAACAATTGATCAAAATCTATCCAGTGAGCGCGCACAAAGGCAAACCTCAATAATTTTATTTATATACCTAGATAGCTATGCCTAGATAGATAACCTAATTATATACTTCAAGATAGATTATTAATTTTTATATAGATTGAACAACCGATACAAATTAAATTATATATATATATATATATATATATATATATATATATATTATAATAGCTCGGCACATTGACTGTACTGTACCTGATGGTAAGCACACCACAATCCAAACACAACGGCGACCACCAAGAGATCGAAATCCATCAGCGGTCGCCGCTGTCATGCCGGCCTAACTCTCTGAACTAAATATTGCTTCCTTACAATGATGAATGGGCATAATAAGTGAAATCACAATTTGTGAGTGTCATCTCTGAGGTGTATTTAAATAAATAAATAGAAGCAAATACATTGTAGATTTTCTTTATTTACATTATTAATTAAATAATCTCTTAAATGAGCGATTAAATGTATTCATTCACTCTTAAATGTATAAAATAATATTAAATCTTGATAATCCATCACATGAGTGTTGTTGGTATTATAAAATGTTTTTAAAATTAGAATAATCTGACGTGCGCATATCTATTAACATTGAATTGTTAAAGAATGTATTGAATTGTCCATTGTTATCATGACGTGTTGATAACATATGCTTTGTTTTATCGATAAAATTTTGATTGCTATTCCGAGTACCGCAACTAAAAATTATATCTAAATTATAACGTATTAATATTGGTAGCAAATAAGTTTATCTAAAGTAATAGATTAGATTAGTAGGTATTTATAATTATTACTAATGTTATGGTTAATTCATAGTCAAATTCAATTACGAATAATAATTACAGCAACGATATTAATATACTAAGACCCTCTTTAAGTGATCAGGATATTCACTTGTTAGAGGTTCTGGAAAAACATTTGAAAGAAAATTAAATTAAATGAAAACTGACAATTTCAGTTTCTTTCAACGACGATTTTTTAATTTAAATAATCCCTTTTTTATAATTATAACATCTAAAATTGGTTCGTAGAAATGAATATCAAATTGCAATATGTTAAGATCATTAAAACAATTATGCTTCCTAATAGATATTATCTGGTAAGAGTCCGTCTCTCTTCCACCCTATTTTGGTAATTTGAAGCGAGAAAATTCAAATCCAAATTTTAAAATTACTGTTATTTGTTAGAAAAATTAGATATAAACGGATAAATGATTTATAGATACACAAAATATAATAAAATACAAGATTTGAATTTTCCCCCTTCGAAATAGTTGAAATATGGTGGAAGAATGCCAATCTCTTACTAAAGGGTTTCTACTTACATCTATACGATATAAACAATAGTATCTCGTTCCTTCACACAGCCAAAGGACAAGTGTTAAAAAGAAAAGTAACGAAACGCTACTCGTTCGTGGGCACTGTCTGTATATTAATCAACAGTCTTCATTTATTTCAATGAGTTTTACTAATAGTTTATTTGAATATAATATTACTCATAGAAAAAAATATTAATTATCAATTTAATGCCATGCATCAACTGTAGTAACATCATGATTTTGCTCCATACTATCTTGAGGTTTCCTATTCACAGATACATTTAAAGCTAACAACTGCTGTATAGGTAGGCGAGGCGAAAGATTCACCATGCTAGCCCACTGACCAGCACACAGCTCTGGAAACTTCAGTTTCTTTAAAAAATGACCTTCTAAATGCCATGGCGACACACATGTAGGCGAATAGTCCCAAATCTTCATTTCATTTAGTCGGACCCATCTTAAACAAAAGAAAACTTTATTTGTAATATAGTAGTTTCTTCGTAACTTGTTATTTGAATTTCTTCTGTGCTTGATTACTTTGGACTAGTTTTATTAAGAAAATTCTTTTCAATCAACAACATTCCCAAAGATAATCACAAAGGATAGGTAATCTTAACAATTCTATATTGTTAAAGTGTCTTACTTAGAACTGAATATTATTTCGCTATTTTATCAACCTTGAGAAGAAAGTTTATATCCAACGAATTTCTTTTCTCAAGACAAAGGCGAGTGTTGGATACTTTTAATAGTTCACTTATGAATATATAGATAAGTATAACAAACATGTTTTACGAGATTTTATATTAAATAATACGATTTGTCTGTTAACATAAAATTCACGATTTTCTTTGTTCTTTTTTATGGTTCCGAAGTAAACAAGAAATTTACCCATTGCATCTGTGTACCCATAGCAATATACATTTTAATCACACCAACAAAGTGATAAAATAAAGTCTTGAAAAAAAAATTGTATAGAGTACCCCAACGTAAAATAGGAATGATTTCTTTTCTCGTCTATTCCATTTGTTGAGTTGTTGGCTCAATGTAACATAAGCCCCTACGAAATATCCGCACGTGGAAAATTGAATACCAAATCTAACTGACCCTATATTTTTTCCAGAACCTTTAAAATACATGAGCTATATAAATTTAACAAGTAACGAAATTTGAAGTAGGCATTCGCTCATTGCTCTCGCGCGGATCCTGTTTTTACTGATCGCAAGAAACCTCCCGTCTCCCTTCGGTCGCTACCTATGATCTCATATATCTAATATTAGAACCTGTACCTTTCATTTATTTAGTATAAAAAATATTATTACTAAAGAGAATTACTAATACCCAATAAATAAAGCGAAGACCTTTTGAGTTAGTAAAAAGCATTGCGTTATTTTTTCTATTTGTACATTTATTTATACATGAAGTTTATTCCGTGTGCGATTAAATCCATGTGCGCAATTTTCCATGTGTGGATATTTCTTGTGGGCTTATGTAACGTGCGCTTTTTTTCGGCCAAACTGCCAGCTAAATGGTTGTTTTGTATGTGTGAAACAATTCATGGCAGTAGTATATACATATAAGTTAAAAGGAAAACTATCAAGAGATAAGTAGGCTTTACAAATTAACGAGTAATAATAGTCAATCAACTAATAAAATGTAAATGTAATGGCCAAAAAATTTTTAGGATCATAATACTATATTGCTGCTGAGACTTAAATTAGTTTAGTTCAATGAATTGATTGCCCCTAGATGTTAGAACGGTTATCAATTTAGACAATATAAATTCTTAAAAAACTTTAACTATTCAATATTTCTTAAAACGTGAAGAAGATTGGTAAATAAGGACAATAATTATTTAAAAATGTAAAGTGAAACTTACGCTGATATGTACAAAACGTGACAATCACAGTGCCAAGGATTACCAGACAGTTTAACAACTGCCAGCTTCGGCGTATAATCCAACGTGCGAGATGGAAGAGAAGGCAGCATATTGTTGTCCAAGTACCTGAGGAGGTAAAATCTTCTCAAAAAACCGTATCAAATCAAGACTGCTGTCGACTGGTCTGTCAAATACAATATAAACTAGCTGTGCCCGCGGCTCCTCTCGCGTGGATTACAGCATGCCGTCGGTCGAGTGCACGCGCGAACCGTGCTGTTCCCGCTCAAAATACGGAAGACAAAAATGCCTATTGTGGGTGATCCTTAGAAAGATATATGCTATCGCTGATTTGTTTATATTCGTTTTAAGTTCTATAATTATGTAGAACATGAATTTGATATATCTCGTATGGTTTACTCAGCGTAAGCCATTTAAGCGCCCCAAATGCATCCTCTTTCTGATTTGATTCACCATTATCGTCACTGCTTAATTTTTATGTTACTTTACCTTACTGAATATATCCTATAACCTGGCCAGATAACATAGCTATAAATTAGAATAACAAAACATGTAAACCGGATAAGCGGTTTTCGCGTGAAAAGAACATAAACGGACAGACAGCCAGACGTTGAGTTTTATCATATATATAGAATATGTTACAAATATCAGTGTATTTATAATTATGTACATATTATGAATACATTGTACCTATATAGTTATAAGCAAAGTTCCGTTTTTCTTATAAATATCAAGAATTCATTATTCAGCAAAACAAATTGTTTCAAATTTAAAGTAAGGTTATACTTACAACGTGTTCAAATTTCTCAAAGTAGAAAATGTTTTAAAATGTATTTCATAAAGTTTATTGTCCGATAACAACAGAGAAGTAAGGCTCGATAACCCATCAAATGCAGTGATATTAAGAAATCGTAGTTTGTTTTTAGATAAATCCAGTTTCTCTAAATTCTTAGAATTAAGAAATGTATTATCTGGTAAATGTGAAAGCAAATTTTCTTTTAGATCTAAATTCCGTAGCATTATTACAGCGTGAAACTCAATTCCTGTCAACTGAAATTGTTAAGTATAATTAATATACAATCATGGGTGTAGCCAAAATTACACGGGGGGAGGGAGGGAGGCAGGGTTTTTTTTATATTTACTTGGCAATATTACTCTACAGCATTTGATGGTAAGTCAACAGTCTAAAAACGATAGCGACCGTCGGTGATAGGTTATATCGACAGTCGTCAACGTCATGCCGGCCTGCTGAATACCTCTTCACGCCACATCTGAAGAAGGACCCAATATCGTAGCGGGAGTGAAAACTTTGAATGGAAGACCGTTACGCATCTACACGGTTACTATCTGCTTACCAATACCTTGCTACGAGGGGGCGGCTAAACCCCAACCCCCTCCCCCCGCCTGTACTTGAATACGGTCATATATACAATTTAAAAAGGTACTAAATATGGTTATTTTGCTTTGATATAACGAGCATTGTTAGCTTTGCGGGTAACTGATTTCTAGGTATTGCTTTTATTTTGAATGTTTATAAGCTCGTTGATTTTTCAACAGTGCAAGAAAACGCCAGAAAGAAACACAAGTTATTATAAAAATATATACGTAATGTCCTGAACGTATCAATAAATGGTGTTACTGACCGCGTTATATTCAAAATAAAACAACAGTTCAAATCCAAAAACTATCAATAATATACTGCTAACTAAACTTAACATTCTATTTTTTTATATATATAACATTGATTGATTGATTATTTACACTTACATGAAGTAATTGATTATTGGAGATATCTAAGACGGTCAAACAATTAAGATTTTGAAATAACCGAGGCGGAATACTTTGTAATTTATTCCGATCTAATAATAAAGTTTCCAGTGTAACTAAGCCTTCAAAAGCATTCTCACTTATATTGTAGATATTATTTACTGACAGCTTTAATATTTGAAGATTCTTTAATGAAAAGGTCCCGTTTTCAATTCTCTGAATCTTATTATTGCTCAAATCTAATATTTGTAAGGAGTCCAACCCGACAAAACTGTCTGAAGGCACGTATATTACGTGGTTATTGGAGAGGTCGATTGTTTCTAAAAACAAATTATTTACGAACAATCTCTCCGGTAGTGTATACAAGTAATTGTTTGATAGATCCACATGGAATAGCTTCTTTGTAGTGCTAAACACATCGCTAGCAATTTCTTCTAAGTAATTTCTCTGTAGACGTCTAGAAAAGTAAAATTATGCTGTAAAATAACCAAGTCTGAAAAATTCAATGTGATAATATTATTTTTCTATTTAATCATTATCCCTATTCCTATCAAGCAAAAATGTATAATTAAAAACGTGATAAGCAAATATAATCACTGATTTTAAAGCAACATTATTAAATTATATTAACATATTTGGTTTCCAAACGTGAAAAACATGATCACCGACGATGAGGTGGTTCTTTTGTTTACTATAGGTATATTACCACTTACAGTATCCTTAAATTGACGAGAGACTCGAATATTCCAGCTGGGAGATATTCTACGTGATTGTCGAATATGTCCAATTCTGTTAGGGATCGCATACCCTTAAATGTCGTTTTATGAAGTGTCCGTAGTTTGTTACTACCAAGGTCACTGGAATCATTAAAAATTACGCTATATCTAAATGATATCAGTTTAATACCTTGACTATAGTAGTATTAGGATTATTTAATAATATCAATATAAACTTATAGTATTAATTTTGTTTGTTTCAATTAAGCTTGAATTAATTTACTATATGTAAATTAGTTATGTCTATAACAAAGGACAATGATATATTCTTATCAACCTTTCCATTTTGGATTACATAAGTGTACCTGTAACTATTATTAATTAAATTCTATAAAGGGAAATGTATAATGGAAATTTGGCAATTAAAGAACGTGTACAGTATACATTGAGAGTTTAACCATTTCGAATTTAACTCATTCAATTCTTTTACCTAAGTTTCGTACATCGATATGTAACATTTTTCTATTGTTAATAATTAAATTGTATCATCAAAAAAATCTAATCAAATGTAAAATTATTTATTCAATTTAGAAATTTGAAATTTATAATACTATTACTGGCTGGGAAAATATCCCAGTCATGGACAAAAGCTGACAAGAAACTCGATATGTACATATCGATATATCTTCTTTTTTTTAACGGCGTAAATAACGTTTAATTTTTTATAATTACATTATTTTGGTAAATTTACAGAAAAGGAGTAATTTCGAGACAAATTGTAAGGCAAATCGGAAATGTTCTTGAGAATCTTATTAAAAAGTTTAATTGGTCTTAGTAAATCTAAAACATGAGATGGTTATTATGTTATAAATACTTAAAAATATATATAAAAAACACAAATATTATACTAAAATTGTTGATGTTTACCAATAAATTTTTCATAAGTTACCTACATTGTGATAAGATCAGTGGGAACGATCATGTCAGCAGTCAAAGCTGTTAGTCCTGCTCTCCAGCAATTAAGGGAGCGTTTAGTTGTATCGCAACGACAGGAACTTTTTGCGCATTGTCTCCACCGTGAGTGCGTGTAGCTTATTGTCCATGCTATGAGAAAGTATTAGTAGATATCATAAATCTAAGTAAAAATATTTTTTTACATTTCATAGAATATGGGGGAAGTTGGGTACTTTGGTACAAGGGGCACATTGATACACCAACAATATTTCAATATTAACAAACATTATTAGAGACCCGACAAATATAAAACGTCTATATACACGTCTTAGCTCCACAGCTATAACCACGCTGACCGCTTGTTAACCGTTAGCGTTGGAACTGAGTGTTTTTAGTGCGACTAACTAAAAAATACTTAAGTGTCCAAAAGTATTTCTATGATCTTTTATATGATATAATTAAGATTTAAACTTACGAAACGTTAGTTAATCTATCCAATATTCGGTATTAGAAGTATTTTTTAATGCGTTCGATGGTTTTATTGATTTTTTTAAATTATCTGCTGGGCCACATTGATACATCAATACGCGGAGCACATTGATACGTATTAATCACATCTATGTAAGCGATACAAATGTGATAAATTCGGTAAATACACAAGAAGTCGTCTTTGTGGATACTGATACTAGTGCAATTATTAATACTGCCAAAATTATGAAGAAAACGAAATATCTGCAATTGAAACTGACCCTATATCTACGAAGAAACCGGCATCTAGCAAGTTTGTGTTTCCATTGTGGAAGGTAAGATAAGCGTTTATTTTGCAGCTGTAACTGCAATACCTGTGCTTTAGCAGTTACCATTTATTTAAAGGGAACGTCGCAAACTTTTTTCATTTGTACTTTTTGAAATAATTTAAACATATATAATGTGCCGTAATATGTTCAACCATACAGCGGTGGTAGTGGTACCTTTAGTAACTTGTTAATACTAAATAGAGCTCAGCTTATACCTGGAACTGTTTCCAATGGTGCAAGGTTTACTGTACCTAACCTAGTTATTAAACAATTAAATCCATAGTAGTTTCTATAGTTTTGTTTTAAAGAGAAAAGTCTTTGAAAAATATAATTTTCCATTATTAATAATCTTAAGTGTTATTATAACCTCCACCAGTTAAACCTTATTTCCTATATATATATATATATATATATATATATATATATATATATGGTTGTTAGGTGTATGCCAGACAGCGTATTGTGGTGTTATGTCTTTAGTAAAATCTATATAATTTTATGCAAATATTTTCTGAATGTGGATCTAATGAGAAAGTAACTAGAAATATAACATTTTGTAATTAATAATATTGAAGCTAAGTCTTTTGCAACATATACACATATTGCAAGTTCTCTTGTAAACCATGTAAATATGACCTGGTGTAAAATTAGCGTATGTGTAGAAATAAAGCGGAATGAGAATGTGCAAAGTCGTTACATAAAGCATTATAAAATTTAAATTAGTCTTCAGTCGTAACGCACAGCAATACTTGCGTCTAATATTAGCCCATCAAAACATTCCTTTCTCACAACAAAAATGCTTTATTGAACTTTAAACATTTTTATGAAAAGCACAGTACCACTTTAAACACTTTTTATAAGCCATAAACCAGCATCTGTTTTTTTGTTTAATTAGAACAGTCTCATGTTATTTTGCATAGAGTAATAAAGTCCGCTAGTTGTACCTGTACTGTACTGTATATTGTATATTCATAATTCTATGTTATTTTGTAAGATATTTCGTCTATGTAAATGAAATTATATTAGACAAAAAATGTTACTAGGTTGTTCGATAGCCCGCAAGCGTCTATCTAATTGTCTCCATTGTATATCACTCGTGCAGGCATTAGGGATCGATGGCGTATCTCCTCTTTGTGAACCTCGTGCGAGAATATCAAATACTTCACAAGCGTTGAGAGCACATTGCACTTCTACGCCCTGTACGGCTGTGAAAAATAAACAATGATTAGTTAAAAGGAAATAACGGAATCTAAAATTATTCTCATCCTTGCTAGTGGTATAAATGTATATTATGCCTCTATACGACCAATAAATTTTAAGACTACAAAAAGAATGGCGAAAGTTGTGTAAACATAACACAAAATATTTAACAGATTCAACATTTATTCTGACTCCTTATCACTGTTTGGGAGCATGCTTACCGCCGCGGCGTGTAAAATGCGAACCATTATTATACTAGTAGTATTGTATGATTACACAATGGCAGACTTTTGTCCCATGACAACAAAAATCAAATAAATTATAAAAGAAATAAAGTTTCTTTGAATATTCTCAATTGCCGCCGAAAAAAGAACTGCTGGACATTATATAAAAAAAAAAACGTTTGGAAACGAAAAAGCGTATTCCATTTTATTAGTTTCAGAAGAACTTACGTGACCAAATATCAACATTATACTTTGCTTACCGATGTACTTACTATAAGTACATGTAGATACTAAACAAACAGAAGTGATTAGATAGCGGGTTGTTCCTTGAGTTAAAAATACTATTTTCTATTATTATGCTACGAAATACCTTCAGCTCTGGCTTACTAGGTAAGTAACGCTTAAACGAAGCTAAGTAACATATACCTATATTTATATAGCATTAGCTTGCAAGAGTCGAATCATACTGTAAACAAAAATCTAGCTAAAAAGTACCAAGTTGTGTAAAAATGTACCAAGGCTGATTAAGAGATTATTTCATTTATTGTTCAAAATAATCTAAAAATAACAATACGATAATATTGCATATAATAGTATCTATAATACGGAGTTTTTTTTTATTAAACTAAAATGAATGTTAAAAATAAATAATCGACCTATGCCTTTATAAACGTACGCGCGAAAACAGTATTGCGCGAGCACTTGTCGAAGTGAATCTATGCTATTTTTTGGCTCACGCACAGCGGCACGTTTTTCATGTTTGTGTTACGTATTGAATAAATATCCTATCTTCACACAATTTTGATACATTATGACTACTAAACGTAATATTGAGGGAAATTTTAAATACATATTATCTAGGAATTACCGCTATAGAAAAATTCAAACACCTATAAATAGGTTTCTGTATGAAAATCACATCTAGTTAATTGATAATTGTACTTACCACTTCTAACAAAATACTTTCATTATTATGTTGATAGAAATCAACGGATTCACGCTCTTCGTCTTAGACGTACAGTTAGTAGAGCGGGATATGTTCAAATCATGATCCTTATAATCAAGAATATATTAGAAAAACAAATCACAAAATTCACATACAACGCATAAATTTGGTATTGGCGTGATCTCCAATTAAAAACTATGTCATAATGAACAAAAAGGGGATCATTGTTATGTTTTTTTATTATTAAATTGTTTACTTTCGATATCAATATCCTAAGATTTGCGTCGTTTACAAATATAATTATTTTTTGTTACAATTGATAAAAATCGTCACTAATTTTAGTTTTTTAGTTTTCAAATACAACAAGTAACTCTTATAGTATCACTATAACAGACTCTTAGTACTAGAAAGCTGTAATTTGGAATAGGTATATTAATCACGCCGACAAAGTAGTAAAATAATATCTAGAAAAAAATAATTACGTAAAACGGAAATGATTATTTTTCTGGTCTATCCCATCGCATTGGATAGGTCGTTCAAAAATATTGCGGGTGGTGAAAACCATTTTACGATCAAGGGTTGTGTTTACTTTTGGAGCCTAGAGTAGTAGAGTAGTAGGATTCCGTAGTTGCTCGTCACAATATGCACACTTAGAGAGGGGCTTGAAGTAATTAACAATGGAATCTGTACGAAGTTGCTTCTCCAAGTACATTTTATAAGTTGATTGATTATTACTCGTTAACTAATAAATCCTACTTGTCTTTTGTTTTCCTTTTAAATTCATTATATACTACTACCATGAATTTTTTCACATATCCAAAAACCAGTTAGCTGGCAGGGGGAAATCTTGACTGTAACAAAAACTAGAACTTTGAAGATTAATATTTCGTAAACGGATCCCTAGATCGAAAAATGGTTTTCACCACCTGCAATATTTTTAAACGGCCTATCCAACGAAACTCACCTGATGGGATAGATGAGAAAAAATACCTATTACCATAAACATTTTATTTTTATTTTGGCCACTTTGTCGGCCTGTTTAATATGGTACTAAGTACTAAGAATCTATGAGCTTAGCCGTGGACAGACAGACGGACATACCAAAACTATAAGGGTTTCTTGTTAACTTCGGCACCCTAAAAATGAAGTATCAAAATAGTTTTACCCGGCCATGAATTTACTTAAACTTGAACGATTCAAATTTTTAATAGGCCTGCTAAAGAGATATTCCCTTTATTAGTTTCATGTTTATTTAGACAAACTGCGTATTTCCAATTTTCAATATTTATTTAGGATATATTTACCCGAGTTAAATAAGCTACATACATACAGTTTATCAGAACTTAATACTAACTGAATCAAAACCGATAAACCTTGGGTTAAAGTAAAGTGTATAATTTTGTTACTATAATTAAGTTAAATATGAAACAAGATTTTATTAACGTTTCAATCGATCTTAAGCTCGACGCTGATTCGATATCCCTTATAATTAAGTGTCAGCGTTCTTGGTATCAATAATTTAATTTTAAACAAACCTACAAAATAAATACCTTAAATTGGCTAATCAGATAATTACATATACTAATTACAATATCAGTGTGTAAATGTAATATCTACCTACTACTGGACATAGGCATCTTCTCAATAAAAATCACAGCATTACGCTAGTTCATTACGTAGTGGTGATTTTAAGCCCGAGAAATAAATAGTTCTGTGTTTTTGCTTCTATATGGTAACCTACAGAAATATTTATAATTTATTTATCTTTATTTAGATCTACCGATGTACTAAAACTATTTTTAATGTTCGGGCTTACTGATTATATTTTATTTTACCGGCAACCGACCAATCCGTTAGTAGACAACTCTGGAAATGTTGTTTTTAACACTTTAAATAATACCCATTGAAACTAATAGAAGAGAATACATATTTATTCATTACTATCTGTGTCCGTAGCTGTGCTCGCTTGGACTACGGAATGTCGTCGATACGCGCCACGCGACACGCGCTAATTGTGCTCGTTTTTGCGAATTTATTTATATTTGCGTGAATATTAATTATTTTTTTAAATAAAAATTGGTAAAGTTATAACATCAGCTATCTGCCAATGAGAGTCCCGTCAAAATCGGTCCAACTGTTTCGGAGATTTCCCCGAACAGACAGACAGACAGACAGACATATATTTTAAGAATTGGTTTTTTGTTATAGATACTTTAAAATGCATTTTAGTAAAGAGGTGTTATTTTGACATTACAAACAGATGCTTCAACTTTATTTATTTGTATGTAAAGATAAAAAATATGCAACAAAAACGCGACATTATGCTCATGTTATCATTTAGTAAATAAAACTAGGTTTAAACCTAGTACCTTTAACTAAGTTTTAAGGTATTATGTGCAAAGTTCAGTTTACTGAAACTTATGACATTTCTTCAGCACCTAGGTATATTATTTTAAAGTCACTATTTCTACAAGTAGTAATAATTTTAGAGCGGCTAGTTAAATATTATTCAAATGTGTCGGAAATTATTCGATCGACATTCCGACAGTCTTAACTCTCAACTATGCGCCTGTATGAATTTATTAACGTGGGATATGATATGATTAACTACAAAAATAATAATTAACAGCATCTAAATTATATACCAATATTTTTTGGTTACTTGTATTAGCTATACTTTTATCAAGCATGGAAAACTTCTTAGAAATATTTTTCATTATGTAAAATTTCAAATAATTTTCCCATTAATTTTCATGATTCAGAATAATAATAATATATTTTTATCTCTATATCTTCATACTAAAAATGTGTACTTACAACAAAACAGTAATCTACTACGTTTTCAGAGTATGGATAATGGAAATATACATGAACTTATGTAGGCTAGTTAATAGTCTAATATATGTTTACAAAGCGTCACGACAAGCAAGATCGTAGACTAAAAAAGTTATTAGCCATCCATAAGGCGTCTCCAATGTTTACCAGCCTTGGCAATGTTATATGATACCGTCCTACGCACGACTGACTGTCTAGCTGTCCATTATTCTTAGCCAAAAATCGAGTTATTTTTTTATATTGGTTTATATTTAAAAAGTAGTAGTAAGCACACGTTCACTGAAACATTTTTACTACTTGTTATTTAAAAAATAACTTTATATTATGTGGTTTTACTTCACTGTTGTAATTAGTGAATGAATTTTTCGATACTGATTATTAGATACATTATCTGTAGATATATTATCAGTATAGAGGTTGTCGGTATTGTCCCTGATGGTAAGCACAATACAATCCAAACACAACGGCGACCACCAAGAGATCTAAATCCATCGGAGGTCGCCGCTGTCATGCCGGCCTGCATAAATATCTCTTCTCGTTACGCTTAAAGGACCCGGTGTCGTAAGAAAGACGCTTCTACAGTTTCATGGTACGACAAAGATAAGCCATGTAGAACTTTTTAATTAAACGTAATTAAATTGCAATAATAGTAACTAGTTTCGGTATAGCGTGTTGTCAGATTCATAAAGTTTTACCGAAGTTCTAGCTTATAGGTATGCCGATTAATGTTTTTTTATTCCTATACAGTGTACTCATACTGTCACGGACTTTTTTGTAGAATTGTTAGCATAGAAAAATATTGTAGTAAATTGTTTTAATCTATTTCAAACAGTTTATTCAGCGCACGCCGATATAGCATCCAAACGGCATATTTTTTTCCGACTTGATGTACAAATGGACCCTAATATTCATTATAATAAAAGTCAATAAAAAGAAAACAGCCTATAAAGAACTTAGCTATCTATTAGAGAAATATTTTTTAGAATCGGATCAGTAATTCCAGAGATTACGCCTTACATAGAAACTCACAAACTAACTTAACCTCTTTATAATATTAGTATAGAATGATCGTAACATGTATATTAGAAGAATAATTCTGTCCTAAATAACCTGTAAATAGAACAATTAATCATTTAAAATGACCGTCTTGAGTAAGAGGGTATCCTCTTACTTTTGTGCATTTAATTAAATTTGAACTCAAGGAGTTTTCTTGTCAGTAACAGATGTTATTTGTTAAATATGGTTTTACAAGGATAAGAGCAAGATATAGTTCTCATAACTTGTAGATAAATAATTATTGTGAGTTTCGTAAACTAAATGGTGACGTAATTAGTGATTTGGAATAATTCTTAATGAAGATATTTCAGCGTAATTTAAATTTTGAATTTTAATGTGTTTATGTTTATTAATAGCACACATAATAAATATTAGTATAATATTATATATTGAAATATGGGCTTACGATGTATAAGATTATAATAATGTTGATAAGTTGTAATATGTTATTTACGAATCTGAAAACTATTTTTTCATATAATGCTTCATTTAGTACTTCATATAATAATGGTTAATTGAAGACCAGACAAGTTGAATAGATTGCACATTTTATTATATTATTTACTATCTGTGTCCCACGGTTTCGCCCACGTACATTTTAAAACAAATCGCTGATTGATAATTTACAATACTTCAGTATAGACAATTTTTTTATCAAGCGGCGAAGGTTATGCGTCACAACTCACACTGCTCGTTCGCGCCACTACACCTATAGTCATATACTCGAACCGAGTGTTGAATTATTTAAATTTTCCATTATCTCCCAAACTATAAGTCCAAATAACACGCTATAAAGGGTAAAGTTTATCTTCATAAAATTATGTTCGTGGTAAAGTAACTTTCGTTCGTAAGAATCAATATGCCATGCCTAATAATAATGCTCATAAATCACTTTTCAATTTGCAATAAAATTGTCACAAAATACCTTATTGTGGCTTATGTATAAGAGATAGGCATATGGTATCTTTTTTTTAGATGTTAAGGAGCTATATTTTTGTAGAGTATTGTATTTATTTATCACTAACCATTACGCCAGCGCACGCAGATAAAGCAGTTCGGGTGAGCTGTTTCTTCCGACTTACTTAACAAAAACCAATATTTAAGGCTAGCTTGGAGGCGCAGGCTAGTTATAGATAGCCTATAGTATTCCACATGAATCTGGAAATCATGTACTAAAATAATTTTTCGAATCCGACTGGTAGTTCCAGAGTTAGCGTCTTTAAAGAAACAAATAGAAAACTCTTCCGCTTTATTACATTAGTATAGATATTGACTTGAAAAAGCAGATGTAGTTGATAATAGCGAAAAAGTATTTAGTGGGTTTTTTCCAAAAGGCAGCATACAGCGCTCATGACGTAGCAATTGCCACCTGATGGTAAATGATTACCGTAGCCTATGGACAACTGCGATACCAGGGGTATTCCTGTTTTGTTACCGACCTTGGAGAGCATATTTATTTAAGTTTCTTTTTCATACAACTATGGTAGCAAATAAGCATGCGTTTCGTCTGATGGTAAGCTGTCACCGTAGCCATTGGACGCTTGAACACCAGAAAAACACATGCACGTTGCCGACCCCTTAAAAACCTATTCACTCCCTTTTTGAAAAACCCCATAATGTAATCCCCTGTGAAAACCTCAGTAGGGAGCTCATTACACATTCGAAGCGTTCGCGGACCTTTTGGGTTCCGAGGTGTGAGGATGAACTCCCTGCCGGTTAGGAGTGGTGCGATGGTGGAAAGTAGCCGTTGGCATCATGTAGAAAAACTCCTCGGAACACAACTCATTATAGTAACGGTAGAACACGCACAGGTTGTACCAATATTGGAATGTGGCTTGTTCTTGGTCTTAGTCTAAAGGAGAACAAACGTATTTATTTTATGGGAAAGGTAATTGTTTTAACTTTAAAAATAAAGTTTTCCACACTCTTCGCTATAAAAGTTACTTATACCGACAGACATGAAACTAATTTTCTTTTAAATGTTACACTATACAAATGTTTCTAACTGCGTTACATCCTATAGAATAGTTTATAGTTACTTTTTAATTATTTGAAATTAATAATTTTATTTGATGGATAATTCCATGAATTATGATGATAATAAAACGTATTAGAGAGCTTTTAAAATACAAAAATATATATTTTATCTTATTTGCTGTTTAAACGTTTTACTTGTAATAAATGTAAGGACTCTTTAAAGTTTTTAGCGGCGGACCGTTTACTAACAGTTGGTGCTAAGTATTTTCTGTGCTTATTTTTTTAGATCATAAATTTTCCCCAGAACCATCTCATAGTTAAATTATCCTAGCAATGCTGATGGTTGGTCGTAACTTATTCAACTTCCCACATAAGTCTATTCTATTTAATTTTGGTTAATTAAACTGCATATATGGCTATTTTACTAAATCGTATTTTGCACATACAACACTGTCATATGAAAAATAAATAAATAAAGTATAAAATTTTAATAAAAAAATAATTACTTGCCTTTAAGTTTCCATAGCACGATCAATATTTGAAATAACTTCATTTTATTTACTGACGTCATTATATAAACGCATGCTATCGTCTGTATGAACAACCGTTGGCATTCTTTAATTCGAGCAGTACATTGATAATAAATGTGGTTATGCAACAAGATTTTTTTATAAATCACGTATATTATTTTATCTTTTTATATTAGCTCGGCACGTTCACGGTTCTATCCCTAATGGTAAGCACAGAGACCGCTAAGAGATATAAATCCATCGGCGGTCGCCGCTGTCATGCTTGCCTGCATAAATATCTCTTCACGTTACGCTTAAAGGACCTGATGTCGTAAAAAGGAGGAAACACATTAGCCTACACTAAATCGAAATGTTTAGGTACTGAGCAAACGCGTATAATCATCAGCCTCATCTTCACCTTCCATCCGGTGTGACTGAGGCCAAGCATCGATGAGTTATTAAAAATATAGGGTATATAAAAGTATTTAACGTGGACGTGGACAGTGCTTGAACTGGAAAAGGGGAAGATAGATGCTCTGGAGATGTGGTGCTGGCGGAAGATGCTCGGAATATCGTGGACGGAGTTTCGCACCAATGTGTCTATACTTCATGAACTCAGCATTGTACAGCGTCTATCGGCCGTAGTACAGTTGCGCATACTACAGTACTTCGGACATGTGTCTAGACGGGATAAGGACTCCATAGAACGGCTGGTCCTACAGGGAAGAGTGGAGGGAACTAGATCGCTCGGTAGGTCACCTATGCGCTGGACTGACCAGGTAAAATCCGCAGTAGGAGGCTGTGTATCTGACTGCGCCCGACAGTCTACAAACAGAGAGAGATGGCGGGAGATCGTGCGGAGAGCTGTGTCCGCCTCTACCACTGACGTGGACGCCTCTATGTGACCACGACCGCTCTGCCAAGAGCGAAACGACAGAGAAAAAGAAGAAAAGTATTTTAAAATAATACGATAAACGTGTAAACAGTTCCTAATTTTTTTGTCCTTAAGCCACTGTTAATTTATTGTTGTAAAACTGCGTTATTATTAATCATTTATTTTCAGTATTGTGACTGCGTGTTATTAGTAATAATAATAATAATTACTATTTAAGTTACATACATTCTAGGTATCGTATAACAAATGTACTATGATGACCTTCAAATCAACTAACTTAAAATAACTAGAAATATTTTTTCATTTGATTCAGCAGAGAAGACCCTCATAATGAATTCATATTGAAAGTTTGTATATTATTAGTTTTCTAATAACCATTATCCGAAAATGTAAGTGCTCTTTTTATCATATTGCAGGCTAAATAGTTGAGTAATTGAAAAGTCTCTACACGCCTTACCTATTTTATAATTCATTATGTTTATAATAAAAACAAGCTCTGTGACTCCTTTAATACTGTTTTAAGACATTTTAAGTACCAGTAACTGTCTTACGTTTAATATCCGTTACTCAAGAATTTTAGTTTGTTCTTGTAAAACAGTTACTGCCGCAGATTTTGAGAACAGTTGAGTTTTATATTCTACTGGCAAACCAGGGCATGCGTTGCTGTGGCTCAGTTTTTTTTATCCGATTGCTACCAAACTTTACACGGTCACTCGCTGGGCTAATATGAAGATTTTCTGAAAATTTCATCAAAATCGCTCCAGCCGTTTTGGAGTCCATACATACAAACTTACATTTTTATAGATATAGAAAGATGTATTCTGAACTGTTACTGCTATAGTGTTAGTCTTAGTACTGTATCAAAACTACCAGAGAAGAGGAGGCAAAGCAGATTGCTCGATAATGAAGCCTTTGATAACCAGTGCATAGTTTGTGAACCAGTTTTTTAAATTATTTACATGTAATATTATCTTTTTTTACTACAAAAACTTTAATGGGAGTACAATAACTAGCTTGGGTTAATTACTTTAAAATTTAAATTATAACGAAGCTTTCAGTCACCGCCTTACGAAATATTCTGAGCAAAAGTTGTTCAGAATTTGAGCAACTATTATTTTTATAGATTGTAACATGTTGCATTATTCGATCATCTATTTTCCTATTGTCGGACAATTAATCTAAATGGATTGCGTCCGTTGTTGAACCCCGGGTCCCATACTCGATGATTAAATAATTTAAATATTAATAAAGTAATAATAATAATTATGATTAAATAACACTTTCTGTATGATAAACATAAGAATATTATTATGTTTTCACATGGAAACCCTTACAATCTTCTAATTAATTATATAAAATTATTAATTTTTCTATTTACACTACCGACAATGATATTTTTTCCACAATATCACTGGTTAGATGGAAGAAGATGCTTTTGGTGTTAAACTCGTGTGAATCGCAACACACATCTTTTTTTTTATAGGGTGGTGTTATTGGTTTCTGAAAGTGACGCTTCCTCAGTTCATCCACTAAATTATAAATTTGATAATATTATTATTGACTGTAAATATTATTTATACGGTTGGAAAATAAAATAAGATAAGCCCGTTCGAGTTTCTTGCCGGTTCTTCTCGATGACTGGGATGTTTTCCGAACCTGTAGTATTGTTTGACGTTCATAAGTACCTTCTTAGGGCTTAAATTGAATAAAGTATTTTTTTATTTTGATTACTGTTTTTATTTTAAAATTCTAATATGTATTATTATCTTTGTTTGGGCTTAATAAATAAAGTTGTATAGTGGTCGCGATCCAGTCGGATACAGTTCCCTATTACCCAGGTATTAATTCATTCATTCAACTTCTACAAATTAAAATTAGATCCAATTTATGCAAAAAACGTGGTTATTCACGACCAAATTCACGATCAAATTACGAAAACAGAAAATATTTTACAAATAACCATGTTCCGTGATTGATATAACTGAAAAACTTTGAAACAAAACTATTTATCCAGCTAAGTCATTAACAAAGGGTTATTTATTTAAGCTCAAGGTTTGCACTGTAATAAAAGTTTCGAAAAACCGGTAATATTTGGTTTAATACCGATTATGTATATCACTTCCAAATAAAACAGTGAAACAACCTTTTATAAATAAATCAAATCATATCAGTTGTCAACTACCTAGCTTTAAACTGGAGTCAAATTTAAACTGGAGTCAAATTAAGCAGTTAATCTTAAATACATTCATATAATCCTCCATCACGGAACCACGTTCATAAATGTAACCTCGATTAAGTATTGTTTCATTGAACGTCTGAACAGAAATAGAGTTTATTTATTTTAGTCTATTAGAACTTACTTGTAAAAAAATATATATTTCCGAGATTTACTGGTCAACAATTGAAGAAAAAAACTATAACCTAAACAGATTTTAAGTCTTGGAATCACATAATAACTGGTTTAGGTGTTTAACGCGATTTTTACCCTTCTTACAGCAGGTCATAAATAAACTAATTTCACTACACTATATAAGGACGTAACACATACAGTGAAAATCGATAAACACAACCTTGATAGATTTTATGTTTAGTTCATAGAACCCATCAAATAGGTAAAGTAGGTTACGGTATCACTATGTTCATGAATAATTAACATATCCGCATATAACGCGATTTTTATTATGTTTTTACTATACTCGTATGTTATTTTATTTGGTTAAAAAGAGAATAATCTAATAACGGTTTCGTCAAAGCCTGTAACATAAGAATTTTACCTTAATGTTTCATATACAAACATTTCTCTTAGTCGATTTCGTTTACAGCGACCGAACTCTGTGTAGGGGCTGAGCGATATACCCAATATTAGCAATAAATTTGCAAGCGCACGTTAGGTTACCGTTGTAATGTACATTTGAGTGCGGTTTATTTTTAAGATGTTAACCCACAGGAGTGTATAAATTACCCCCAGTATAAAAATTATAATAATAGGTCCTGTAGTTTTTTGAGAAAATCGTGCACATACAAACATACTAGAAAAATAGAGAAACTTCTTAAAACAGGTCCTGGGGAGACCCACAGAAAGATTAGCATTCGATACTTCCAACATAGAATACGTCAGGATAATGTTGGCACCCGAAAGCTACATGAGCAAGACACGCCGCTGTGGTCACAGATAATATTGCAGTAAGCCTCAGCAAAGGAGTTACTCTCAAGTGCAGATATCAGAACAGACCAACAGGTCCTTCGTGATAGAATTTTGACTAGAGTATGGTAGTTAGCCAGATACGAATACTAGAATTTTTCAAGGTATTTAATTTATCATGCGTTCATTACATTCTTAACAATGTTTTCCTTCACTGGTAACTAAAACACAAACACTTGTTAGACTTCAAACACTGGTCCATCGATGCGACTTCCAAATAAGCCACAATTGAACTGTTGTTATTTAAATAATTAAGCCCGCAAATAATGCCAAATTTTGCACGCGTAGGTAACAATATACTTTTAAATTCATATTTATGTAAAACTATATGATATGGACTATACAAATAGATTTTCTATAAATACATTTTTTTAAACCAAACAACAAAATCTCAATACTATTGTGTTAAATCTATAAAAAGATGATGATGCGCCTATTTTTAGCGACACAGAAAAAAATACTAAAGAGTTGTTATGATTAATGTTATCAGATATAATATTTCTTCATGTTTATTATTTCCAGCTATTTTGATCAACACAGAAAGGCGCTAATTAAACTAAAATGTGGAGCAAGTAATAATTAATTGAAGAACATTGCCCATTTATGGATTCAGTATAACAAAGATATTATGGAAAGACTGATATTAACTTTGCTATATTTAAAAATATATACATACTAGCTGGTCCGACCGACAATGTTCTACCCTTTCAGGTATTTAATAGCTCGATTACACCGTCACCATTGTCTTTTTCTTTTGACACTAAACCAATATATACATAACATACATATTGTGATAAATAATTGTAATCCATAAAAAATATATAAACATTAAAAAAAATAAAAGTTATGTTTTCATATGTTCTTAGGTTATCTATAAATATATTATTGATATGACTCTCAACGTCTCTCTGTCTGTCTGTCCGTGCATATTCCTTTCACTCGAAAACCACCAATCTGATTTACGTAGATTTTCCTTTAATTCATAGATATATTATCTGGCCAGGTTATAGGTTATATTTTGTTACATAAAGTAACATACGAAATAAGCAGTGACTATAATGGTGAATCAATATGGAAAACATACGCTTTTGGGCCGATTAAATGGATAACGCTGAGTAAACCATGAGATTAATGTACCACGTAATTGTAGATCTTAAAAAGACCTACCCAATAGTCAGCGATAGGATACATCTGTCTTCTAAGGATCACCTACAATAACCATTTTTGAGGCAGCACAATTCGCGTGTGCGCTCGACCGACGGCATTCTGTAGTCCACGTGAGCGGAGCCGCGGGCATACCTAGTAGGATATATTTAGTAAGATAAAATAACATACGAAATAAGCAGTGAAAATAATGGTGAATAAATTCATGTCCAAGTAACATTATACTTTATTTAAAAAAAAGGTCTAAAAAATAGTAGTGTAATCCACGCGAGCGAAGCCGCAGGCACAGCTATTAAGTCATAAACCTAACCTATGAAATAATTATGTATTTTTTCTTATTTGTAATAGCGTTTCACTGGTATATTGTTTTATTTTAAAAAGCAATTTTCAAGCATGCTTACAGTCCGCCTAGTATTAAGTGGTAATTGTAACCGATAACCTATTAATAAATAATTTCAAATAGCACCGCTATCCTAATGTGGCCCTAACTGAGGTCGGTTATTGATAGATTGTTAACCCTGATGAGTGAGTTGGTACGCTGTGTGTACCAGTAAGAATTGCCAACCATACAACGAAAGTAACGTAACACGCATAGCAAGTATTGCTGCTTTCCGAAGCTATAGGTTTGGCGATGGTCCTGCCGATAGATCTTGTACAGGTATCCCTGCGAATAAGATAATTTATCTATAGGTAAGGTTATAAGGAATAATTAACAACATATTTAAAAAAAAAGAATAAACGATCTAGAAATAATTTCTATATTAACTTTAATTTCATCATTGTTTAAAAATATTGTCAGCATCACAGTTAATATTTTGTGAATTTTATTCTTGGCAAGGCATCGTTGAAATTATCAGAAAGGCCTAATGATTTCTAGATAAGCCCATTGATTTTATTTACCATCATTAAAATGATATTATTTGCGTGTTTCAAGTAATAAAATAAGTTTGATTCTTTTTACATTGATATAGGTACCATTTTTTTTCTAGCGATTTTTGGCTTTTAACGCAGAGTTACGACATAGTTGTTTCCACATGTTTTATTCAAAATAGCTATCAACCAAGTTGTATATCGTAAGTGCCTCAGCTCTATCTTGCTTAGACAATATAGCATGAAAGATATCCTGATTCTGAGTTTTTTATTCCATCAATACATGATCTCATTCTATCAATATATCCAACTTTATCGCATTTTTAACCGTTAGGCAGAGTATGTTTCTTCGTCAATAATACTTATTCAGGGCCACGTGTCTGGAACGCAACCTATGCGTGATAACAAATTCGTTTCTGATATTTCCACGTCAGCGAACCACGATATATGAGAAGGCTCACTTTGTAGTGTTCTAAATGAAATTCCTTTTTCTATGGACGAAATGATGTTTCTAATTTCAAAAATATAATCGTTTATATTTTGGTAAAATTTTCGTATAATGAGGTAAAGTACAAAATTTATTCCATGTATTCATCCTAACTTAGATAAACGGTCGGACTCCTCATCATCGTTTATGCCATCATGTGACGGGATCCATTGTAACTTAAAATCCAATCCTATGTGATCTGTATGAATGTACCATGGATTTAATATATTTTAACGTTCATTATTTTCTACTTTCACCAAAACATCTAATACTAGTATTTTGATCAAATTGCTATTAGACATATTATTTGATAAAACCAATTGATCATCCTACAAATAAAAGTAAGCAACCCTTTAGCAACAAAAGGTATTTCCTTAATAGGTTTAATTTTCTTGCATACAATATTTTCAAAAAGTTAAAAAAAAAATTTGTTTCAAGCAAAATTGCTATAATAATAGACACACTTTCTTAAATATATTTGCACTTTAAGTAACTGATATGAAATAAAGTCTTAAAGCAGTGATGACCGGTAAATCCTTATCTGTCGACAGTCACCGCCAGCACAGTTGCGTAGAAATATCACGGGAACTAGCACTTGTTTTTGTAGCTAGTTGGATTTGGTGGTTGGAGTTCGGTAGTTGGACTAAGTGATGCCCAAACGCGTTGTGTTGAAGAGCGAAATGGGGCTTCCGCCAAGTGTATCGTGGTTTCCAGCCGGGAACGAAACATAGTGATCCGTACCGTATTGCGTATTTCATTGGGACAGTTATTAAAAATTTCAACTCTTTTCAAAAGCCTTTCCCAATAATATAAAAGTATCCCAATAATTCGTACTTGAAATGGGTATAAAATATTTAATCTTATAAACAGACTAGCTGTGCCCGCGGTTCCGCTAGCGTGGACTACAGAATGCTGTTGGTCGAGCGCACGCGTGAATCGTGCTGCACTCGCTCAAAAGACTGAAGACAACAATGTTTATTCTGGTTGATCCTTTGAAGATATAAGCTATTGCTGATATTTTTGTAGGACTTTTTAAGATGTACAATTATGAAGAACATTAATTTGATATACCTCGTATGGTTTAATCATCGTAAGACATTTAAACGGCCTAAACGCTTCTTTTCTCATACACGGATTTCACATAAACGGACAGAGAGACGTTGAGTTTTATAATATGTATGTATAGAAGATTTTTTAAATACGCATATTATCAATGACAGCAAATTTCAGGGAATACATACATCTTTTTGGAGATTTGTCTCTACTTGTGGCTTCCTAACTGATGAAATACGTACAGAAGATCACAGCCAAATAAACTTGTGTTGTGCTCCTGCGGTAAGTAGAGTTTCCAAAGCTTCAAGGAGGGGTTCAAGGTCGGCAACACACTAATGATACTACAGGTATATAAGCGTCCAAAAGCTACGATAGCTGCTTAAAATCAGGCGAGTTTGCTTGTTTGGCTCTTTATTTGTATAAAAACAATGCACAATAAAAATATGTAAAATGCACATTTTACAAAGGTTAACGTTTTTTCTATATTATCTGGTAACTGTTATAATGATGTTTGTGTGTGCACAAGCTAATGAATATATCTACACGCCTAAATTGACAAATACAGTTTTCATGATCTGTGCTACTGAGGGGTAGGTGTGTGCGGCAAGTGTGCCAAACGGCTGTCGCGGCTCGCCCAATCGCGACGTGGCGTAGCTCTTGCAGCGCGCCGCAACTCCTGAAACTTTACCTCGCGTAATTTTCCGCTACGATTGTTCGAAACTATTAATGATATAAATTATAAATGTATTTTAATTTTGGGATTTAAACATGAATCGAATTAAATGTAAATGAATTTAAAATATTCGAAATAAAAATTTATTGCATTTCTAAAGTTCCTGAAAGCTTCTATTTTACATGAACTTTCTAATTACGTTTGCAGTATACAAAAATATAACAATAAACTTATAGTGAAGAAATTACAAAAATAAATACTTATTCTGTATGTAGAATTAACATTTTTTTTACAATTTCAAATATGTCATTTGCAAAGTGAAGTGAAACACAAAAATACGAAGTAAAGTTTACAGAAGTAATTTTTATGTGAAGGTTACTAAATCAGTAAGTGCGCAATGTCTACTTTGGAACCGGGGACAAATGTGTTAATCGTTTTGCAAACAAGCTGTAAACCAGCGAGCTCTGTGTGTTTCTGTGTATTGTGTGCGTTAATACAATAAGTTAAAAAAACCTTGGTGAATAAAAAAATAAGCAAACTTGTGCTATCAACCACTATCAAGCTGTTTCAATTCACAACCGCCGTGTTATCACAGATCATGGATACCAGGTAATTTAATATTTAATAAACATTTCTTTGCGATTTCGATCTCAAGATGATCTGGCACACGAAGCTTTCCAAATCAACCATCAGGGGCTAGTCAAGCTATTAGTGATTAGCGTCATTCAGGACTCCGGTCTTTCTGGTGTCGGTAATAAATAACGATAAACTGCAGTGACCACTTAACATCAAAGAGACGTAGGGCACAGAGAAATGTATTTGGAGATTTCTCTCTCCTTGGGGCAGCCCGACTGGTGGAATACTTGCACCCTACACAAGATCGCAGCCAAATAACCTTGTGTGGTGTTCCTGCGGAGAGTAGGGTTTCCATAGGTCCTTGGGGTAGGGAGTTTGTAGGTCGACGACGCCCTAATAAATAATAAATAAAGCCCTAATAAAGTGGCCAGAGGCTACCGCAGCTTACTATCAGGCGGGCCTATACACGGCGGCGAGCAACTCCGCCTCCAGCTCCCTGAACTAATTATACCTGGCCCAGCCGTCATTATGCAATTACTGCGTATGCTTACTGAAACTTTTTAATACTTTACTAAGTTTATAGGTTCTAAATAGTTATTTCGCTTACAACTAGTTTCATTCTCTACACGAATAATATTATTGCAAGCCCGGTGAAACTGTAAAAATCTATCCATCTAGAAAATGCCCTATTTCCGATAAAGAACTTCGAAATTCACTGTTTTTTCCTTTAAAAAAACTCAGGTATAATCAAAGATTCAACTAAGTTCGAAGTGAGATTTGTGCCGGTCAAATTTATGAAAATATAAATTTGTAAATGAATATGTAAGATTCTAAGGTTTTTGAATATTCTATTTTACTTACTTTTAAAGACTATTCATCAAAGGAATGTAGACATTTGGCACATCCTAAATATAAATAGATATAAATATAAATGGCACATCATAAATATAATATAGCAATAAAGTATAAAGTCACCTAAACATGTTAATTAAATTCTTATATACACGACGTCATCTTTTATTGTAGCTGTTAAACTGTATTTATTGGGTGAGTAAATAATTATACAGGTCTTAACCATCTTAAAAATTACTGTCGATGTTTTTTGAATAATTAATATTATATTATTTGTTTACCATTTATTAATTTGATACCATGCTTTCAATTAATTTTACCTCCACATTATTCGTTTTTTTTTTTACATTTTCCTGAGACGGATATCTTTTCCTTCGCATTTCAATCGAGGATGAAACATAAGAACAACATTTATATTAACATATTGGTAGTCTTAAAAAATCCTCTTTCGTACTGTTCTTTAAAGATATTGGTAATACATTGTTCGTCAAGTAAATTAAGATCGAATACATACCGTACGGTTATCATTGATGTTCATACAAGCTTCGGAGGGTTCGTGAAGCTACTAATGTCAAGCGCTGTGTTCAGTTCCTACGTCTTGTTGTACGACTATGGATATATTAATGAAATATTGGATTGTATTTTGACGTTACAAATGGAATAGGCACTTAGATGAATAACAATGACTTCAAACTCCATGTACATTTAATTATTGATTTAATACTTGGTTTGATACCCTCTAGTGGTAAGTAGTTAATATTGTCAATAATGTCGACTCTAAACCATATAGTGCCCAGGTGTCAGCATTACACTGTCGCTCCCCCTCCCACTCATTGTTGGCGACCTCTTTTTAGTATTTTTTCTAACCAAATAAGTATTTTCTTAACCCGCGCCAACCAGAAAAGAAAAATATGGGTGGAACCTTATCTTAGTCTTTTTCTAAATTTACTTACTTCTTTTATTATAATAAAAAATCTAGCTTTTTGTAATAATATTTGTACAGGCCCGATGCTCCATAAATCTGCTTCTCGACAAATTCAGATTGTCCTGAGGGCCCTGCGACGCGCTTTAGAACGTGAATACGTGAATAATAAATAGGGCAATTGTTTTATTTAAATGAGTCCAAATACTAAATATAGCGCAAATGAAAAATACATTATTAGTAAATACTCCACATTCTTAATTTATGGTATAATATATGATTGCCGGAATTTCTTAGTTTAAATCAGTAAAAGGTATCTTTCTGGAGGCAATAATTTCGAAGAGAAACCGCTTTAGAAAAAAGCGTATGATATTGTTCGAGAAAAAACTTTATTTTTTCACATCTAAACATGATAGAAAACCCGTTATTGAAGTTTTAAGACATAGTGTTTCTATCATTTGAAACGATTTAGCGTCTCACATAAATTCATAATGCTGTCATGGCTTTAAATATAACTAATCGTACTAATGGGTATTTATTTCTAAATAATTAATTTGCATGATTCAGTTATTTTTAAATCTTTATGTTGTTAACTGATTCTTGAGGAAGTCGCCCTGTTATATCAACATGTTTTATTCTCTAAACTAGGTACTCTACTTTCGAAAAGAACGAACGATACACGCTTTAAATTGTTGACATTATTGAATAAACTTGAGTAAAAACAAAATTCGTTCATATGAACTTTCAAAATCCTGTAATTTTAATTAGGTTAAATTGATATTTCTTCAGATGTTAATTTTATTAATTTCTGATCTCAATTACATTTCTTAACATCTTAAGAAATCGTCCAAGAATTCTTTAGAGTGCTACATGCCTTTAATTTTATTTTGCCACACGTAAAAACCCAACGTAGAGTCGCATCTCATAAAAAGCAAGGTGAAATTTTAAAAAAGTAGGAAAAAATATTTTTATACATATAAGGACTGAAAATTATTAGATTATTTGCTTAAATATATGATTAATACTGAGGATATTAGAAAGGTAATATGATTACCTACTACTATTCTTTTTTCTAATGAAATGTGTAAGGATTCGGCAAATGCTGGTGTCCAACGAAAACTTAAAGGTACTTCAAAACAATTTTTTTTTCGAAATGACTATACTGTTAGCCTTAGGGGCTTTGGAGCCTTTGCGGCCTTTACAGCTTCACCGGGCTTGGACTTCAGAGCAACGTTTAAGGTAGCGAGCTCAATAAAAAACATCTATCTTAGCGTTACACTCAGTTATTTACAATTATCCGTAGTGACAACATTATCAAATGACAACTTAAAACAAAATGTATACTAATTTTATGAAATATCAAATATCAATGAAATATTGTTTAAATATAAATTTATAAGTATTATCTTAAATAAACAAATATTAAAATAGGAGAAATCTTATTTAAATAACGTATTAGTGGTAAATAATCATATCATGATCAATTAAAATTTAAAGTTTTGGTAGGGGAAGTTTCTCATAGTCACTACCTGTTGGGATTTTTTTTGCTGTATTACGGTTAGTGACGTCTCTGTACTTGATGTTAAGCAACGCAAATCCAAATATAACGATGACTATCGAGAGATCTTCATTCTATTGCCTCTCGTCACTGTCATGGCGATCTGCTCAAATATATTTTCACATTGTTTTAAAGACCTAATGTTGTAGAAAGGAAACACATAGGCTTGGAGACGGTTCCACAGTTTCATAGCACGGTAAAGATACAACATATCAAACTTCTTTTTTTCCTGCCGAGATGGAAGATACCGTTAAACTGAAGTTCCAGAGCCCAGAGCGTGTGGTTCTATTATAAAAGGGAGAAGAGGGAATTAGGTTGAAAACTCTTCAAAAAACTTCAGAAAACTCGCCATGATACAGAATGTAGAACAAGCTCAGGCTTAATATTCTTGGTAACATCTGCATCATGTACAATGCGGACAATCCATGTCTATTCAGGTATTTTGTGGATTCGCCCCATAGGTGCGATCGTATTCTATACAAAGCTAAACCTGTGTTATAAAGCAGGTACAGCATATCGAATCTGATAAACCGTAGCATCCTGTTCAGGATTTTAAGTCTCTGAGATATAACGGAGATTACACTTTTGATGTAATGCCTAGAGTTGAGGTAGCTGCGAATATCCACACCTAGGATATTGAAGTTGTTTTGTACGAGTACGAGTATAGCGAGCGAGATTCTGAAAAGGTATTTTAATATTATTTTTAGAGACTATTAAATATTACGAATGATACACTTTAAAACATTCGCAACTACATACATAACTTTCGAATAATTCGCTTCGTATATAGTAACTAGTTGTGCCCGCGACTCCATTGCGTGGAATACATAATGATATCGGTCGAGCGCACACGCCAATTGTCCTATCCCAAAAATTCTCATTGTGGGTGATACTTAGAAGATAGATATATGCGATCGCTGACTTTTTGTATGTCTTTTTAAGATCTACAATTATGTATTACATTAATTTGATATGTTTCTTATGGTTAACTCAGCGTAAGCCATTTAATCGCCCCAAAAGCGTCTCTTTTCCGAATTGGTTCACCATTATCGTCACCGCTTATTTCGTATGTTACTTGACGTAATAAAATATATCCTATAACCTGGCCAGATAACGTAGCTATGAATTAAAGGAAAAACCATGTAAATCGTAAGAGTGGTTTTCGCGTGAATACAACATAAACGGACAGATAGACAGACAGAGAGACGTTGAGTTTTATAATATGTATAGAAGATGTGTAAATATAAAAATTCGGTCGACATTAAGATTCTTTAACTATTCGGCTATAACTATTATAACCCTTCGGTTTGAATGACTTAATTTGTATATTTATGTTAATCAGGATAACTTCATGTATATTTAAGGCTAATAATAAATTCCATTGAATGGCTGTTTATGTCACAATATAAAGTTTAGATTAAACTAGTTACCTTTGATATAGCATCCATTTAATTTAGAGTATATAGTTAAATATTCAGAATAAAATCTGAGATAAGAGTGAAATACACCCTCGCGATTCGTCCTTTGCAGGAGTACAAGTAATAATTTATTTATTTCGTATTTTGAGCAGTTATTTATAAGAAATGTATGAAATGTTTGTTTTCTATAGAATGCCTAGGCTTTATATAATATGCCAAATGCTATTTAGGCAAAGTATGAAATATATCTTCGTTTGGTTTCGAATATCACGTGAAAGTTTTTGGCGGGATCTCAAAGTGTCATGTGATAGTTTTTGTTTAAAATTCATGAACATGTTATTTGACCCTATAATATGTTATTTTGGCAGCATTTTATGTGATATAGTTTGGTTTTTAATGCTATTTAGGCAGCATTTTATGTGATATAGTTTGGTTTTTAATGCTATTTAGGAAAAGTATGAAAATAAGGTCCTGATAAGGCGATCGTGCTCGTCCGACTCGGTCTCTGAATAGTTCTCGAAGCGGCTGGCACGATACTATTTGTTCGCAAATCCAATCTAACCTAACCGAGCACCGTCGGAATATTGTAATAATAGCACATATTCGATATTAAGCTGTATATGCATACCGTCTTCCACCGAAAACATCGACTGAATCCTTACCAGGATATTATTTTATTTTATTTACGGTAAAGCGAATAATCACAGGTCATAATTATTACAACAATAGATCCATAACATACTTTTATGTTCATAGTATCTATAAAATACGGAAATCATATACGGGACAATAATCTTAAAATTAAGATACAAAGGAAATGTACGTAGACTCGAGATAAGAAAAGTAAAGACACTGTCCATCTACTCTTAATTCATACTTAAACAATCATAGCAGATATTGTATCTGTATGGTTTAAGATTTCAAACAACTTGAGTACACACGCTGTTTTTAGTAATAAGTTACAGAACAGACACAAGTACATTTTTATTGGATAAAATAATTTTGGAATAATTCAAACAATTTTGAAAAATTAACTGTGGTGTAGTGATTTAATTAAGTCGTCATGTCTACCTACCAACACATAGTTTTCAATCTCAAATAAAATAATTCAGTCGAAGAATTTTTATAAAGTACCTAATTTAAAGTTCGTAGTTTTCAATATACGAACTTACTGATGCGACTTTGGGGAGAACCAAGTAGTTATATCAACTGAGAGTAAAAAACAATGTGTAATTAATTTATCCGTTTTGAATATGAAACACAGTATATTATCATAGCCACCTATACCTACTTAGTACATAATATGTTTTGCAAATTACATACATTTAGGTACATACTTATGCATATAAAATTCACATTACGAGCGTTGGTATCTGTGATACAGTTTACAATTAGTACAGTGATGTTTTCTTAGCTTCTAATACTACCATTTTGGTAGGCTTTTCTCTGTCGATATTAGATATTAGAATCAGTAAATGGATATTATAATTGTCAATTTTCATTCGACTATTCATTTTCGATAAATATTTGCGTGGTTATAAGTTCAAACAATAAATATTATTGTTATAAAGATATAGGTTAGATTATTCATATAGATTTAATGACCCCATCATTAATTTTGTTATTTCGTATTAAATCATTATTGCGACCTAACATTAAGTCTGATCTGTTATTATTGAATACAGTCATGTCAAACATGCGGCCCACTGAGCATTTTTCTGCGGCTGGAATCAATTATCAAAACAGCCAGAAAATGCGGCCCGCGAGCGTGTAATAAACCGTTTTTGAAAACGCGCGCGCTGGAACAAATCAATGTACGTATCACGACCGTTGTCGAAGACCGACGTAAGTTATTTGTTGTTATATATGTCAAAACATGTTTAAATAACGTGTTCGGCTTGTTTCGGATACTCTCGTCTACTATCAAAGAAGTCCATATAAATATGACTGAGGCAAGAGACCAAACTTAGTCAAGCTGTAAAAGCCGGCAGAGGCTCCAGGGGCCTTAAAGATAACAGTATAATCAGATCAAAAAAAAAAGCGGCAAGAGACATTCTCGCTCGAGCTGTCGGATAGTGAAGACCTCAGTTATTATGGTATCTTAAGATTGCTCGAGGCTGGAAAAATAATCAGTTCATTCTACCGAGGCTCAGAAGAATAATTCTGTAAGTAGCTCTGGTACATATGCCGCCTTAGTCCAGGTGCTGCGCATGTCCAGGTGCCACGCAAGTCCAGGTGCCGCGCAAGTCCAGATGCCGTCAAGTCTAGGTGCCGTCATTGCCTTGCCCAAGTTCATCGGCCGCTGTAATTCTCGACCGCTCTAAATGGTGGTACAAGGAATCACAATACGCCCCATCATTGTGTCTACTCCGTCATACATTTGTGATTTTAATTAAAAATATTTAGTTTTATTGAAGCTTTCAAGCGAGCTACGTACTGTTGAACTTGATCGCAAAACAATCAAAACCATTTGTTGAAGGAATTTATAAAAGGCTGCGGAAATTGTTCTTGAATGGTAGATGTGGCTAATGGGATTACTTTCAAATCAAAAAGACACTTAACGACTGATTAGAAAAAACTATTTATTTCAACTTAAACGTTTTGAATCTATTTATGATGAAACGTAATCATTATGAAATTTATATAAAATGCAAAAGTTATGTCAGATAACTAGACATGTTACTTGTTTAAGCGATTTGCACGGGATTAAAATAATATGACACAATTCAATCTGAATAAATAAAACTGACATTCCAAATTTAAAGTAATTCAAACATAATACATAAACCAAACAGATCAGAGTTGACATCAAAAGAGTATGTATAATCTGAGTTTACCAATCAATAATTTAAGTTCCGGGAGGGTAAAGACTTTTCAAAATATATCCTTGTCCCGGAATACTGTCGCTGAAAGAGTTATTGAGCTGGCTGCCAATATAAGTGATCAGATATAAACAAAATCAGGCTCATTCATTGCATTTTCTATTGCCTGCGACGAAAGTACAGATGTGTGTGGTGTGGCGCAGCTCGCTGTTTTTCTTCGTGCTGTTGATAGATATATTAACGTTTATGAAGAATTACTGGAATTAGTGATATTGATAAAGTTCCCTCTCACTTGCAGATGGAAGTGATTGAGATTCTGTTTCAGACCCATTTAAAACAAAAATTTGATAGTGTTGGTAGATTCGAATTTTATAAGTACTTGCCTGTTCAATACCAAGAAATGAGAAAGTTTGCCTGCAAAATCCTGTCAATATTTGGAAGGACCTATAAGTGAGAACAATTATTGTCTTTGATAAAAGGAAACATATCTCCCGCAAGATCGCGATTAACGGACGCACACTTGGACGCAGTTTTAAAAGTTATTTCTGCCGATAAATTCACGTCACAAATAGACATCTTATTTAAAGACAAAAGATGTCAAATATCTGGCTAAAGAAGTTAATGTTTGTACTTTATTATAATGCCATTTTTATTGGAATAAATATACTTGTCCTATTATAATACTTTTTTTTCGTTAAGACTTTCAGTTGTTTGTCTTCTTCAGATTAGGTTTTGTGGCCCACCTAGTCCACGGTCTTCATGCTTTTGGCCTGCCAGTGACTTTGAGTTTGACATTGCTTATTTAATGTATTGTTTTATTATACCTATTTACCCTAACAAAGAACATCACAAGCAATACAATCCTATAGGAGTATCTATCGTATCTATAGTATCTATCTATCTATAGTACTATCCTTAGAGGAGTATTTTAAATAGCTTAATCTTGGTATGAAATTTTGTTTCTTATTTATATTGAATAAGACTGAGAATTAAAATAATAATTACGTTCGCTTTACCAAGTTATCGCTCAAATTTTCTATATTGAAGCACTACACGTTATGTTTTCGAAGCAAATATTTGTTATCCAGCTTCATACGCAGTGGCTTGTGCCATTGTATTTGCAGGCGTATCATAGTATAACGGTAATGATTGTCGATGAATCACGATGTTCGCTCTTATTGTCAGATTGTGCTGTACGAGGAGGTCATGATACAGGGTGCGCAGTTAATGTCCACAAAGTTACTGAGGTGTATATAAACGCTTTTTGATGTAGGATGTTTTTCCAAAAACGGAGCTCATAATAAGACGATCTTCATCGAGTTACGTCTGCGAAAATAATCATATCTTTTATTAGCGGTGGCCCGCGGCTCCGTAGGCGATTATTACGTAGTAATTAGTTTCGTCCCTAATTTTATTTATACTCATTTTAATGAAAATTCTTATAGCCTATATCAATTGAGGAAAAATGTATACTTCCGTGTACAAAATTCCATAAAAATTTGTCAAGCCCATTTTAGTTAAATCCGGAGATATACATAGACAGACAAAACAATGTTTAATGTCATTTTCCAAATCAGCGGCGTTTATAATAAACGACAATAAGAAAATTTTGAAAAAAAAATAGGTACATACAGAACTACAAATTTATTAATATAGATAACAACTTTATTGACAAAAGGGTTTTACAGTTATGTTTTATTGTATAAACAAGTTGTGTCAAGTGTATACTCACGAAGCTAGACGTAGGAGAAAGATACTACGAAAGCGCAAATAATCAGGTTTAGTAGAATATTTCACGTTATATATATATATTTTACTAATACGTTCAAGAAACGCGCCCGCTACAAGCTCTTCACTGTGATATATATTAGATAGTTATACCTTCTGAAAATTTCCACGTTACGTCAATGCCATTGAATAAATAAAACTATTATAGATCCAAAAAGGTCGCCCTCACTGGGGTACCACTGGGGTTTTATGAGATATCGATGTTTGTTTTTTAAATCTAATTGAATCAATTCTAATTAAATGGTCCAATTCAAGAAGTAACTAAGTCATTTTTTTCGGTATTACAGAATGTGCAATAAACAAGTTGTAATTTACCCGTGAAATAGATTCGTAAGGAAATATAAGATTTATATAGTTCTAACAGTCTTCTTTAATATGAGCTAATTACAATTACCAAAAACAAAATATCTTGACAGAAATAAATTCGTGTAATTCTTGGACTTTGTTTAAGTGTTGGACTTCGGGATTTATTGCAAGTTTGTTAAGGACTTAGGTAATTTTTATTTGAACTCGTTATTTAATAATCACATAATATTCTTATATTAAATATTTTATCAGGCAAAAACTGTAATAGTTTTGCAATGTCTACAACTTTAGTTGGTTTTAGTTTTAATGAATCGCATCATAGCGATTTAAGGGCTGATCTGTAATCTCTATTGATTTTACCAGTATTATACAAAACAAAAGACTTCATAGATTCAGTCGCCATGGAATCTGTTAAGACTGACCTATCATTTTTACTGAAATAAGTTTTTCGGCAAACATAGCACAAATAACAAATAAACGTTAAGACTTTCGACAGGTACCTATATAATACCTATGTAATGCAATCTTGCAAGGACTTGAAAAAACATTTGAATCAGTAGGGCAATGGGACTTTTTGGACTTAATTATTTCTTGACTTGGAACAAATGGACATATATAATTTTCATCATTAAAAAAATGTACCTAGAGTTATCTTAGAAGAAAGTAAGTCAAGCCGTTCTATAGAGAATAAAAAATACTAAAGTCAGTGTTGTCACTTTCTAAAATGATACTTAGTGATTTCCTGAATTGGACCATCCAATTGAATCAAGAGCTATCAGATATCAGCACAAAAAGCTGTCGAGTTAATATGTAAACATGAATTAATCTTGAGATTTATTTTTATTATGTATAAGTATTTCTTTTGAAACTTAATCTGTTAATTCTAACGGTTTGACTCCTTTTGATTGAATTAAGTCACTTGTAATTAGGATTGTCCTATTTTATTTTGTTTGACATCATTACATCATTCGATTATCGATAATATAAATTTACTATTTAAGTTTCTTTTTAGTTTTCACATTTTGATTTCACATTTTCACACTAGATTGTGTTTTTTTTTATTTTACACTTTAAATACATAAAATATCACGATTTTTACAAATCATACTTTAACTTATTAAAACCAAGGTCACAAATATTGTACTGTGAGGCTGTGGAACTTTTCCCGGCCAGTGAGTTCCCTACTTCCTGTAATATGGTCTCCATCAAAAATAACGTGAACAGACATTTGAGCAGACCCGCTTGACAGCGACGACTAGCGCTGAATTGTAAATCCTTGGTGGTCGCCGATGTTGTTAGATTACACTGTGCTTACCATCAAGGAAAATGCCGTCAGTTTATCGTGCTACGATAAAAGAAATAGCCGTCTCTATTAAATGTGTATTTATATATTTCGCTAGGTGATATTGTATCTACAATAAATTTCCCATAACAATGTTTTTTTTTAAATGACCGATGAAATAGTAATTTCATGCAAGCAAAGTCGGTAGTACAAGTTACTTATTAATAAAGCTACTTCAAACTGCAGACTTCCAGATTCCAGACACAGGTTTTATTTGAATATAAATGTGGGTGGAATACCACGTTATCTGTCTCTGGACTGCAATTACGCCCACATATTTAAAACACGTAATTTCATAATAGTCATTAAAGTCTAAACATTAATTATTAAAACACAAGTATATTTATTACTGTGAAACCACAATGATGTGATAAAATGGGATAAAGTAGTACGTGTACTCTGGAACAGTATAGATAAAACTAGATGAAAATTATAAGAATATTTAAACTTAAAGAAATATAATTTAATATATTATGTGGTTGGTAAAATCTTTAATATATTTTGAATGATTTTAAATACTAGAAATAAATGTAAGCTCTTATAGTAAAAAAAATGTTATTTTGGATAATTATATTTGTATAGTTATGACCGAGTAAAAAAATAATAGAAAATCACTATTCTCGAAGCATCTGGAATCGAATAGAATCTACTCCAAATATCGAGTACTTATGTGTTCGTAGAAAAGATATCGCAGTTTACAGACACATTCGAAGTTTATCGGTCCGATTACGTAATGGCTAAAAATTTCGTATATAAGCGAGCCGTGTTCTGAGCCAGAACAGACTTACCGATTCCGACGATAAATTCGCAGAAGCTAACGCTTCATGTCTCTTTAACCCAAGCGTGCTTGCGCTCACGCCCGCGGAACCACCGCTCCCTCCGCACGGAGCAGGCGGTAAACTTCGCTCCCGCTCACCCGCTAAGACCTCCTTCTCCTACGGCAAGTCAAGCCTAGGTCCGTTCTTTCTTCATGGAGCACTTGACTCAGCAGTCGCTCGCGCGATACAGCGATACTGCATTCACTAGCTATCAACATACACACATGACACTAAGAGCCAGGACAGTTCTGTTTTGGATATCCAAGAGGAAACAACAAGTGATATAAGGAAGAAATCTGCAACACTGTACAAATCATCTGAATATTGAGTTTGTTTGACTTTTGTATCACTGAGTAAGAAATAAATTATTTACTTAAAATCTAACGACATTTTCACTACCCACAGGAGAATAGTATCATAAACTTTGTCATAATAAATTTATTTCTCTTATATCAGATAATATAAATAATTGTTATAATCTAAATGAGATGGTTGTGTCTGGAAATGATTCCTCTCTATTATTATTTGCACTATAATTGTATTAATCGAAACGAAAGCTCGCTCTAATTTCTTGTCAGTACTTTTCGACTACAAGGTTAGGGTTAAGGTTAAGATATTTATAGAAACAAAAATGATTCTAATAGAAACGTGTGCGTCGTTCGACGTGAGTTTAAATTCTATAATGAGCCTTTCTGTAGGCGAAAACATAGCATGGTGGTAGGGTTTTTTCACCAACCTCAAATTGACAATCAGTTGTCAAGTATCTATAGGTGTTTTCCGGTAACTACACTTGAGAGCTAGTCCCCATCTAGACTAAAAACTAAATAACTAAACTAAAAAAAACGCTCATAAGTCTTTTGTTTTCATAATTTGTTTGCTCAAGTTTATACAATATATTTTATACAAGTTTGTTCTCGTAATGTAAAAAAATATTATTTTTGATCTGGTTTTGAAGAAAAGTGTTAAGTTAACTTTAAGAATATCTTTGATAATAATGACAAGTTTTTTCATTGTGTCTAAGTAAGAAGAGTCCATCAAACAGTGAATTTTGCCAAAATGATCTTTACGCCCTTTTGTAGCGGAAATAGTTCATATGGTTATTGGTAAAAACATATTTTCCAACAAACTTTCATTAACGGCCTCAAAACTACACTTTCTTTATAAAAATAATATCGTTGCCCCCGAAAGCGATAAGTTGATTTACGAACAATTTTGACTTCAATCTATATAAAAATATACGTGTGTTATAAGAAAAATCTACGCCCACACGTAAAACAGTAAATAAACAGTTTGGTTTTATTTCGTAACGCACTAATTTCATTCGTCCAAAATCCTTTAGTTTGTTTCCACTCGCTGACATCCAAGATAAACATGTTAAATATGTTTTCAACTCATCTGAACAAAAACTAACTGAAATAAAAAAAGAGTGTTTCTTTAAAAAAACGAAGCGCTTTTACCATATATTCATGTTGAGTTGATATCATTGAGTGTCGAATTACATTTATTTACAAATAAAATTATATTATTAACCCGTTTTTGATTGTTGAATTATTTTGATCACATTTACTTAGTGGGTAATATTATAACGTTATATCGCAAAATGTGTTTTGTACGAGATTAGAAAATAAGTACACAGAGAGAGGTACATTATATGTACGCCAAACATTTACTATCTCTAAATTACAATTTTATCTTTATCCGACTTATTAAATACTAGCTGTGCCCGCTTCTCCGCTCGCGTGGAATACAGAATTATTGTTTATGAAGATACAGTGATAATTTTTCTTTTTGTTAAGAACCAATATCTAAGAAGGAAACAAAAAAGAATTGATCAATATTTTCCAGTTTTTGCGTGATGCACGTACTACGGCAAACCTCAATCGTTTTATTTACATAGATATCGGTTATGCAATAATTGTAGCAACAGGTAATGGTAAAACAATTGACAGGCTAATGATAAAATTGTATGAGTGAAATCGGACAAGATTTGAACGAATATTGAATATATCCCATAAACCAATTGAATAAGTTTAGATCAATAATTACAATACAATTATAATCATTATTTTGTTAATTTAATTATATTGAACACCATTACATTCGCATATAATGATATTTAGAAATTCGATTTTAAGAGCAAGGTCAATAAGGAACGTTTAAGTACTCATAAAATTCGTTTTAAAAATAATCTAATACAATATAAAGGAGAGTTTTTGGCTGTATCATGATATGTCATGTAGTGGTTTTAATTTTCATCAATTAACTTATGTTATTTGGCTTTATAATTATGTAAATTTAGCGGCATTTTACGTGAGGTAGTTCGGTTATTGTATACAAATGAAGCGGATTATAATTAATGACTAGGAATATGCATTTTAAGTTGCCGCAAAAACTCGTTGAACAGCTGTTTTAACAAGAGGACGCCATCTCGTTAGAGCTATGTTTGAAGATTACAAGAATAATTAGAAAATACTGTATTCATGTGACGTTGACAGACTTGTAGATAAACAGAACTGTCATTAAATAGAAAGAAAAATAAAGATCCAAATCGTATTAGATAGTTCTTGCGATATCTATTTATGTTGGTTTCGTTTTTAACGAATATTTCTACCAACACCGTTTCGTGACGAATATTGCTGTTTCTGTCCAACTTAGTGCCTTAGAGCCATTCTTACGATTTGAACTGTGAAATACCTACTAGGTTTTGAATTTTATTAACAGACAGAACTCAATACGTGAATTGTTAAATAAGGTCCCGGACACAATGTGCATTTTTATTGCTTGATAAAACGCCCCCATTATGTCCTATCATTCCTACACTCAATCAATCATCGTTTAGAATTTACTCGCATCGTTCGTTGAAACATTGACCACTTATTTCAGATATTTTGTTCTTATACTTGTGTAAATCGACAATAATTAATTACACTATAGTCAGTATAACTGATAGTAGTGTATCAGTTGGTATATTCTTAAATATATTATAAATATCCGTAAAAAAATCAAGAGTCAAAATTCAGCGCCAAATCAATTTACAGAGATATAGTAAACTAGCTGTGCCCGCGGCTTCGCTCGCGTGGACTACAGAATACCACCGGTTAGGCACACGCGAGAATCGTGCTGCCCCCGCTGCCACACACGGCGATCGCGACCAGTTATTTTAAAGACAAAAATACTTATTGTGTGTGATCCTTAGAAGACAGACATGCTATTGCTGACTTTTTAGTAGATCTTTCTAAGGTCTACAATTATGTAGAACATTAATTTGATATGTCTCGTACGGTTTACTCAGCGTAAGCCATTTAAGCGTCCCAAATGCTCCTTTTTTCCGAATTGATTCACCATTATTGTCAGCTTATTTCGTATGTTACTTTATCTTCCTAAATATATTCTATAACCTGGCCAGATAACATAGCTATGAACTAAAAGAAAAACCATGTTAGTCAAATAAACGGTTTTTGCGTGAAAATAATATAAACTGACAGACATACAGAGATACGTTGAGTTTTATAATGTGATTAGAAGAAAAAATAAAAAATAATACGAACTGCTATAAGAGTCAAAAAAGTGTTGAAATATTATAAAACTCAACGTCTCTCTATCTGTCGGTCCGTTTATGTTATTTTCATGCAAAAACCACTTATCCGATTTACATGATTTTCCACGTGGCTTTCGACATGATCGTCGGTAACTAAACTTATGAATACGCCGATGGATTTCGATTTCTCGGTGGTCGCCGTCGTGTTTGGATTGTACTGTGCTTACCATCAGAGATAGTGACGTCAATTTACCGAGCCACTATATTAAACACACACAAGGTATCACGGTATTTATTCAAGTACTTTCATATTATATGAATAATTTACATATTAAATAACTTATGTAATTTATTTATATAAAGTTTTTTTTTCGACTGTTGATAAATGTAATTTACTCTGAAGCACATTTTGAATACTAGCCATATAATGTCTTTACAAGTGCAGGTATTTCAGTATTATAACTCGCAGTTCAATTAAACCATCGTTTACTCCAGCTGCGTAGCACGATACCAAACGTTATCTCTCAACCAACATCAATTTTATTGTCACCCTGACTTTGAACGATAAGTAATGAATACATTTATCCGATTTTCCGTGGTCATTTATCAACGTTCTTTTTATATATAGATATCATTAACGTTTCCTAGTTACCTTATTTATCCGAATTGTTTTACTAAATTATTTTTTAGTATTAATGAAACTTACTGTGTAGCAAAGAGAGGTAGGGTTTGCCTAAGTTTCTTTAGAGATTTCTCTCTACTTGGGGCAGCCAGACTGGTGGAATATCTCCACCCTACTGAAAATTGCAACCAAATAACCTTGTATTGTGTTCCTTCGGTGAGTAGGTTTCCAGAGCTCTTTAGGGTAGGGGGGTTCTTGGTTGGCAACGCGCTAGTTGATACCTAATTATAAGCGTATTATAAGCGTCTATAGGCTAGGGTAAACGCTTACCATCAAGCGGGCCGTATGCTTGTTTGCAACCTTAGTAATATAAACATGGTGCTGCTATATTTTTGAATTGAATAAACCAATAAAATATACATAATTATGCAAATGGAAAACTAACAGATATTACAGAAACAAAATCTTCTAAAATATTAAGCGTCTATCATACGAATGTATGGTCTTTCGGAAGGAATTGTATGGTCTTTTGAAGCAATGATGGCTCAGTGGTAGCGTGTACGACTTCGCGTCGATTGACGTGATTTCGAATCCCTGCAATGAGCCTGAGCTTTCGGTGAAGAAAACCATAGCATGGTGGTAGGGCATTTTCTAATGCACACCTGGCTAGCTATCACCCTCAAGTTGAAATCTGTCGCCAAGCACCAATAGGCGTGTTCTGACAGCTGCGCTTGAAAGTCAGTTTTCCAATACGTTTAGCGTGGTATCATCTTTGGCCACATCGTCACTTAACATCAGGTGAGATTGTGGCCACTACGCCAAACCTGTAACGTAATGAGACTTTCGATCTAAGCAATTAATAAACACTGTTTCAACATTAATATACTTACATTTTTACAGTATACCCTTACAATGACGCAAGACAAGTAAATAGTTTGCAGCCTAACGTTCAATTTTTATTTTGTTGAAATAAGCAGTACTATTATTGTATAGTCTAATGTTACAATCTATTAAATAATATAATATTCTTACAGTACGACGAATTCATCGCGAGAAGATGAGCCAGATTGGTCGAGGAACACGTCGTTAGATGGATTTATAGTTAAAAATGGCACCAATATCACTTTGGGTATGTACCACACGTTATTGTATATACAGACTAGCTGTGTCCACGGTTCCACTCGTATGGATTACAGAATCTAAAATAATAGCCTAAGTCATTCCTTATAATAACACCTATCTCCCAGTGAAATTCTCGGCAAATCGGTCCTGCCGTTTCGGAGATAAGAAGGAACAAACATTTTTTTTTTTTGTTTCTTTCATATGCATTTAGAAAAAAGCTGTTATTTTGAAATTGCAAACAGACACTTCAATTTAATTATTTGTATAGATTTACATGTTAGGTTGTATTAATTAAGATATTTCAAGTATACTTATAACCCGATACAACGATAAAAGGATACAACGGACCCTCCGTAAGGCAGATCTTCGATTTGGCCTCTCTTCTTCTCCTCTAGCTGAAACAAGGGGGGTTATCTCCCATTGCGCTAGTTTGACCTACTGGGAGACAGGGTTGTAACAAACTGTTTCGGAGATAAGCCAAGACAAACAAACAGACAGACAACCAAAATTTAGAAATTTCGTGTTTATACTACATGTATACAATTCGCAGTCCTTCTTGTTCTTCTATTTAAAGGCAGCTTTATTTATCCACAAGCCAAAATCACGTGAATAGAATATTCTTCTAATTATTCTTGTAATCTTCAAACATAGTCCAAACAAGATGGCGTCTCTCATGTTAAAACTGTCCAGGAAATATTTGTGGCAACTTAAAATGCATGTTTCTAGTTATTATTTACTGGCTGTGCCCGCGGCTCCGCTAGCGTGGAGTACAGAATGCCGTCGGTCGAGCGCACGCGTGACTCGTGCTGTTGCAAAAATGTTTATTGTATATCCTTAAAAGATGGACATATACTATCCGTGACATTTTTGTAGGTCCTTTTAAGATCTATAATCATGTAGTACTTTAATTTGATATATCTGTTATGGTTTACTCAGCGTATACCATTTAAGCGCCCCAAAAGCGTCTTTTTTCTTAATAAATTCAAAATTATCGTCTCTGCTTATTTTGTACGTCACTTTATGTAATAAACTGGCCAGATAACGTAGTTATGAATTAAAAAAAACCATGGAAATCGGATAAGTGATTTCTCTTGAAAATAACATAAACAGACAGACAGACAGAGAGAAGTTGAGTTTCATAATATGTAATAGAGTATATAGATTTTCTTCACTTGTGAACAACAAACAAACTACATCATGTAAAATGTCGCCAAAATTGCATAATATTGGCCCAAATAACATGAGCAAAATAAAAACCAGCTCATGACAGATCCTCGCCCCAAAAATTTCCTTCCGAGTCGTTAAAAAATCTACTAGGGTTTTTTAAGGGGTTTTCTTACTTCGTTGAAACTAATATTATTCATTGTTTCAGATACACTATATGACGTGCCGACTGGAATGATCATACTACTTTCCTTTTTATATGGTACCATATCAGTACTGGCAGTTGTAGGGAATTTTCTAGTAATGTGGATAGTGGCTACATCAAGGCGGATGCAGAGTGTCACAAACTGCTACATAGCAAACCTAGCTTTAGCTGATATCGTTATAGGATTATTCGCAGTACCATTCCAAGTAAGTATAGTTTTTTTTGTAAGCAGTATAATAATACATTTTTGAAGTGAAACTTCTTATGCGACTTCCAAGCGTTAAACGTTAAATGTTAAACGTTATACGTTTATCGCACATTATCGGTCTCTCTTCTTTGTGTGAGCCAGAGCGAGAGAGTAAATGTCGGTGTGTACGTATATTGCACCCTGTTTAAATAAAATAGAAAATGTATTTTAAAATGAAGTTTCACTTCTATCGTGTGTGAATCGCACACACACCTTTTTTTTTTAATTATTTGTAGTGTGTTAAGTGACGGTCGAAGATTTTATACAGCTTAAAATTGTTTGTTGTTTTGTAAATAACTGATTATCTATCGCTGACACTTTTCACGTTATTGTTGTGGTCCAGGCATATGTAACTATGTCTAATGGATGCCATCTTTAACAATTTTGTAGCAATAACTTGCAATTTGTAATCGTGGTGATATGTTGCTTACAATGTCTGTAGTTTATGACTCTAGTTTCAATGTAATAAATAACACCATTGATTGACAGTGAAGGATATCTAGATTTTAAAAAAATACTCTCAGGAAGTACCCCTATCTGATACGGATTTATCTACGTTTTCAATCGACAGTCGCCAGACTGGCGTAGTCAAGTCAGTTCCTTCCCCATATTAGAAAAAGCTTTTATTCTTCATTATTGAAGTAAAAACTTCTTTACCACCGTTGTGATTTGAAACTTGATGAAACGAAAAAGCGACAGTAAAAAGAGACAACCATATACTTCTATAGGATTTAACCTACGAGAGAATGAGATAAAATACATTTACATTATGCACGGTTAATTCAAGTTCTGATTTTCATGATCGTTATCGTTATCGGATTGGCCTAGTGGTGTGAGACGACCAGACTTTATACGCAGTACGCACGAGTGGTCGATAGTTCGAATCCCGCTGATTTATTATGTTTAAAAATATTTTATAAAGATCATTTTTTTCTGAAGGTTTCACTTCTGACACATGTGAACTGATACATAATTTTTTTAAGTAGATTAAATAGTCATGTCAGTCAGTATCTAATGATATAACTTTATTAATATTTTTATAATTACTATATAGCTGTGCCCGCGACTGTGCTCGCGTGAAGCACAGAATCTAAAATAAAAGTAACCTTAGTTACTTCTTATAATATCAGCTATCTGCCAGTGAAATCCCCGTCAAAATCGGTTTTACAGTTTCGGAGATAAGCCGGTCAGACAGTTAATTTTTGAACCGTATACACTTTCATATGCATTTAGTAAAAAGCTGTTATTTTGACATTACAAACAGACACTTCAATTTTATTATTTGTATAGACTTGAAGCTATTTAATGCGTATAATACAGTCATATAATCAATTTTAGTAAGTCACGGGCGCTAAAAGCTATTTTTAAATTGGAATAGCTACATTACTTGAAGAAAGAAACCAAAACACAATATGTAGTCTTTCGTTTATAATAAAAATAAAAGTATTCACAACATTTCTAGTTCTATGAATGAGATACAATAAGCAAATTCACAAAAATAACTTTTAATAGGTACCAAAGTACAGATTTCTCAGTTCAAGATAATACAGTTTCTGTACATTCCATGAATTTTCATTTAAACTACATTCATGTTTCAAAGCATTAGAATTCTATTACTAATTCGTAAATCTCTTTAACGCACGCATGAACATGAATGACTATTTTACGCTCCTCCGAGGAAAGCTTTCGCTTGATTGAGTTACACACGTTTTACATAAATAAAACCAAATTGTACGATGAATAACCCTGAAATAATAAAAAGAACTAGCAGTAAGTTATATTGATAATCAGTGATCTTTCGAAAAATTTTAAGAATACAATGAAATAAAAAAAAAAAGTTTGGTATTATATACAAGCAAGGAGTTACATTTTTTTGCAGTAACAAGACAAAATAACTCCAAAAATTTTATCTTGCCTACTAACAACATAATGAAGTTAGTCATCAATGATAATTATATATGTAAATTCATTTTACTGACTTTGAATTCATTTTATTGCATAAAAATAATTTAACTGTGTATAAATGAACATTATATTCATTAGTAAAATGAATTAATCTATATATCATATAAATACAAGCGAAATACCACTCATTACGAAACTTCCGAAACTATAGATCCGATTGACTTAGAATTTAACATAATTATTTCTTTCTCGATGTAGACACTCACTAAGAACGGATTTTGAGAAATTCAACGTCTAATGGTGTAAAAATAGGGGTTAAAAGTTTGTATGCGGTGGGTGAAAAAACTGTCCAATTTCCTGTCATGACCCACGATCAGAACGGTGATAATCTATCTGTCTGTCTGTTGTTTGTATGTGCGGATTTAAGTAAAAAACAGCTTACCCGATTTTTATGAAACTTGTACTCGGGAAGTATAATGTCATTCCTCAACTGATAGGTTAATAATTACTGTGTAAAAAACGCATGCGGAGCCGCGAGGCACCACTAGTATTATTAATATTAATGATTCATCATGTCGTACTTCCCTCACAAGATGCACGCAATTCAATTTTACTCTCTAATAAATGCGCCAAAAGAAATGTAATTTCAAAAAATCTTAAATGATACCTAAAATTTCCGTTATAACCGGATACACGCAGTATCAAAGATTATGGCTGTCAGACTTACTCATCAATTATGATCCTTATCTCAAGTATTTGCGATTAATATTATAGTGGTTATTCCTGATATGCCTTCGGTTTTAGCGTTAAGTCGTTTATATCAATAGTAAACATGATTGTGTCTATGCTGTTTTAGTTCTTATGCGTAATGATATAACGTACATTATTATTCATTAGTTTTCGGTAAATTGCACCCATTGCAAACGCCGTATCACATACATAAATTTAACAATTACTATCATTGGCAAAATCCGTGATCCCTTACGTAGCGTCCATATTAGAATAGCAATGAAAATAGACGGCGGTATTCACGTATATAGTAAGATTTAAATTTATATAAACATGATATATTCGATCCATACGATGATATTGTGTAAACGTCCTCAACCTAGTTAGTTCAGTTATGCCGTAAAATACAACAAGGATAACAGTTAAAGTTAACTTGAAGAAAAAAACTAAACAAATTCAGTATTGTAGATTGCTTTTTTATCAAATTAAATGTCAACATATATCTATATACATAAATATTAAATTCTTAAAATACGTTCATTAAATTAATTACGATAAATTCTAATTATAGACTAGAATAGGGTTCATTAATATTGTAAGTTACAATTTTAATATAATTAATTAATCCAAAAGTGCAATATCGGAGCTATTAGGCAGTGTTCCCAAAATATTAGCAGCATTGCCGTGTTGAATGGCTATGCTGATATTTTGAGCAAGGAAAAACCCGCCTTTTGGTTTCGCGTGGACTTGAACAAATGCCCTACAATGTCTTTATACAAGGGGTCTGCATTCGGCCCCCATGAACCGATTATTTGGACCCCAAACGGCTTAAACACATATAGATGATGTCAATTTAAATACTTGAGCCACTTGGAGACTTCTGCCGAAGCAGCTGTGTTACCAACCTTCATCGTAGTAGCCGAAAGATGGGATGGAGCCAAGGTATCCACACATGTTGCATCCCAAACCAAAGCTTTGCCCATACTCCAAAGAACCAAAGTCATGCCATCGGATCTTTTACCGTCGTCACGTATTAAACCTGTAGGTTCTACAAATTTACGAGTAATAAATTTATTCGCCCAATTCTTCACTGGGCCAACGCATCCGTGTAATCTATCGTTCTTATGTCCAGTAATTGCCCACAGCTTTCCAGATTGCTTGACATTCATGGTTATTGCTCCACTCCTTAGGGTCATAGTGTACATTATTATTAGCCTATAATCGTCCTCAATAAACGGTCTATAAAACGTAAAAATATTTTTTCAAATCTAACTGGTAATTCCAGAGATTAGCGCGTTCAATCTCTTAAGCTTAATAATATACCAGTATGGAGGTATGGATTATGTATTACGGGTTGTATATTGTTTATATTCTGACAGTAAAGTCGAAGTCTGATTATAATCAATCATTCATCCATCAATCCATTGAGTCGAAAGCTTCCCCCAAAGATCGCTACAGTGGGTTCACACTATTATCTTCAGATAATCGGTCCACCTTGTGACGGGGCTGCTGGCTTTTTGTCGCTACTCGAGGATTCCTCGGCCCCATCAGCCGTTTGTTCTACTTACAATATGCTCAGCCCATTACTACCACTAGGACTATATCAGCTATAATAAAAATTCCGCGCTAAAACAAAAAACATAATATTAATATGTTTGTGTGAATGTAAAAAAAAACGTGTTCGTATTCTGAAGACTTGAATCACGCGAATAAAATAGAATTCGGTTTATTTACCCATCTGCTTGTATATCATACCGAAAGTAAAACATTATCAATCATTTATGTTCGTTCCCGTATTAATGTCATGTAAATAGGATGAAGCGTATTTACACTTTTTCATATAAATTATATAATGTGATAAAATAAAAAGTACTATGTCACCGGATAACTATACGAATCGTTAGTTTATAAACAGTCTAGTGAGACTGGAGAGAGAGAATGGACGATAAAATTTGCAATCTATCTGTTACATTATCGTAGCTTAACTAACTGGGTTGGTTAAGTGAGGTTGAAACAGTGATTATAAATCACACGCCAAAAACAAATCCTAGTGTCATGATTTCGCTTATTTTATAGACATGACCTCAAAAATTCAAAATTACTAGTGTCCTTCCAAAATCTACCGGCAATTTACAATCTCACTAGATTGTGTATAATTTAACGGTTCGTACAATTATCCGTTGACATATATATTATATTTCACTTTTTATATTACATGATATATATGTATTACTAAAGAGTTTTGCCCGATTGTATTGCCACACATATTTACTCGTATATTCAACTTCGCGTACCAGTTTCAGTTTTATCCGTGGTATTTGTAAATCTGCACAACGGCGACGCGACGGTTTATCACTATCGATCTTGTCCTCTTTAACCTCTGTTGATGTTATAAAGATATTTTACCGAGCTTGTCTAAAAATATTAATAATACAAACAGCAGTTTTTTGAACAAATTCAAATTTTAAAATACAGATTAATACATTTATTCAAGGAGGATCGTGTAAATTAAATTACATTTCCATTTTATGACAGTACGGAGGATGTTTCAATGATTTTACTGGCGCCTTAATAAAGTTCATTAACTGTATATTATTTTGAAAGCCATGTGTTACAGTGAAAATGTATTTTTATTATGACTTCTACAAAAAAATGTTAAATCAATCAACTTTTGTGAAAACACATTTCGTTAAAAATATACAAATCTTTCTATATTATCATATGAAACTAGAGAAACAAAAGACAGCGTTAAAGAAAATGTTTTAATCAAACTATTTTCATGAAATTATCAACGTTTTTAATAAATGTTATTATGAATTATAATGAAATTATAAAGTTTTTGTATCGTAAATAATAATATATTCATTTTATAATGATAATTTTTATCGATATAAAAATATATTTAGGGGAATTAGTTTTGTCACTATAATACTGTGGTAGCGTGTACGGCCACAGCTTTGATCAACGTGATTTTGAATCCCTGCAATGAGCCTGAGCTTTCGGTGAAGGAAAACATCGTGACGAAACCATAGCATGGTGGTAGGGCATTTTATAATGTCCATCTGGCTACCATTACCTTCATATTGAAAATCAATCATCAAACACCTATAGGTGTGTTCCGGCAGTTGCTTTTCAGAGCCAGTCCCCCCACCAGACTTAGCGTGTTATTATCTTGGACCACATTGTCACTTAACATCAGGTAGATTGTGGCCAAAGGTTAGATCCTATAAAAAAAATACAGACAAACATACTGAGAACTAGATGGAGCGATGACCTAACAATATTCTGAGAGATATTGGACATCAGGAATCCATGACTGAATCCAATTATGAGGCATTCGTAACCTTGCTGTGGTCTAAGAGTGGGTTGATATCTACTATGATCTAAAAGTTCTTTTCATGAGCACAATTTTTTTACTACATTCGTGTGGTCCGTCTTGTGGTAAACGGTCACCGCAGTTTTTGAACGCGTGCAACACCAGAAGAATCACATTCGCTTGTCCAACCCTTCAAAAATCTGTTCATTTTCCTTTTGAAAAAGCCCATATTTCTTTCATATGCCCCTTGGGAAACACTAAGCAGGGAGTTCTTTCAACATTCGAAACGCTTTCGGAAGGAAGTACCTCTGAAACCAGACTGTCTGTGACAATTTAAGCTCCAAGGCTATAATCCTCACGATGAACTCCCTGCCGATGGCGAATGGTGTGAAGATGATAAGTAAGTCGCTGTCATCATATCGAACACAACACTTTGTACAAACGGTAGAACACACACAATGAGACGATGTAGTTCCTCAGACTTAAAGGTCATTTGTGTGTAATATGAATTGTCAATAATATGAGTACAATTAAATTACGGGTGATAATAATTACTGCGTAATAAACGCGTGCGGAACCGCGAACGCACCGCTAGTATACAATAAATTTGGTAATATATAATTAATTGTTCACAGTTCCAAGCCGCGTTACTACAACGATGGCTGCTACCGTACTTTATGTGCCCTTTCTGCCCGTTCGTCCAAGCGCTGAGTGTCAACGTCAGTGTGTTTACACTAACCGCCATTGCCGTGGACCGACATCGAGCAATCATTACTCCTCTCAGGTAAAATCAATTTCAAATATTTAAGACTGTTACGATAGGTGGATAAACCTGATACTTAAATATCCTATAAGTTACAAAATCTCATTGGACTATAAGATATTCAACCTGTACGCGACTGAGTCGATACTACCCATTTGCAAAAAAAATGACTTGTTTTGTTCTTGACTGGTATCAAAATTTCAGTTAAGGCTACCGACAAAAAGACCCAGCTGAAATTTCAGCACACATTGCATAAATTGCATTGGTATTAATAATAAAAATAATAACATACATTAAGAGAGTAACATTATGTATTTATATTATTTCTTCAAAATGTATATATATGAACACAAAGTTTTGTTGTTTTAATCTGCTTCAACATTAGCAGTGCGTGCTAGATTTATCTACACGAAAGGCGCTGCTGGTTAAAACATGTGATTAATATTTATTATAATGAAACTAATAAATAAATGATTTGTTTTATAACCATACTAGAAGTACCATATGGTTTTAGTCAGGATAAATTTCTTTCACCAATTCTCCACCGCACCGTCTCCAAAGCACCCTTGTAGCCTCTCGTTGTTCACACTTCCCGTACTTGCCTACATCTTGCCAGATTGCTTGATGTCCATGGTTACTGCTCTGCTTCTTAGTGTCGTAGTGTGAAGTTACATAACCTTCCTCAATAATAGGTTATAAATACGTAATTAATTTTTCAAATGTGACTGGCATTTCCAGAGATTAGCGCATTCAAAAAAGCAAACAAGCAATCTACTGAGCTTTATAATAATGAACTCTTTGTTTCCGCTGTTTTATTTTCAAATTTCAAGGCTATACCTATTATAAAAAACTCAATACACGTTGAAGATTTAAAGTATTGTCCATCGTTCGCCACTCGAACCCCACGCTGCAAAAAATGCTCAATTTTTGAATTCTTCATATTACATATTATTCAGGAATGATAAGTCGGAACTTCCCATTTCAACGTTTCCAAGTACGTTTTGACGACATGCGGCCAAGCATTGTCGTGCTGCAAAATGAATTTATCGTGTCAAAGTTCCGACTTAAATGCATTAATTGCCTTGAATAACGATCCCTTGTGATTTTTACAGATAGTTTAAACAGCTCATAATACACTACACAGAACTGGCCCGCCAAATACAGACCATGACCCGTGGATATTAGATTTTGCCGTCAAAGTGAAAGCGTAGCCAGGATGTCTTCATAATTTTCGATACTTTGGGTTATCATAGTGAACCCATTTTTCATCCCCAGTCATAATACGATGCAGAATTCCCTTTCATTTTTGCCTTTTAAGCAACTGTTCATAAGTGAACAAATGCCGATTAACATCTTTCGGCTTCAAATCGTATGGCACCCAATACCCTTGCTTCTGATTCATTCCCTTGTCTATAAAGCGTTTTGAAGTCGTTTGTTGAGTCATTCCCAATGATCTTGCCAACTCATCTTGACTTTGACATGAGTTTTCAATGAACAATGCCTCTAGTTATTCATCATAGTTACTTACTCTAACGACATTTATAGGAAAACGGCAGGAGCAACGAATACATAGTGTAGATCCAATTGATTATTTAGTTACACGTAAAACACAACGGAAATTGTGATGATTTATTTATTACTAGCGATCCGCCCCAGCTTCGCACGGGTGCAATGCTGATACTAAATATACCTACCTTTACAGCTACGTTTACACCTTTGTTGTCATTAGACAATACAAACATGTTTTGTTTAGAGGTTACTCTTGAAAGAGCGACATATAATTGACCATGGTATATAGAGCCGGTACCGCCGCACCGCAACGTCCCTGCATTTTAAATCTGTAATATCTTCGGAAATATTCATTTAAACTACATGCGGTAAATGGCCATATTGATCTATACTAAATGGACAATGTATTTAAGGTACTTCATAGGATGAGGATTAATGGTGTATTGCTTAAAATTACTTCGTAAATAAGCCATTTTCTGATTTTCCCCTTAAAATTTAAAGGATAAAAAATGGTTGTGGGTTATCCTTAAGAGATAGACATATACCATAGCGGAATTTTTTTGTTGACCTTTTTAAGGTGTACAATACTGTAGTACATTATTTTGATTTATCTCGTGGGGTTCACATCACATTATAAACCTCTCAATTTATCAGTGTTTCTCTACAATATTATGCATTTATTATACATATAAACCTACCTCTTGAATCACTCTATCTATTAAAAAAAACCACTTCAAAATCCGTTGCGTAGTTTTAAAGTTTTAAGCATACATACATAGGGACGGACAGAGCGACAGCGACTTTGTTTTATACTATGTAGTGATGAGGTAAATAAAAAATATACTATATAACCTTCAATAGGCTTGATTCTATTTCGAACTAAACTGATTGATTCTTGAGGAATACGGAAATTGGTTTGGATTTTTATGTGTTCTCGTGGGGCGCAAGGATGAGTATATATGGCATTTTGAATGTAATCATGTAAACATAATATATTAAATATAAAGATTCGTCTTACTTACACAAATAACGTAACAGATAATTGGTTCATATGAATGCAAACAATAGGTACATTGATCAACACTGTTTATCTAAAAAAAACTTTACAAAGACAGAAAAAATATTAGCAGAAAATATACAATGGCTTGTATTTCCATAATGAATAACTTTCGAAGTTATGAGAACTTTGATACAAACGATTTGGCAGATTAAACGAAATTGAATTTCTAAACTCACTTTCACTACATTGAAATGGTAAAAAATCTAAAATTGAGATTTTATGGAAATATATTCTAAAGATGTTTTATGATATGGAAATCACTATGTGAAAAAAAATGGAAGATTTAGCTTTATGCCCAATCTCATTTGATGTTTAAGTGCCTATGTGGCCCTAGATGATATGCTAAGTCTAGTGGGGAAACTAGCTCTCAAATGCAGCTGCCACAACACACCCATAGGTGCTTGGCGAGAGATTTTCAATTTGAGGATGGTAGCTAGCCAGGCTATCATTATAAAATACCTTACACATGATGCTATGGTTTCATCACGATGTTTTCCTTTAACAGAAACTCAGGCTCATTACACGGATTCGAGCTCACCTCAAACGACGCGGTGTCCATACACGCTACCACTGAGCCATCATTGCTTCATAATTTAGTGTAGATGTCTTGAATAATGTGTTTATTGTAGGAACTAAAAACATTAAAACAACCGCCCACTGTATTTACTCAAGATAGCGATAAATCACTATAGTCTAGTACTTACTACACAATGTGAAGTGATGGTTGATTTCATTTATTTCGTAGGTCGCTTTATTACATTTAGTAGGCTTTCAATAAGAAATATTGGTTTTTTCTTATACATTTGTATATTTATAGAAAAGAAATTTTCAATTTATTTATATTGCGGAATATTCTCTTGAAATTTCATTTTGTTTTATATAAAGAGGTTACTTTTTTGTGTGATTAGTAATTTATTATTTTAGTGATAAAGTGATGTTTAAAAAATACCGTTAACTAGTCAGTCAGGTAAAATCTTTGTAAATACAGGTAAAGATTAGGCATATCGTTGCCTGATACAGAATACCGGTATTTATAATACAAAATCAATGAAAGTTTGTTATTAATTAACCTTATTATAATAAATTGTTAGTTTATTCTTTTCAATCATACATCTCTATTAAATTCAGTAAATGTACATCAAATATGTGCTTTTGGATTCGTGTAATGTATACATATTCACTTATATTTTATATCACTTTAATCTCTTTTCGCTAAAAAATGGTTGAAAGATCTTTGATTACATTTTTCTGTCCAAACTCGTTAATGGAGTTATTGTTTCCCTGATGTTTTTTAAAGATTAAAATTAATTGTTCTTAGAACGGTTTCAATATTTTATTTTTTCCATAACATTTTTTTTTGTTTTTATAGTAGCTCGGCACAGTGACTGTACTGTCCCTGATGGTGAGCATAGTACAATCCAAATCTATCGGTGGTCGCCACTGTCATGCCGACTTGCATAAATATCTCTTCACGTTACGCTTGAAGGACCCGATGTCATAAGAAGGAAGGAACACATGGGCCGGGAGATGGTCCACAGTTTCACAGTACGACAAAGATAAGACATAGAGAACTTTTTAGTTCGTGCCGAGATAGAGGTTACCGTAAAACTTGTGATTCCAAAGCCCAGCGCGTGTGGTTCTGTTGTGGAAAGGAGAGGAGGGAATGAGATTGAACAGCTCTTCAGAACACTCAGCATGATACAGACGGTAGAACACATAATTGAAAACAAGCATCCGTTCGCCTCTTCGTCTCGTCTTGTACAATTAAATAACTAAATTATTAATAATTTTATCACTGCTCTTTCCGGAAATTACGTACAAAACTGTTTCAAATATATGCTCCTTGATTTGTTGTGAATTTGTAATGTGCACTTTGTTAGTGTTATGGTTATGCTGTGATAAAACATGCACTTCATACTGTCCTGAATCTGTGAGTTGTTGGTTCTATAAAATATTTTGTGAATAACTCGATAATGTGACAATAGATAAATAACGTTTAACTTAATTATGACATTAAACACACTACCGAGAATATTTTAGTGAAGAGAGATATAGTTTTATATTTTTGTTATTTTTCATTAAATATATAAAATAATAAGAATAGATTAATATTATTTTTGTAGTCTTTTTAAATTTAAAGATTTCTATTGTTATTATTGCACTTGTTCATATGGTTATATAAAAGTATAAATATTCGTATGTAACTATTATGGTGGTTAATAAATCGATAACAACGCGCCCCACCCATTAGGTCCAGATTTTGTATTTTGCTTTTTTGGCACTAAATCAACATTTATGATTAGTGTAAGTCATTTTTATCTATAAATATTGAGTTTTTTAATAGCGCCATCTATCGGATCCGCATAGCTATGATACATCGTCTTGACATTGTATGAATGTCACAACCGGTCAAGTCTTTCAGAGGTTATAGGCAGAAATACAGATGATATTACTATCAATAAATCGTTTGGAGTTTTGTTCGGATTTGAGTTTCGTATATTGATATTACACGGAAGTACAATATAAAAAAAAATATACAGAATAATTTATTGAATCAATACTCAGTTGTTTACAACTTTCAATTTATCAAGTTATTTATTTTCACGTAAATATATTTTCATATATTCTGACATAAATAAGCTTTATTTTATTTGATTAACGATACCATGTGTATGGATGAAGCCAGAGTTATTGAGGTAATAAACGAGAATGCATTAATCACAAACAGTAATAACTCAAACTCCTTGAATATTTATGTTTTTCATGTTGAATAAATATTTAAATTGGTGCCTATAATATTAATCATCATCATCTCAGGCAAAAGACGTCCACTGGTGGACATGGCCTGCCCCAATAAACTCCACAATAAATGGTTCAGCGCTGTATGCATTTAGCGGATTTCCGCAACCTTGTGATGGGTATTCCCACATGTCCGGTATGTGGCCGCCACTCGAGAACTCTTTGATCCCATCGGTCATCCCTTCTACGAACAATGCGTCCTGCCCACTACCACTTAAGTTTAGCAATTCTTAGAGCTGTGTCGATTAAGTATGTTTTCATACGTAGCTCCTCATTCCTGATTCCTCCTTTTCCCATTGCTCTTTGAGTGATCTTGAGCTTTCTTATGAGGCGCACAGTTAGCGCCCACATTTCAGTCCCATAGGTCATCATTGGCAACATACACCGGCTAAAAACTCTCGTCTTGAGACACTGCAGAATCTTACTTTAGTATAAATTATAATATAATTAGTTACTTATAATTAGAATTTTCTCTCAACTTCCAGGCATGGTGAAATGTTTCTCTAAATAGCTAACTAACTAGGCACACATAGTATATAATACAGGTATATAATAACAACTATTTATTTATTCATCATCATTTATATCATTTTATTCATTACACTGAGTGTGATCTTTATTTTCTTTTTTGGGACGGCTTTTTTATATGATTGCAAAACTCATTCGACTTTAAGAAATTATAAATAAAAAAATCTATTTATCTACTTAAAGTGTAAAAAAAAATAAACGTACATTCTTTATCATTCGAGTACCAATATACTGTTTCCAGACGTAGATTTAAAAATTAATGTGCTGCCTATAGATTAGACTCAAACCTTAGCAATATTTTTTATTAAAGGAAAAATATGTAATAACACTGTTTATTTTCTGTTGGAATGAAATTCTTATTGAAGAAAATAAAAACTTCACTGAAGTTGGCGCTACATTTATAGAGCCTACGAAAAAAATGCCGTCTTCGAAATTTTACCTAAGTATTTAGCATTGCCAGCGTATTTAGAAATCCGCGAAAGACTGTATCGCAATTTTGAAATGACTGCTATAGCTTAAAAATGGAATGTTTAGGCAATATTCATAAATTGAATAATAAATATAATAAACATAAATAAATATACGGGCAATAGTATACAGCGCTAATTACGCATGTAGCTGGATAGAGAGTGTTTTTTTTATCATTGTAGGTTTTTGCGTAGTGGCCACAATCTCACCTGATGTTAAGTGAAGATGCGGCCCAAGATGGTAACACGCTAAACCTAGTGGAAGACTGTCTCTCAAGTACAGCTGCCGGAACACACCTATTGGTGCTTGGCGGTAGATTTTCAACTTGAGGGTGGTAGCTAGCCAGGCGGGCATTAGAAAACGCCCTACCACCATGCTATAGTTTCCTCACGATGTTTTCCTTCACCGAAAGCTCAGACTCATTGTAGGGATTCGAACTCACTACCGAAGTCACACTCGAAGTCGAAGTCGAACTCACACGCGAAGTCGTACACGCTACCACTGCGCCATCATCGCTTCGTTTACGCAATGACCGGCTTTTAGCACGGTATTATTTTGCTAGCTAGTGTTGAAGTATTTTAAAACATTGTTGAAATTGATTTACGAGTAATCTAATCTAGACTAAAGTAACCTATATAATCTAATACTACTAAGTGGGCAATTCTTAATGTAATAGGTTTCTCGATAACGACTCTAACGATTAGCGTGAAATGTTGTATTTAGATGATTTCCAAGTACTCATCTAGAAAGGTAGATAGACAGCTCTGTCCCTCGTATTATCTATATATAATATAATAAAATAAGTTAATAAAAAATGATAATTATATGTTTTGGCAATAAATGATATTACCTTAATATTACGAGTTTTTGATCGAGACTACCAGTTGACCTTAGATAATTCTCTGACCGCGTGCTCTACGCCCTCTATCACGAAAAAAGTTCAAGATATAAAAAATGTTAAATACAAAAGTTGTAGAGAATTTAATTCTCTACAATATTGATAATAAATACAAATAGCATAAAACCTATAGAAAAAGAGACATTTGCAAAAATTAAAAAAAAAAACGATTTTTGTGACCTTTTTTGACCCCTGACTTTAAAACTTGCGACCATCCAATTACATGTGAATTTTTAGAATAATTTTAGGATGTCAAAATACGAGTTTTTGGCTGTTCTGTTCTGTTTAAACTATACTAAAAACAAACAAAATTCTGTTTAAACCATAGTTATTTAATTATATTATTTAAATATTGTATACGAGGATCGCTTTATTATCGTTCTGCTTTTTTACTAGTTCACCTAAAGTACTGACATTCCTTTTCATATTAAGTTCCTGTTAAGTAAACACAGTCATACCAAGATTACTCGGACGAGATCTCGACTTCTCGACACTTTTTCTCTTCTCGAGTAACCCAGATTTCCTGGCAATTCCCGCATCGAGAATTCTCGACCAGAAACCCTATGGGTGATCCTTAGAAGATACACATATGCTATCGCTGGCTTTTTTGTAGGTCTTTTTAGATTTACAATTATGTAGTACATTAATTTATTTAATATATATCTAGATTAATTTAATATATCTGTAAGGGTTCACTCAGCGTAAGCCATTGAATGGCCTCAAAAGCGTCTATTTTCCGAATTTGTTCACTATTATCTTCACTGCTTAATTTGTGTAACTTTACCTTATAAAATATACGCTAGAACTACCTACCTGGGATGCCCGTCTCGTGACACCCTTTTACGAAGGATTACCAAATAGTCAAGGTTGCGGTTAGGTGACGGGGTCGGGAACGGGAAGTGCAATAATGCATTGACTGTTCGAAGCAGCGATTTTTTAATTTAGACGACGTTTGTCTTCAGTACTAGGTATCCATAGCCAACCGAGCGTTTTCTTATTGTCTATTCAATATTTTCTACCAAAACCTCTAGCTGTGTACCGTCTCGATATAGCTTAGATGGGTCGAGACATTACCTTAATGAAAGCCCCACAATTTTGTTATACTTGTTCCTATTTTCACTTCGATTGCGCTGCTTTTTCTTTATATTATGCAATATCAATAGGTACTTACACATCTTATGGTCTTTTTATACAAACAATCTTATATATAATATATTAGCTTCGATGCAATGCAATGCCAATGTATCTTCTTATCATATACAAGAAATTTCGTCTTTTCTATATTACGCATTTTATAAAACTAAACAAGAATCTCATTTTATCTAATTAATTACATGGTTTATAGATAGTTAAACAACATATTGAAAAGTATATATTACCTAGAACTAGCTATATGATCGTGTTTCGCCAACAAATATAAATTGTTCTTCAATCTGTGGCTCCGAACAATAACTAACGCTTTGAGATCAGATCGTGGTGAAAGATTATATTTTAAACCAAGTTACTAGGCAAAGGTCCGAAAACGAGATAAAGCCAAACTATTCAACAAATAACTTACATAATATGCTATATGAATAGTTAAATAACTTGATGCTCAGCAGTTACGAACAGTACTTATGCTGCTAAAATGAGTATGTATTTTTTTTAATGTATCTTTATACATACAAAAAAAGAAAAATTGCAATTAAAAAGAGTATCAAAGTGATATAGTAATATTATTATTGGAGTAACTGCAAAAGTTAGACATATGGCATTCAGGACTTTTTTGTAGATATTGATGTCCTCTACAAAATCGTGGTACATCACATTGCTCTATTGTCAATAATTTCCGCAGCGTACACGATATAACGTTTTTTTTTCACACATTATAGAAGTTTTCATACGGATCCCCAACTTTTTTGAAAATATTCTAGAGCCTAAGTTCATTAGGGAATGTAGGATTCTAATGGTGAAAAAATTTTTCAAATCAGTCCAGCAGTTTCAGAGCCTTTCCTCTTTATAATATTACTTTAGACAAACTTTTTATTATTCATTACTGATGATTAAAGAGATCTGCGTGCCGTACCTGGATTAATAAAACTGAGTTTTATTTTCTTGGAAATTTTATTACTACCTAGCCCCTACAGAAAGCCATAATGATTTGTAGCCTAGATCGTTCCTCGGATTCAGTCCTATATGTATATTGTATAGGGTACACATGAACTGCAGCTAAACTACGTAATAAGTTGCGCGCGTCTCGTATTGTAATTGATAGTATTATGTTAGAAGCTTTCATTCAAACGCCTATAACAACTGTATACATTTTTAATTCAATCGACTGAATGATACAACGATGCATTGAAGATGAACAGATAAATAATAATTTATGTATATCAAAAGGAATAAGATCTGCTACTCCATAAAAATTTAAATGCGTTTGTAGTTTGTTGGTTTGTTGTTATTTTTTGTTCAATTTGACTTGAGGAATAACGTTCACACTATTGAAAATATCAGAATCATCATTCGATTCATATTCATTCATAATTTCATTATTGATTTTGTTACAGTGCCCACACTTCAAAACGTGTTGCAAAGGTGATCATAGTATTTATATGGGTGTTAGCATTCACACTAGCCGGTCCTATGGCGATGTCGTGGGAGGTTATCATGGAAGACGAACAGGATCCAGGTAACATACTGTTATGCCTAAGAAAAAATTAAATAAGATATGTCAATGAGAGAGACATCAAAAGAGACAGAATCAGAGACACCAGGAATTTCCTTGATATCTTCATTACGAAATCATATATCTTGTGGACGTAGTCAGGGTTAAGTGCAAGCATTCTACAGATGTACACGTTCTGACAATCCAAATGAGAGTGACATTTGTTTTATTTGGGGTTGCTCCCAGTGGACTCTAAACTCCTCTATATAGATACCTCATGCTTTGCATGTCCGATGTTATCGCTGCCCGTAGGTGACCTACGTCCTCATGGTCCGACAAGCTTCAGCCAGAATGGTCTTCTCTTCGGGTTCCGACTTAGTAGGTAGCCTCGAACAATCTTAGGATCCAATATTAACGGAGGTCTTCACGATGCGAGACTCGAGCTAGAACCATCCTTCAAGATTTTTTTTTCGATCCTACTATACTGTTAGCCATAAGGGCCCTGAATCCTCAAACGGCTTTTACAGCTTCACCCGGGCTACTTATCCGATTTGAATGTTTTTTATTTTATTTTATTTCATAGCTATATTATCTGGCCAGGTTATAGAATATATTTAGCAAGAAAAAGTGATATACGAAATAAGCAGTGAAGATAACGGTTAATCATACGGAAAAAAGACGCATTTGGGGTACTTAAATTGCTTACGCTGAGTAAACCATACGAGATATATGAAATTAATATTCTACGTAATTGTAGATCTTAAAAAGGCCTACAAAAAAGTGAGAAATAGCATGTATCTATCATCTAAAGATCACCCACAATAAGCATGTTTGTCTTCTTTCTTTTGAGCGGGGGCAGAAAGATACGCGCGTGCATTCGACCTACGGCATTATTTAAATATTTCAAATATTTTTTTTTTATTATTAATATATGTTAACTTATTATGCCCATTATTTTTCAGAAACCAAAGTAATATACAAAAAACCGTTTTGCGCACCCAGTGAATTTGGATCTCATTCTTTAGCAATATATAGACTGGTTTTATATGTTTTTCAGGTAAGTTGGTACATTTTAATATTCATTTCATTATTTTTGAGTTAGTTTTAACAGTATGTTACTGTTATATTTTCCATATTAACTGCTAGATAGCAAATAGTTAATGCAGTCCATCCATCCACTTTACAAATTAAAGTATGTTTTCTTCAGTAATAGATTTATCTTTGACCGTTATTTTGAGCCGTTAAATGCTATTATTTTAATGTATATTTAATTATATAAATAGAAATATATAAATAAAAGCTAACTGCCAACGACTCTGTCCTGTTTCTACACTTTTTTTGTAACGCCGTATCTTTCTTAATTATTTATCAAAATTTATGATTTTAACATCATTTTAAAGCTTATGATCCTCGCTATTAGAAAAATAGTTAACAACAGATAGATTAAAATAATTAACTTATTTTTTTATCGTTGTAGGTTTGGCGTAATGGCCACAATCTCACCTGATGTTAAGAGACGATGTGGTCCAAGATGATAACACGCTAAACCTAGTAGAAGACTGTCTCTCAAGTGCAGCTGCAGGAACACACCTATTGGTGCTTAGCGATAGATTTTCAACTCGAGGATTGTAGCTAGCCAGGCGGTCATTAGAAAAAGCTGTACCACCGTGCTATTCCTCACGATGTTTACCTTCACCTAAAGCTCAGGCTCATTGCAGGGATTCGCACTCACGTCAATCGACGCGCAATCGTACACGTTACCACTGAGCCACCATTGCTTCATTAAAAATTGTTAAAATAACTGAAATATATTCAAGTAACATAGGTATAGAAGGCGCCATCTACTAACAATCTGTTTAATTAAAATGACATCTCTTAGATTGTTTACAATTCATAATGTTCAACATATTCGCAAGGGTCACCTACCTATATTGAGCATGTTGTAGATTGAAACAGGAAGGTAACATGCTGAGGTCTAAGGATATATATAAACTTAGTTAATTCTAATATTAGTACGCAAATTCGATTAAGTTAGAGTCCGACAAAGTTTCCGGTAGTTGATGACACAAACTCGTGGTGCTTAATTAATTATGTAAGCAAATTTATTGTTTCAAACTGTATGTAGTGTTCGAGTTATTATATAATACAGTCGACTTCGGTTATAACGATGATGAAGGTTAGTACAATAATTACGTCTCTACATATATACGTAGATAGAAAGCAAGCAAGAAAGAAAACAATATTTATTGCCAGACAATACAGCCGCGCAAACCTATAAACAATAGCGTATTATTACAACTGCTGATCATCTGTAGGTGTAAACAAAAGATAAGAAAGCTTTATGATTCAGTGAATGAACCATTGTGTGTTTGATTGTTGACTCCGTCTTTGTATGTAGACTCGTCGTATCTGCAAGGGATTTCTAGAAAATTGGTAAAAAATTAGCCTATAAAAATAGTCTTTATACCCGAAATCGGCGTTACGTCTGAAGTTGCTATAGCGAAATATTTTTTCTCTAAAAGTATACTTTAAATTCAAGGGACTTTAAGTATTACGTCGCTATAGCTAAAAAGTCAATACAACCGAGGTCGTTATAAATGAGAGCCACTGTATATACAAATAGTCTAATAACCTAAACAAAAGACTGAATTATTGCAGATTAATGTTGGTTCCTTGTAAGTTGTCTCTGAAAGTTTTGTAATTATTGTTTCTTTTTAACCAGTTCCAAGTTGCATAATTTGCTTTCAGTTTTGCCCTAATAGCTTTTTAATCGTAAAATTATATTAAATTATACCGCAAATTTACGTCTTCTGCCGTCGGCTGCCTTAACAAATGGATGTTAAATTGACACCAAAAGTTAGACAACTAAGCTTTCGGTGATGGAAAATATCGTGATGAAACCATAGCATTGTGGTAGGGCTTTTTCCAATGCCCGCCTGGCTAGCTACGACACTCACGTTGAAAATCGGTCGCCAAGGACCAATAGGTGTGTTCCGGCAGCTGTACTTGAGATCCAGTTCTCCCACTAGGCTTAGCGTGTTACCATCTTGAGCCACATCGTCACTTAAGACCAGGTAAGAGTGTAATCACAACGCTAAACCTATAACGATAGAAAAAAAAACAACAGTTGAAATAATCGTGGTCAGCTTGGAGGCAGTGACCATTCGGAACAATCGTAAACTGGTTGATAAAACGTACCTTTATTTAACGTGAGTCTTTACTGATAATATATCATTTTTATAAGAACACCTGAAAAAAAATCTTTTACATAATATATTTATTTTATCGTGATGATGGTTTATGTTAGGATCCGATTGGTGGCGCTGTGGTCGAGTCATTAACTATTGTAAATACACAACAACGTCTGGCGGAAATATATTATTTTTTTAAATTGTACTTCTTTAGTCACGTTATGATAAAGTTGTGACAATTAATTTTTACGATACTCGTAAAACACATTGTAATTATAAAAGTATAGACTATAAAGTTGTTTTCTCAACCTCTTGTAAATTGTTGTGAAGACATCGCATAATATCGAGTTTGACTGTTCAAGAAGTTTTACTTCTAACGCACGTACATAAGTACACGCATCTTTTTTTTCCAGGGTTGATATAATCCTACCTGTCTCAGTTCAATACTTAATCTAGCATTTTTTGTATATTTTCAATTTGCTTGGAGGTATACTATTACTAGCACTGGCCTGAGTCTTTAAATAATATTATGAATATTTAATATTATTATTAAATAATATATATATATATATATATATATATATGTATATATATATATATATATATTATTAATATTATTTATTTATTTAGTCTAAAATTTTTGCTGTCAGTTTGGCGTCTAATTGTTAGGAAGCTATAGAAATCCAAGCTTTGCAAACAAATTAGCCTCAAAAGTGAGAAATATTTGTACAGCAACTTATCATTATTGGCGTACTTCTGTCAGTAATATTTTTCTATTCTGCATTTTGTTAAAATACATTTATTTTAATATCACATGGGTAAATAACGTGTTAATCAAGTCGCCCGCAACCGAAGCGCTCACAACTTGCTCTATGTAGGCTGTCCCTTTGTTAGTTTTCTAGTGAAACTCTTCTCTCAGATTAATGTTTTATTATTAATTATATGTGTATTATGAAGATTTTTAGCGATATGCTTATAGTAGCTGTTGGTCTCGTTGGCATTTATAATGTTACCAAATGTATTTTTACGTGTATATTCAAACAATGATCTATATAAACTTATTTATTCTTATATTAACTGGAATATTACAAATATATTTCGATATATTAGAAAAATACATATTGGGTATGCTTATTGACTCCATCAATACTTAGTTACACCTTACACCTTAATTTAATCTAATAAGTAAAATAAATAGTTTTATAACTAATTCATTATATGTTTCTTTTATTATTCTGTAAACAGAATGAATTAAGGATGACTGAGTGAATTACATACAAAAAACGATATGGCGGATTGCTCTGTAAGACCACTGAGTTAAATAATATAAAATTGTTAATTTAGTACGAAATACAAAAAAGTTTCAAAAAGAAAATTCATTTCACGGTACATGGTTGTATAAATGCAGAGAAAATATATAATCATATTAACCCGTACTGTATTTTGTGATACATTTTTTTTTTTTTAATGTCAGTTAAACATTTGTATTTGTTTTGCAGTATATTATTCCACTGTGCGTGATCACATTCGCTTACGCACATATGGCTATGAAATTATGGGGCGCTCGTGCACCGGGAAATGCTCAAGAAACCCGTGATGCTAATCAAATGAGGAATAAGAAGAAGGTAAGAATTTGTCGATAGTCAATAATAAAATTATTATATATTGTCCAGTAAAGTGCTATTACGCGTACCTATGTACTAAAATTTAAATCAAATAATTGATTTTATCATTATCGATCCTTTTTTAAAGCTAATTATAATCAATAATGCGATTATGCTTAAAATAAATTGAGGAATGTGTGTAAATTAAATAACAAAAATAAACTATAACAACAATTGAAATCGCAATCTGGAACACTTGAATTATTGAATGCTTGACTCCAACAAACAACAAGATTAATTCTTCTTCTTATTAATTATGACTATGCACTATTCGTGCATTAGGCCAGTGTCAAGTATTATACATTTAGTCAACAAAGCGAGGGAAACCCTTGTTAAAACTTTCCAGGGAGCCTTTTTAGCAACTTAAAATGCATGTTCCTAGTTATTTATTGTAATCCACTTCACTTGTGCACAACAACCACACTACATCACGTAAAATGCCGCCAAAATTACATAACACCACACCACATGACACTTTAAGTTACCGCCAAAAACTCAACAAGATTAATTTATCCAGCTAATATTCTTCGTGTTGCTGCAGTAAAAATTTATGAATTACGTAAATATGTATTTTTTATTCGAAATTAAAAAAGATACTAATGAATTAAATGTACAACGGCGTTCGATTTATTTTCGATTCGTACGATTAATACAATTAATTTTCGATTCCTTGGTTTTATTATTTTAGTTTACTCCAGTTTTAAGCAATATAGAAAGTAACGCTGTACGTAGTAACAAAAAAATACAAAAATCATTGTATAGAGGAAGTTATTTAGGATTTTGTGGGGAAAAATGTTAAATCCAAACCTTTATCAGTATCATTTTTTTTAATGATTATTGATAGTCGAAAAGTATGTTTTTAGTTTATGTCATAATATGCACTACCTAACAATTTACGTTCTGTGGATATGTCACGCAATCTTTCGTATGATGAACCAGGTATGGAACTAGCATAGGAAACCAGGAAATAACCAGGAACTAGTATGCGTGTAATAGTGCTATGTACTGACGTGGCCTTAATGGCGATATCGATATACAATTCGGTCTCTTCAAGTCGCTCAATAAATACGCAATCAGTAAAAATTTATGTAATACTAGCTATGCCCGCGACTTTGTCCACGTTGAATTTCGTGTATGAAAAACGGCGATAATTAAAAATAAGTAGGTGTGCAAAAATTCAATATCGGCGATTTAACCGTGTTTCGTGCTTTGTGAATATTTTAAATTCCTAAGACGCAGCGTGGTCACGGTTATTCTTGCCTCATATTCACTAATTCGGATCGATCGATAGTCTCCCATATATCTATGCTGTAAATTTCACCTAATACGTCGTTCCCTACAGGTTTCTGAGGCGCGTAAACTTAGCATCTCGTTAAGAAAAAAGTCTCCCTTGACGGTATTCCCTAGTTTCCTGAGATCGAACGGATCTCACTGTTTTTAGAGTAATGAAATACTGAGAAATTCCCGTACACTTTCTATGAAGAATTTGAATTTAATTTCAATCCAAGTCGTTACAGAATGAGTCAAAGGCCCTTTGAGTATACCAAAGGAAACTCATTTTAGATATTCACAGAAGACATAAGTAGTTCAATATAAAAAAATATGGTTTCTCAATTCTTTAGGAGAAGTCAAGTTTATTTAATAATTTTATATTTATTTGTTTGTCTGTAGTCTGTTTGTAACTGGATTTTTCTCGAATATCTTAATATGTTATAAAAGAGACTTATCATGAATATGGCATTATTTAGTTCATTAGATACTTGTGACCGGTTTAATTCAAAAACGTCTATACCGTTTTTTTGTGTACAAAACACTAAAAGTTTGTCAATCCTCAAATTATAGGATTTATCAAGAATTGTCAAATATGAGTAGCATAAGTAAAAATAAAAATTAATTGATGAAATTATTGCGAAATAAAGTCGTGCGGAGCCGCGGGTATTGCTAGTAGTATTATTAAATCTATGCTTTTCAGCGTTTTGCCCACTACTGAAAGTGATAGGAACATAACTGAATATAAAAAAAGTAAAATAATTATCGATTCTCTATACAATAATTTGCTATTGTTAAAATCAATTTATTCTTAGCCATTTTTGTGAACTGCAATATTTAGAGGAAATCTGAAAAATGCCAAAGATTAAATTATTTTATAGGAACACATACAAACTCATTAGGTATTTCGTTAGGCTGTTATCGACATTATGTCTTTGGAATTTAGGTCAAAATTCACAAATATTCATGTATTTAATAATATTTTCTTCCGAATTCGTATATTTTCGGAGAATTAATATAATATTTTTTACACTTTTATGAACTTTCTAAAATAATTTAGTTTGGGAGCTGAACATTTCAAATGATCCAGAATCTCTAACTCGCTCTGACATATGTCTATATTATGCTCTTTCTTTTTCGCATAGCTAATCGATATACACTCATGGACAAACGCAAAAAAGGTAGAATAACAGAAAATATTTTCTTATTTCATACTGGCCATATATACCAGTATTGTGGGTTTTGAAAAAATATTTTGAGTAGAATTTTACTTGAGCTGGCATGTTGTGGTTTTTATTTTAATTCATTAACTTTCTTTGACACTATATTATGTGAAATCGGTGGCATTTTGCGTGATATAGTTTAATTATTGTGCATTCGTGAAATATATTACCAACAAAAACTGGAAACATGCATTTTGAGATGTCACAAAAAGTCACTAGATAGTTCTAATAAGGAAGTCACCATCTTGTTGGACCAATTTTGAATGTTGAAAAAATACACATTGACACTGCCAAGTGCTTTTTGCAGCTCCAACTCTAGAAGAACTACTATTTTACCTTGTTTTTGTAAGCGAACCTTTTTCGTTTTTTCATGCAAAGGTATTTTCATTTTATTTTATAGTAAAAATACAACCCACAACTATAAAATATCTAAAATGAGAATGAAATTTATATATTTTTATGTCACAGTACTGAATCATTTATCCACGTTACTAACATGTAATCAATTTGATACACATTCTTCAGAAAAATAATTAAGTTTATTTAGGAATTGTATTATATATTTTTTAAATTCTTCATTGCGACAAAAAAGAATGTCAAATCTTAGAAAAGGACATGGCACGGTACTGACCTAAACAGTATAGCACAGTTAAAATAGAATCACCCAAACATCCTATATAATCATATCAATTACTCATATCCTAACCATGGTTCCTTGGTTTTATTACCATGTTTTCATTCGCCATATGCTAAAAAAACGTTGTGGAATTTGAATACACTTCATTAAAGTGTTGACCGATAATATTACCACCAAGACCTCAACGCTTCGTATTATACTGACCTAACTTATGAGTAACACTTTAACAATACCACATATGAGAAATTATTGAATAACCTCACTAGTTTAGTCAATTTGTTCCCAGAAAAACTTGTAGTTTATTTCACGTATTTGTACTTAAATCTACTTGTCTAACCAAATACATATTTTGTTACAATCAAGTTATAGTAAATAAGATAATTTCACCTCAAATAAGTAACGGCTATATGCTATACTCTTGTAACTTGATTTGTCGCCTTAAATTGACTGAAATTGAAAAGATGAAATGTCGTCTGGGCGAAAAGTGATTAAGTTTAGTAGCGTCTTCTGAAGCAAAATTTCATAAAGGTCGTAACTTTTTAGAGTTCCCAAGTCGACAAGGAATCCTTTCAGTTTCGGTATGTCCGCGGCTTAGCTCCGATATTCTTAGTACTAGAAAGCTGTAATTTGGTATGGCTATACCTACATATTAATCACGCCGACAAAGTAATAAAATGAAATCTTGAAAAAAAAACTGTTAGGGTACACGTGAAATGGGAATGTTTCTTTTTCTAGTCTATTCCATAATTTGGTATGTCGTGTATAGATCATTTAAAAATATTGCGGTTCTGTGAAAACTATTTTTCGATTCAGGAATCCGTTTGCGAAATATTAAGCGTTAAAGTGCTAATTTTTAATAGAGAAAAGTGTCCACCCGTCCTGCCAGCTAAATGGTTGTTTTTCGATATGTTATTGTATGATATGTTATTGGTGAAAAAAATCATGATAGTATAACTATCAGAGGTAATTAGGCTTTACAAGTTATCAATTTATAAAATGTACTTGGAGAAATAATTACGTACAAATTCCATTCAAAATTACTTAAAACCTCCTCTCTAAGTCTGCATATTGTGACGAGCAACTACGGAACCCTATACTGCGCATGGCCTGACACGCACTTGTAATTTTTTTAGATATTGATTAGTATTCATGTCCTGATTATATTATTTCTCAAAGATGTTTTCTGTAGGAAAAGTACTTAATGGTTGAAACTTAATTTTAAAGCTTATATTCCTTGCTATTGAAGAAAAATAAACAAATAGCTTTAAAAGCTTTCGGTAAAAAAAAACCTTTTTTCATTACGATAACAATCTATTCAACTAACATGTTTGACACACTATCTATAAACAATTTCGAGAGCTGTTAATTAGATAGTAAACATATATAATGTTTACTATCATGTTCGAAATACTCGGTTCAGCTAGCTAATATTAATCATAAAATAATTACACGGTATATCCGACAATATGTAGCTAATTTTTTTTAACAGCGTCCTACTGTAAATATATTTAATTGTGACAAATATGGAGTCCATTACAGATTGATTGACAAGGGGACCGGAAAATAATGTTTTTCAACTTTAAATTCAAACAGATAAGTTTATATTTTTAATCAATTATTAACAATCTTTTGCTATCTAGTGTGCAAATTTTCAATGGCGGATTGACAAAACTCAATTGGTTTTTGGGCAAAATATCTGAAGATGGCATATTGGATATCAAAGAAATTTTCAATTTTTTTGCCACTTTGAAAATGTTGTAGCGACAGAATAAATGAAAATTCTCTATCGCAATATCGCACGAGTACGGTGGGTGAGGTAATACTTCCCACCAGCTTTTTCCATGCTTCGTCTTGCGCTGTGTGGTCTTGCATTATCGTGTTGCAGAATAACGCCTTTTCTGTTGACAATTGCTGACCACTTTTCAATTAAAGATAGATTCACTCGATCCAATTGTTCACAGTAAAGGTCTGCATTCACAGTTTGTCCAGGTTTCAGCACTTTAAAATGAACGACTCCGCGAATACTCCACCAAACTCACAAAAGCGCTTTTTTGGGATGTAAACCTGGCTTAGCTGTACTTTGTGGCGATTCATTCGGAAACAGCCACGGCCTTTTGCGTTTTGGATTATCATATAGGATCCATTTTCATCTCCAGTGATCACCAAGCGATCAAAAAATGCTTCTGTATTGTGCCACTGATGCAATAATTTGCATGTGGGGGATCGGTTAGCTTTGCTTTTTCGGATAGATTACTGCTCTGCTTACTTCCCCAATCTGCTGCAAATATTCTTGGAAGGTCGACCAATGTTGGTTAAGCATATTTGACAGCTCCTCGATTTTCTGGCACTGATTTGCTTCCACTTCCGCCCTTAACATGTCATTGTCTAAAATTGCTGGTCCTCCTGATCGATAAGAGTCGGAAAGATCAAAATTACCTAATTTAAACTTGGAAATCCATCTTTGGCATTTACGAACGTCTAATGCATTTGGATAAATATCGCAAATGTATTTAGTTGCAACTGTTGCGTTACTACTCCTATGAAACTCAAAAAGCATACAGTGCCGAATAAGTACCTCTTCTGGTATTTAGTCTGCCATTTCACCATAAATAAACAAATCAGTCTAACCTTAAAATTTCTTTACCACAACTTTGACGTAAACAGTGAGCTGAGAAATCACAAACAATTATCGACATGTGCAGAAACGATATTACTTTCCGGTCCCCCTTTATATTTATTTTGAGATATATCGGAAGTTAATATTTGAAGTACATACGTGAATAATAAAAATAGTCTTAGTGGTATTCTAAAATACTCCACGTAGATAATTATATGGACGTCAAATATTTAAGTGTCGATTCAGGAATCAAATTCTTCCAAACTAAAAACATTCTAGCAGTAGGCACTTTTGAGCCATACGCGAATCTTTATTGCCAGATTAACCCAAATAGTCTTTCCAAATTGAGACTCGACAAAATTAAGTGGGTCTCTTTTCAGATAAATTGCTTTTATATCCTTACGCACTCTGCTACTCTGCTTTATAATCACAAAACATGAACTATATAGTATATTTGAATGACTTATTATTAGGTTATTATTATTATTAGATTATTTGATATCATTAAATATAATTCCTATCATATGGAAACTAAATGCAGAACCATTATGTATTAATTTGTACTCACAAATAAATACGTTCAATTTAATAGCGTTTCCATCGCTGATGCCTATCGAAAAACATAAAAACGATCTCCCAGTTTAATCTATTATGCGTCTTATTAAGTTATTATGTAAATTAACTAAACCACGTCAGAGTTCAGTCACAGTTCGTACAGTTTCAGTCACGTTATAAAGCAGGATCACGAAAAAGAAATAAATTTTCATAAACATTCTGGTTGAACGTAGGTCGTTGAGACCTCAGTGAGTGATTGTAATCATTGTTCGCGTAGAAGATTACCTTGTAACCTTGAAGAATGCGGAATTCAAACTGACAGATAAGACGAATTAACTGAAGTTAAAGTAGAGATAAAGTAAAAATTATATTTTCTATGTGAGTTTTTATGAGATTTACGTTTCGAATGTTTTTTCCGCATTTAATATTTTATTTTTATTATTTTATCTATATTAATAAATCTGTAATTCTGTCTGTACGTGTATTATTTCCAAATTCCCTGATAGACATCCTTTATAAAGGACACGAATATACCAATAACATTTTTTGTCTATCTGTCTCTGTCTGTCTGTATATCCGGATTTAACTCAAAAACGGATTGACCGATTCTTATGAAATTTTGTACACGGAAAGCTTATGGCATCTATAAAATATTCATTAATACATTTAGAAATCGAAAAAATAAGTTCTTAACTGAATTTTATGAAATTTCGTATGCAGGTGCTTATGTTATTACTAAAATAATAGACTATAAGAAATTTAATAATATTTTTAGATGTTGCAAAAAAAGTACAAACAATTTTGATAATAATTGTACAATAGAATTACATATCATTTCTTATTTGATAAGCTATAAACATTTTCATTAATATTTCTAAAAATAAAAGTAAGGGATGAAAATAATTACTATTACAGAGCTGCTGATACACCGCTAGTTATTTTATACAACTTTCCGCCTACGACTTCACTCGCGTAGACTATATATAAGTTTTATACCTAATTTTTTTACTTTAAACGAATTTTTAATATGTTGTTATGTCTACAAACTGTGTGTAATCAACAAATTGTGCAAACAGTGTGCCTATGTCCCCTTTCTACCCTTTACGATTTAATTTTAAAAACTGCCGATGTACGTGTTCCTTTAATTGTGTTGTATTAATACAAAGTTCCAAATAAACTTTGACATCCACTTTTCCGGAGTTGAATTTCGACAAACCTCTAAAGAGTTAGCTACAATATAAAAGTAAGATAAAGCAAAATCGATATATTAGGACATAATAAATGTGAAGATTCAACAGCTAATATGTTTCTGGCATTCGTTATGATCACTATTTCAACCTATCCTCACCAATCCAGTTTGTGTTTATAAACCTACATAAATATTACCGAAAACAATGTAAAATGCAAATTTTAGTGTCCGTTCACACTAAAAATTACACACACCGATTTATATAAAAATTATTATTCGATTTTATTAAATTCTACAACAATTTATATTAGAGTATAAATTAGTTTTGAATTTTTTTATTAATCTTTTAATTTCTGACGTGTTGTTGCACTAAATCCGGAATTGCAGCGTGGTTGTCTGTTTCTGTAAATTTTGTGATACACTTTTTGGGAAATTGTAAGATACGTCGTGCAAAATAAAAAGAGAAGGCGAAGCTTTAATAGTTTTAAGGTCTAAAAGAGAAGGGAAGCTATCGTCCACATTAAGGAACTCTTTTTAAATAGAATTAATTATATCCTAAAATTGTAAATATTATAATGTTGTGGGATATTTCCTTATGGCAGGAAGGGCACGGAGTAAATTTATTTTTAGAAGACACATGGTTTCTGATCTAAGTTTACAACAGTTCACAATCTCAGTAGTGTTTAACTGGGTTGTTTTTGAATTTACATGCTACTAGGTACCTAAACGCTTCCAAATTTACGTATAAAAAAACTTTAAATGTATGTTCTTAATATCAACTGCAATATAATCCGCATTTCCACCACAGTTTCTTAAGGAAATTAACATAGGTAAAACTTGTTTGTTCTTTGAAATTTTATAATTCGATGATGAATATATTAATAACATAAAAAATACATATTATTATAGAAAATTAACGCTTTACAATCTACATACTAATAATGAAAATAGGGTATAACCTAAGTACACATACTTAATTATATTTATAATTCAATAGGATATATTGTATTTGCTCAAAAATGCATTTACGAAGCCTGTATACCTTGCTCGTAAGTTAAAAATTACACACCATACAACGAAGCATGCGGTAAATTTTTTACGAGAATAAATAAGCTGAATGATAGAATCTTGGATGCAATTTTTAGCAATACATTTGTCTCACTTTAATATTAAAGAGAAAATGAGGCGAAAGATTTAGTTCTATTTTTTCACCACGCGAACATGACGCCATTTGCAAATTCTCACCATTTTCATATTAGAAACATCAAAAATTGTTGTGACCAACCGACTGATATTTAAAAATAATGAGTTTAAGCGAGGGAACTGATATTAATATGGAATCTACCACATCTAATATCATAAATGAAGCGCAAATTGCAGGTATAATTTTCAAAAATAGTAACTTGTGAAAATATCTAAAGAAACAGTTGAAAAACGTTATATGACACGCGTGCGGAATTGATTTTTACAAACGAGTATACGAACGTCGAGGACTTGCCATAGTCACGACTTTGTAAAAACCAACTTACCGCACTTGCATCATAAATAACTTTGTCATTTTATTATATCTTAAAAATAAATTTTGATTATTTCGTATCAGGTTGATAGTAAAATATCTTAATACAAAATTTTATTCAAATTTTTTGAGCGGTTTCCGAGAAACCAATTAGGTACATGCATATACAAGAATTACACACTTAAAAGTATTCATAAAATTACATATTAAAAGAAATATGTTTAGAAAGTCATATTTACATTCAGAAAGTGGGAGAGAAGTATGTAGATATATGTAGAATTGTACGTAGGTATGTAATAACTTTATATCACTATATATATTACTCATGAAGTCCGATTTATCATAATGAGAGTCTTCATGAAACTTATATGAATGCATATATTTTTATCGTCAAATTATATCAGTCACGTTTCTGTAAAAGCCAATGTATCTCTGATAATCTCTCGGTGTTCACCGTTGTTTATGAATTGTACTGTGCTTACCATGATGTGAAGTCTCTTTGGAGTGTAAAACAAATATATATATACTATATTAATGTACACTATACACCCACGAGTTCATTTGCGTTACGTGCAATATAGAATGTAGCTTCCAATTAGTCAAAGATTTTTTTAAATCATTCAATAGTTTCAAAGATTATCCTCCTTCAAACATATACAGAAACTGTACCTTTTTAGTTTGTAACACGATATTCTCTGATTTATATAACGTAGTCGTCCAACATGAATTTTTTTTTAATTCGTCCCTGGAGCGAGTGAAGAGAGGATACCTATTTATTTGAATCGGAATTCAGAAGCTATGGAATTAGAATCATGAAAAATTTGTAATTAGATTGTTTATTACAAACGAGATGTGCTCGTAGTAAAATTGTTATTTTTCTCCTTAATAAATAACGCGCTTCACTGAACACCCTATTAGATCATAGAGACGCTGAAAAGTAATCTGGATTGCTTTCTGAAAAGCCTTCAACCTGCCAGTAAGAGAGATAGGCAGGTAATTTAATGAAAAACTAATATTAAGGTTTTTGTTGCCTTGCCAAAAACAATATGAGCTTAAAATAGCCTTTATTTGGACATCACAGACTGACACTTGTTTTTTTTTTTTATTTGTGTAGATGGTAATATATGTGCTTAATCCTTATTTTGGAACTGAGTGTAAAGTATTGACATATATTCTACCGATACACAAGAACGTTCATAGAAACAATTTATTCAAATACTGATAAATAACATAGCGGTCGTTCCTATAGATTTTACATCGCAGAAGAGACACGTCATTTTTACCTACAATGCTTCATTAGAATTTATACTCTATTTCAAAGTTTATCAATAGTTAAATAAATAAATGGAATGTATAATAAGTAGAAAAGAATATGAACTGTTTACGTAGCGCTTAATATTTAAATGTTACTCTACTACTGATATTTAAAGTTGACATACAAATTCAAAGTTAAAACATTGATGAGATAGGATCGATTTTATATTTCTATCTAAAATTCTACAATTGGGATAATTATTTTGTAGTAATGATTATTAATCTAATTTCTAATGAAAATGTATGTCGGATAAAGATGGGTGATAATTAGTTTTCTCCTACCAAAATCTCACGCGGTTTAAGCACTCCAAGTCATCAATGCTTTAAAATATTGATAGTATTTATGATTAAATCTTAAACTAATGAAATAGACAAATAAAATCTTTATAATTATATACTTACTTAATATGTATGTATGTGTATGTACATATTCACATTCACAGTAATATAATCAGTTTGTAAAAGGCTGTACTCGTAACTTATTTTGATGTTTTGCAGGTAATAAAAATGCTCGTGCTCGTTGTGGCATTATTTGCGCTTTGCTGGCTTCCTCTCCAGAGTTATTTATTGCTACAGTCATTCTTCCCTTCCATAAACGAGTAAGAAATATCATATTACTTACATAATAATAGCAAGCTTGTAATACCGTATCAGAATGTAATTTGTATTCATCGTAGAATGTAAATCAAGTAGTAATATAATTTTATATTATATTCAAATATATTCACTACATTTATTTATAGTATACATATAACATTTATTCAAAAGGTTTGGGCCTTTGGGCCCGATTTTACAATCAACAGATAAATTTACTTGAGGAATAATTTATAAATTTTGACAAGTTTTCAATACAGCAACTGTCAAAACGTCAAAATTATTCTTCAGGTAAAATTATCTGACGATCGAAAAATCAGCGTTTAGATAACTATTAGAACGTGAAGCTCGACTGTGTCTGCAACAAACTCTGTTTAGAGTTCATGATACATCTATTTAAGATTCAAAGTTACATGTACTTTAACAATTATTGTGATGTCAGTTTACGTAATTACAGTTTTCCTGTTAACCCAATTGTTTTTTTTTTCAGGTATAAATATATTAATGTAATATTTTTCTGCTTCGATTGGCTAGCGATGAGTAATTCATGTTACAACCCTTTTATTTATGCCATATACAACGTAAGTTTCAATTATTTTTTCTTTATAGGTAAATGGCAAAATCTAATTTCGCAGGAAATAAAATTAACATTGTTTGTTAAAAAAAGTAGCTCGAATGAACAAAACACAATAAATTCCACTATTGACAAAGAAAAAGGAGTTTTGGCGGGATCTCAAAACTGTCATATAGTGGTTTTTGTTTTTTATTCATAAATTTGTGTTATTTGACCCTATGTTCAGGTTGTGTACAGGTGGCATTTTGCATAATAAAGCTTGGTTATTGTTCATAAGTGAAGTAGATAGGAAGTAATAACATGGATCATGAATTCTGAGATACACAAACACTCCTTACTAACAAGGGAGCCACCATCTTGTTAGGATCCTGAAATCGTCATAAGACTGGAAACTATATTCACTCGATAATGGCAGTAATGGTTTTCAATAAAGAGGACCGGTTGCCAAGGTAGTAAGAAGAAGAAGAAAAAAAACGACAAAGAAAAAAATAATAAAAAAGAGACAAAACATAACAAAACAAATAATTGTAGATAAAATTAAACGTATAGTTGGATATGTTACCGGAGGTCAAATTGATCCAAAGCTTGAGCTTACTTTAAAGGAATCTAAGAGATTCCAGGCGAGCATCGTTTCTTAAGAATTATATGAGGCGCTTTCTCTAAAGAAAGCTACCGTTTACAATACTTATCTAAAGTAGACAGGCAATACGCGTGCCTAACGCGTAAAATTGGGGCGACGGGAATGTCAGAAACCTCTTCTCGTATGAGATTCACTTGAAGTGTATACATTTTAAAACTAAATAATAATAATATTATCATGTTAATTTCAGGAAAAATTTAAGAAAGAATTCAGACTGCGATTCACACTTGGAAAGAAATTAAATCTATTTGCCAATGACAGCTACGAGGTACGCGATGTCATATAAATATGTAAATAAAATTTATTACAATAAAATTGTACGTATAATATTTTACAGTGGTAAAAGCAGATTTTCAGTAGTCAGATAATTTTGAGGAACAATTATTTTAACGTTATGACAGATTGTATAAAAAACCTGTCAAAATTTAAAAATTATACCTTAAATATAGTCAGCCCTAAAATACAAAGCTGTTCAAATAAAGTAGATGCTTCTCCTACAAAAAGAAGCAATAGTCAGTACAAAGTTATAAGAATTTGTTCGTTTAGAGGCATGGATTTGTTAATTGTTTTTAACAAAATATGAGCATATATATTTATATCGACAGCAAAAATATAAAATAAATAAATCAAGAAAACAGGCATCAAACTATTCAATGTCATATATTTGTTAACTCGTACATTTTTATTAGCTTTTTTATGGAAATTTTACGTTGAGCATTTTTACAGGATGGTCAGTCGTTCCGTACACGTATGTTATCTATTCGGTCAGCCAATGGCAGAAATTTGTACTCAGCGAGAAAATCTATAAATCTAGTACCCGGCGACACTATGAGGTTATCTGCTAGAAATTCGTTTCAGTCTACGAACAACCAAAATCGAGAGAACGAAATTGAAAGCATACAATCCGAAGATATCGATGCAAAAAATGATGACGGTACACATTTAAACACGCGAGCCGATTGGAAGAATTCCAGCTCAAGAAAAACTAAAAGAAAACAGATTGATGACGAAGAGCCGATTGGAGACGAAAGAGTTAGTGAGCTGTATATATTCCCAAATAGTAGTATTGTGGAATTTCGCGACATATCTCGTAATGACAAAGTTTAGATAAGAATGAATTCCATTAGTAATAAGCTATTTATAGTTGATAAAAATGATTGTAATATAGTTCTTGGGAAATAAATGTACATGAAATTATCAAATTTTTGTTTTATTGAAAAGCTCCACAGGTATTGAAAGATCTTTAGTGGAATGATTATAATTTTTAATTATGTGACTTTATTTTATGAATGTTTAGAAACATAAAGTACATTTAAAAGATAATTTATTAATAGCTGTAAAAACAATAACAGAACAAATATTTAATGAAACATTTAAAAAAATTCTAAGACGAAAAATTCTCTCAAGTTATCATGAAGTAACTGAAATTTATTTTACTTCAGCTACTTAATTTAGCAATCTATTATTTGAAATTAATTGGGTTCATGATATTTATATTTAAAATGTATATTATAAATGAATCGATAATGCAACAGAACATATATATATGAAAAGAGAGATGATACATCAGAAAAGACTGAATCGGATGCACTAGGATTTTCCTTGATATCTTCACTACGGAATCATAGATCTTGTGAGCGTAATCTGGGTTAAGTGCAAGCACTGTAGAGACATACACGGTCCGACAATCCAAGTGAGCATGATGTCTGTTTATTTGGAGTTGCCTCCAGTGGCCTCCAACCTCCCCTATATAGCCACATGTCTCCCATGTCTGATGTTATCACTGTCCGTAGGTGACCTGGTAATTAATCTTGAACGTCCTCACGATCCGAAAAGCTCCAGCCAGAATTATCTTCTGTTCGGGTTCCGACTACTAAGTATGTATCATTGAACAATCTTAGGATCCAATATTAACGGAGGTCTTCACTATGCGAGGGCTCGAACCAGAACCATCCTTCAAGCCCTTGTCTGCTTATATGGGTGCGTGGATCACAGAGTACATGTGTTTCTAGCGTGCGCCATCTCTGCTTTATTTCCAGTAATTTTATTTTCGCCGTATTTTTTAATACCTGTTAGGCTCTGTTATGCCCTTGCTTTGTATCATGATTTCTTTTCAAAAAAATCACATAAACACGATTCTCTGACATCTTTATAACATATAATTGTTTCATATTAATATTTAATCATTATTACCAGACACCGATTTCTAATTTATAAACAATTAAAAACTAAGTAGTTTCAATTAAGCTTGAATTACAGAACCTCAACCTTTCATCTTCCTCAAAAACCGTGTATAACCATGAATCATAATTTTCATGTATGGACGCAATGAATTCAATTTTGCCTATTCTAATACGCGTTTTCTAATGCGTACTTTTTTAGCTCTATCAAGTCATTCGTTTTTTACACATAGAAAAGTATTTTTCGACATAAAATCGACAACATTATCGATCACAAGCAAATACATACAAATTACAAAAAAAAATATAGCTTATGAAATATGAAAACTAAAACAGCAATAAAGAAGTATCAAATGTTTTATGGTAAATCTTTGCATTTATTTCAATGTTGGTATGGACAAGAGCTAATGTAAGGAAACGTTACTCATCAAATATGCATGTTCTGAACATTATAGATATAACACGATAGGGATCCGCGTTCGCCGCGGGGCGCCTGTCCTCGAGATATCCCTTCTTATCTTCTGAAACTTGTCGGGGTATTCTGACGCAGCAACTGCGATTAGCGACACCTATGACAAACGCTTATAATAAATATATAAATGCATGGATCTTCTACTCACAAGCTAACTGTGAATATAGTAAAATAATATTCTTTTACATATTTGTAATTGGCTTGTATCAAGACCTTCAACAACGTGAAATTATTTTTACAATCAAACTATCATACTTCAACAGTATCAAGTATTAAAGTAAGTACTGTATCAATCAATATATATGTACATAAATACATATGTTTTTTTTTAATAATTTGTAATCGTCATATGTATTAGGTACTGCAAAAATGTCTGGAAACATTTATATAATTTTTTAATACTAATGTTTTTCTCAAAGTGAATTGATATCGTTGTAAAGTTTTTAACAACTCATATATTGTGAATATAATTACCTATTATATTTATAATATGTGCCTAGTGCTTGACTATATCTTCTGTGAAATGACATAAGATATACACCACATAATATAATTAAAAAACCATTGTTCCCTGTATACGGAGGAAAATTTTGCACTTCAGTGTACAATTGCGTTGCGGTATAAAAATAGAACTCGAAATACAGTGGGGTGTACATTTTTGTGGCAGCCAGTCTTAATAGTGCGGCGTAAAATAGCAATATTACGAGTATGTATCTTTCTGAGGCACGTGACCCCGAAAAGAAAATGAATTCTGGGAAAAGTAAAGTAAACATTCATCAATATCTTATTTTTTAAAGTATGATATTGAATAGATCTTCAGATTTGCTTACAGTAAAAAATTGTAAATCAGGTTTTAGTATCTATGAAAAAAATATTCGCAAAAATTTATTGGTTGAGGTAGGAATAATTAATTGTTAAATGTATGAAGCGATGATGGCGCAGTGGTAGCGTGTACGACTTCGCGTCGATTGACTTGAGTTCGAATCCCTACAATGTGCCTGAGCTTTCGGTGAAGGAAAACATCGTAAGGAAACCATAGCATGGTGGTAGGGTATTTTCTAATGCCCGCCTGACTAGCTACCACCCTCAAGTTGAAAATCTGCCGCCAAGCACCAATAGGTGTGTTCCGGCAGCTGCTCTTGAGAGCCAGTCTTCCACTAGGTTTAGCGTGTTACCATCTTGGGCCGCATTGTCACTTAACATCAGGTGAGATTGTGGCCACTACGCCAAAAATGTAAGATTATGCCAGTCACTACGTCACTGATAAGCTTCGATATATCAAGCTTTTGTTGAAATACTTAAACTATTTTAAGATGCTGTAGGGAGGGACAAATAATTCCAAAAATAATTACAATTACTTTCCCAAATACATTTTGCAAAGTTAGTAAGCAGTATATAAGTTACAGTATACATTAAATAAGTCGGTATTAATTTAATGTTTGTATCGATGTTATCTGCCTATTGGGAAATATTAATGTTTATTGATATTGCAAAATGGATTCGTTTTACGGTACTTACTATTGCAAAAAAATACAACGGTATTACAATAAGCATCGATCATTGTAACTCACTCAACGTATAAACATTTTCGAAAGATCAAACGGAACATGGTTTTAAACGAGAGGATTTCGAGCTTGGTGCGTGTTGTGGGACGGTATTGATTTACGTTCAGCCTTAATGCGTTCAGTTACAGCCATACTATTGAAGGCAGCAACACTGTACCGCAATCCCGTATTTAGTGTATTAGAATATTTTATCGTCTTTTTAATATTAGCTTTGTCGTCTATTGTTTTAAATCAAAACGAAACCAAAGCAATAACAATAAGACAACTACGTATTCTGAATTGGCCAACCAACAAATGTACCTTCCATATATAACTTTGCAAAAAGTTTACTTATCAACTTAATTACATAAGTTAAAAGTTGAACTTACATGCAAATTAGAAATTAAGATGATAATATCTTGATAATGTTATAAATTTCATTTTCAAAAACGTTGTGTTTATATGAATAATATCGATGGTGAAAATTTTAATTTTACTATGTTCCAACCTGATTTTCGTCCTATTGTACCTACTTGTGGCATAAGAGCTTAGCACCCGGCTCCGTAAAGAACTTTTCATTTTGAATTAATTAATTAATTATTATTGCAAATAAACTTGTATTACTTATTACTGATATGATATCAACAATACGGATTGTACATATCTTATGTTTGTTTTTGCAAAATGGGCAAGATGATTTTATATGTACATAACTGAAAAAGTAGCGTCTTGTTTCCCAGTTAGAATTGCTTATAATTAAAATTATTACCTGCAGTAAAATCTTTGATATGTGGCATTCCATTTTTCCCTGTGAGCCGCCGCGCGTTGTCAGCTCCATTATTAGCGTCGTATTCATTAATGTGCGCACCATGACGACGAGCCAGCTTATCTATGGCTCGCTCGATCACACTAAAGAAATACAAGGTATAAATAACTCTATACGTAATGTTTTTTTTTTTTTATAGTAGTTCGGCAAATTCACAGAGTACTGTTCTTAATTGTAAGAACAGTACTATATCCATACACAACGGCGATCACCGAGAGATAGGCTATCCATCGGCGCTAGGGAGTTACGCTTGTTTATTATTTCACTATAGTATAAATGTTTGTAAGACAGATTGTATATATTTAATTTGTAAATTGAGCAAGTGTAAACTAGGTTTTTCGGTTTTTGATTCAATTATAAATTAATTATTAAAATAATGATTACAAATCTTGAAAACAAGCAAAACCTGGTCAGTAACTATATCAAGGATTAGGAACCACGTAGTCACTTATTATCATATGAGATAGTGGCCAGACTCTAAACCTATAAAGTATAATAAATAAAGCTTTTCATTTGTGGTTCAATTACAGGATAAAGTTTTGCTCCTATAGGTGATTGGCGACATATTTTTAACTTAAGGGTGGTATAACTAGCTAGCTAGGCGGGTTTTAGAAAATGTCCTACCACTATGCAATAGTTTTCATCACGATGTTTTCCTGCATCCAAATTCTCAAACTCATTGCAGGGATTCGAACTTTCGTCGATTCGAATCCCCACTGAGCTACAATTGCTTGCAGACCTAAGTTACACTTTTCTAACACGTTTTACTAAATCTATATTCTCTAATTATTCGACAAGTCTAATGTTTAGTAATATAATATAGAGGAAGATTTTTTTTGTTTTATTGTTTGTTTGTTTAACTAACGCTAATCCTTGGAACTGTCAGTCGGATTCGAAAAAATCTTTTTGTACATAATAGCCAGTTTCAAGAGGAATAGTATAGGCTATCTAGCATTAGGCTACAACTCTCAGCTAGCCTTAAATATTATTATTTGTTAAGTAAGTCGGAAGAATTAGTGCATCCTAACTGCTTTATCCGCTTGCACTGGCGTAATGGTTAGTGATACATAAATACAATGTTCTGCAAAAATATTGCTCCTTAGTACATCTAATCCTATCTCTTATACATAAGCCACAAAAAGATATTTTTTGACAAAGTTTTATTAAATATTGAAAAGTGATTTATGAGCAGTATTACTAGGCATGGTAATCCCTACGAACGAAAGTTACTTCATCATCAAGGCCACTTTGCCCTTTATAACATGTTATTTGAACAAATATATTTTGGGAGATATATTAAAATAATTCAACACTCGACTCGGGTCTATGACTGTAGGTGTAAAGGCGCGAACGAGCCGGTATGAGTTGTGACGCATAACCCTGGCCACCCAATAAAAATATTGCCTATACTGAAGAATTATAAACCATCAATCAGCGATTTCTTTTAAATTATACGCGGGTGAATTCGAGGGACACAGCTAGTGATAGATAAAACACATTATTAATTTATATTTCACAGCTTATTCTATAATCCAAAAGACTTACAGTATACCATCATCTTCTCTCATATCTTTGGAGGAAAAATAAACAAAAGTGCCATTTCCTGGCCAATCTGGAACAGGTTGCGGTTCAAAAGTGGCTACTGTTCCATATTCTTCAGCCAAACGGGCCAAAATGTAGCGAGCCATCCACAAATCGTCCGCTGAACGTATTCCAGGACTTGGTCCAACCTTTAAGATTAAAATACACTTATAACTTGGTTTCGGTTATAGCTGTAGTAGTTAAAAAATACAGTAACCCAAAAAGTTAAGAACAAACCGATAAAAAGTATTATTCTCACCTGGAAATTCCATTGTGATGGAGTGGTGCCAGGATTTATACCATTAAGTTGTATACCAGCGAATAGACAGCATCTGTAAATATTTATATAATGAAGTATTTACTTTATTTATATTCTACCAATAGAATATTTACAAATTAATAATTAATTATCATAGTAAAGAGCATATAGGTATCTACTTGTCAACTACATATATGTGTGTTTTTTTTATCGCAGCGTGATGAAGGTTATGGTTAAATCGAAAGTCTAAGTGCAAAGCTTGCAAAGCGTCACATCAAGTCGACAACTAAAAGATGGCTGAAGAATAAACAGACCGGGGGTTTCCAATTTTTCACTGACCTAACATCTATTTTAAGTAATTCAGAACCTTTTTCCACGCTATGTCAGTTGTGTTATTTATATTATACATTAATATATTTCAGTTCAGCGACGTGTTATATTATCGCCAGGAAACTGAGTTTGAAACATATTTGTCATTAACTACTCACGAACGACTGGATAAAGTTATCCAACATTAATTAATCTCATTGACATATATAGAGAAGTGTAATAGCCACCCTAGGGTATATATATATATCCAGAACTTCGGCATGATCGGCCATCACCTTCCAGAGGCCAGCCCCTTGGATAAGAGCCTTTAAATACATCAATTTATAATTTACAGTTTTGAAAAGTCTATAAATCAAATTTTAATAAAATCCATAATTTATGGATTGGGATATAACTAAGTCGATAAACATCTCTTAATCTGCCTCGGTCCTCCCCTGGCACGTCGCTTCGCGTACTCAGAGAATAACTACTTCAAATTTTATTGACACGTAATAATTTGACCAAATAAATCGGCAAAATAAAGTGTACAAAATAAACAATAATGAGGGAAAAATAATAAAGAAACTAGTGTTCGTAATACAAAATTATGGTAAATTGTAACGCAAAGTTAAGCTTCTACCCTTATATATATACTATTCATTCGACTGTAATATTCTTTGGATAGATATAATGAGAAAATGTATTAGTTTTGTTCGTAGCTTATTACTTTTTTACTGATTGCGATCAAATCTATTGTCGTAGTTTTGTTTCTAATACTTTTTGGTCCACAGGCTGTACGTATAAAACACTTGGCAGTAAGCTTTAAAAAGCGTTACTTTTACTTGCTCGCTACAACGCGCAAACCTGCGTACCAACAACACGTACCACAACTACGTACAACATCGGACTGCCAGCGTCCTACGTTCCCTTTCAATATCCACTTGGTTATTAAGGTGGTCGGTTACATAATGTCCCAGTTACTTGAACTGATAGACCCGTATTAACTCATTACCGTTGAGTTTTATCGCAGGCACGATTTTGAGGGATTAACCACCGTCGGCCCTAAAGACCAAGAACTCGCTCTTATTCACGTTATATAATAAGCCATGCGCCTGAGCATAGCACTCACAACACTTAAGTAGCTCTCTAAGCGCCCTAACCGTTGGGCTCAGCAGCACCATGTCGTCAGCATAACTAATGTTGTTGAAACTGATGTCATCAATGCGGCATCCTATTTTCATACTACTAAGCTCCACGATCAGATCATTAATATAAAGGTTAAACAGTTGTGGTGATGTTATCCCCCCCTGTCTAACCCCACACTCTAAACCATATGACACAGAGAACTTATCGGCCCATCTCACACTGTTTATCTGATTGTAGTACCAATACTGAAAGATACGCAACAGTTCCACTTTTCTTCTCAAGGCACTTCTCAAGGCTCTCTCGCAACTTTTCCCACATAACATCGTACGATACCAGGTCAAAGGTTCCGGAGAGATCTAGAAAACAAGCATAAACTGGTGTTCGACGTTTCGTATAATATTGTACTGTATGCTTGAAGCCGAGAATCGCACTTTCAGTGCCTAGATCATGACGGAACCCAAACTGTGCATCGTGTAGTTGCAATAAATTATCTAAACGCGAGTCCAGCAGGCTGTCAAGTATTTTCGCGAAAATAGTAGCCAGGGAGATGGGTCGATAGTTACACTTATCAGCAGCGTCACCCGTTTTGTTTTTAATAATAGGCACAACAATAATTCGCAATAAATCACAAGGGAGGTACGAGTGACACATACACAATGAGTAAAACATAGCGATCACTCTAGATATATGAGGACCGGCGTGCTGTAAGTGCTTAATACACATACCATCGTGACCCGGGGAATTTCCTCCAGTCATATTCTTTATTGTGCTTGACACCTGCTTGGCGGAAAAACGAACCAGATCAAAATCACCGCAGCACCCATCATCGAGCACTCGCAGCGGTGAGCCAACCGGTGACTCATGTCTCATGACTCAGGACTCGGTGGTCCCTAAACATGTTAGCGATGCTGTCCGGCTTATCAGCACCCCCAATACTCACCGGTAGGCCAGGCCTAATATCAAACTTTTTTGTAGCCTTCCAGAAATTTTGAAAATTATTGGCTTTACGGTGAGAAGCTATAATATCAATCTTTATTTGTTCTTGATACCTTTGGCACCACATAAGTTTGCTTTTAAACACCCTTCGCGTCAGGCACATGTCATTATATACATCAACAGACGTTAGTTTATTATGCCATACCCATAGCTGATATTTTAGCCTGGCCCTCGCATGAGCGTCTCGTACCTACATGTTTATTCCAACCGACAACACGTCCTACGTACCTAATTGCCCCAGTTTTCACATGACTCTGCGCCTTCTGACAATATATTAACAATATTTGCGTACACACATATTATTATTATTTTCTTGGCATTTTCAACTTTTAACATTGGCAATGACACGCAATTGACATTGCATTATTTATTATGGATTAAATTGAGAGTTACTATATGATTATTTTTTCGTTAGACTTTATGACTGATTTTAACTTTTCTAAATATTCTCAACTCCATTGCTTTCCTTTTAATATTGTTTTTCGTTATTGTATTAAGTAAATGTAATAAAGCATGCATGCAGTGATGGCCTTAAAAGGCTAATGCACTGATAAATATATTTACTGTTAAATTGTAATAGGAACTTAATGTATAGGCCACTGGCCATCCATATACATAAATTAAAAAAAAATGTATGTACTTGTATTAAAATCACACAGTACATACCTAATGGGCAGCGCTTATTATTTAAATTACTAATAACTGGACTAAAACTTGGAAAGTAAAACTTTATCGAAATACAAAATGTGTATATATGTATGTATAAGTTTACTAAAATGTTTTGATAAATGTACTAGTTTGACAGTTAAAGTTGATTTGATGATCAATTTCACGATATATATATATATATATATATATATATATATATATATATTTGCTACGAAATAATTGTTTCTACCAATATGAAGTTACACTATCCCAGAGTGATATAGACTATTTTGGTATTATGTTGACTATCCTGGTTCCTGAAATACAGGCTAACCTAGTTTAGGAACCATAGCAACACTGATGCTTTGTATTATGAGTGACGCGATTATGAATTTATTATTATTTTTATTCTAATTATATTTTATAATATAATTAAAGCGAACGAAGTAGTGGGCGGTTGTTGGTCTGTACTAAAGTAATGTATAATTTCAGGCATAATTCACATCTACGTCATTGATTGTACAAAATTCTGACCAACAGAAATTCCATCAAAACAATAGTCTGTATTCTTTAGTAAAATAAATATGATAAATATATTTACACGCTACTGTACTCATCTCAAATCGTGAAAAGTTCAGTGATCTCGTTTTGCACAAACAATTCCAGATTTACAAAGGGCAATTCACGCCCGAAGTACTTTACCTGTAAAATGCCTCCATGAGATCTCTGGCTACAATTTTATTCGCTCCAGTGGCGCAGTAGTAGGGTCCTGGTGGGGCGGGGAATCCGCCCGCAGGCCAACCCAGTGGCCTACCGTCAGTTGTTGTCAAGAAAAATTCTTGATTAAAACCAAACCACGGCTCTTCAACCTCGCCTTTCTCACACAACATTACACAGTTCTTGCGAAAGTTTGACGCTACAAAAAACATTACAATAATACAGTATGATATGTAGTAATGGTAACGTCAAGCTGCGCTGGAACATTATAATTGTATTTTATTCGTAGTTGTATTTTGTTTTTAATAGTGTTACGATCTGAGTAAAAATAGACAAAAAAGTGCTATTCTCGAAACATCTGGAATCGTCTAGAATGTACTCGAAACATCGAGTACTATTCGTTGGTACTAAAAAACTCAATAACTCATTCACACATTCAAAGCTTGTCGCTTCGATTGCGCAATCCAACAAAGAATAATCCAAAAATAGAAAACTTCATTTTTTAAACGATGACGAAGTTCGAGGCGTTTATAGTGATTTCGACCCTTCTTTTATTTTGATATATAAGTGAACCATGTTCTGAGCCAGGACAGTTCTGTTTTGGACAAAGAAGTGGAAAGAAAAGCGATGAAACCGAAGAAATCTGCAAGAGGACCGTAGAGATAGATACTGTAAGTACGGACACAGTATATTGAGGAACAGTATAGTGAGTTTGTTTGAATTTTGCTTCAACGAGTACGAATAAATTATTTACGCAAAATTTAACAGCAATTTCATTAACCACGGACCTAACAATAGATTTTAGCGTTAACCACAATCACACTTGCCTAAGATGGTAACATGCTAAGCCTAGAGGAGGACTGGCTGGCTCTTAAGTACAGTTGCTAAAACGCACCTATATGTGCTTGGTGATAGATTTTGAACTTGAGGTTATAGAGCCAGACGAACGTTAGAGTTCTACAACCAGGCTATGGGTTTGTCACAATGTGATATTTCATAGTTACATACGTGTCGGCTGATAGTTGTACTGATACGTATCCGCCAGCACCAATATATTGCTGGCACGTCTAAACGGGTCGTGGTAAATCACTTGTGGGAAGATGAACGTGTCCGAATTGTCGGGGTTGGCTTGTGCGGTGTTGCTGCCATCAAAGTACCAGATGGGCAAATCTGAAAAGTAACACTACAATAAACACACACACACATTTTTTTTACATTACAATTTGGAAAATGTGCACTGGAATTACACGACTTAATTACATCCAACCCGTTTCATCGCAGGTCAACTAAACGCCGTGATAGTTTCCACTCTTATATGGTGGACATTCCCCCAATTCGCATGAGGCGTTTTGCTTCGTCGTTCATTATGCGAACGATCTTCCCTCCCGCCTACAACTTGGGAGCCTTCAAACGAAGAGTGAACAGGCATTTGATAGGTAAGCGCAGGTGAGAACGAGGGCAAGCGCATTCCTAAAATCCAAAAAAAAAAAGATTTCATACATACATGTCATGCACGCCTGCAAGTCTTTCGGATACTGGATATACATTGGATGATCCAGACTCGCGACAAACAAAAGGAGAGTTTTTATGATGAGTTTATCGCTATGTGTGGTATCGCACGGTGGACGCGACCCAGTCGGGTACAGGTCCCTACCAACCCCCTTGATTATCTATACTTTAATGTAATAAAGCGAAAGATTGTTTTGTTTGTTTAAACACGCTAACCTCTGGAACTACCAGTCGGATTCGAAAAAATATTTTTGTTTATGATTTCCAGATTCACGTGGAATAGAATTATTCTATCTAGAATTAGGCTAGACCTCTCTGCAAGCCTTAAATATTGATTTTTGTTAAGTAAGTCGGAAAAAACCGCGCATCCGAACTACTTTATCGGCGTGCGCTGTCGTAATGTGATACATAAATACAATGTTCTACAAAAATATTGCTAAAATGTCTGCGATACAGCCGCAATACTCTTATATATAATCAACATTTTGTCGTTTTTTTTAATTGAAAATTGAATAGTGATTTATCAGCATTATTATTAGGCATGGCATATTAATCCATACGAACGAAAATTATTTTATCATCAAGACAGTTTTATGTAGATAAACTTTGCATGTTACTTAGAAGAAGAATAGTTTAGGAGAAAATGTAAAATTAAAATAAGTCAACACTCGGCTCGGGCATATGATTATAGATGTAGTGGAGCGACGAGCCGTGTGAGTTGTGACGCATAACCCTGGACCCTGATAAAAATATTATCTATACTGTTATATTATAAATCATAAATCAGCATTTTTTTTTATTATACGCGTGTAATACCGCGGGCATAGCTAGTTGCGATATATACCGGCTGATCCTGAAATGCCTAAACGTGTCAGTATGGGTATTACACCTGAGGCCTAAGTCTGCTATTTCACATTTAAGTATGTACCATTGTCATTATATCGATACTCTACTGATATTATATCGAAACTGTAACAAATTTGATTTTCTGCTAAAATTTGATTACTGTCTCGATAGAATCTCTATAGTGTTGTGATAGTGTGTCAGTGGGATGACAATATCTATACCTCATTGGTGTTGCCTATCAAAATCTACCATGGATTCAGTGTTACTAATCGATATTACCATTTTGCTTTCGCAATCTCGCAGGTCACCACCTCGATTATCGCCGCTTCGACCATCGACATTTGGACTTTACCATCTCGACTGTCGCCATCTTGGCTGTCACCATCTTGACTATCGCCGACTCGTCTATCGCTATTTCGACTGTCGCCATCTCAACTGGCATCACTTCAAATGATCGACATTTTATAGATTCAATGACGTTGATGACGAAATTTCATATTACTTTTATAAAATTTTTAAGAAACGTGTAAGCAATCGTACTAGAAAATCTGTTGTTGTTCAATGTCTACTCAATAGTCAAAACACCATAGAAGTACGATTGATAAAGCTGTTTGTGGTACAAACAGGCAAATAAGCATTAAACTCATATTCGTTTTTTTTTTCTTTCGAACTTACTGTTAGCCTTAGCCTTAAGGGCCTGGAGCAATTAGAGGCTTTAACAGCTTCACCGGGCTTTGAGGCTCAAATTCGTGATCGTCCTTTATATAGGATATCTATCGGGAATTTAGGAAAAAATACATGTACACATATAACTACAGACAGCTATGCTTAGTATATTCTTAATATTGAAGCTCTTATATTAAAATAAGGACATTATTATAAAAAATCTCTCAGTTTCATCAAATTTCCTTTGTCTTATAAGAACTCCAATTTCATCAAAGTTATTTGAACAGTATGAATTAATATAAATCTTGTGGAACAAGAATTACCATAATTAAAATATATTATTGAAATTCCTTGTCACCGTATAAGATACTTACGTCTACATTAATGAATTAAAAGGCAAAACAAAAGCTATTGCTCAGGGCGACACGACGCGACGCTCTCATAGATTCTTGTGAATCTTCCCGAGATGCCAAGAAACATCACAATTTTCACTTTAATTGGAACGTATACCACACCTATATATTTTTAAGTTGAGCTATATAGTATGATAAAGTATGTCCTTTCCCGTATACAATTGATACTCACTAGATTAATAAAGTTATTTGCTAAGAGAATGAAACAATATCAGGGATATCTAGCAAACAACTACATACAATACAGTCAAGCATAGCAGTACAACTGAAAAACGATGATATAAACAGAGTTGCTGATGGAAAGTACACGCCAATTCTAAGGAGTATTTATAAAATTCCTAGCACGTTTAATTTAAATTTCGACTACGCGTTTGGAAATTCATAGTAACACGATCTGTTGTTTTCATTCAAATCAAGTTCATTAATATGTTTATAAATGCACGTTTTCCACAATAAATAAATCAGTATCAACGTGTTATTTATTCCAACAGTTGCAATCGTTATGCCAGCTTATATGCCTACAATTTGAAAGTCACTAATCTGAAGCCTTTCAATCAGATAACAACACGTACGACCGTGTGAATAATGTTGCGATGGAAGTTAAAATAAATTTTACTTTTTTTACTACTCCAGCATTGTTGTCATTAATACATTATCCATCATCAAAAAACTGATTTTGTACTTGAATGAATCTTAATTTTTTCATTATCAATTAATATTTCCTGGTTCTTTTTATGTTTTCTTGTTGTTTTACCATACCTATCACTAACGGTTACGATGTCGTAAGCATTTCAAATTTTTGGCGGCAATCTTGCATTTTAGATTTTTGACTAGGACCCTAAATTGTCCAGGTTCTCTACAATTTTTACTTTGGTACCATGACAGCGTGACGCTGTCATAGTTAGTTGGGGTGTAAATAAAATGATCAGCCAACGCTACATACATATAATAAACTATAAATTTCAAAAAAAAACATTGTAACCTAGCAACACTGTTGTCGTTTTCTAAACAGTACCAAATAACACGGAAAATAATCTCAAAATATGCTTTGTTACGAAAGAAACGATACTCTATCTTCCTTTTTTGTTTTCTAGAAGAAATTTTATTATGTATTTACACAGAAGACGGCATATTTTTATATGTTATTACAATACAAGGGGTGCTGACATTGCATGACGTTTGCTTTCAAAATTGACACAATTGAACATTACGATATGGGACGTACTCGTGTTCTAACAGACTCCATCTGCCTTCATCTCAAATCTGTGGTTTTTAATATGTTTGATAGAGATCTCGTCGAGCCTAACCAACTTCTTGTTTACTGTTTGTGATCGCACTACACGCCTTAAAAACCAAACGTACTCGGCAAAGAAATCATCCAATTATAAATTACGAACCTTTGTTGTCTTTAGGTACAAAGTCGAATGTTCTATCTTTGGAACGTAAATTTATACCGGTTCCGTCGACCCATACGTAACTGGCTAGGATGGCGTCGCAAGGAACCTCGAGGTCCTCATACTTGCGCATAGCCGCTTTGTTTAAAACAACCACTGTGGAATTCATCGTGACACCTATAAATAAACAAAAACGTGTTCATATAGTGGTTTTTAATTCACACATATTTATTTAATTATCACAAACACAAATGTTGATTTGTTGTTCCGTAATCTATCTATATGTATATATATATAAACTGATTGAGGTTTGCCGTTGTGCGCGTATTACGAAAAAACGACTGGATAGATTTTGATCAATTTTGTTTTACTCCTTAGATACTTGGTCCTTATAAAAAAATAACAATATCTTCATTCAATAAAAAATATTAGTTTAAAGAAACTACAATTTCTATAGCACTGCGCGTTCTCCTGTCGCCCAAACGATCGGAGCCGCGGGCGATTTAATATTTAATAAGGAATGAGTTTTATTCTCGTGAGTTACTGCAGCTTGGTAATATTATTACAATATACGTTTATTTTAATACAGTATGAAAAATATTAAATAATCGGTTTAAATTTAATAAATACATTTAATAGATTTGTATAACATAAATACTTATATCATATTTTGAATTTAAATATAATTTTGATTTATACTAACACCAATTATATACCTATATTGATTAATTTTTTATTCCGGCCAAAAAATGTGTTTCAAAAATTTGAAACCTGCCAAATATGAACATTTTAATAATAGGTAGCCAAGCGATTATTACGTAATCAAGGGGCGGATCACCTTTTTAAGCATACAATTCATATATTATTTTATGGCCGCTGTACACGTTGGGCCAAGGTGCTGGGCCATTATATCGAAGAGGGATAATAGTAAGTTTTAAATAAAAGTGACCAGAAGTATGTTACTTCCCATATAAACATAGCCACCCTCTTTCACCCCCTTAGGGGTTGAATATCGGGAAATATTTTCTTAACCGATGCTTACAACATAAAGTTAACACTCTCGATTAACTGTAAAATTCCTGTCCCTAATATTTTGAACTAGGTGATGGTGAATCAGTCAAGACATTGCTTTTATGTAGTATGTGTATATATTACACGTATATAACGTCGGGTTTCAAAATTGATAGCTTTATTTACAAATAAAATTATACCATCAGAACAGTAAATATATGACGATTATTTGACAGATAGTTAAAGGAATTCTTCTACAGAACCAATTACATTTGTCGTAAGGTCTATTAGATTCGGATTTTAAAATTACATAGTTCCACGCATGCTCAACAAAAGAATTCATTTGTTACTCTTATCGGTGACCCAATTAATTACGATGAAAAAAACACGACTTCACCAATATGGTAAATTTTATTATCACTTTTGACCAAATATGGAACTGCATAATGGAATACAAGACAATGACTATAATAAAAAAATACCTTCTGGCTTATACGGCGGAAGCTCACTCATAATAATTTAAACAATCTGTAACAAAATATTTTGATGCAGTTACTACGATATCAAGGTATGTTTTAATTTATAATAAGACTTAAAATATTTTACGGCCTTAATTTTCTTTATCAACCCTTTCCCCTTTCTGTACATCCAATAAAATAATCTAATTATTAACTGAAATATTATATATACAGTTAAAAAAGAAAAGTGAGAAACTTGACCGAGTTTCTTGCTGGATATTGTCGATAACCGAAATGTTTGTCGAACCAGTAGTTGTGTTTTAACGTTTACAATCGCCTTCTTAGGGAATAAACTGAACAAAGTATTTTTGAATTTGAACTATAAATAAGTAGTTCCGGAATCGATGTGATTACAAATCTTTTAAAGAATCTAGATGAATTGAAAGATTAATTTTTCTTTATTTTGTTCCGCCTTCTTTGTATCGCCCCAGACTATCCATAATAAAAAGTTTAGTTAAGGATAAAAATAAATAGGAGTCTCTTTTCTTGCAAAAACTTAATGAAATCACAAAGATTTCCTACGAAATGTATAAGTTTTTTACGGTTTCTGAAATGTAGTACTCTAACCTCAGTTAGTCCCATAGAGTTTATTCATCCTTATAAGAACAGGATCGATTTGCATGAAAAGAAGTTTTTGTGTAAATTGCGCATTTCTTGCTGACGGTACACTTAAAAAAACTGTAAACGCACGTCAATATATCTCAAAAAGTTAAGGACAGTTCTCAGAAAGCTTTTCTGTAGCTACAACGGTTAAGTTTACCCTTACTACCCCATCTCAAAAATCCTTCCTGTATAACATTGTGTCACTACTGTAAATCATTTGTTTGTGGAAATCATACGTTTATTTATACGTATTATATAATCTCACAATAAATAAAAACACTCGAAGCGTAGAAAAACTTACCAAAGTTAATTGTACTACACTTACAAATTTCCCATATTATCCTTTACAAAATTTTCCAACGAAATTAAGACGTCAAATAAATATCTTATTATGACTTGTGACAAAACAAATCACTCATTCGAAATTTCAAATTTATATTGAAATAGAAAAATAAATAATCTTTTTACTAGTCTTGATTTATATGAAAAATGGAACAACTATCAACTCTTATCGCGAATAAATAATGATAAGGTTCCTTCTTTGAGAACGGAACCTTAAATAATATCGCTTATACTAAACTAGCTTTGCCCCACAGTTTCACGACGGGATCACGGTTCACGGATAATTTAAAAGAAATCGCTGATTGATGATTTATAATACTTCAGTATAGACAATATATTTATCGGGCGTGTTATGCCTCAAAACTCACACGGCTTGTTCGCGTCACTACACCTATAGTCATAGACCTGAGCCGAGTGTTGAATTATTATTATTATATAATATTGAAGTATAATTTTAATTTTACATTATCTCCCTAACTATTCCTCCAAATAACATGCTATAAAGGGCAAAGTTTATCTACTTCTTGATGGTGAAGTAACTTTCGTTCGTAAGGATTAATATGCCATGCCTAATGATATACCTCGTAAATCACTTTTAAATTAAACTTTGTCACAAAATACCTCATTTTGGCTTATCTATAAGAGATATGCATATGGCATTACGGACTTTTTAGATGTACTAAGGAGCCATAGTTTTGTAGAACATTATATTTACGTATCACTAACGGTTACGACAGCGCACGCGGTAAAGCAGTTAGGGTGCGCTATTTATTCTGACTTAACAAAAATCAATGTTTAAGCTTCCACTGAGCCATCATTGCTTCAAAATTGTTAAATGTTCTTCTTCTTCTTTTTCCTAACTTGAAACTAGTTTTCTTTATTGAAAACACTTACTGCTATTTAGTGATTAGCTGATTTAAGTGATTAATTATAGTGTCCTGCGATAAGAATTTTCGAGAGAATTTTTGTGGCATCCCAGTATTTATGGTCCATGTTATTATTTTCAATCCACTTCACTTGTGCACAATAATGTGATATATCTATAATGTGCTTCATACACATAGAGTCCCATAACACAAATTTATCAATTAAAATCAAAAACCACTATATGACAATATCTAAAACTCTATTATTAATATTGTACGTGAGATTGTCAGATCTTTTATGTGCTAATTTAATGTATTCTGTGGATCTTAAGCAATACATTTTTAAAAAGGAAAAAAAAATCCATAATACTAATGTCTAAGTCCATATAATTGACAACGTCAAAAATAGTCAATATTCCTAAAATTGATTGTATTGCGGTTATCAAGATAAGATGGAAAATCATAAGTAAATAGTGAAGATATAAGGACTAATCATAGAATAGTTTTATGAGAACTATGATTACACGCATACGCTTTTGAAGGAAATTCAAATGATAGTTTTGCTGCAAGTATATTAAATAAGCATTTTATTATGCAAAATAAAGTTTTCTTTGAAATATTTTTATTTTTCGTTGAAATTAAAAGTGCTACTTATAAAACTAATGATGTGAAATCATCTAATCCCACTTATTTCTTGAGAGGCGTGAGGTTGCCATTAACTGATAATAATGATTTCTTGTTACTGCCTAATAATAATAACATCACAGAAATAAATAAAACACTGACAACATCTTCAATAATTCAAAGTAGAAATCAGCATATCAATAAAACCAACAGTAAACAGTATGAAATTATGAATATGCTTTGGAGAAGAACAAAGATATTTATTGAAGTAGAAGGTTATACGGAAAGTTATCGGGCGAAAAAAAAAGATGACCAAAGGATTGCCACAGTAAACCTCATACAAAACAGAAATCCATTTCAGTTTCCTAGTCGAACACATTTTTCTACGCCTAGTTATATTGAATTTTATTATATACACGAGGTTGATGATTGTGTTCAAAATAGTAGTTCACTGAATACAAACATTTACAATGACAATAATGTTCCAAAGATAAATAGGCACCACACCGAAGAGCCAACCGTTATCCAGAACAAAAATAATAGTGAACATTATGATCCTTCAAAGAAACATAAATTATCAGTACCTAATAATTTTCCACTAGACATTGTGCCATTAGGAGTAAAGAATACTTTGAGTATTAAAAATACATTTGATAAGAAAACCAATATTTACACGCGAGATTTTCTTGATCCAAATAACTGTACAAATCTTGATGATCTCAAACTGAGCAAGGAGGAATTTAACATAAGATCAACAACATTTTATGATAAAATAAAGTTTTTCGAAATGTACGACAATCAGACTCAAATACCTATTGTTAAGGAAGATATGCAAAATATAAAAAATAGTTCCAATAGTACGAGTCAAGCTAAATATATTCTTTTAGAACATATACGTAACGATATTGGTCATGTCGATAAAAATAGAAGAAACTGCGTAAAAAAACATATCGTAGAAAAGAAAAACATCTTGAATGTACAAGTTAAAGAAAAACTCACTGGAAACTTAAACTCAACACAAGCGACCGTGTTATTCGATTTCTTATTCGAAAATAAGGAATATTCCGATAAAATGACGGAGCCTTTTCAATCTAAACATGAATCGAACAGCTTCAAAACTTTTCTTACTTATGTAAATAAATCAACGCTGTGGACTGAATATCCATTTATTGCTGTTTACATATATAAACCATTACAGGTAAAATTTAATTAGTGTTGTAAATTACCACATAAGACTTTTTATGTTCCAAATTATAGGATGTGAAGGAGCAAAGAAGTTTGCTATATTTATTTTCCACCCGTATTTAACAAATACCATTTTATTAGACTATAATAATTGTAGATCTATTATTGGTGGTTGTCGTTATATTTGGATTGTACTGTGCTTGCCATCAGGAACGGTGCCGAAAATTTCACAAACTAATATAAAAAATTTAATGTTTGCTTGGTTGGCCACCACCCTCAAGTTAAATGTGTCGCCAAGCAACTATAAATGTGTTATCGTAGTCAGATTCAGTTCCTCATTATAGGTTTAACATGTTACCATGTTAGGCCACATCATCATTCAAATCAGGTGAGATTGTAGTCAAAAGATAAATCTAAAAAGTATTTAAAAAAACCGTGTGGTGTCGTGGGACAACAGATAGGAACGAAGTTCATTATTATAAAATATAAATTTCAAGTTCTGTTCGAGGTATAAAGAAAATAATTATTCGGGTACACATTTTTATTATGATTTATTTATCGATAAACATAAAAAAACTACTTTACAAAATTATCTTAACACCTTTATTTTATTTATAAAATGATTTATAAAAATATATAATAATAACAGCAAACTGCAATAATAATAACAGTCATCACGTAGACTATACATTAGATACTGTATAGCCTTCATACATAGATTATACATAAAAATCTTAGGTTTTTTTAACGTTACGGACGTTTTTTACCGGCTAGGGTACCCCTTCGTAACGCCCCATAAGGAACTTCGTTCCAAAAACAATACAATATTTCCTAATACAAGAAAATCAGCAATTATGTTTGGAAATTAATCATTTTACCGATAGGTACATTGTGATGCTGCGGGAATAAGTCCACACTGGTTAATCGCTTCTGCATCATGCTTATCACGACATCACGGAATTCTCGTGGGAGGCGGTCAATCAGCTTTTGTCACATACTGCGGGAACAGCTGGTGGTTTCCAGAGAGAGTTGCTTATGTCAAGTACACCGTTATACATCCAAAATACCATCCACATGATCGAATACGGCGTCAGCTATATAATATAGGTACCCAATAAATGTACAAGTAGATAAAGATAATGTTTTCACAAGACTGCGAAAACCAATTTTCTTTTGATTACGTTGCCTTTATTTTCTCCTTTAGAAAAGATTCGTTAAATATGATACGCGTCCAAATATATATAGTTTTTTATATTTGAAAAAAATTTGGTAATATCAAATTATATCATGAACATAAAATATAATGATTTTTTTTTACATATAATTTATGTAAATTAAAAATTTGGTAAATTTGGTAAACATTCACATTAATATCGAAAAAATGTCTACAATGTATTACTCAAATATGTATGTTTTATTTTCAGGTGCTATACAAATAGTGAGCTCAATGGCTTCGGCCTGCCCCAGTTGGTCACCAGTTCCTCTCATGTCGCACCAGTTTACTGCAAATAGTGCTGGTTCTAAAGCAACGGCTGTAGGATGGGGTTTAGACAGGTTAATTAGGACCATTCCAATTACTTATAACCCTAGTCAAAGGGCACCTAGTACCTACCATTACCTATGTTGGTCCGAGTTTTTTCTAAAATAACATTTCTCTACTCTAATAGACAGTTTAAGTAGGGGGTGAGCTATAACAAGTAAAATAAGAAACCTTTTCCACACCTGTTCCTGTTGCAGAGAAATAACACTTCCAGTAACCTGTTACAAAATAACAGCCTGTTACATGGTGCTATATCTATATTTACAACTGAGAAGAGTAAAGAACTTGTTCCAAGTGATATTTGTTTGTGTCTCTCTCTACAAAGCAAAAAGCTTGAATAAAGAAGAGTATGTTCCAAACTGTTTTTGAGTTCACTTTTGTGTCACACACCAGTATGCGTTATGTACCAGTACCTGCGGTAAGTAGGGTTCGAGGTCAACAACGCACTAATGGTATATCTGGTATTACAAGCGTCCATAGGCTACGGTAACCAGTTACCATCAGGCGGCTGAACGGTTGTTTGCTACCTTAGTTGAATAAAAAAAAAAACAGAATCGTGGGAACTGCTCTTTCAGTTTACAGTTAACAGTTCTAAGTTGTTAATTGTAAATACCTGTTCTTTAAAACTGTGCCGACAAATACTCCTCAAGTCTCACTCCCTAAGTTTAAACCTAACCTCAGGCTTCTTCGAGAATTTTGATGTTGACTTTTCATATGATATAAAATAACTTGATTGTTTGTAAAATACAGTCGAAGAACAACTTCAATCACTATTCACATTGCCTCGCGTGCTCCTCAGATACACGGTCAAAGGAAATAGACGTTATTTAAAATGTTTCTTATTCTTCTTCTTGTTTTGGCGCCGCTAAAAGCACTTGCCAGTGTCAATGTATTTGTCTTCGTAGTATTTTTTATATACAAAGAGGATCCAACAAGATGGTGGTCCTCTTGTTAGAACTTTCTAAGGAGTTTTTGTGACATCTCAAAATGCATGATTCCAGTTAATCTTTATAATCCACTGCATGAATGCACAATATCCAAACTATATCACGCAAAATCCCACCAATATTACATAATATAGGGTCAAATTTCCTAAATTAAGTAATTAAAAATAAAATCCACAAAAAGGCAGTTCAAATTCCGCCAAAAACTCCGACAAATCAAGTCGCTGTGTAGGTTTGTCAACATATGAATGGTGGGCACAACCCAGTCAGGTATAGATACCTACCAACTCGCTTATTCGCTGGATATACACCAACTGACCCCGGAACGTGACACCCCTAAGCGTGCCAGTATGTCGGGTGTTGCACCTGGGGAATGATGGCCGGGATCCAGTTGAACACAGCTTTTTTTTAAATATAGAATCAAAGAACCTAAGGTAATTAAAAAATAAAAACCACAACATGACAGCTCAAGACTAAAACTCGATTTAAAATGCTAATCACAAAATTTACGGGGTGGTAGGGCTGTAACTTTGATTATAGACGTGAATATAATCAAAGATTGCAACAACCATGCATATAGTGAAAAGTTAGGTATTTCTTCAGATTAATCATTAATAGTCGCGTTAAATTATCAGTAATCAATTTATACTTTGGCTTATAAAAATTGCTTATTAACTTATTACAGATATGATGCAAGATACACTTCTACCAGGTTACCTAAACGACCTCTTGTGTCTTATGAGTCCCTGGTTCACTCTGAATCTTGTCCCGGGAATTTTGAATATAGGTAATATTTACAAACAATTATTACCAATAATTTTTAAAATACATTAATAATTGAAAGTGATCGACCATTTCATGCATAAACCAAAAATTAAATAAAAACAGTGAACAATTTAAAGATATTTAAAACTAGTGATGTAAATAATATATACTTGTATTTGTACTCATAATATTTACATGATTAAGTTATCCGCATGATTTCTTTTCAGTAAAGGAAGGCATCTTAATGGAGACGTTGGTACTAAAAATCTCTATTGTTTGTCCCTGCCACCTTATAATGGAGAAGAGAACGATGCAGTACATGGTGGTTTGTTATTAGCAGAAGAAAAACTAATAGCATTATACTTACAGGTAGACTTTACTATGTTTTATACACCGTTAGTTTAAAATTAAAGTATTGGTAAACTTACCCGATAGTTTGCAATCTTTCGAGGATATTGTTTTGGTGGTCTCTAATTAATAGGCTAACTTTTCTTTTAATAATATATACAATAATAAACATTGATCGACTGCATAAAAAATTATAATATCGTGTTACAATTTGAGTATTACTATATCTTTTACTACTTGTAGGTTCAATTATATGTTTACAAGATAATTTTTAAACAAAATCGAAAACCGACTTCAACTATATATTTTGAGATCCCTGGTGTCTGTATAAAATGAGTAGCCTAATTTATAATATTATACTGATTTAAAATGTGTGAATGTCTTAAAAAAAAACATTTTTTTCTTATTTGCCTTTAGCACGGCAGCAAATTATAGATTTAAGCTTTTGCAGCTCAAATTGTTGTTTGCTAAGAATATATGAATTTCTGAAATAATGGCGAATTCCTCAACCTTTCCGGAAAACCTCTTCAGTCCTAACAATTTCCTATATCACAATTTTTCCAAATGTATCCTATTTTGTAAACTTCCAATACACGTAATGGATTTATTGAAATAAAAACTTTTGTTCGTAACTGCGTTACATGTGTCATCATAGATATTTAATATTTTATAAAAATATAATGGAATGAAGTAATCTGGTATGCAACATATGAATTGATGATAAAAACGGTGTAAGGCGTGGAAGTGTGAAGAATTTAATAAAACAATGTGTAATAAATAAAAATGAACGTAAACCATTGAATAGATAACTTACCGCTTTAAAATAAACGATGTAAAATGGCTAACATTTGTTCGTGTCTCTTATATATTATTTGAACTTGCGCTTTCAATATTTTTATTTTCTATATATACTAGCTTGCAGACATTGTTCTGGCCGTTTTCGTAGCTAATGGCTCGATCACAGCGCCACCTGTCGGATACTAACATAGCTATTAACCATCGTCCCGATACAACAAATATGTTATAGTGTTAGGTAGGTACTGTTGTCAACATTTAATTAATAAATAAAACACCTTCTCAATTACACTAGCAGTGCACACAATGAACTTTTATTTTATTAATTAGGAAGAACGTCGTCCGTGGGGTGAACAGTCTGCACAATACACGGGTACGTGGCGGCTTATTCCTTGGATATTCGACGTGGCTCAAGAATTTGAAGAGACAGACACTTTTACGATTGACGTATAATTTCTTTCCACGTTTATTCATATAGCATCAATTGTAAAACTCAACACAGTCTTTATTATTGTTATTTGTTATTTTTGGTTTGTTATATTCTTCATACCAATTATGAATGATAAAAGATAAGGTGTGTTGTGTAAAATTACAGTAATTCGAAAGTTATGTAGATTCATCTCGTAACAACCTTTTGACCAATTTTATTTCTTCAACTCTGTAGTTATTTTTTCTTTTAAATTAAAAGTAAATAAAATAATATGTACGTTTATAAATATTTTTTAACTTTTGTATATTGAGTGTTATATTGGATGGTAAGGAAAATGTAGTCTCTAATAAAACCCGCCAGTCGTAAGACATTTAACATCAACAGGCGGCTTGCTTAAACGACACTTCATGGTTCCAATAAATAACTATTATAGGTATTCGAAAAAGAGACCATGATAGTCGAATAATGTTTCCATACATGCACGGTTGAGTAAACATAAAAGTTTATTAACTTCTATATCCGTGCCAACCGTAGACCGGCAAACAGAAGTAGGTCCTATGCATTTTTTTTTGAGATATGTAAAAATTTACTATATACTTTGAACAATTTTTTTTTTATTGCATGAGAATCGGATTACTCGGATCTGATTATCGGATTACAAAAGAGTACAAAATAACAACATTAATAAAACATTGCAAATAGTAGATAATACGATGATATAAGCTAACATCGATACTTCGATCAACTGCGAATATAAAGATTTTATTTTGAATATTAGAGTAGTTTTTGTATTAGACTGTATAAAATTGTTTCTTATGTATTTTATGATTGTAATAAAATATTTGGAAATATTCCTTGCGAAATCATTTCCTATGTACATTTATAGGTACATAACATGTTTTTCCACTTGAATTTAATTAGTTGAGAAATATATATAAATCGTTTGTATTTAATACATTATTAACTCGCTTTGTTCTCTGTCTGCCTTTTAGGTAAAACATTTTCTTTCGATTTTTAATTTTCCTATGAACTAGATACTTGAAACTTTAAGGACAGCTTAGAACTTGCTTACTTTTCTGTATGTGTGTCTGTTCATTACAAATTTTGCAACCGATTCTCAGCTAATTTATCACAATCATATCTCTGTCATAATCTAATCAAGATCTTTAAAATCGATTGCAAAATTTCAGAAACAAGAATAAAAAACAATTAAAAATTTATTTAGAATCTTTTACTCGCATGCTTTATATGGCTTATTCGCATGCAAACATTTTTACAATACACTTTTGCAGTAAGGTTTTTTCGTATCGTTGCGGGCGGCACATCAATAGACGCTTACAATGATTTTCCTCGACGTCGACGCTACATACTATGGTTTCCCTTCAATACGAATAAATCTTTCGCCTTTGTCGACGCTACATCGAACGTTACGTGAAATCTTCCGATTGCTCGTAATGGTCCGGGAGATCCGTGTTATGAACATTGTAGTTCTGTATTCGTATAGGAACGTTATTATATAAATGAGATCAGTCATTATGTGAAGTGTTTATGAACAATAAACCATTTGTTTATTGTTTCTCGTATAATTTCCCGTCTGTCAAGAGCATAATATCACGAATGTTTTAGTAATTATTTTACGAGTTCTACGGATTTGCATATATAACTACATACATACATATATAACTAGCATCCACTGTAGGGTTGCCAGTTATTAGACTAAATCAATTTATAATTAATATAGTTAAAGTGCTTAGACCACAATCGACACATTGTAATTAAATTGGAGTACATTAGTACGCATTATCAATGTAAATTAGTCATCTAATTGTAGGAGTTTGTACATTATGCACAATACCATAATTCAAATTTAATGTAACTTTAATCGCTGACAATGTAGATACTAGCTAACAAAGAACTACGCGAACGTTCAAAAGGTTTCATTACATTTATCTCAAATCTAAAGCAAACTAAGTGAGACAAAACTTTAATGAACAAAAATTTGGTGATTGAATATTATCAATTAATAATTGCGTATATTGGCATGATATTTTAAATCAACATGTTAGTATAAATAATAAAATTTATATTGTACTGCGTAAAATAAAGACAACAAGAATTAATAAATGTCACGAACCGTTAGTTTATAAACAATCTAGTTACATTGTAAATCTCGGTAGATTGGGAACCAACACAAAAATATTTATAATTTTGGAAATTATGTCTATTAAGAGCCGATTTTTCAATCGTCAGATAGTTTTCAGTTAATTTTATACGAGGAATAATCTTAACGTTTTGACAGATAATCTATGGAAAACCTGTCAAAACTTAAAAATTATTCCTCAAATAAAGTTATCTGTTCATTGAAAAATCGAACCTAAATAAACTAAATTATGATACTAGGACTTGAACAATGGGAATTAACAACAGCTCATTTGTTTCTTGCACTCACTGACCGCTCCCGCGGCCCTCTGGCTTCGCTCATTCGGCTAATGCGTTATGATTACAGTTTCAACCTAAACTAACCAATGCAATTAGTTTATAAACCAACAAACATATTACAGTTATTTTGCAAATTTTACTATCCCTTCAAAATCTACCGATAGTTATAATCGAACTAGATTATTTATAAACGAACGGTTAGTACAATGTAGGTACGGTGACGTATATATGAAATCACTTTGCATTATTAATTGCAATAAACTTACTTTTATCGTATATTTATTATTGATTAAAGAACTAAAAAATAAAACAATTTTAAAATGTATACAGCATCGTTTGTGAAAATACGAAAACAATGAAAACGAATGAATTTAAGGAAAGATAAATAAAACAAAAAAAATTCTAAAATATAGAGAGACTTTATTAATCTTTATCATTTCTTTGTTACAATTCATACAATTAAATTCTTGGATTATTTGTAGTGTATTCTGAAATTGACATAATAAAGTGCTTGATACATTAAAAAAACAAAGATATCAGTAGTGGAATTAGGTAAGTTTCAGATTTATTAAACGTCTATTTATTACTAACAATTATACAATCAAGTTTTTTTCGTATATATCACCTTTTTAATAATAATTATATTTTTAATAATAATAATTTAAGATAGTCATGCATTCAAAATTTAAAAAATAAGCTATAAGTATATCAAGCGCTTTTTTTGCTGACGCTCAAATTCAGGCGGATTTAGGGTTTCGTAAAATGTGGCTAAGCGACTGACTAATGCTCTAGATAAAGGGTAATTTGTTAAATACAACTTGAATTTAAAGAATAAATGCCAACATGCCTGTATCTCGGATAGGAATGTTTTAAATTAATGGTACCTACTAACAATAATGAAGTAAATAAAAACGTTTTAATAAAACCGTAGTAGGCACATAAAAACTCCCCGATTTATCTAATATTTTGGTCACAAAACTTTGCTTATCGTTATATACATTAGCGGCTGTTATATCACGTACGAGATAAAGTTCATTTTATTACTGATATCGAAACTATTTTTACTTTTTGAATATACGATCTTTCTACAGAATAAAAAAGTTTTTGAAAAACACTAATAATTACCCTTTTAAGAAGTAATATTTACGTTCATTATATACTTTGAAATTTAAATGTTACCTGGGTCAATCAACTATTTTACCCACACTTTGCTGTTCCTGACATCTATACTATATATATAAATATAATAAAGCGGAAGAGATTTGTTGTTTGTTTAAACTACCAGTCGGGTTTAGCCAGATTCACGTGGAACAGTATAGGCTGTCTAGCATTAGGCTGCACCTCTCAGCTAGCCTTAAACATTTAGTTTTGTTAAGTCGTAATAAATTGCGCACCCTAACTGCTTTATCCGCGTGCGCTGGCGTAATAGTTAGTGATACGTAAATATAATGTTCTACAAAACTATTGCTCCTTAGTACACATAAAAAAAAGTTCGAAATGCCATATGTCTATCTCTTATACATAAGCCACAATAAGGCATTTTGTGACAGTTTTATTGAAAATTAAGTAGTGATTTATGAGCATTATTATTAGGCATGGCATATTAATCCTTACGAACGAAAGTTACTTCATCATTAAGACAATTTTATGGAGATAAATAAGCCCTTTATGGCGCGTTATTTGGACGAATAGTTTGTGAGACAATGTAAAATTAAAATAATGAAGACTCGGCTCGGTTCTATGACTATAGGTGTAGTGACGCAAACAAGACGTGTGAGTTGTGATGCATAACCCTGACCGCCCGATAAAAATATTGCTTATCATCAATCAGTGATTTCTTTTAAATTATACGCGGGTGAAACCGCGGTGTACTATTATAAATATGTACTAATTTATAATAGTCTTACACATAGTATTATACAATATATAACAATAATTATACCTAAGATTATGAGTCACAACAGGAAACTTGATTATGTTCTCAAAAATCTTTTGTTTCTATGAAATATCATGGTAACTCAGGATAAGAAATATATATTCTATACAAAATATTCCTATTCGAAAACTAAATAATTTGTGAATTTTCATTGTAAATGAACTTCAACTTGAAACTTGTGGTTAATTTTTGTTGTAGAACAAGATGGCATGATGTAGATTATTACGTGTAATACAAAACAGCAATAAGGTAAAACACTTTTACAAAAAATCTCTTATTCGTGTCTTATTCGACATGCGCATATTGAGTTACCTTCACGAACTTTGTCAGAAAACATTCCATCCTATTTAAAAATAAAATTATGTTTTTCGAAAAACTTTTAAATTTTTATAGTTGATTGACCCACCTACAAATTCTAGCCTAGTAAAACTAGACCAGAAATCTAAATCCAGAAGAAATGTTTAAGGTTACATAAACACGAGTCTTTATTACAAGTCAAAACAATAAGTATAATCGATCGAATAAAATCCTAGCAAAGTATAAAATAAAAATGTTTGGCTTTCAAAGTTTTACTATATATCCTTATTTAATTGTCATAATATCGAATCGAAGGACAGTATGAATAAAAGCCCTATTCAAATGTATTCCACCGAAGGACAATCAGATTCGTAATGTGAATAAGTTCGATAGAGAAAGTTCGTTACACTAACACAGTTTAGTGTTATTTTTATAGGCAACATAAATAATATTTATGTCAATCGAAAACAAAACAATGAAGTCTTTTGATGTAAGTCAATATCAGACGATGTTTCATATATTAGTGGATTGCATTTCAAGTCGTCGGTACCTCAGTCGAAATACTTACTAGTCATAATATCTTTTATCCACGTGACGTATCCTGCAGTACGTGTGTAAATGCCGTATTTCCCACGTTTGCCGCAACCATCACCGAAGCTAGTTACACCCTGGAATATTAATTTAAACCATTTTTATAAGGTATTAATTAATAATTAAATAACTCTAATTATATTAATAATAAACATTTATTTGAGACCAAGAAGAATCTATACAATTAACAGTAAAAAAATTTAAAATTTCATAACTAACTAATAAGTTTATGCTACAAACTGGAGCCAAATCTCACACTATCCACATAGTAAGTATGTAATACGTATTTGCAGACGCATGAAGTCCGATCGAGTGACGTAGCATGAGACAATCCCACCAACGTTCTTAGGATGCTGTTGGAATTGGCACGCATTCTGCGAAGGATCGAGGCACATCGCTTTCGGATGATGTCATGAAAACCGTTAATTCCCTCCCCAGCACACAACCCTGAAGCGCTACAAAAACAGCAGGCCTACCAGCACCCTGAATGCGTTGTTATACTGCACACGCAGGGCATTGTATGACCTCTGCGTATACCAAACCCACAGACTACACGTGAAGAAAGACTGGCAGTAAGCTCTGAATAGCGTCATATTTTTTAGTTTTGTTACACCACGCAGATATGCGGATATACATATATTACATCGAACAGCCAACGCCCTGCATCCTTTCAATTCCCAGATCATCACTCAGATCATGACCTGGTCCCTGGCCACCTTTAAATATAACAGCACTTAATTTAATCGTGACCTTGTTTTCAATAAAATGCAGTAATGTGTGGTTGTTTTGCCATGTTGGTGGCTTATAATATTTAAATAAATAACATGATTAAAAAACCATGTATTAAAAAAACTTTAAATACATATATAGATAAAAGATTATCTATTTATCAGTGTAGCTATACGCTGTATCTTGTGTACTACACAAGATGCGTAGCGTAGTATTCAGTAAAAGTTAATAATTTCTTTAAATGCGACTAAGGCGACAGCGTACTTAAAGCGACAGAAGTTTAATTTTGCATAGACAATTTATTCATGACGTTACTTAATCCGTCTAACATAGACGTAAGACCTAATAATTATGATGAAGACTCTTGAGTTGTTAACTTCACGGAATTATGAATTTAATTTGTAATTGGTTTGGGGTTTTACGGTAGTATTTAATTATTCATATTATGAAGTTTAAATTGCTAACGGCGCTTGAAAGACTACGTGATACATACTCGCAATTTGTATTAATGGTTTCAGAATAAGGCCAAACAAGCCCCAGCGCTTCCAGCCGTAAATCAGTGTTTGTTACACACATGAAAGAAAACTTGTTTAAGGCCAAGGTTCGTTATTTGATAAATGTTCTACGCATATTCTCGATAGTAGGACTGTATTGTGTTTTATGTTCGACGATTTAATATTTTCATTGATGTTCACTATCATTTACTTATCTTACTTAACTCATTGCCTCTCGCTCACGCGCGGAGATAGAGATTTATGCACACACGAACATATTCATTCCCGCAAACCCTATAACATGAAACGTAGTATGATAACTTTCCTAATACATATGTTTTACTGTGTTGACTTGTTATATAAGTATATCGTAAATATGATTTATGTATGGGAAGAAGAACCAGAAGAAGGGAACTGGAATTCAGGAAACAAGATATTTTTTTCTTCGCGGCTGTACTGTAACTTGTTTAATAGTCGTTATTATAATTATACTAGTTTTGACCGCGGCTTCGCTCGCGTGGTCGACAAAAATTTTTGTTACCGGGATAAAAGTATCCTATGTTACTTCTAATACCTCCAAGAATATGTGTACAAAGTTTCATGATGATCGGTTTAGTAGTTTTCGCGTGAAAGCGTAACAAACAAACTTACAGTCACATTTATAATATTAGTTTTTTTTTTTTTTTTCGATCTGACTATACTGTTAGTCATTAGGGCCCAGGAGCCTCGAACGGCTTTTACAGCTTCACCGGACTTGTAATATAATATAATATAAGTAATATTAGTAAGGATAATACAAAAAATAATCAGTTTAGAGACGTTTTTGCGTTTGTTGTAGTGTACAGTCGGCAGATAAATAAGTAAACAAATACTATTTTTATAAATACGTATCTACTTATATAACACATATTAAACGTAATTTTTAATCATGAATTTCTTCAACTCCAGATATTTCGTAGTCATCCTCATCCTCGCTTTCATCCGATAAAACATTTATGTTAATCATAATTCGTTCTGATATTATATTACCCTGAAATTTATTTTCCTTTTCAACAGCATGTAGATAAACATTTATGTCATCTATGTTCTCTTTTAATTTTGCGTGTAGTTTTTTCATAATGGGAATTTATTTGTAATGCGCAAGTTGTGCATTGTTCTCCGGATTACTTGATGATCAAAATTATCTATTATAATTTAGAGAAGTTTTTCTCTACTTGGGGCAGCCCGACTAATTGAATACCTCCACCCTACAGAAGATCGCAGCCAAATAACCTTGTGTTATGTTCCTGCAGTGAGTAGGGTTTCCAGAGCTCCTTGGAGAAGGGAGGGTTCAAAGACAGGTAGGGCACAGAGAAATACTTTTGGAGATTTCTCTATTTGGTGCAAGAAGTATCCTTTATGCACATGATGTTTGCTTGATGACTAAAGATTAGTCGTTTGCAGTTGTTCTAGGATCACGGCAGATATAGCATCGATAACATTGGATGGTAGAGCTCTCGAGGCAGTACAATCAATTCGATATCTAGGCAGTTACATTCGCTACGGTAACGGTAAAACGAAATTTCCTCAAGAATTTCGAAAGCAGCTTAGTCCTCAGTAGATTTCGAACTAGTGTTTGGAATTCACATAAATAATAACTACACACTAAGATCGTTGTGTATAAAGTATTTATTCTTCCCATACTGCTTTATGCTACTTAGACATGGTGTATCTATAGGGGTGACATTAGCCGACTTGATGTTTTTCACATAGAATATCTACGACCATTTCTTCATATAAAATGGCAGGACCATTTACCTAACTTGAAATCTTGCAGCAGCCCAAGCTGAGTGGCATAGCATCAATGCTCATTAAAAACCAACTGAGATGGTGCGATCACATTGAGTGTGACTCCAGGCCGTCTAAATCTGTGTTCTATTTATAGCTGAAGCATGGAAAGCGCAGACCTAAAGGTCAATGTCTTCATTACAGAGATGTCATTAAGCGTCACCTTACCGCATATTATATATATTCAGATGAGTGAAACTTGCGCAACACCGACCAAATTAAGTGTGTTAGTAGAAGAATTTGAAGATTATCAAATAAAAGTCCTCGATGTGAAACGCCTTCTCAAAAAGAACCGTCCTTACCCTTCCTACGTTGATACTCTCAATTCTTCAGGTCAGTTACACTATGTGCGCCTTATAAACGTACTTTTAAAACGAAATTTCGTTTTGCGGGCCACATTCGTCCCATTCCCAAAGTTGACTGGGTTCGCCATTGACAGATAGGTACATAAAGAGGAAGACATCATCATCAGTTTGGTAAATCAAAGAATAACTTCGGCCATGTTTTAACATAGGAGCCATTTTTAATTAACAATTTTAATATCAAATAACAACAATTAGCAACAAATATAACACTGAATAACAAATAATAACAATGAACCACAAATATAATCAGCGAACTAATAAGTAAGAAAATAAATAACAAACAAAATGGCATGACACATCTAACGCTACTTATAAGCGACTGATGTTAGAATGCTAGGTTCATGGTAACTAGTGCAAACTGGTTTATTCTGATTTTAGTCACTGTATGTATCACATAGTGGCACTACTACAATCGCAAAAATGTCTCCAAGCTAATTTATGTGTATACACGTGTCCACATGTACACATAACGTGATTACCAAACAATAAAAAAATAAATTCAATCAATTATTACAGTATAATAATTACTACATCCACTAACTTTTATCTATATTAATAAGTCTGCAGTTCTGTCTGTACATGTAATTGTGTTCCAAATTTCCTGATATACGTCATATATAAAGTACACTGATCACGAATATGAAATTAATGTATTTTTGTCTATCCCGATTTAACTTAAAAAGCTTATGCTAGTCCTCAATTGATAGGTTATAACAATTGTCAATAATACGAGTAATAATCAAATCACGAGACGAATATAATTTCTGCGTAATGCGTGTGAAGCCGCTATTTCTATAAATGCCTTTGAAAAATCTTGTGTAAAAAATTATATATAGTATAAGACTCCCTAACTTACGTTTTTGAGCCCAAGTTTATTTTAGTCAACTATGTTGTTTAAAATTAGACATTACTGAATCTGTTACGGAGTAATTGGATTTGAAAAGGAATTTTTAATCAAGTGCTACTCAATGTCACTTCCAAATTACTATTTCATTAAATACTAATTTAAATTATCGTAGATCGCTTCACATCAACACGATCTAGTTCTCACTGCTGGAATAACACTTAAAGATATGTACTCTAAAACAAATGGCAAATGGCGAACGATAGTTCTATCCGCAAAACAGCCGAAGGCGACAACGTAATTATCTATATGATAGCACAAAGTACAGTAAAAAAATTATTGACTAAAAAATATTAACTCAAAATTATGAAGTAATATTTTTATATGTATATGAAATTTACCAACAAAATGAAATCAAAGTAGGTAAGAAACAATTTAATGGATTACAATTTTTTTTAGGTCGGCTGCGATATATTTTTTTTTTATATTGCGGATTTTTTTTATATATTTGATAGGTGGTTTCCGTAAGTGCTGGCTGGATCAAAAAAAATTGTAGACCACTAATTTGTTTCGTACCTACTTTTGATTTTGTTTTGTCGGTTAATTTTGTATACATATAAAAATATTATTTCACAATTTTGAGTTAATTTTTTTTAAGTTTGATTTTTATTTTTTTTATTTTTTGTCTGTTGTTGTACATGCACACTACAATTTGACCAAGGTTTTGAGATGTTTTCCCTTTGATACCAGTATGGTATAGCTTGTATCAATAGCCAGGTTGTCACACTTACACGTATTAGCCCTTATCTTGTAAACTACTGAACCGATATCGATGAAACTTGCACTGTTCCCTATATTGAAGTAAATGTAAGCCAATAAAAGAAAAATTCCTTTTTATTTTAAATAAAAATACCGTGTAGCCATTGTTTTTTAATGGTTTTTATATTCGCTTTGAACGTTTATTGGTCATCATCATTGGCCTTAGACCATTTACGATTTTTTTTAGGTAGCGTCACAGAAGCATTTCTTTGGTGACCAACCGTTACGAGAGCGGCAGCAACGGTCACACTTGACGTTTAGATGTATCTAAACAAATTATTTGCCAGTCCAGGATTTGCAGACCGTTCATGCATTAAGATCCCCTTCTAAAGAGTTTTTCAGCTAAATGGTGTCATGGCCTTCTCTGACGGCTTTTTTCGCGCGTAACGATCTTCAGCCAGTTTTTGTCAGCAACGATACTCTATAGAAAACTTATCCATTTCGCGTCTCGCGCTATTTTTATATCTGGTAATAATAATATTTTTATCATTTACCGGATTATCATAATAGCAGTAAAGGGTAAAGGGATATTGTAATACCAGGGAAATTTTATTAAGCCACTAGTCAACCTAATATGTAACCTCTAAAGTTTTCCCGAAGGTTGATTTTCCTATGAAGAATTTTTAAAAATCATATATTTTTATATTTACCTGTAGGAAATAGCGCATGGAACGATCACGACATAACAATGGCCCACCAGAATCTCCAGCACAAGAATCTCTTCGTCCTCGACCAGCGCACACCATATTGTCAGTTATTGCATATTGCCAATAAGAGCGCCGGCATACACTTTGTTGAATCGTCAATACCTGAAAATATTATAAAACAGTTTAAAAAAAAAATTAACAGATACTATAATAGTTGGATTCATTCTACGTACATCTACGTAATTGTATTATAGTCCAGTTCGCACATAGTTCCACTATCAACGAACAAACGAAATCACTTTATTCGTCACTAGAAACCTCCCGCGACTTCTTTCGCATTAATTACAATAAAATATTAAACAAAAAAATATAGGTTATGTCACTCAGGGGTAACGTAGCTTTCTATCAGCGAAAGAATTTTCACACTCACATAAGTAGTTCCAGAGATTACCATCTACAAATTACAAAAAAACCGCTGCTTATAATATTTTTGATTATTAAATAGGTATTTGACTGTTTTGTTATATGCTACAGAACAAACGCTACGTCGCGATTAAAACCAACGGGCGCGGGTGTAAACCCGCGTAGTTATTGACTATATCGAACGCGGGAAATCTATAATTTTGTACTTTATCCACTAAATAGTATAACTACGAGAACATTCACATACTTTTTCGCGATTTCCTTTCTTATGTTACTGCAGAAAATTAACATAATATATAACTAAATAGGCAAAATACCTCGCACATCTAGTAATTAATATACAACATATCTCTGTCATTCTGGTTGTGCTCATTCTTAAGCTTATAACTCCAGAAACATTATAATTATTACGTTAGGTATAATTATAGTGTAATAAGTAATTATGATAAGACTAAATTAAGTCACAAAAAATACCACCAGCGCGTACCTTGTACTCGTACTAAAAGATTAATCTTTCATACCATACAAAGCCTATATTTAAGGAACAAAGACCGCTTGTATGTTACAATGAAAACTAAAATTGATTGTTTGTGTTTAAAGTACTCCTACTATTCTTCATCAACATAAATAATTTCGCAATAAAGTTTACTTTTAATGTAAGTTATCTTTACCTTCGCCCTCTACAGTATTTATATAATATTGTAATAAACTTTCTGGAATAATTTGAATGACGAAAACGATTTAATTTAAATAAAACCATCTTCATGACCAATTGGTTATTGAAAGGGAACGTAAGGCGCTGGCAGTTCGATGTAACATGTTGGTACACAAGTAAAAGTAACGCTTTTTAAAGCTTACTACCAAGTGTTTTATACGTGCAGCCTGTGGACCAATTATATTCAGCGGGCTATCAGCGCACTGCGGGTCCAATATAATAACGGATTAAGGATGTTGATGAGGCTGCCCCGTTTCTGCAGTGCATCTAGCATGTTCATACAGGCACACGTCAATGGCTTTTATGCCATCATCAGACAAAAATCTGCCTCGTTACTCTGCAGAGTGCGGGCCAGCTCTAACTCCATCATGAAAACCATAGCAGGGAGGTACGAATCTTCCATTATTGATCATCTTGTTAGAAGATGTATCGGAAGAAGCGAACTTGTTACTAAATATTAGGTCTAGTAACATAGGTATAAGATTTCTCTTTTCTTTTTTTTACTAACCAGATATGGATGTTACTTATCTGATATATTTTTTGAACTCGTTTATAGGTAGTTAATGTTAAGTGGAAACTAAAAAGGCAATATTATCCTAATTAAAGTCAAGCAAGGGGAACATGTAACATTTGCCTGAGATGAAATATTTGAACAATTTATAGGTAGCTCAGGAAAGTAGCTTGTTATCCCGAATCAGCGGTTTGTGTAAAGTTCCCTAAGCTTAGATCGTTCCTGCGAGATTAACAAATAAGTTCGACATACCAAATTTAATATAAAAGTCCAATTCACGTTCAGTCTAAAAATATATTTTCATAAAACTTTTACAATATTAAATACATTAAGAGTTCTAAGTTTATGTAAATTTAATTTATTAGGATGAATATTACAATAGCTAGACAGCTATTCTAATATTGTAATTTTAATAGGGAACAGTCTAGACATAAAAAATTATGATTTATATGAGTCATCAGAAAAACTGTGGAAATTGGATGTGGGAAAAATAGTGTTGTGTGCATTTTCATACTCAATATCCCTAAAACAAAAACATTCATATGTTAAACAATTGTTTACACAATTTGACATGTCATAGTGAGTAATTAATATTTTTTAATATTAATAAGTTTATTAATGATTTTAAATTAACCCGGGAAAACATGTTCCTTTCCAAAAAGTATAGACATGACAACTACATGGATAGCTTATAATATAAATAGGTTAAGTGACTCAACAGTATCATATAGTTTGACTAATTATACTGCGATTATTTTTTTAAACAAATAAATATGACGAAAAGGGCATGGTAACATACGGTATTCATATATAGTATAAATAATATATGGTATAAAACATTTATTCGCTTCTCCGGTAAAATACTTGATACATAATTATTATTATATAAAGAGACTAAATATTTTATGTTTTACAGAAACTTGGCTTAAACCTGATAAGATATTATTGAAGTGAAACTTCTTATGCGACTTCCAAGCGTTAAACGTTTAACGCACATTATCGGCCTCTCCTCTTTGTGTGAGCCAGAGCGAGAGAGTAAATGTCGGTGTGTATGTATATTGCACACTGTTTAAATAAAATAGAAAATGTCTTTTAAAATGAAGTTTCACTTCTATTGTGTGTGAATCGCACACACACCTTTTTTTATATACCATACTTCTCGGTTGCTAGTGTATATAATCGAACAATCGCTGTTGATGGTGGTTCTATTATTTTATTCAATAATAATTTAAAATTCAAAGACCGAAAGGATAAATCAGTAGACCATCTATGTGACCTATGCAAAGATGGATAGATTACTTATATTATGTGTTATAGATCTCCAGCTTCAAATATTTTTCATTTCCTACAAACAATGGAGAAAATTTTGATAATACTCAATAGCAATAAGCCAGTTTTAGTCTGTGGTGACTTTAATATAGATATTTTAAATTCAACACCAGAGGTCACTACATCGGTACTTAAGTCGTTTAACTCACATTCACTTTTCAATTAGCCAACTAGAACCCCATCCGAGACAGCGACTTGTATTGACAGTTTTTATAGTAACTTTAAAATCATTGGCAATAGTATTATTACTGGAATACGGTCTGACCGTAAAGGCCAACTCATTGAAATAAACTATAACAAACCTAGCAGTGATTGTAAAACAACTTATTTCGGATACTAGATTAGATCGTTTAAATGATAAAATTAAACAACAATTATCTACAGAGGTTTTAAAAAAATATAGATCCGAATACTAATACATATTTATTAATATAGATTAAAAGTTGCTTGATAATAACAAAATAAAAGATCGAAAAAAGTAGAGTATGTTTACTTATACTCCGAGGAAGCAATAAAGAATCTCTCTGAAATTCCGGAATGATAGCAATGACGTTTTCATTCCGGGAGGAACTACAAATTATTTTTTGCACATTGACCACATTCGTAACAAATTATTATTTCTAAGAATCTTATTGCGTTTTTAAGGCTCCGTGCTAAAACTGTTTTTTTGTTGTTTTACATATGCATACAAATACAATGTGTAACTTATAACTAAAATTTTGAATTAAAAAAAAAATCAACTAAACTTAAACAAGTTTATTAAATCTGAAACATATCGTTAAAGTATGTTATATACTAATTTGTTTTAAGCTATCTCCTACACTTAATACCCTTCATATCCTATTATTACTTAATTATAATAAGTCTACAAAATACTCGATTTTATAATACAAATAGAATTTGTTTTCACATTTAGGGACTTTAAATCTTAGAGTAAACATTTCGAAGCCCTTTAAAGACCGATTTCCCATTAATAGGGATATTTACACACCTGAGCTTCATGTAAGACCCGTGTGCCGTGAACGTCGGTGGGTCGTTTCTTTCCCCATCCGAGAATCACACAGGAGGTATGTGGAGGCAGCGCTTGGTGGGGACGGGGCAGGCACGCCACACCGTGACCCAAGTCGGGGCGGGCTGGAGACGGTAACCTGTTAAAATGAATAATTGTGTAAACATAATGTGACATTTTCAATCTTGAATTATCATAGAACAAGAAACGAATCGCTTTATATAAATTACGTGTATTTCTCAGTCTATATACAGTAATAAATTCGCTAGAAATTAATTATGATAAATCAATTAAAATATATGATGGTAAAATCGATTTTAATTATTTATTCAATGTAATGTTACTAAACAATTATAAAACTTAAGATTTTATACCATACATAGTATAAAAAAGTCTTATCCGCGTCTGTCTGTTTGTCCGCTTAGGTTGTTCTTGTAAACCACCCAACGGATTTTTATACGATTTTCACTGCCATTTAGGGTTTTTTACGGAAGGTTTGTATACACAATACATTCTATAAAAAAAAACTATTTTTGGAACTTTACACGGCTTACAATGGATAAACCTTATGAGATACATTAAAATAAGGTAGTAAAGAATTGTAGTTATTCACAGAGTCTAGAGAAAAGTCCGAGATGAGATATATCTATCTCCTAAGGTCGACTCACAGTAACCATTTTTAAATATTGATAAAAAACAGTAGGTTATATGCGAAGCTATTTTCTCAAATTCTGTATTAATCCTTATCCACATGAATATATTAGTTACATTGGGCATTTAATATAGATTAAAATTGCCCTGTATATAATATCATTCAAATGAATACCGGAACCGAAATTCTTTCTATCTATCAATAGCGAGTCGCGAGCACTTTTAGTAAAGATGATTTGTTTTTTAAACATATATTACACCACATTAGTATTGCACCCTTGCGAAGCCGAAGCGAGTCGCCAGTTATACATAAACTCATTTTATTGATAATGATAATGATTATTTCTTGAACTAAATACTGTCATACAGTTTACTTATAAAATACGTCGATTTTCCTAAAGATTTAATATATACCAATTTTTATAGATTAATAGGAGAACAATTTGTTGATATCATACACATAATAAGTTTCAAACGATGTTAAGTTATTATGTTTAGAGAGAGATTAAGAAAGAGGTTAAGAGATTGTCTGAAGACTATAAAAACTACGTGGTTTTTACTGTTTTGTTTTCGCAGTAATATATTTAATTACTATACTAACTAATAATTTGTATATATAACGGAGTATAAATTTGAAAATATTTTACTTTACCATTTTTTTAATGATATTATTTCTTATTATTTTTTATATTTTCTGTTTTTAGTAATAATCTAATTGTATATCCTAAGACTCAGCACATAATTAATCGATATAAATAAAATTATTGTCGTTGTGTACGCGCATCACGCAAAAACCACCGATTAGATTTTGATCATTTTTCTTGTTTTACTACTTAGTCCTTTGGTCCTTATAAAAAAAACACACGATATCTACATTCAAAAAAGTTACACCGTCCACGCGAGCCGAGCCGCGGACACAGCTAGTTTGAAATAAGAATAATAAGAGTGTAATAAAAATAATAAAAAGTGGAAGATGTTATTGTTATTGTAGTTTATGGCAAGTTGAGATTAGGACAATTAATAATAAATTGTTTTAAGCAATTTATAATAATATTGTTAATGAATAATATATTTTATATTAATAAACAAAGTACAACAGAAATAAATACAGCGTGGACCGACAAGAGACGGTCCCTGACACATTGGCTTACACTTTATGTAATAAATAGCGAAAGGAATACACAAATTTTCTTATTTAATAGGTTTCATATTACACGAGTTGGTAAGAATTTTAGCGTTAACACCGCATACATTACCTATTTTATTTATATCAGATAAGTATAGTATAATTAATTTGTATTGTTACTTTTTATTGTTACTGTTACAAAATGTAACTTTCGCCGTAGTCCAGCTATACGTCTATGCTAATTTTATAAAGAGCTGATGATTTTTAACACGGTTATACGAGTAGCTTCACTTGTAACTACCTAACTAACAAACAATGTAATAAAATCTTACAAGTCAATTTTAACCTACTTCTAATTGTAATATCGAAATGAAACTATGTATGTATATGTAGTTCGGATGACAACACTATAATTTGGTATCTTGGAGCTGATCTGATGATGGAGCCTGGAGGTGGATAGTGGATCATCAGTGGCTACTAATTAACTCCTCGAGTTCGGGCTCAAATGATTTGTTTTGACAAGTCCAACAGATTGGGCTTGGTAACGAGGGTCCGGTGAGGGAGCCAGAAGGTAGATAGTGGAACTCTTCAGTGGTTACTTGCAAACCACTCGAGTTTAGCCTTATATGATTCGTAATGACAAGTAAACCGTGATGCTATTTTGTGAATTTAGATGTAAGAATATCTCCGGAATTACTGACCCTTTCTGAAAATTCTTTGAATAATAGGAAGTTATATTATGCTTGAGTGCTATGGGATATGTTTTATTATTATTTTAACATTGTAATTAACGCGTACGAATTTGTGGGCAGTTGCTAGTAATTTTAATAAACTAAAATAAAATGGAAACCTAATTCTGAAACCCTAAATTTTTGGTAAAAAAAGAATTTTCTTTATGGTGTAAGTAACAAAAGTTTAATTGTTTTGTACGTACGTACAGTCATATACAACATTGTAGAAGCGCAAGTTTTCAACGTAACCATAACATGTGGCAACTGGGGCCATAAAATGTACCGTAGCATGGCGACATCGTTCACGACTGTGTCAGGGTCGTAGCGAGGATGAATGACTGCTTCTGTGACCTTCATCTCCACTTCCCCGTAGTTCCGGAGGAGCAGGTCGTGTTCACCCAAGCGCACATATAGTCGCCTCCTCACGCAATGAGCCGCTGTCACCACCCAACGAAGTGAAACAAGGGTTCCGCCGCAAAACGCTTCCTATAAAAAGTACTATATAAATAACACATCAGAAAATTAATTACGTAGAGAAAATGTTTACTTTTCATTTCTCGAGACATTACATAAGATTGAAATATTAATTACGTATTTTCATTGTATACTTTAAAGACGTTCTGAAAGACGCTATTCAGTGTTTAATTTATAATCGTAGCGTATGTACTTGTAGTATTGATAAAATATCGATTCTATGCAAAGCCGATAGTATCGACTGTTTTATAAAAATACTAACGATTAATCGATCGACTATCAATTATTTCTTAGTCTATGCATACATATAATAAAATTGAAGTGTCTGTTTGTAATGTCAAAATAACACATTTTTACTAAAAATGCATATGAAAGTATACCTATAACATAACCCAAATTTTAAAATTTTTGTCCGTCTGTCTGTCTTTCCGTCTGTTTGTTCCGGGTAATCTCCGAAACGGTTCGACCGATTTTGACGGGTCTTTCACTTGCAGATAGTTAATATTATAATAAATAACTTAGGCAACTTTTATTTTAGAATAATTAGGCTTTCGCATAAAAATAATAAAAAAACTTTTTAGTAGTCCACGCGAGCGTAGCCCCGGGCACAGCTAGTACTGAATATAATATCCAGCCGACAAAGCGACGACAGTGAAAAAAATTGATAACTTGACGAGCCAAAAATAATTGATGATTGATGCATGGTGGTAGAGCTTTTTCTAATGCCCGCCTGACTAGCTGCCACCCTCAAGTTGAAAATCTGTCGCCAAGCACCAATAGGTGTGTTCCGGCAGCTGTACTTGAGAGCCAGTCTTCCACTAGGTTTAGCGTGTTATCAGCTTGCGCCACATCGTCACTTAACATCAGGTGAGATTGTGGCCATTACGCCAAAACTATAACGATAAAAAAATTACATTCGCGTGTTCCAACTGTATTCTATCATTTCAATTATAACTTTGTTTACGTTATGCCATTGCCATCAGAATATGAATTTCTAAGGACGTTAGGAAATATAACTTTTTCAATTTTCTTAAGGGTGTATGAAGAATGACAACGACGTTTTACGATATCCGAGTCCGTTCGACGCACCCTGGACAGTCATTTTAGATGTACGTTCTATTTTTATTTAAAATATAACTTGTTTCGACATGAAGAAGATATTTTTTAGTATCGTTCTATAAATCTATTCGGATAGACAAATAGAATAAACAGTTTACAAATTATGTATTAAATATTTGTTTGTAACAATAACTTTGGTATGTATTCATAAAAGCTCATATAAAAAGGTCCAATAATACTTTAAAATGCTTAATAGTTAATTTATTGTCTTATCTAAGCATCATAATCATTACTATTTTGTCATCTTTTGGTTGAAACTGGCTTGACTCATCGACATAAATATGTTAGCAGAAACATCTAACAAAGCCATCTAAAGTTAATGATCATAAATTAATACGGTAGGCTACCTTTTTCTGTACAAAAAGTAGTAAATAGTCAAACTATCACGTGATCGTGATTTTGAGTAGATAAACAAAATTTTATAAAAAATCTGTTTTTTTTTTAAACCAGCATTATTAATTATAGATTAGAAAAATGTTAATAATAATTTTCAATGAATAAAGTTACCCACCCCATCTGTGGTCACTGATCAGAGGCGCAGGCAGTACGTATACTAAATGAAATTTACATAAACTTAGCATAACACACAACATAACATAAACAATATTTATTTAAAAGCTTGAGGCGTAAAACGTCACTCCACTTAAACTGAAGCATCTTCAAAAAGGTCATAAGTGCCAACTAAGGCCAGCCAATAATAGGTCTCTACTGTTAAGAACTAAATTGGAACACTTTTTATGTATAACAGTACGTGCTGTCAACCAACCCTTCAAATAGGAATTATTGAAGCGCAAGCATTGCTGTGTTGCGCCAGAAATATGTCTTGAACCTAGCACTTTGAAGATTAAAAACATTTGGCAACTGCTCGAGAATTACCATTTCGGTTCCTATGTTTCGTCATAAATCCGAATCATATCTATTTGGGAATATAATAAACGTACTTATACCTTATATCGATTAAGCACAGCGACCTGCCACGGCCATTTGCCAGGAGGCGCAGGTCTTCCACCTATAATACGAATCATGTCTCGCATTCGACTTCTCAGTCGCACGTTTGGATTACCGCGGTATCTTCCCAATTTACCACATGAAGTAATCGCCGGGGCCGCTCGCGCATCTTCAGGATGAATCACAGGAGCTGGTGGAGGCAACGCTTCTGCTATTGTATCACCTGGAATATGGTTAAATAGATAAATAAAAATTAAACTACCTATATGAGCTTCGTAAAGGTTATCAGTTATATCAATAGGTGTAATTGATCAGTAAGCCATCATTACAAGGTAAATTGGTCTTAATTCCTACCACGTTCTTATTTTAACAGGTCACCTATCTTAACAGGTTGGAAGAGAAGATGAAACAAAAACTTAAAATAGGCCATAAAATAGGCAAAAACTAAAAATAGGCCATATATAACTGATATTATTATAGTTTATTCTAAATATTGTTTTAATTACTTTATTGATCGAACATAATATGTTTATTATAGGTAGGAACAGCTTATAAAAATTATTATCGGATTGATCCTGTAGTTAGACATTTGCAATTTGAGAATTATTATCACGCTTATTTTGAATAATGACACATTACACTTTTTTGTCTATTTATTTAAATGTAGTAGTAGATGTATTTTCATTATTTATTGTGGATAATTTTACACCCATGTACCTACTACTAAAACATAGATTGATCCATAGTGACAACTAATATTAACCACGACAAAAATGAGTACAACAACTTTGGCAATATTGGAAAACAATTTAATAAGATTTCACTCAACTTTATTTATAACCCCAGTAATAAGATCGAAAAAGTTTGCCCACAAAAACATGCAAAGACATAAAAATGATCATTGTAAAAAATATGATTAGATTAAATGCGATGATATACATTCAGTAAAAAAAAGTATCGGGATTGGATGGTTTGCTTATGGTTCCAGTGAATTATTGATCGAAGTGGTTCCAAATTATTATTTTTTTGTTCTTTTTTTGTTGCTTCAGCCTGGTAGGCCTACAACGTCTTCAACTGAAGTTAACATCGCAAAAGTGAAGGAAATAGTGACAGAAAATCCTCATTCAAGTTTGAGAGAGATAGAACTTTCTGTCTCTCACGAGTCGATCCATACTATTTTAAATAATCACTTGGGTATGAAACATATTGCCGCTCGGCTAGTCCCAAAAGACCAGAATTTTCTCCAAGAACTCAATCGCATAAGAGTCGCTGAGGACACGCTAGAACGAGTCATTTCCGACCACATTCATGAAACGCATTGTTACTGGTGACGAGACGTGGGTTTACGAGTTTGACGTGCAAACTAGTCAATAAGCTTTGGAATGGCGTCTTCCAACTGAACCGAAACCGAAAGTACCACGCCATAGTCGATCAAAAGTCAAAATCATATCGACTTTCTTTGACTATCGCGGTGTTGTGCAACCAGAATACTTACCGGTATGTCAAACGGTAAATAAAGTATATAATTGAAGCTTTATGCGGCGTTTAAAAAGAGCAAATTTGATGAAAAAAAAACAGATTTGTGGATAGATAATTCTTGGATTTTGCACCACGAGAATGCGCCTTCGCACAAGGCCATCATTGTGAACGAAATTTTTACCAAAAACTCAACAAATACCATCGAGCAATCACCTTATTTACCAGATATGCCTCCAGCCGACTTCTTTCTTTTTCCTAAACTCAAATTGCCACTTCGTGGTACCCGTTTTCATTCGATAGAAGACATAAAGGTGAATTCTCAACGATAACTAAACTCAATTCCGAAAAAAGCGTTTAAAAAATGTTTTGATGATTTGATTATTCGTTAGCGTAAGTGTATCGTTTCTGAAAGAGCATACTTTGAAGACGATAGAATATATTTGGATGAATAACTAACATTTTGTGTATTATTAATCTTTTCCCGGTACTTTTTTGACTGAGTTGTAAAGTCAAGCCAAATCAAGCAAAGGTCGGTAACGCTAATCATGGACATAAACAATATCGAAGATGTGTATTGTATATGTACTTACTATGTAATCTATACTAATTTAATAGAGCGGAAGTTTTTTCTTGTTTCATTGTTTGTTTTTTTTAACACGATAATCCCTGGAACTACCACCATTTGGATTCGAAAAATCCGAATGACAAAAACAATCAGGAGCGAAAAATTTATTTTTTATGGCGCCTTTTGAGAGTCATGGGGCGGGGCTGCCCTGAATGAAAATTAGAATTGAATGCAAGAAAATAAAATTAAGTATGACCGCACGGCGCCCGAACTTGTTATGGTGTAATACGATACAATTTATAGTGTGAAAGCGTCGACCAAAAGGCGCCGAAAGATAATCTCTTTTCTTTTCGATCTGACTATACTGTTAGCTTTAGGGGCTCTGGAGCCTTTACGGCTTTTACAGCTTCACCGGGCTTGGGGGCGAGCGCTTAAGGCACTCCTCAGCCTCAAAAGCTTTGCAACAAGAACCGAAGGTGCCAAAATGGCCGAACCTCGACTCAGACTGTTGCAGCTATTGCAAATAAGTCGCGATCTGGCTAATTCCCTATCATTCGATCTAAACTAACTATACATATATACATGTTTCTTCCCCTGGGAGGAGGGAAGGAACATGTGTAAGTGTATTGAGTAATCTGAAATTTTTGTTTATCTAGACAAAAGAAAAGGTCTTTTACAGAACCTATATACCTATGTGGCGTGCATGTGTGTTTGATGCAGTGTCATGTGTGTCTGTGATAGCTAGTGAATGTAGAGTCACCGTATCGCGCGAGTGGCTGCTTGGCTCAAGGGCTCCATACGGATGGATCGGACCTAGGCTTGAGTTGTCGCAAAGGACGTGGTGGCTAAGACAATCTATCTCTACCTTGATTAAGGGCTTAGGGCCGGCGCTGCAGGCTTCGAAAAAATTGTTATCTATACTAATATAATAAAGCGGAGGAGTTTTTTTGTTTGTTTTTTAAAAACGCTAAACTATGAATCGACCAGTCGGATTCAAAAAAAAATTCTTATATGATGTCAGATTCATGAGGAAAGTATAGGTTATCTATCATTAGACTACACCTCTCAGCTAACGATAAATATTGATTTTGGTTAAGGAAGTCGGAATAAACCGCGCTCCCGAACTGCTTTATCCGCGTGCGCTGGCGTAATAGTCAGTGATACGTAAATACAAAATTCTACAAAAATATTTTTCCGTAGTACATCTAAAAAAAGGTACCATATGCCTATCTCTTCTTATACATAAACCACAATAAGTTATTTTGTGACAAAAACTTATTGAAAATCGAAACGTAATTTATGAGCATTGTTATTAGGTATGGCATGGCATATTAATCTTTAAGAACAAAAGTTACGTAATCTTCAAGTCAATGTTATGAAGATAAACTGTGTCCTTTATAGCATTTGCACGCATAGTTTGAGAGATAATGGAAAAATAAAATAATTCAACACTCGGCTGGGGTCTATGACTATGGGCGTAGTGGCGTGAACGAGCCGTGTGAGTCCTGACGCATAACCCGCCCGATAAAAATATTGTCTATAGTGAAGTATTATAAATCATTAATTAGCAATTTCTTTTAAATTATACGCTGATAGAACCGCAGAACACAGATAGTTTTAATATATAATAGCATGAGTACGCTGATTTAATATTCAATAACAAACTAAGCAATACGATGTACAAACTTCTTTTTATTTAATGACAATTGTGTCCATCCAAAATTCTGCCATCCTCATGTAAATAGATTTTTTGTGTAATAATCTAATTTATGTAAAAAATAATTAGAGATTTGGGTATTTTAAAACAAGCCATTACATTGCTGCAAAAAAATTCAAATATTTCGACGCGACATATATTTATGAATTAAAAATATTTGCCAAGTGCGTATGGGCCACGCGTAGTGTAGGGTGCCGTAGTTGCCCGTCACAATAAGCAGAATGTGGGGGTTGGGGCTGCAGTGTCTTAATGAGGCTCACTTTTGTTGTTTATTTTTAACTGTTAACCTGTACAAAGTCACTTACTTATATCTAATGTTCTTGTTAATAATTATAACATGTTTTGTTTCATTATTTTGTTGTGTCAGTCGAGTACCGACCGATGCGCCCGTTTAAGGCGCTTATTGATGTGCGACTGCGACTACTTGTCGCGAGTGTGTTGGAGTTTGCCGCTTTATGCAAGTCAGAAAATCACTCGAATACAATTTTCGGTTTTATTAGACTGAAAACAGACTTACAGTTACACCGGGCCAGGGGGTTACTCTTGAAACTGGTTCGAATTTGATTTTGTTTCTGATTCGATTCCACTTTTGATTCGAACTCGATCCTACAAGTGTAATCTTGAAATAAACCGAATCGAAAATCAAGATCGATTTATAATCGATTCATATCAACGTCGTTAACTGTATCCGGTCACAGTACACACACAAGCCACCTTAATTTATTTTACCACTGTCTGCGTAATTAATATTTATACCCTTACCAAATTACAGATTTTTAGTACTAAGAATCTCTGAGCTAAGCTGCGGACAAACAGACGGACATAGAGAAATTATAAAGGTTCCTTTTGACTTACCCTTAACCCTAATATAAACTACCACATGAGAGTTCAAGATCCCGCCAAAAACTCCTAGATGCGCTGTTGTCGTTGTTATTTTCAAAGTAAACAAATATATTTGATATTCCTGGATAGTTTTCAATCTGGTTAGGCTAATTTATGTAAAACAATTAGAGGTGTGGGTATTTTAAAACAACGGAAGCTATTACGTTGGTGTGGCTGCATAAGAATTCAAATGTTTCGACGCATCGATACATTTGAATTTTTATACACCGTGTACGTTTGTTTAATCTAATGATTCTGAATCATTCGTTACCACAGCGCAAAAAAAATATATTGCACATATTTTCATTCCACCTTTCGTTGACTAGGAATAAGGAACGTGATTAGGTATTGAGAGATACTGGGATATCTATGAACATCGTTTTTACAATCTTATAATTTATTTCATTTTTAATTCATAATTTATCACACAGAACTATCAGAATGTAACCAATATCACGTTAAATCGTTATGTTTAAATTTTGTTATTTCAAATGTAATATAATTAAATTTATCTCTTAAATTTGTGGTCATAGCATGCCGTGATCACTTCTGAATATAACGGCATATAAATTTTATTACAAGAATCGTTATTTAAAAGAATGTTTAATGCTATTTTGTTGGTGACCCATAATAAATAAAATAAATTCTTATATATACACAGTAGAATTATGAGTAAAAAAATTAATAAAAGATTTACTTTATTAGTAGAAACCAGTACGATAAAATAAAAATTACAGGGAAGTAGATAAACTTAGACAGTGAAATGAATTTTCATATGAATTTGAATTCATATCAATTTAGTTATAATGAGTTTTTTATTTGCGCTTTTTTTAACACACGGTGAAAAACAAGCGTGTGGTCTGCCTGATGGTAAGCGTTCACCCCAGCCTATCGACGCGTGCAACACAAGAAGAATCACTTGCGCGTTGCTGACCTTTAAAAAAACCTGTTCATTTTCCAATTGAAGAATCCCATGTTGTAATCCCTTGGGACCTCCGCAGGGAGCTCATTCCAAATACGAAGCGTTCGTAGTAAACTCCTCTGAAATCGTACTGTCGGTATCGATGGAATGTAGGCGTTGTCATTATATTGAACAATTGCTCAGAACACAACCCACTGTATAAAGGGTAGAAACAGACACAAGAAGGAAGTCTCTACTTAGACCTCAACGTTATCACTGATAGCAATAAAAATTATTTTATTTAATAAACATTTGCTTAAGAATACCGATAATAATTATTTAAAAAAAAAATGGATATACAGAGTTGCTTTATACGTACACTATCTTTCAATGCTCGCTAATAAGACGGAAATAAAGTAGACAGATAAGGTGTAGGTCACTGCTTAATTTATTTTAGAAGTTACTTGCTCCTAACGGTAGTTCCACAATGGATGTTTAGCACGAAAAACTTGTAATTTATGATTGAATGTGGATGTAAAAGCTATAATAACTACTGTGTGAATAACGGCTTATTGTCGATTAAAAAAACCTCTGATAAATGTATTGTTGCAACTATCATATTTATTTGTCTATCTATCTTTATATATGAAAATTCAGCTTCCGTATGTTTGTGTCCGAGTAACTCGAAAAGTAGTCGATAAATTGACTTGAAATTTTTACTCGACATTGCATTTCTATATAAAAGTATTTTTATATACTTTTTATCCCCAAGTTCCCTCGGAAACGGGAAATTCCTAACGTTTCGTTAGTTTTAAATAACAACAATTATATCTTACAAGTGACTATATTTACTCATTTGTTTTAAATTATATCAAATACTGTTTATTTTAACAACTAACATAGTAGGTAGGGTATTAAATTGAATTACGTGTTTTCTCGGTGAATCCATATTCAAAAAATACCTTTATTTAATTTCCTAGTAATTAATATTAGACTGAGCGACAGCGAAGCGATATATAATAATAGCTATTAATATCATAATGTGGAAATATGATGCAAATTGCATTAAGCTTTGAATATCGGCTCAAACCATCAAATAAAATACATATTTGCATTAAAGAGCCATTTAACCCTTCCCATTGTTGTAATTAATCAATATTGGCTAAATATATTGGACATAAATTTGTTAGCGTGCCGCGTGCCAATCATACCAAAATCTACGTTTTACATCGTTAATAACATATTAATAATTAAATTATTATTTATGTAAATGTTGTTAGCCAAGTACCTATGTGCTAGATCACCTGGGTCCTGTCGCTTCTGCGTTCGGCTTCGTATCCACAGGTGACAATAACTGCCCTCCATGTAGCAATACGCTGATTGTTTCACAATTTGTCGACCACATATAACTCGCTTAATACAATGTCTGTAGAAAAAAACAAAGCGTATCAATGTATTTTTTTTTTTACTTTAACTGTAATTTTACTTTGTATTTCTAAAAATTAAGAAAAACAGCGTATTATAACAATCTAGTACAAATATGCTAATATCAAATTGATATCTAGGTACCGAAAGTATATTTAAAAAAAAAATTAGAAATTATAATGGCTGCTAAACTTCTTCGAATATTACAATTATGTTAAATGAAAAAATGACAATTTATAAAATATCAAATGCTACGAGACGCCTCTTTCTGTAAATAATTTTATATTTTTTCTTTATCTTTTTAATGTATATACCTAATTAATTATTAATGTTAAAGATAACATAATTTAGTACACATTAATTGAAAGCAATCACGACAAATAAAATATCAACTATACATATAGATAACAATAAACAAAAATCTTTACCACTGACACATTTATACATAATTATAAACTAGAATTTAAATTAACCCTATACTTAACGTGCTTATTCAAACAATTTTTTCAATAGCATTTTATGGTTCGAAATTCATTTTTTATAGTAACGTTTGTAGCGTCCCGTGCCCGACACTGATTTTTATGCTAGCAAAGTACAATTTAAGAAAAAATTAGAACAACAAAAAATGAGAATATTACACGGCAAAAGTAACTACGCAGTTGGAAATACATCAATAATCCGATAACTTAACTTTGTCTAAACCAGCCACTAAGGGGGACTTTTTTAAGAGTTTCTTCTTCCGAACTAGCACAGTTCTATTTTCATAAGTGCCTTGTCAGATTATTTTTTGAATAAAGATTTTCATTATGATTTATCACCACTTCAGCAGATGTACCGCGTGTTGGTGCGTCTGACTTGAGCATCTAAGATATTATTATACTTATTAATTCTATAGATTAAGCATTTGGCTATAATCTTACTCGATGTTAAGTGTTGATGAGACCCAAAGTGGTAACGCGCTAAGCCTAGTGGGGGAAATGGCTCTCTAGTGCAGTTGCTGATACATTGGCGACAGATTTTCATTTCGAGGGTGGAAGCCACCATGCTATGGTTTCATCAAGATGGTTTCCTTTACCGAAAACTCAGAATCATTGTAGGAATTCGAACTTACATCAACCGACGCTGTGTCCGTATACGCTATCAATGAGCCATCATTGCTTCAAAAAAACATTTCTAACATCATAAATTCTTATTACTCATTTAAAACTACGGACATTAAGTAATGAATAATGACAATTACAAAATACCTTCGCCTAACTGTAGTACATCTTCGCGAACAGGAGCTCCAAGCCGTCCACTTCGAGAAACCTCGGAACTTTTTCTGTACATCATCGGAACTGAGTTGACGTATCTCCGGCTGCCATAGTTTCAACAATCACGTCAATATAAGACATTTGCTTATCATCACTATTATTATTCTGTGGTTTCTTTATTATAACCTATTTTATAGGCTTCCCGTCATTAGTCTAAATATTTTAACCATGTTACACGTTTGTTTTCTCAATATAAACAATTCTGAATCGTTTAAGCGCCTATTAAACTGGAGCACACCTTTTATCGAAAATAATTGGAGTATAATACATAGTTCTTAGAGGAAGGAAATTTTAATTAAAAAATTTATAGGCATTATATATTTTTTTACCGAGTTTAAAAATTCTGTTTGCATGTGCGTAATTTTTTCATCGATTATCTTATGTTACTTTTACTGGGGTAATCTATACACTTGTTAGAATGTTTAAAAATACTAGCTGTGCCCCACGATAAATTCGTTCGAACAACTCTCTACTGCGGCACCGCCAACGCACCTATGTAGCCTATTGTCGTTATTACTTCCCGTACTTGCAAACAGCTTGCCAGATGGCTTCACGATCATGGATACTGCTCTGTTATTTAGGGTAGTATCTTAAAGCCTATAAAATTCATTAATAAATAAGCTATAAATACAAAAGGAATTTTGTAAATCTGATGTTAGTTCCAGAAATTAGCGCTTTAAATAAAACGAACAAAAAAAAAATCTATTCTTCCATTCCAATAACAATTTTCCATTCTTATGTACAGACTTTTATTTATAATAATTGTATTAAAGGTTGATCTTTAATTAATAAACTTTTATACTTACTATTATCATTTGATTTTGTCCTTCTTGATGTTTCAACCTCTCCATAAATTTTCCATGACTTTTTCTACATCTGGGAATATTATATGTATATTATTAATTTTTTAATTATCTTTTGAATTTTTGCAACTAGTTAATGTTACGGTATATACATGACTACTAATAATTATTATTATAAATGTGAAAGAAACTTCATCATTGTGTTACATGCGCCTTTCGGAAGAAGTTCTTATGAAATTTGGCAGAGAAGTAACTTGAAATCCGGAGAAAGACATGGGATACTTTTTATCCAAATTTATTTAATTTGAAATTGAACATAAATTTATATGCAATTAACTATTTTATAATTTGAATTTACATTCGCTAGTAATGATATAGTGATACATTTTACAGTTCTCGCCTGGCCAGCTACCAACCACACTTATGTTAAAAATCTTTCACCAAAGACTTATCTGTGTATTCCGGCTGATTTATTTGAGAGCCAGTCTCACTTCTAAGATATCATTTTTAACATCAGGTAAAATTCTATTCAAAATCTGGTCCATAAAAAACCAATAAATTTCTTAATTTAATAAATTTCTTAATTTTCGTCTAAATCTTTTCTAGTAGAGATTAAAATCCGAAATGTTTTGCCATGGGGAAAAAGCAAAATATTTACAAGTAGTTTATAGCTCCGTGTCTTTGAAAAAAAATACTACAGAGCTTTCATAGTAACATAATTTCCTACTATAGTACAGATGATGACTAATGAATCGTTGCCTAGTGAAACTATTTATAAACAAAGGTACATTTCGCACACAGGAATTTCAATGACTCACTTTATTTGATTAGATATAATATAGACACATGAGTTGTATAAACACTAAAAATTATAAGGGATTTATCAGCCACTGTACTTCTTTCTCTACAAATAGCATCGAAAAATATGGTTATGTTTTGTAAATTGAGATCAAACGCTAACTGGATTAAAATGAAAAAGACCCTAGGAGTTCATATTAGATTGATTCTATTACATTTTTTTAAATTAATACATTTTGAAATATAAACTATCTAAAGCCATCTCTCATCGATAAGTGCGTTATTTGCGATATTGGACTTAATCCGCTGTACATCATTTCGTCTTCGTGCTCTTATCCCACCTTAGTAGAGCTGGCGTTGTTTCCTCCTCCACTCTTGTCAATCAACTGTCATCTCATTATTCACACCTTTATTACACATATCATTCCTTACACAATGCATCCATACCTTCTTCGGTTTTCTTATACTCCTGTATCCGTCCATCTACATACTTAACATTTGTCTACTTCTAGTAGACTTTCATCCTTCCTCTTCATAGTCCTCAATTTATGTGTCAATGATGCTATTTTTATACCTACCCTGATATACTCATTACTAGTCTTATCCATTCGATTCACACCACACATCCATATCTGCCACGTGAAATCTTCTTTCATCCGTCTCTTTCATTGCCTATCACTCAGATCCATACAATACCGTAAAAACGTGTTACGATAATTCAATACCTTTTAACTTCAACTCGGAGGGAATCTCCGCATATTCGCCGTCGTATGCAATGTCTCCGACGAATCTTATGGTTCCCCTGACACTCACTCCATCGACTCCACGTTGAATAGGAACTCTTTTGACGGACTTCTAAAAGCGACGTTAATTATTATTTTGAATACAATGACCCTGGCATAATTATTAATTACACAGAATATCGTATAATAATAAAATGTTACAATTTATGTAAGTATGTAATGAGACGAATGTTATAAAGCATATTTTTAAATTTCATTTAAACGTGATAGTTTATTATCAGACAAATGAAGTATAATGTAACTAATGTCAGAATAACTTCTTAGTCGCTCAAGATATTGTTACGTGTACATGAGAAACTCTACTGTACATTTAAACGTGTAATCACCCTATTAACGAGATGATATGATGACATACTTCTATGCGTTCCTTTTTCACAGGAAGCGCTCACTGTACACTCTGTGAAAATCTATAATAGTATATTATTTCAGCATTTCGGAATTGATTTGTGTAGATATGTGGCAGTGCGTTGCATATAAAAAGATTTTCACTGTGCTCAATATGAGCAGGCTTGATAATGATAAGCCGCTATAGATTCAGATGTCATATCTCGGTAGTTGATGCTTTTCTTTAGCCTCAAGTAAAACATATAAATTTATACAACAATTGTAAGTAAAATAGATGTGATTTTCTATTAAAAATACATAAATTAACGATTATTAGTGTGTATATGTACATGTTGTAAAAAAAACTATATTCCTAAAAAAAAAACAAGACGTAGTATCGAATGATGAACAACTTATTTTGACAGAACATTATATTAGACATAGTTACCTCTTCAGACTTTACAGCTGTTCCAAAGAAACATTAAATTATAAATATCAAGATGCTCCAAAATACAAAATAATGAAATCAAAGAAGACGTGCTTTTTACCATAACGTAAAACATAAATAGTCTTCAAAATATATACGACATAATTTAGTAAATAGTACCAAAACACGTACAATACATTTATGTTCATAAATCTATTCTATGTATATTAATATAATGATAGAGGTTTGCCGTTGTGCACGCATCACGCAAAATAGATAGATAGATTTTTTTATTTTACATGGCGCCATAAAAAACTAATAAAAAAAATATCTATAATAGCTCGGCACATTGACTGTACAGTACAATCCTAATACAACGGCGACCACCGAGAGACAGAAATCCATAGGTGGTCGCGCTATCATGCCGGCCTGAGCACAGTAGAATCCTAATACAAAAATAATCCTGATATCACGATAGCTTCATAAACAATAATTCTGTGGTTAACGCGTGCGGAGCCGCGGGCACAGTTAGTATATAAACTAAATTAGCTTACGGGCTAATAGTTATTGTAACAGATTTTCTATTAGAAGAATATTAATAATATATAGCAAATTGAAAGTTAATATAATAATTCCAAAAATAATATTTTTATACCTTTGTACGTTCGTATGATATTGGTATCGTTAAGTCCTTCATTATTATTTGTATCAATCGTGTCCGCGTACATTGTCATTGTCGGCTCGAGTTCAATCTGTAATGTAAATAAGAAATAAATATTCAACAATACATAATACCTAGGTCTCATCGGCAATCTGTTACCCCTATGGGTAACTAGGTCGATCCTTTCAAAACCGATTGTTTCCGCACAATAGTTGCAGTGATTTGACGAGACATATCAATTTGGCTCCGCGCCAAACTTTTTTGTGGTTTAAAATATATTCTCTGCTGAATCGTAACAGTGAATTCTTTGGAACTTATTGAAAATGCACGCTGGTTGCATCCTTTTTATACCAACTACCTATTCATGCAAATTACTATAAATACAAATGATTGTTACTCAAAGGTCGTTAAACTTTTCTATCGGGTCTAGTATACTTACAATAGCTGTTCCAAAATTCATTATACTTACAGCTGTCAATCAAATCTATGCAAATATATAGAGACCATCAATTCTAAAAGTGACCATGATTAATGTTATTTAAAATTAGCAAAGTAGAGAATATACATATATCCATAAATAGTGCGTTTAATAAATTTACAACGATTTACGTTTTGCAGCTCTATTTATTTTTAACTGTCAATGTGCTTAAAGTACATGCAATACATTTATACTATCGTTACTTTCTATTTTATTGATTACGTCTATTTAGTAATTCAAATGTCCTAGTTTTACGTATTCAATAGGTAATTTATAAGTGATCACAAAACTACTTCCAAGTAAATGAAGCATATTTATTCACTTATAATTTATTCTGTATTTAAAATCTAGACTTACAGGTTTAAAATTGTATTCTGAAACATTATCAATCCTAAAAAGATAAGTTTTAATATAAATTATCTTTGGCATTCTAAACGGTATTCTAAATACAGTTAATACTGTTTGCAAGAGACAAATCAAATGTTCATTTGATTTTATTTACTTTCATATATTTTATTAAACAAAATAACAACCCGTTTATTTTGTAACTATACCTGACTATATTTATATAATTTAAACTTTGACCTCAAATAACTTTTGAACCCGTAGATTTAGCGAGACCTTTGTTGTAGATCGTTGTAGATGAAATTTCAAAGAACAAAGAAGTTTTTGCCATGTTATTTTAAGAGCTCAAATTTTCAGGAATTTGGTAGTGTTTAAGCCCCCGATGGCATAAATTCTTAAACACCCCTGTGAAGGACACACTAGACACACTAGTACATACCATATGTAGTTGCAATAGAAAGTCAAAAGTAAAGAAGTATTTAAACGTAATATTGTGCTAATCATACAACAATTTATAATCTTACTTATTATACTTTTTTGTAAGTTTGACATAAGTAAGTATCTTATTATACGTAATTAGGCAAAGGAATCATTACGTATATTTTGCTCTGGCTTTTTCATCTCCTTCGCAAGCAAAGGTTGAATCTGTATTATCTATACATATTATAAAACACAACGTCTCTCTATCTGTCTGTCCTTTTATGCTCTTTTCTTACGAAAACCACTAATCCCATTTACATACTTTTTCCTTTAATTCACAGATATGCAATCTGGCCAGGTTATAAGATGAATTTTGTTACATTAAGTAACATACTTAATAAGCAGGGACTGTGTGATGAATCAATTCGGAAAAAAGACGATTTTGGGGCGATTAAATGGCTTACGTTGAGTAAAGAGATTTATCTAATTAATATTCTACATTATTGTCAATAAGACCTACAAAAAATCAGCGATAGCATATGTCTGTCTTCTAAGCATCACCCCACAATAAACATTTTTGAGGCAGTACAATTTACGCGTACACTCGTCCGACGATATTATCTAGTCCACGCGGGCGAAGCCGCAGGTACAGCTAGTTACTAAATACAATTATCATTATAATTCATGTGTATTCACTGAACTGTAATGATATTGTTTGTTATGTGTGTCTATATCATTACTGAAATCTTACAATGTTTCGAAAGCCAAAACCGACAACCAATTTTTTTTTTAATTATAATGATAAAAAAACATTCTGAACATATCGCACATTATTTAAATTAATTACTCACGTTTTGCGTTGAACTTGTTTCGATGATTACTAAATTAAAAAAGATGATAGGACATAACCACTTCATATTCTTCGGTCCTGTCCAATGAGATCTGCTCACAAATCGGCATCTACAACAATGTACGATATAGGTAAGTAAAAGATTATTGATAAAATCAACATAGTGACAAATTTCTTTTTGCATTTGAATTAGTTTCGAGTATTATAAAGTTCTTTATTTAATTCACAGTTTTATCGTTAGATATCAATTTTATTTACGTTCGTGCTGTTCCAAACATTCATTAATATGGGTACCATTTTTTTTTTTTAGTAAATATGAATCGTTCAGAATAATCGCATCCTTCCTTCCAGAAGGCAAAAACATATATATATGTGTATAGTTAGTTAGCTTGAATTCTATGGATAGAGAATTAGTCAGATCGCGACTTTTTCGCATGATCGGGAACAGTCCAAGCCGAAGTTCGACTACTTTGGCAACCTGGAGCTTGTTGCTTAGTTTTCGCGGCTGAGTGCCATAAGTGCCCGCCCCCAAGCCCGGTGAAACTGTAAAACCCGTCTGAGGCTCAGGGCCCTTTTGGCTAACAGTATAGTCAGATCGAAAAAAAAGCACCTCGAAAATCAGAGACATTAAAAAGCGCGAGGCACGGTTAAATCACCGATGTAGAATTTTAATACACCTACATAATTATTTATATTTTTTTTTAAACTCTTTTACTTATAAGAAATTCCCTGTTTTAATTTTTTTAAATGTACATAACTTTGAGACATGAGGAAAATAAAATGAACTATTTTTATTCATTTTATTACAGCACATACGAAAAGGTTTGCAAGTAATATGAATTGACAAATATAACAAGGATTTGTTCTGAAGCATAGTTTATTTTATTAAAGAAGCTTAATTTCCAATCACTTATTTTTAACCACATCTAAAATAAAATAAAATGTGGTTCCTATTTACATCTACAATACGCTCATGCAAAAATTAATATTAATTCCCGTCAAATTAAATTCCTAATATCAAGGAGCTATTTTTTTATGGTATCCGTAATTAAAAGATACCTACTATAAATAATAATATCACATTAGTCAATAGCAAAAAAACAACATCTTTATAATTCAATTTACAATTTTTAAACAATAGTAGGTACACGTCAAGTTCCTGAGAGTTAAATTATATAGATACTTTTTATATACAACTTTAAATTTCAACGATGGCTGGTCAGAGCAAATAATTGTAATGCAATTGTTGTGCAATATACCTAGGTTTTATAGTAATAGTTTTAAATGTACTTATAAGGTCCGTCTGCAGTGACTAGTCGAGATCACTGCAATTATATTAAAACTGACTCAGCATCAAACTAATTCATCTATTGTATGCGTACCTTATAAAGGAAAGTTGCATTTTAATGTCGGCATTGTTTTTCAGAACATCAAGCTATGATCAAATTACATTTAGGTTGAAATGGTCATACACTTTCAGGTCAAGTATAAGCGACACAATTTATAAAAATAAGGAGTGACTGAACTTTCGTTTTCTAAATATAAATCTAATTTCTAATCTGTATACTGTACTCTATAGAGTGCAACTGGATATTTTACTGCAGTTCAAAAGTCGACAATGACTAATAATGTAAAAGTCCTTACTTATGAGATCTTGACTTTTACGATGTCTTCACGTACTCTTCTAGGATATAGGAGTATGGTCTTCGATCGAATAACCTTCGGAATTACACATTTAAACCAATTTTGAATTTAATTTCATTAACCTTTTATATTTATTTCGATATTTATATCTGTTTAATTGTCCACGTGACAATACCTAACTCTTAACCAACTTACAGTAGAGAGAGACATAGTGTCTGGCCTCATTTGAATGGTCTTTCAATTTACCTTGTTAAAGTAATTTTATTAATATTTTATGTTATTATATTAAATTTTATTACATATATTTTATAACAAAACTGCAGAATTTGTGGAAAATATTAAATGTTCGGAATACATTGTCTGTGTGAAATAGTTTATTTTCAAGATATACAAATTTGGATCGATGTAATTGTGGTTGTAGGTTTATTTGCCAAATTTCTACTACGTAGGTATGTCAATTGCTTTTCTTTTACAGACTTTAAACAGGTGTTTGGATGCTATTCTAAACTAAATTGCGGATCTGTTAACCGTTTTCCGCAAACACATTTCGTTGAATCGCGCCTACAATCAATTCGCAAAATATAACATTTTCTAAAATAGGTTACATCGATAATCTAGACAGTTTAGATAGTTTTACGACGCCAATATACTTTAAAATTACAAGAACGAGATATCATGTTTTCTAAACATTATGTATGACATTTTATTCAAAATTTAATTCTTGACATTAACGGGCACTAATATTTTGAAGTAACAATGGGTTATATTATTATCACAGATCAGTTCTGATCGTGAATACATTTATGTAATCCTTTCGGCAAGTTTCTTTATGTTCTACCTCATACAATCATGGTTATTTATTATTTCTAAGATATAAAATTACATTTTTTATCTCAGCTATATAAAACTACTGAAGAAAACAAAAACAATATACGTAATAAACATTACGCGATCATCGTGGCCGGGTACGGGTATAATATACCCGCGCCCTCTTAACAGATGTTAAAGTTATTAGACAGATCGCGATGTTTGCATATAAGGCCACAGCCCAAGCCGAGGTTCGGCCACTTTGGCACCCTTGCGCTTGTTGCCACGCTTTCGCGGCTTGCCTTCAAGGCTCACCACCAAGTCTAATGAACTGTAAGTCTTCTGAAGCTTCAAGGCCCTTAAAGCTAACAAAATAGTCATATCGAAAAAAAAGCTTTTAAAGTTATCAAGGTTTCAAGAAATGTGGAGTATTAAATACTCTTCCACAGCGGAGCCGGGTTAACTCTGTTACTTCCCTGATCGAAGTTTAGGTAAATATACTCTACTTGCTCCGATATATGGCTTATAAACGTATAAATATGCCGCTATTCGCGTACTATAAGTATTATTTTTTGTCTCGCTCTATGCTTAATGACCCAGATTCAATTGATCTGATTACTTTCGGACCCATTGAAATTTTATTCCCTCTTGTCGTACCTATTTCCGAAATATAACCTGTTTTTGTTATTCATTTATAGATTACTAACGGTATCTCGCGATTTCGCACGCGTCTTTTATTTAGTAATTATATCCGTCACGTAGTTTTATTTTTATTCATATTATTGGTATATAGCCTATTCAATTATTAATTTATATATACTTCTCGTCTACAAATTTTCATCAAAATCGGTTGAAAAATCAAACATTTTTTTTTTGAGTTTTTAAAAATTAATTGAGCAATGACATAAGTTCCCCGTGTTCAAAATGTCATAAAAGTCGGTCATATCGTTTTTTGAGTTGAATCCGAACATACAAACAGACAGACAATTTTTTTAATGTCTTATTCGTGATCATTGTCAATTATAATAGACGTCTATTAGGATATTTGAAAAAAATATTACATGTACAAATTGATTAATATAGACAGGTTCGTGTTACATTCAATTGCCAAATATAGATAACATTATTTTCGTTGTTTATTTTTATAATTACAAATAAACAACAAATATTTACAAATACTTACAAATTAAATCTGCATTACACTATAATATTCTAGAATTTCGTTTAATCTCTTATTTTATTTAAGAATTTGCTTATATCGTTTTCCGTCAGAATTTTAAAACCTTTTATAATAGCTTCAAGGAAACACTATATAATATATAACAATTTATGTACACATAACGAAAAAAGAAACGGGTTTTAATAAGGATAACAAGTAAGACTGAGGAAGATTTTTATTAAAAAGGTAATATCGCCAAAAAAATGTTTAAATAGTAAAAGACAAAATCAATTATAAAAATTACCTACTCTTATTTACAAAATAACTACATACTAGCTAAAATGAACATATGAAACCCATAATCATCGCGTAAATCAACACAACACTGATCTAAAGAATTGCAAAGGACTTGTCTAACACGACTGTGAAATAACGCGAACAATTTGATTTAAATATCACATTCGGATTATTGGTAAAATGATAAAACGTAAAGCAACTGTTCAGCGAGATATATCTATAACATATAATTGCGGCACATCTTTTATTTAATAGAGGTTTAAAATCGAAATTATTGCTAGGCTAAAATTTTATTACACATTTTCTAAGATTACATCAGAAAATTTATTTTACATTTATTTTGCATCACTGTCAATTTTACGAGTTACGACAATAGACTACTTGACTCAAATCAAATTAGGCGCAATAAATAAATATTTTTGTAGTATTTGACTTAAGAAACCAATATTTATCGATTTCATTAATAAAAAGTTTAAGATGGCTACAAATTTTCAATTAAAGATTGTTTTTTTTTTTCATTTCCATTTTGAACCCTGAATACGCATTCAGCAATATTAGTTTATATATTAACTTTGCTGTGACGTCATATGGGTTGTAAAGAAACATTTGACATTTAGCAAACGTTCATAATTGTAACAATCTCGATACTTTTTATTACAATGACAACGTTTTCTAAATGTCAAATCTTTGTTTTCGACCCGTATGACGTCACAGCAAAGATAATTAATATAGACTAATATGGATGACAGCGTTTTCGCATGTCTACGAAAAGTAAACTTTTAAAATAAAGTTTTGCGGTTTTCTAGGTCCTAAAAAATATGGTAAAATTTTTTTTCCTCTAATCGGACAATAATTCACATTTTAAGACCTAATTTAAAAAAGAGTCAACTAACTTATTACAAAACTTCTTTAAAGATGGAATACCGAAGTGGTTTTTGCACTGTCTACAAATTATAAATTAAAAAACATTATGATTAGAAATGAATGTATTCATGTAGGTACTAATTGCCTATTATATCTTCGTAATCCTTGAAACTATAAATAAAGCGACGAAATAAATGAAGCCATCAAGTACAAGAATGGATTCTAATGTTAATAATTAGATTTATTTTGGTTCGACATTATTAGACTTTATGTAATATTGACGTCATAGATACTATGCATTAAAGTTTCCTTTTCTTGTATTAGTATTATTACAGTACTAAAGACAAAATGTAATTTGGTTACGTCTTCTTGATCTATAAGTCGTTATGTAGTATTTATGTAAATATTAATAGTCACTACTGACAATATTTTTGATCCGGAATTGTACATACCAATTTTTGAGGAGTAAAACAAGTTTAATGTGTTCATAAAGAATAATAATACTGAATGGAAATAAATTAATACATTAACATCGATGATTGAAATGATATTTAATATTGCCTATTTAATTTGGTTCCACTAATATAGTATATTTTAAATGTGGTAAAATTCATAAAGCATTTTAGCAGATTCTATATATTGGTGAATTTTATCGTCAATGAAATGTCTAAAGTCGTTTTATTTTTCATTAACAGTACAAATTAAATGAAACAAACAATAAATTTGGTTGTGATACCTCGTATAAGCTCTATAACAATAAATTGTACATTGAGCACTTACCGGATACATTACGTTCGTCACTATGGTAGGGTTCCTCTACGATAAAAGTTCTGGTTCGATGAACAGAAACCTTCGATTTTTAAATTTTAAAAGTAAGTGAGGAATTCAATTGTGATTATTTAGAACACATGTCTTTAAACATTGTGAATTTGTGAACTTCAACCAAATCTTTGTATTTAACAAAAACTTTAATTATAATGTAACTTTCTTTAAATTCAAAATGATTAAGAACTAACTGTGCCCTCGGCTCCGCTCGCGTGGACGACAAGAAAGCGTAGTGCTTCTTAAAACTTTAATATTTTTATTGGATGAATATATCGTGATAATTTTAAGGATAAAGACCAAGACTCTAAGAAGTAAAAGTAAAAAAAAATCTGTAGTTTATACGTGATGCGAACGACAAACATCAATCATTTTATTTATATATATAGAGTTCGTCCTACTACTGTAATATGTTTAGGAGGAAAAAATCTGTAATATTATATATGTTATTCGTGAGTAAACGTATTAACACTTGAAAGCTTACACCGTAAATTTAAAAGGGCTGATCGCATGACATTACTTAATAAAGTATAGGAACTGATATAATAATACCCCATATAAGTATAAATACCAGTTACCACCTCTGCAATCTTGAGATATTCATAAATGCCTAAATATACTTACAAGTTATGGCTTTGTAGATTATATAGTTGGATATAATATATGCGCCAAATTTGCGTAAATACCCGAAGAAAAAAAAAAAACGGAAAAGTACAGAACATCAAAAACAGAACCAATTTCTTCTCCCAAGTCCGGTGAAGCTGTAAAAGCCGAAAAGGCTCCAGGGCCCCTAAGCCTAACATATAGTCAGTTGGAAAAAAAAAACTTTTCTCATTAAAAAGAACGTGCATGCGGTATGCCATACTTACAGTCTTACAACGGTAAAAGGTAAAGTAATAACTATATGGTTTTATGACGATGAAACCATCAGACTGCAACTAATTTCGTAACAACGTTCTTTCTTATATTTAAATAATCTTCAGCTTTATTCAATAAAATATATTGAAGGAACATCTGCATTTTATTGAGGTTGACTATAAAACCTTGCCATATTGGTTACCCTGTCTCCTTTGATTCAGTACCTAATATACATTTAACTTTAAAATTTAAAGTTTACATATTTGAATTTTGATCCCATGGACAATTTGAAATCAATCATAATTTTTGTTATTACAATATGGGTTACTCTTTTTATCAAATTTTTTAGTCACTGATAACAATTATGATCTCAGTCAAATGATCGAATAAAAAAAACCCTAAATTAATAAGTTTTAACTACATACATATAACTAGTTTCAAAGTGGATTGGTTTGTGGATCCATAAAACTATTATTCCTGTATTATTTAAATAAGAAACTCGATTTTTTCGAAATACTTTACGAAATAGAGAGGCTTGTAGATACTTGAGTGTGGGCAGTAAATATTTAAATCGATATTATAATACGTTGAAAGAGCGCGCTGAGTCGATATTATTTGGAGTGTTTTAACTTAGACGAACCTGGATGAACAGCTGTTTAAACGGAGGGAACGCTTGTTTGAATTATGAGCATTGCAGAAGAACACCCATTTCACAGATAACAGTTCGACTAAGAGAGAGATGGAATTTATCATACTTTTAATTCTATATCGGAGTTTGATTTAGAGAATTTTCCAATATTACTTTTAACATCAGAATTACTTTGAATAATTTTCAAATTATCGAGAACTAATAAACGTGTAAAGTTTTGGCATATCTAGAAAAATAAATCATCGCCATAAGTTTTCCTTATCTAAATCTTCTAATTACTTTTTATCTTATTTGAACTTAGGGCATGGTCACTACCTAACATTGTTTTATGGTACACATAATGCTGTACCGGCCTTCAAATGACATAAAGGAAGGCTATGTATTTTGAAACGAGGAATTATTCAATGTAATTATTTCTTTATCGTATATAAACATATTTTATTATGTAAATGAAAATAAGACTAATTTTAAATTAAATCATTATTTGCGTGTTCTCCGTTTTCTAAATTAGAATATGCGTAATACACATACCGATAATAACAGAAAGTAAGACCATTGCGACATTAATACATATATATTTAAGAGAGGTAGGGCACAGAGAAATTTCTTTGGAGATTGCTCTCTACTTGGGTCAGCCCGGCTGGTGGAATACCTCCACCCTACAGAAGATCGCAGCCAAATAACCTTGTATTGTGCTCCTGCAGTGAACGTGCGCTACTTAAGCCAATAGAATTATATGTATTACTAGTGTCTCTGTATAACGCAATTATTCCTCATAAAATATATATTAAACTATAGCAACGCTATACGCGTCTACCTTCTAACATTAATAATAATAATAATAATAAACAATTTTATAAACTAACCCACATGCTTGACGCAACAGGCAGATACCTACGAAACTATGACAAAAAAAAAGTAGGTATATATCTTCTGCTACCCTGGTAAAGCCAGGGCGGGCTTCTAGTAATAATATATTTTTCATAAAGCCACACAAATACACTAATTAATGTTAATTGATATTATAACTTTATTATCCCATAGTGCGGCAAACACGTTAATACACCTGTGAATAATTACAGTAGTAATAAAATAACTTAATTTCACTTAATAATACTTCAAGTAAAAGTCATTATGTCAATATATAACAACTACTTTTTTCATAAACATTTGAATTACATCGATCCCAATTGCCGAATATGGGTGCAAACAACTGAGCCTTGAAGCTTAGGAAGTCATCGCCTCCTGAATGCATTACTCATAAATTAATTCATCTCATACGTTCTAGTATTGTAACAAGCTAAAATTAATTTATGTCCCATAAAATTATTGTACACTATCATCTTAGATCATAATTTTTCTGTTAATAATTATCTCATTGTTTTCTCTGTGCCGCAAGAATTAATTTCTCATTATTTATGGTAAATGATCGTTGAATAGGAATTACATCGCAAAAGTTAACCTCTTTATGGGACCAACTGACTACCTAATTAAATACGAACGTGATAGACGCGACGGAGCTATACGGTTTTCCATCGGACTACAATATAGGGTTCTTTAAGAGGGGAGTGAACAGGTTTTTAAAGAGTCGGCAACGCGCATATGATGTTTCTGGTATTGCAAGCGTCCAAAGGCTGCGGTGACTGCTTAGCAATCAGTCAGACCGAAAGCTTATTTGCCACCGTCGTGGTTTAAAAAAAAACTATGTTAAAAGGGGTAAAAGTAAGTTTTTGGAATATATTCGATTTAAATGACTAATTATTAAAAAAAATGTAATTAATTAGCGTTAGTATAACGACAATCCTTTAAAAGATATTACCATATAAAACTAGCAGGCGGTGTTTTCATATTGCTTAATAAAAATAAAAACAATTTTCTAAAAAGCACTTCAGTTTTCAATAATATAATATACTAGCTGTGCCCCACGGTTTTATCCGAGTTAAATTTATTCGCTAAACTCTCCATGACGCCGCTTCTAACGCGCCCGTGAAGCACGGCCCTAGCCCGTTGAAGCTGTAAAATCCGTACAGGCTCCAGGGCCAAGAATAGAAAGTACAAACCAGCCCTATCGTTGTTTCCCTCCCATATTTGCCTACAACTTGCCAGATTGTACATAGTTACTGCTCTACTCCTTATTTCCAATATATCTGACCGGTAGTTCCAGAGATTAGCGCGTTTAAACAAACACAAACAAATAAATAAACTCATCAGCTTCATTATATTTGTGTAGATTTCCACTTTGCTAACAATAAATTAACTTGTATACATTTATTAATTACACAGAGAAATATTTTTGCCATAATACTAATTTCTATTGTAAATTAATAATAACATTACTTAAATGCTATTTACTGAAAACAATTATTTTTGATATAGGCCATTTTAACACCAGGTCCCAGATATAATAGTTACATATTATTATATAATTATACATACGGCATATTCACAATACAAGATAATAACGTCGACTGTCTAGACATCTCGATCATTCTCGATTATTTCCATCGTTGAGTCGATCAAACGATCCGAATCCAATAAAATGGGAACTACATGGTATAAAAATACTTCAACGAAACCACAATTCCGCGATTAGTATACGTCTAATCTAGAAAAAGTTAATAATTGGTAAAGTAATGAAAGTGCAAAGAGATAATAAAATGAAGTACACAAATCGCTAATTATAATGGCATGTGTATTATAGTGACATTTCTTGAAAAAATAGCATTCATAATTAATTTTATTTTTTTCAGGTACAAGTATTCTACAGCACTATAATGACATCTGCATTATCTATATTAATAAATCTGTAGTTCTATACATGTATTTTTCTCAAATTTCCCGCTAGACACCCTACATCAGTGAACAAAATATGCCCTTAAAAATTGTTGCCTGTCTGTCCAGATTAAATTCAAAAACGGCTTGACCGATTTTTATGATTTTTTTTTCATTGTAATCCTATGTCATTGGTAAATGAAAGGCTACAGTTACACAAAAAACTTTTTGAAATTGTTAAATTTGTAGAATTTTGATGAAATTTTGCACACGGGAAGTACCTATACGTCTTTTTATAATTAATGGGCTATAAGACATATTTTGTTTTTGAAATGATAAAAAAGTATATATGTTTCTTACTGATTTTCACGAAATTTTCTACACGGGAAGTAGTATGTCATTCCATGATTGATAAAGAATTGTAAAATAATTTTAAAATCGCAAATTAATTAATTTATATTGATCAGTGTAAAAATAATCTCAACAGATTCTGATCAAATTTTGTAGTCGGGACGCATTTGTTGTTTCATAATTGATAGACTTTAAGAATTTAACATTTAGGAATCTCAAGTTCTCAACCGATTTCGATAAAATTTTATACACGGGAAGTATAATAAAATTACAGTATGAAAATAATTACTGAGTAATAAATGCGTGCGGAGCCGCGGGCACACCGCTAGTACATAATATGTATACACAGTCGTGGATATAGTACGTGATGTAGGTACAGGAGTACCTACCTACTAAACACTCCAGTCAGACGATCTTCTAAAACTGAATACACCATTACAAACGCTATCGTATAAACGTTTATGTAATGTTGACGGCAATATTTTCGGAGACCGTTTGTACTGCCATGAACTTTTTATGTAATCACTGGGGAAACTTCTTAACGTAATTCTCTTTAATCTTATTTTAGTAAACGAAAAAAATATGAATACACCTGTCGATTAATAACGTAACGTTAATGGTTTGATAACAGAGACGTATGATAAACGAATAGCACGCAGTTTGCAAAGATATTATCTGGACTGGCTACGATTAATTACATTCTACGCAGCATTAGTTACTAGGCAGTGTATGTAGAAAACGTATTTTTAATTTACCACATATCATCGAATTAATAAATAAAACAAGGAAGATACTATCAAAAATTTATAAATATTTACACACAATGCGGGTGCTACGATAAACATATCAAATAATTAACTATAAATATATACCAAAAAATGTGTATAGAAATATATAATTTTAAAAATAAATTACGTATCTTACACCTAGGCATCCTGATACCGGTGGCCAGAGCATCGTAATTAAAAAGAATATACACATAAACCCAAGGTAAGGTTAAAAGAAGTGCTCTAATGGTTTTAACTATTATTAAACTATTTTCATGGACCTTTCCATTGGCGAAATTAGTTTCTCGCCAAACCACGCCTTGACTACGTCTTAATTGATGAATGAAGATGGTATTACATGAAAAACAATATGAACTCCTTAGTATTTACCGTTAGTACTTCCGTTAGCTTACTATTGACTTTTGAATATTTTGTAACCTTGTTTTAGTTATTTTATCTGCTATATAAGTGATTGCAAAATGGACTTTTGATTACAACGTTAATGACAAATAATAAGATGCTGTTGAGATAAGATGACGTGTTATCGCCTTCGTAGTACAGTGGTAAAAGTGACTGACTGAACTCATGTATGTAAAAATTCGATTCCGAATATAATTATGCGAACAAAATTTCTGTATCAAATTAAGATTTGACACATGGTCTGAGTTCAACTAATACTAAGATTGCATATAAAATAGATACGTAATAGTGACTGTTTAAAATAATGATAAGATGTTACATTTTAGGTCATTGTGATATCAATTAAATTAATTATCTTTTTTTATCTATATTTTATTAATATTTATGAAGTTAACTTTCAATTAACATCACAAATTGAATTAAAATGTAAGAATTAAATTATAACACGCCAACTTGACCTCTTCACCACCATATGCTTCATTTTATCAGCAAGTTTTTTTAAGTCGCAGTCTCGAGAAAATCTGGTACAATGCTCTCATTTTACTGAATATAAATTATCAAATTTGATTTATATGTTTGCATACCTATTTGCAACTAAATTTAACCGAATTAAATTATATTAAGAAACATTAAAGTTCACGTTTAAGGTAACTTCTACTTTTCACACTCACGTTTACGTTTGTTGGAGTTAATCTCCGAAACTACTGACCTGATTCTAAAAAATATTTAACTAATAGAAACTTATAGGGTAAAACACCCAGTAGTCAACCCGGCACCAGTACGCAGCCTTTACAACAAATAGTGTTAAAATTGTTTTTATGTTATCGGCATTGTTTAACAGAATCCTTACCCTTTGATTGTTAAGTATTCACACCTACGAACTAATAGCACTTCAGGATGTCGAGCTAACATCGTTCCTTTGCACTGCCGCGCAGCCAGTAAAATATAACCGCGTTTACGTACACCAAAGAATGTTTTCGTAAGTATTATTATTATTATACATTTTTTCGCCGACGTTTCAGTGAGTATTTCTTTTAATTTAACATAATTGTTATTATGTATTGCCACAATAAAATGTTTGTCTACTGATTATTTAAGTTTAAAAAGGTTTTTATTTATATAATACGTTATACTTTGACATAGAAATAAATGATTTAAGGAATATTGGATGTAACATATAACCTGCATGATACCATTTGAAATGTACTTAATTTGCTGGAAACCTTTATGAAAATATATTTAATAAACAATGTATGTGTGAAATGTTTAAGACTAAAGAAAAAGAGGCTGAATCAGGCTGACTGACTATAGAGTTAAAGTAGGCTGACTTCTAGTCACATGAGGCTGACTAGTGGTAAAAAGTGTCATATTTTATTTAATGTTGTTTTATTATATGACAATGAATAATTGTTGTATTTTTGCTTATTTTATTTTAAAACTTAATAAACAACCTTTCAAATAACAACTTGTGATTTTATTAATATAAATAAACATTGAAACTGTAATTATTCAAAGTTTTAATTCACACTAAAAGGCTGACTGACTACTGGGTGTTTTACCCTACGTTATCTCCGATTGCTATACACTATTTTTATTCTTTTTAGTTTTATATTGTAATTAACGTGAGCAAAGTCACGGACGATTGCAAGTGTTGAATATGTAAGTGGCTGTTTATTTTTATTTATTTGCATGTATTTTTTAACTATGCTACGGTCACTAAATACGACGACGGTTGTCACTTTATTTGTTTTGTTTTATCAAGTAATTTTTAATTTACATATTAAATGTATACAATTTGGGCATAAATAATATTATAACAGTTATATGAACTACCTTCGATTTGAGAAGGACATGTTACTGAGTTATGGGTAGTTTTCCCAGTATTTGTATGAATATAGAATATTAATAAACTCTTAAAAAATCAACAAAATAAAAATCCACGTGAAATGAGTAACAACAGGTAACGATAAAATAAAAATTAATTAATAAATAATACATTCAAAATAAAACATACCTCAAACCATCGCTTGTTTATTTGACCGATACCACATCACGATGATAACGACTTGGTACGAATTGCATAAACCGGTGGTAACTCTTTCGCGACTAATGTACCACTGAGGCACTGAACTCGGAAAAGACTGCGCAAGCGCCGACGGCCGAACGCTAGCGCGACCGTTTGTCTTGGCCTAGCTTAAATTCGTTAGACATAATTCATTTAAATGGATACTGTGAGTTGCTTACAATTACATTCTAAGATTGCTTTTAAATCACGCTAGAAATTATAAAGAAATATCTAGTTGACTCGTGCGAATATTTCGCAAATTATAGAATGTAAACAATCTAAGTAACAGATGTCAGATAGTTAAAAGATTGCAAGTTGAATATATTTTCATTAGCAACGACAGATGGCATTCCTAATTAACAAGCCTTTCAATTATTTTTCTAATTAAAACTTTAATTCAAAACTATTTGTCTATGTTCGTCAATAGCGAGGAACATATGAGTTAAAATGGTCTTTGAATCATTAATTCTGATAAAGAATTGACGGAGATATGACGATGCCAGGAAAAACACATTTCAGAACAAATATATATGATATATTATACAAATTTAAAATTTAAAATTTAAATTTACCTAATTAAAATGTTAAAACTTAACTAATAAATTTTCAAATACATAATATGCTACGTACAAAATAGACAGGTTTGATATAGGTATAATACCGTCATAATATTTTGATTTATATAATTAAACTTTTGTTTCTATTCTCCAAACATCAAACATTTCTATCTACTTAGAACTAAATAAACAAATATCTAAGGTATCAAAATTTAGTCTAACTCAATGAGACAATGACAGCAATCAACACACTATTTATTTCTTACTTTTTCTTATATTTTATTTATCCCTAGTCGGTTAAACATTATGTAAAATGTAGGTGTATTTACGTCGAAAAAAAAAACTAACTGAAAGTAATCGCTAAACGTAACTAGATCGTCACAAGAACACTTACGTAGCGATCCATTTCAAAGAATGTTTTAATTAAACGTACAGAGCTTAGTGAAATTAATGCCCAGCAGATTATTTCAATATATAGGTAGGGGCATTGATAACGTGGAGAGCGCATTGACCCAAACCAAATATTTAAACGGTTTATACGAAATGACGGTGTCACAAGATAATTGTTTTATCTCTGGTTTCTTTCATTTTAATGTGAAAATGCTGCACAACATTTCTTTGTGTTAGTGTACAAATGATTATGTATATATGTTATTGAAGAAAACAGATGAATGACATATGAGAGGGATATAAAAGAAATATCTACCTTACAAGGTAAATAAAAAATACCCCGACACAAATAAGCTATTCTTCGTGACCAATTCAATGAGCCCAAACACGATATCTCTGCTGTACGTTGGTGAGGAGTTGGGAAGATTCCTGATGATGTTGCAGCATCAAGTTAAGGTTACCATATTCTTCTAACATAATTGTAGTAATAGAAGCCTGAGCTTTCGGTGAAGGAAAACTTAGTGAGGAAACCATAGCATGGTGATAGGGCTTTTTCTAAGGCTAGCTACCACCTTCAAGTTGAAAATGTGTCGCCATGCACCAATAGGCGTGTTCCGACAGCTGCCCTTGAGAACAAGTCTTTCCACTAGCTTTAGCGTGTTACCATCTTGGGCCATATCGTCTCTTAAGATCAGGTGAGATTTTGGCCAATACGCCAAAACCTATAACGATAAAAATAAAAAAGTATACCTAATTTCGACTCGATCAGACAGACTTTCGCAGGCCGGCATGATAGCGGCGACCGCCGATGGATTTCAATCTCTCGGTGGTCGCCGTTGTATTTGGATTGTACTATGCTTACCATCAGGAAGAGTACAGTCAATGTACCCAGCTACTATAAAAAAACCTTTGAAAGATGCTCACATACATTCACCAACTAGAAGAGAGAAATCTTCAAACGAGTAAACAGACTTTCTTGAATCATAACTAAGATCACTCTAAATCAAGTCACCTTTTTTTTTTTTTTTCGAACTGACTATGCTGTTGGCCCGGGGGCCTTAACAGTTTCACCGGACTTGTTGGCGAGCGCTTAAGGCACTCAGCCGAGAAGTTTTGGGCAACATGCGCAAGGGTGCCAAAGTGGCCGAACCTCGGCTTGAGCTGTTGCCGTTTTTGCAACATACGCGACCTAGCTAAATTCCTACGCGAATTTGGGCTAACTAACTATACATGTATGCATGTCTCTTGCCTCCTGGGAGGGAGGAAGAGACACGCGTACATGTATTTAGTGATCTGAAAAATTTTCTAAGGCTAACTAACCACAAAAAAAAGAAAAAAAAAGGTCCCTTACAAGACCTATGTACCTGAGTGTAGTACATGTGTGTTCATACAGTGTAGTGAATGTATGTCGGTAGCTAGTGATTGCAGTGTCACTGTATCGCGCGAGCAGCTGGCTTGAGGGCTCCCTGGCGGGGGAACGGACCTAGGCTCAAGTCGCTGCAGGAGAAGGCGGTCGAGATATGTGTGCGGGAGCGAAGTTTGCCGCCCGCCCCCTACGGAGCGAGCGGTGATTACGCGGGCGTGGGCGCAGACACGCTTGGTTATTAGATACGGGCGGGAAAATCGCGTTCGCTTCCGTGATTTTATCATCGGATTCAGATAAAATGTCGCGCGGGCGTCTATATTTGTTAGACATTCGGGTGTCTGGATTCGGGTTCTGAGATGCGGCTGCCACTACTAGCTGGTTCGAATGGTTCGACGCTTTTTCAAAATAATTATTTGATAGGGACTTTATAAATGATTCGATCGAAGGTATCTCCATATCTTTATGGAGATCTACGTTCCGAGCGAACCAAGGGGCGCCGACCGCCCTTCTGAGAAAGCGGTTCTGAACTATTTGTAACTTATTGAGGGTGAATTTACTTATGTGAGCAAAGACTGGGGAACTATAAGTTAGGATCGGTCTGATACAAGTTTTGTAGAGCGTGAGCTTATGTCTGAGGGACATTTTGCTCTTCGAGCACACGAGAGGGTGCAGGCGGCTTGAGACCATACCGGCTTTCCTTCGCACTCTATCGATATGTGCCTTGAAATTTAGGTGTTTATCCAGTGTGACACCCAGATATTTGATCTGGTTGGCCCACGGGATAGCCACATTAAATAGTTTGATAGCGGGAATTTTAACTAATCTTTGAGTGGGATGAAAGAGGATAGCGCTACTCTTATCGGGGTTAATTCCTATGCGCCATCTACGGAACCATTCGCCTAGCTTATCTACGGCTTTTTGGACTCGTAGCCTGAGGGTTTGTCTGTTCCACGAGGAACTAAACAGGACTGTGTCATCAGCGTAGGAACCTACCTCTACCTCGGGGAGGCGAGGGAGGTCACTGATATATAAGTTGAATAGAGAGGGCGCCAGAATGGAACCCTGGGGAACACCTGAGCGTATGGGATGAGGCTCAGAGAGAATACCCTCTACTCGGTAGCAGAAGGTCCGGTCAGAGAGGTACGCGTGTATGATTTTAACTAATCTATCAGGGATTTGAAGTTCCAAAAGCTTGTGGACTAAACCGGCGTGCCAGACCTTATCGAAGGCCTTGGCGACGTCGAAGAAGACCGCAAGTGTAGGACGAGGTATTGGGTTGCGGTTGAAATTTTGAAGAATATGCTCCGTGAGGCGGTGCACTTGGTGGGTACAAGAGTGTTTGGCACGAAAACCAAACTGCTCAGGTGGTAAAAGATTTTTGTCTGTGACTACTGACTGGAGCCGGTTCAGAAGGAGCCGCTCGTAGACTTTTCGTAATGTGTTAAGGAGACTGATAGGGCGATAGCTGTCGGGAAGCGACGCTTTTTTGCCGGGCTTTCAATACCTATTACTATGGCCTTTTTCCAGACGGCTGGAAAATGGCAGTGGGCTATGGCTACATTGAAGATGCAGACCAAAAGAGCTATGAGGTGATCAGGAAGAAGTTTGAGTACTTCGTTCCTGATACCGTCGGGACCAGGTGATTTTCTAGGCTTAAGGCCTTTAATGGTTGACATAACTTCCTCAGGCGTGACCGAGTCCAAATCATCTGTCGGGGGGACCGCGAGAGAATTTGTTACCGCCGATTCTATCGAGCTTACGAACTCGGAATCGATGTTAACGCAGTTCGGAGAGCATTGATTTTCAAGGCTCTCGGCAAGGCATTCTGCTTTTTCAGCGCTATCGAAAGCGGGAGGTTTGCCGGGACCTTGATCTAAGGGGGGCATGGGAACTGTATCGTCACATTTAAATGTGCGTGTTAATTTCCAGAAAGCCAGATGGGATGGTTGGATACCCTCGAGTAGGGCCCCCCATCTGGCATTACGGATTTCGGAAATGCGGCTTTTTACCGTTTTCCGAAGTGAGTTTAACCGCCTACGATTGTCCGCAGTCGGGTATGAATCGTGTGCTCAAGTCGCGGCGTTCTTTTCCGTGATCAGCGCTCTCACGTCGGCAGGAAGTATAAAGCGGCGTTCGTTCGCCGCTTGCACCTCTTTCGAGGCCTTACTGACGGCGTTTTGGAGATGGCTGACCAGGGAATCGATCGCCAGATCGGCATCGGCTGTCGATTTCAACTCGCCTGGGACCCTATCCAAACTGGAGGATGAGGGATTGTGCAAGAGGTATCTGTTTAGCTCCGCATAGTCCACCACCTTGACGGAGGAGGGATGCTGGTCAGAAGGCTGACCTAGGTGGAGAACAACGGGTAATCAAGTCACCTTTTAAGCAAAAAAAAACCAACAACAAATCAGTTATATTATGGGTGTAGTTTGTTCTCCGCAAATTAAATATGACATATTATTTCAAAATGTACTTACTTTTGTTGTATGTAATACTTTTGCAAATTACTGACTACGAAACTTAAAATGATATTTAAAACTTTGTAAGTAGCTATGACATAGAATTCAATCAGTATTTTAACTAAACTGTTCTTTTTATATTGAATTATTTTTGCATTTATAATGTTTATGATGTTATTTTAACTAGGTTACCTATAGTTGAAAATTGTTTTATTTCATATAAATAGAGAACGAACAAAATAGCATAGTAATTTAGTTTTTCCCCCTATTCCTCAAAGTGGGCAATAATGTTGGAAGATTTGAGGGGGACGGTAGAAAGCTCAAAGAAAATTAGGGGTTTTTAAGCAGTTTAAGGGACGCTGATAAATAAATAACTGTCAATTCAAAAGAAAAACAACTTGAATAAACTTACCAATACCTCGATCACTAAATATTCCTATTTGACTTTGAGGAGTTCCCTGGTGTATTTTTGAAGTCGAAGGTCCAACGCCAATGAAATTATAATGGGACCAACCTAGAGAACCCTTTTCTCATCAAATCATCTAAATTGGTTCATAAACAAAGATGTTATGCCCGAACATTTATAATATATGTATGTACAGTCGAATTGAAAACCTGCTCCTTTTTTGAAGTCAGTTAAAAATGGCGAAAAGTCATGTTTTCCTGTTACGCATTTCGACAGTCCTACGGAATTATAATACCACGTAATTCAAACTATAATCGTTGTTTACACTGTGCTATAGTGAAACAACTAGTACTCTTAGCTTTAATTGTATTATCATTTCAATCTCTGTAGCTACTGTTTTTTTTTATTTATTATGTTTTTGTTAGCTCGTGTGCAACGTCCACACCACATGCAGTATTTGTGGCAATCGATCTCTACAAATTTTATTAAACACCTCGACTTTTCCGGGGTGATAGACAATTTTTATTTGCAAAGCGGTGACATGGAGGTGGACCTAATGAATTTGACAACCAGTGGTCTGTGTCGACATATCTGCTAACTTCCATTAGCAGTTTCGCCAGCGTGAATTTATTGACTTTGTAATTAATAATTTAAATATTTATAAGAGAACACTTATGAGATTACTTACACTCCATACACGTTTTCATAATCTCCTTTTAAGTGTATATAAATTATTCATTTGAAATAGACATCAAAGCACACAATTAAGCCTTTTCAAGTCAAAGGTTTCTAATTACTTCACAATACCTATTTAACATCTTGAAAGTTAGTTGGTATATTAATAATGTCCGTATGGATTGACAAGCCACTCCAGATTTTAAAAGGAAACTCGCACCCTTATTTAGTAGCAACAATAGATAATTTTGTAGATCGAATTCTGGAATTTGTAGTACAGTGTATTAAAAGTTATATTAATGTAAAAGTGGCTCCGACTCCTCCCGACTGAGGAGCCACCTGTTATTCGGAAAGTACCTAATGAATATTTTCGAAATTGTTGTGTAATTTAGTAGTAAGCGTGTATAGTACCTACAAAAAATCTCGGTCAGGTACTGCTAAAATACAATACTTTTAGTATGGCTCCTCAATCTATATATAAGAGCGATTATATCAAAGAAATTTGTCGGTCAATTAATATATTCGATCTAATAATAATTTAGTAGTAGCTGTTTTCAAATTTGTAACATATAAATAAAGTAGTAAGACTAAGTAAATTTTTGTAAATATACGCATTTCATTTGGCTCCTCAATCCAGGCGTTGTACAAATAAATAATTGACTGTATCTATCTGAGATCACAATAAAATCAAAAGCTATAGACTCTAACATTTAGTACAAATTACTACTAAATATATATGTACAATTCAACATTGCACATATTCGGTCTCTGGAAAAAAAACTGTTCTATATTCCTTAAGAATTCGCTAACAAGGGTGAACATATTATATGAACTGAGGTAAACATTAGATTTACAGGGTAAAGAATTACACTTATATTTATTAAAATGGTGAGCGATTTTGGAACTGATTTTAGACTAAAATGTGATTTTTCGCTGGAAGCGTGTGCGTTCTTCTTAGTGAATAAATATTATAAACATTTTTATATGTAACAAATAAATGAATATTAATTTTCATGAAAATGGACGAAATATCTAAACCTTTCTGAATAAAAAGAAAAGTTATAGATAATTATTATTGCACCTACTTCTAAAAAATATGTTCCATAAAAATGTAAATTTAAGAAGTACACCGTAAAATTAACTAGTTCATTTACCGTGAAACCAAACCTTTAATGGCCTATTGAGTAATAGCGTTTACCAACGAACTAAATAGCGTCAGTGTCTATTATGGCGCAACTCGATAAAATTTTAACATATCTACTAGTTAAAAGGTAACTGCATATTGTAACTTGTATTGCTTAAATTAATATGTTCCATATACATATAATCCTTAAAAAGGTATTCGAGTTATTGGACTATTTTATTATAGTTGGCCTAATAGCTCCGTTAATTTAGATAATAGCTGCTATATCTGAGACGTGAATAATTTTATGTCGGCTTTAGAACAATGAAACAAGTTACCGTGTTCTTATTTGATAATTTATTGCCTAATTACATGACGTTTATACTTAAAACGTTTATACTTTTTTATAACAGAGGGTTCACATTCTATACATATTCGGTCTGTCTGTTTATATTTTCTGTGTGCGCGAAAACCACTTACCCGATTTATATGTTTATTTTAATTCATAGCTATGTTATATCGCCAGGTAAAGAAAAAATAACATAAAGTAACATACGAAATAAGCAGTAATGATAATAGTGAATCAATTCTGAAAAAACACGCTTTTGGGGTGCTTAAATGGCTTATGCAGAGTAAACCATACGAGATATATTAAAATAATGTTCTACATAATTGTTGATCTTAAAAAGACCAACAAAAAAGTCAGAGCTAGCAGATATCTATCTTCTAAGGATCACCCACAATAAGATTTTTGTCTTCCGTCATTTGAGCGAGGGCAGCATTACTCACGCGTGCGCTCCACCGACGGCATTCTGTAGTGACCAGACCCGCGGGCACAGCTAGTTTTGATACAAATATAAATTTCTTAGTAAATAGTTCTTAGTATTATAAGCCGTATCACTATACGGCTGGTTCGTACTTATACAATATAACAATCAAAAATATTTTATGTGCCTAACTTAATTTATTTCATTACTTGTTTACGTCTTACCTACTTTATTTATTTATTTGCATTTATATGTACAGGTATGTATATATAAAGTAAGTAAAACTTTCTGACATATAACTCGATAAGGATTCTGAAACTCGTAAAATAAACTGTCAATTTGTGAAACCGCTGCTACACATAATAGAAAACGCTATTTGCATCGAAATCATGAGCGAATTTACATTTTGATACATACATTATTATAATAATTTCAGCGAGAACGTTCATCATTTTTAAATAAAAGGACCTCTTTCTAAGTAGCATGATTTGCTTAAAATCATCAAAAAAACTACTAAACATACCTACATTATTAGTAAGGTGAATTACATCTTCGTTTTAACTAGAATTTAGTTGTCAACGTAGTACAAAATCAAGCCAACTTTTACTCCCACATTATAAAAAGAATATATTGATCAAATTTTCTACAAATTCTTCAAAAGTCATCAAAAACAAACGCATGAACTTTGGTAATTTACGTAACGTGAACATTTGGACGAAAACGAGGTCATTTACTACACTCAAGGTGCCTTATGTCCGTAAATGAGAATTTGTAACTGCATAAGATTCATATCTCATGAACGAAAGACCCTTTATCATTTTAGAATACGCTTTCTAATCAGAGCCACACAATGTACACTAAAATAATATTTTTTGTGTATATTGTTTTTTAGGTAATTATGACAACAAAAATTTAAAGATATAAATAAAGACCATGCTATGCGATGATATATGTGTACAAAGAGAGTGTAAACTGTAAAGAAATCAGTATGACGATTCGTCAGGTCTAGAATTGAGAGAGCATTTTACATCCAAGTTCTAAATCGTGTTTTATTATAATATCTACTAGCTGTATACACGGCTCCGTTCGCGGATATTACTAAAAAACCTTTTTTTTATTTTTTGTGCGGAACCTTAATTATTTTTCTAAAATAAAAGTAGCCTAAGTTATTCCTTATAACATCAGCTATCTGCCAGTCAAAGTCCCGTCGAAATCGGTCTAACCGTTTCGGAGATTACCAGGAACAAATAGACAAACAGACACGTTTAGTAAAAATGTTTTATTTTGACATTAAAAATAGACGCTTGCATTTTATTATATGTATATATAGATTGATTCTAACGCAGAAAGAACATCACAGATGCAATAACAGAGTTATGGTTACATGCTCATGTAGATTATACCTATAATTACTGACAATGAATTAAGTTAAAATAGAATTCGACCAAATGTTAAACTATCACACCGTATTATGTATTTACTAAAAAAAAATCTCTTTTCACATAGTCCAACCCCTAACTTAGTATTTCGCAAGAGCAGAGAGATACCAGAAATAACTAAATATCGGCTACAAAATAGCAACTTAAGATTAGGCACGGTATGTCTGGAAGGTAATACGAATTAGGGGAATACGAGATCATTAGCATGAGTTCGCCTCGCTCTCGACAGGATTTTTGTATGTTTTTTTTATTTTAGAGTTTGCATATTTTGTTTCATAATCATACCAAGTTTAATGCTTATATGTATAAAAAACGTTGAAATAACACATTTCTTGTATGGGATCATCCTTAATATAGTACTTTAATACTGTACTTTTTATTATTACTAGTGGTCGCCCAGTAACACATTGGAGGTGTTACGTCCGCTACATCCAGGGGACTGGACATCCTGAACAGAGTCAGACAGTTTTTCATGTCATGGCGGAACTGTACCTTTTGTATAAGGTTCGAGTTCAACCGTGATGGGATTTTATTCGCATTTCTGGGATAGTTCTGCTCAATACCTCCTCGATGCCCTAGATAAGTTACAGCGATAGGATTTCTTCATTGTAAATGATACAGACATCATTAAGAACTTAGAACCGTTTCAGATGCGATGGCGCATTGTCTCGCTGAGCGTGTTTTATAGTCTGTATCAAGTTGTGTGTTCTGAAGAGCTATTTGACCTTATCCAATCATCTCCCTTCATTATCATCTTCCAAAACATTTGGACTTGTTTACCAAGCAAGAGACTAAGGTAGCATCATTACGACATGAAAAAAAAATTTAGGCTCTTACCTGCCCCTCGGCTTAAATTCTGGCTACGCCAGAATAAAATATAATTAATAATTAAAAAAATAGGTCATGTATCACCAGATTAAATAGGAAAATATCTACAGTAGGCAATATCTAATTTACTTCTATCTCAGGGATCACATTGAACATACGAGAGGCTGGGCATCCTGAACAAAGTATAAGCCACAAAATCGGCTGTGCATGGAAAATCGTTCGCATCTCTGGGATAGTTCCGTCCAATACCTTCTTGATGAACGGAATAGGTTGCAGTTACGGACTGTGTTCGTGTTCCTTGTGAATAAACAGAAAACTAGCAAATTAGAACTGCTTCAGTTACGACGGGACATTTCTTCAATGAGCGTGTTTCATTCATCATGGCGAGTGGTCTGAAGCGTTGGTTAAACTTGAAGAGGTTTGGTAATATTTTAGAATAAAACGTCCAGTCTCTTTCACATGTATAATCTTCTAGGTTTTCACCTTAGGAAGGTATGCGACATTACACAACAATATTAATAAGTAGATGGTACAAAATGTAGTGGTCGACAAAACTTCTTTGTCTTTTTTATTTCCGTCTGCCATCCTGCGTCCGTTCGGTGTTGCCACCTCCCAGACGGTCAAGTGTGAGACTCCTCTTGAGAGAAAGGCTTGTCGCCACACCACCCCCCTACGGAGAAAAATAACCCCCCAAAAAAAAAAAAAAAAACTTAAACATATTCCTACCAGTGAAGAAAACTACAACAGCATTCAAATATTGAAAGGCGTTTTAAATCTTACTTTACGACCCGAACGTGTGGTGTATTCAGGTTTTGAAGGTTGAGTAGCAGTAGTGGTGGATACTGGAGGAGAAAGGGTAGTAAGCCCAGTAGGGTTAATAGGCGTGGAAGGGTTTGCGGAAGTTGCGGTTGGAAACGTAGTTGGAGTCCGTGCAATGGGTGAATTAGGGGTCTCGTCGTCCCCGTTTATGTACGCCGCTTTAACGCGGTCGATACTGACCTGCACATTATTCTCCCCTATCCTGATGGTAATTGTCTTATCCTTCCTTAAAATTACCTTAAAAGGTCCCTTGTATGGAGGTTTCAGTGACGGACGAACTGTATCGTCCCGCAGAAAAACGTGGCTGGTAGTTTTCAAGTCCCTATGGACGAAACTAGGCTTGCTATCGTGCCGTGATCCTGGAGTAGGCTGCAGTTGAGTCATGAAACGCCTCAACTGAGTAATAAAATTAGTCACGTCTGCGTCGGATTTGGCAGTTTCAGGAGAAAAAAACTCGCCGGGCAGGCACAGTGGTTCCCCGTACACAAGCTCGGCGGGTGAGGATTGTAAATCTTCTTTCAGAGCGGCGCGCATGCCAAGAAGTACTAATGGCAAAGCTTTGGACCAAGTTTCTTGGTGACACATTAGGGCCGCTTTCAGTTGGCGATGCATTCGCTCGACTAGCCCGTTCGCACACGGGTGGTAACTCGTGGTACGAACACGCTTTGTTGAACATAACTGCATTAGGGCCTGAAAGAGTGCCGATTCAAATTGCCGACCTTGATCTGTCGTGACCAAGCACGGAACACCAAATCGTGCAATCCAGCCGCTGAAAAATGTTTCAGCAACTTCCTCTGCCGTAATACGCACCATCGGCCAAGCTTCAGGCCATCGAGAGAATCTGTCAACCGCTGTTAGGCAATACTGGTATCCTTTGCTATACGGAAGTGGGCCAATAATGTCTATGTGCACGTGGCGGAATCGTTTACTTGGTGTGGCAAAAGTTCCAAGAGGCGAGCTAGTGTGCCTGGTAATCTTGCTACGCTGGCAAGCAAGGCAAGCCTGAGCCCAGTTTCGGCAATTCTTTTTCACATTGGGCCACACGAATCGGTCAGAGACCATTTTTGCGGAATTCCTTGCACTCGGGTGACTTAAATTATGGATCTTATCAAAAACCGCGCGACGGAATTTTTGGGTGACGAACGGCCGTGGTTTTCTAGTAGATGTATCGCAATATAGGGCGATGTCTGTCCCAGGGACTAGAACTTTTTCCAGTTTGAGGGACGAGTCACTCATCATCTTGCGTAGCTCTTCGTCTCCTTCCTGATCTTCGGCAAGTTCATCGAAATTATCTCCGAGACGAATGGTGTCGACACGAGACATAGCGTCTGCAACCACATTGTCTTTTCCACTGATGTGGACGATATCAGTCGTGAATTGTGATATAAATGATAACTGGTTCAACTGAGCTGGAGGTAGCTTCTCTCGCCGCTGCGAGAACGCATAAACCAAGGGTTTATGGTCTGTGTAAATCCTCACATGTTGTGCCTCCAAAACGTGTCGAAAATGTTGAACAGCCTCATAGACTGCGAGTAATTCTCGATAATAGGCCGGCCAGGTGGATTGCCGGGTGGTAAGTTTCTTACTAAAAAATGCAAGAGGCTGCCAATTATCTTCCACGCGCTGTTGGAGGCATGCTCCCACGTGAGTGGAAGAAGCATCTGTGAAAAGTCCCAGAGCTGCAGCAGTCTTTGGGTGAGCCAAAATGGTAGCATTGGCTAAGTGATCCTTGCATTTCTGAAAAACCCTCTCTAAGTCCGGCGTCCAAGGGACGGGTTTATTACCCTTCAGTTGTGTAGAGGCTAGCATATCTATGAGGGGAGCTTGTAGTTCGGCCGTATTAGGCAGGAAACGGCGGTAAAAATTAATCATTCCTAAAAATCTGCGCAACCCTTCAGCTGTTTTAGGTAAGGGGTAGCTTTTTAGGGCTTCAATTCGTTCCAATGGTGGACTAGTGCCATCTTCGGAAATCCGGTAGCCCAAGAAAGTCACTTCCTTGGCGCCAAAGACGCACTTCGAGGCATTGACCACTACACCAAATTCGGACAGACGTTGAAAAAGTGCTCGAAGGTGCTGAGTGTGCTCTTCAAACGAGCGAGAGAAAACCAGGATGTCATCGACATAAGGGAAACAAAACTCAAAGCCCCGCACTACCTCATCTATAAACCTTTGAAAGGTTTGTCCCGCATTTCGTAGCCCGAACGTCATATATGGAAATTCATATAATCCGAACGGCGTGATTATTGCGGTTTTGGCTATATCCTCGGGATTAACCGGTATTTGTTGATACGCCTTAACCAGATCAACTGTGGAAAAAACTGTAGATCCAGCCAAGTTATGGTTGAAATCCCCAATGTGGCGCACGGGATAACGATCGGGGATCGTACGTGCGTTTAAAGCGCGGTAATCCCCACAGGGGCGCCAGCCATCTTGGCCCTTCTTTGCCATATGTAAAGGTGAAGACCAAGGACTTTTTGATAGGCGCGCTGCCCCACAAGTGACCATGTCTTCAAATTCTTTTTTGGCTGCCAGCAATTTCTGTGAAGCGAGGCGACGCGGACGACATGCGACTGGTGGGCCATCTGAAGTGGTAATATGGTGCACCGTCGAGTGTTTGATAAACCGGTGGACACCAGGGGGCCGCGTGAGATCCGGAAATTGCTCCAAAATTTTTATGAGTGGCGAATCTCCGGCAACGATTGTTTTCACACTGGGCTGTGTCACCTGTGCAATGGTAGCAGGTGTGGACATCCTTGTGGTACCATCTATAAGTTTTCTGTTACGGCAGTCTGGCAAGAGGTGGTAATGAGACAAAAAATCAGAACCAATTATAGGTGTGCTCACGTCTGCGATAGTAAAATTCCATCTGAAAACACGGCGCAATCCTAGGTTCAACTGTAGTGAAATGGTGCCGTAAGTTTTTATAGCGCTACCGTTGGCCGCGCGAACGTCAAATTCAGTCGGATTATAACGACCCTTAAGAAGCTGGCGTGGGTAACAGCAAATGTCTGAGCCCGTGTCGATCAAATATCGAATGTTGGACCCCGAGTCTCCGACAAATAAACGACGGCCGGGATGGTCGGCACAGTCAGATGCCGTCGCTACTGACTGCTGTTGGCGTTTCCCGGTTGGTTAAGCTTCCAGCTACAAGGAGCAATGCACTTCTGTGCCTTTGTGGAAAATTTCTTGTGGTACCAACAGAGGCTCGTAGACTTAGATGAAGACCTGGAATTCGGACGGGAACGTGAGTTAGATCTGTTCCTTCGAGGTGAGCGTTCGGCAATAAGGGCATCAACCTTTTTCGACAGTTCAAGCAGGCTATTCTTGATACTGTCAAGTTCGTTGTGCTGAGGTGCGGACGCAGCATGCACACCCATTGAAGTGGAAGTCGACGGAGTTTCAACAATGGCATCGGCAATTTGGGCCACTTTGTCTAGTGGCAAATCGAGTTGGGCCATGAGGATCCTTTGAACTTCATGTGGCAAGCGGCGCATCCATAGTTCGCGCAATATGCCTTCATCACCGACGGTTGTGCCAGCCAGTGAACGAAGGTGGCGAAGGAAAGCAGAAGGTTTCCTATCTCCCAGTTGCTCTTCGCTTAATAACTTTCTGACCCGCTGCTCTTTCGAGGATGACAACCGGCGAATGAGCTCAGTCTTGAGGTGCTCATATCTATTAGTACTGGGCGGGTTGGATAACACATCCTCTACCTCATCAGCCACCCGTGCATCCAGAACGGATAAAACGTGGCCATACTTAGTTGCGTCTTGAGTAATTCCAGCTATCTCAAATTGAGCTTCTGCTTGGGCGAACCATAACTTTGGTTTGTCCTCCCAGAAATTGCTCAATTTAATTGCTACTCCACTTACGTTCGAGGGTCCAGTGTGTGCAGGGGATAAAAGTGTTAATTGCCTTTGCAATTCTTTGACCTGCCGTTGTAGTTCCTTTTCTAATGACATTGTAAAATATATATATATTTAAGGAATAAATCAAAAGAAACAATTAGCAATTACAATGTAACACACATATGAGAATAATTAATAAAAACTATAAAACACCGAGTTGACAACATACATTGAAACAGTACAATTATTGATCCGAGTAATAAAATTATTTACTACAATGGTTATTAAATAGTAACTTACTTCAACACCTGGTAAAAGTTTCTAAATATAAAACAAAATGTGTAGATGAACTAGTATACACATAAAGGTATTGTTAAATTAGTAGGTGCATAATTTTATGTAAAATGCATGGTATTAATAAAAAAGACTTAAATACAATACAAGTAGTTAAAACATATGTTGTTGCATTCAGTTGCAAGTTATAAACTGAAACTAAAGGTTTTTAGGTTAATATATAACTTACACTGCACCAGATTGAAGGTAAATGGTTCAATATAGGTACTTTACATTTTAAATTCACCCTTAATTTAATATTAAGTAAGTTACACTACCATTCATATTTTAGTAATGTTAACAATATAATACTAAACTAAACAATAATATATATCTGTTAGTTTTAATTATACTCAGGAAAATAGTCTCATATACTATACAAGACAAGCAGCACACTAATTAAATACTTTAATTACAAAAGCATAATAAAAAATTACAGAAATGTCATAAAGTTTTGTAAATTTAACTTAAAATATGAATATCTACTTAAGATGTCTATTATAATTTAAATACAATGAGGGAAAATGAACACTTGATTAAAAATTCTTATTGTAATTCTCAAATCATCAGCATGATCATCAAATAAACAAGGTTGGGCCTCGTTAGATAACAAACTGCACTTTCACCGTAGAATTATCAAAATTAAAAATGCAAAATGATTCACCGAGTGTCTGCAGGATGGATGCCTCACCAGGGAAAACTGATGTCTTCCAATTGTAGGTGTGAAGGTAGTGGCAGGATCAAACAGTAATTGGTGCAGTCATACACCATATATGCCAAGAATGGTTCAGCAAACAAACATCAATCTCATGTGTATATTCTGTCGCAGCTTAGAGCGTTCAATATGAGCATCAATTGGACATGACCGTCTAACCCAGTTTGTGTAGTGACGTGTGGAACTGGGGTCGTGTGCATTTGTTTGTCAAATATCCAATGCCCATAGGTATGAAAGTGATAAACGCAGCAAATGCATATTCTGGAGCACACTGTTCTTAGCACTGCGTTTATGTAAGTAAACTTGCGTTGCACGCGAGGTAGGTCACTTTCACAAGACGAACGGGGTCACCACTGAAGAGGTTTGGTAATATTTTAGAATAAAACGTCCAGTCTCTTTCACATGTATAATCTTCTAGGTTTTCACCTTAGGAAGGTATGCGACATTACACAACAATATTAATAAGTAGATGGTACAAAATGTAGTGGTCGACAAAACTTCTTTGTCTTTTTTATTTCCGTCTGCCATCCTGCGTCCGTTCGGTGTTGCCACCTCCCAGACGGTCAAGTGTGAGACTCCTCTTGAGAGAAAGGCTTGTCGCCACAAACTTATCATCTCCCTTCCACTACATAACCATGCGTACTAACTAGTGTACAGCTACACGATAGCATCCATCTCGGTAAGAAAAAAGAGGTTTGCATATTTTTATGTTTCCCCAATGAATCGATCCAAACAAGGCGTGAAGAGGCATTTCACACTGTCGGTCACGTTGTTTCTGGACTGTAACGTACTTTACAACCGGTACTCTGTAGTCATTTTTCCGAACTAGTGATATCAAAAAGATAACAAAAGGGTACATACGTACCTAACGAAACGTACAAACACCTAGATATACTTACATGGCTGCGAGCAATGAACTAAGTATATTCTCTTGCGAGCAATGAACTAAGTGTATTCTCTGACAACGAAGATTTTAAACATTGAATTATTTACAATGCATCCCATATCAAATTTGACTATCTCAGCAAAATTTGAATAATACATTACATATGCACGTAGCGTAGTATCCAAAAAAAATCATAATTCTCTACTTAGTTATAAATGTGACACTAGGTTTGATTAATAAGATTAAATATTTATAAGTACTAGTGGTCGCCCAGAGGTCGAAATTCGACCATAATTCATTAAAATTATAAGTATGAACATTATTAAGATTCTATTTTCAAAGACTATATACTTTTATAATCACAGATTTAGCCAAGGCTACACTGTTAATTTTCCTATTTTTTCAAACAAATTACATTCAAAAAATGATTAAATTAAAGAACACCTTTTTTAATCATTTTAAAGTAATTTATATATATATGGCAAAGAGAGAGAGATCAGATTAGACTGTCGAAGACACCAGGATTTTCCTTGATATCTTAATTATGGATACATAGATTTTGTGGGCGTAATCTGGGTTAGGTGCAGGTATTGTAGAGATGTACAGGGTCTGACAATCCAAGTGAGCATGATGTCGGTTTATTTGGGGTTGCCCCTAGTAGCCTCCAACCTCCTCTATATAGCCACCCCATGCCTCGCATGTCTAATGTTATCGCTGCGCGTAGGTGACCTAGTAATTGATCTTGAACGTCCTCACGATCCGAGGACTTGAGCTAGAACCATCCTTCAAGCCCGTCGTTGACTGCTTATGTGGATACACAGAGCACACCTGTTTCTAGCGCGCGGCATCTCTACTTTTTTCCCATTTATTTTATTTACGCCGTATTTTGAATTCCTGTCATGATTGCTATGAAACATGATTTCTTTTTTAAATAGTGACATAGACACGATTTTCTGACATATATATTATGGTTATGTTTGATATTCAGTAAGACTATAGACAAATAATATTAATCTATTCTCAATTTGACCATAGACTTTAACAATAAACAAAAGTGTCTATGCGTGTGTGTGTGTCAAATACATGGTAGTGTGTGTAATGTTTTTTTTATTGATTTTATGTATCTATAATGAATAATTTAAATAAAATATTAGCATTCTGCACTCCTTCTCTATATAAACTATAAGTGTGGGAAATTTCATTCTTCTCCGTCCGCGCAATTTTCGTAAAAAAGGGGTACAAAGTTTTTGCTTCACGTATTAATATATAGATTTTGATTTTCTACTCTTAGAAATAAGTAGAGACCTACCACAATGAAGTAATGATGGTACAGTGGTCGCATGTACCGACATCGCGTCGATCGACGTGAGTTCGTATCCTTCCAATGACACTGAGTTTCAATGAAGGAAAACATTGTGAGGAAACCATATAACTTTTTTTTAATATCCAACTGGATAGCTAATACCCTCAAGTTGAAAATCTGTAGCCAAGTACCTATAGATGTGTTCCGGCAGCTACCGTCTTGAGCCATATCGTCACTTACATTAGGTGAGATTGTGGTGAAATGCTAAACCTATAACGAAAGGAACGAAGGATAACGAAAAAAATACAATTCAAGTTATCTATATCTAATCTGTATATCTATATAATATATATAATAAAATAGAAGTGTCTGTTTGTAATGTCAAAATAACACATTTTTAATAAATTCATAATATGAAAGTATACACGCTACCGATAAGAAAAATCCGTTTGTTCCGGGTAATCTCCGAAATGGTCCGACCGATTTTGGTTGGACTTTCACTGGCAGATAGCTGATGTTATAAGGCACAACATAGGCTACTTATATTTTAGAAAAAATATGAAAACCTTTTTGTATACCACGCGAGCGGAGCCGCCGGCACAGCTAGTATTCAAATAAAATACATGATCGACGACTATAATTCAGTCTTAGCATCAAAACATTATATGTACTTAGAAAGTGTGAAATATCTACGTAGTTTGAACATACATAATTTTATCGCTTTAAAAATTCGTAGTAGAACCCGCGTCAATACAATACAATACATACGCGTTACAATACATACAGTGCATTATAGAAACGTCTTTTACATAAATGTTTTTGGCAAATTATCCTTTTATTCTCCGACATCTCTCAATCTACCCGTTTGTCTGTTAGTGCGCTTATAACTCAAGAACCGTGTAATTGTTTTGGTGTATTTGTGTATTTGGTGTATGTGTGATGTACTTCTCTGCTCTTTAGGGTAGTAGAGTAAAGTTACATAGCCTATAACAACATTCCACAATAAAAAATATATAAAATGTATATCACGTATGACGTAGACTGGTAGTTCCAAAGATTAGCACTTTCGAGCTCATTGCTTATTAATGATCAGTTTACATTTTTATCGGATATATAAAAATGTCTTAAGAATCGAAGCAGCAACCTCTGAAGTATTATTTGACACATATTATGACCACTGTTTTTTTTTTTTTACGTTCTGCATATACTGTTAGCCATAAGGGCTCTGGAGCCTCGAACGGCTTTTACAGCTTCACCGGACTTGGGGGCGAGCGCTTAAGGCACTCAGCCACGAAAGCCAAGCAACAATTCCGAGGGTGCCAAAGTGGCCGAGCTCGCCTCGGGCTGTTGCAGAGATTGCGAACATATCGCGAGTTGTCTATTGTCTTAGCACTCGATTTAACTAACTATACATATACGAGTATACATGTCGCTATCCTCTGGGAGGAGGGTAATTGACAAGTGTATATGTAATTAGTAATCTGTAATTATGTCCACTGCACCACGAAGAGGTTAAATACTATTTTATTTAAACCATAATACTTATGCAATGTTTTATCGATAGTCTTATGATCATTGAATAATTATATACATAATGGATTAAACATTTTATTTATAAAATATTAAACTTACAAAATAAATTAATAACATTGTCATTATAGGGTCAATACTAATAATACCTTAAAATATTAACATCCAACGTTGCATGGACGGGTCGTGTACAAGACTATACTATGATTATAAATAATAATATCGACATTTGAATTTGTATATTTTTTCTTCTTTGTCATAAATGCTTTGCTTATAATACTTGTTCATTCGAAATTGATCCAAAAAGTTTTAGGTATCCCGGGTTGCTTCAGACACTCATTCCAACTATCTGAATAGGCAGATTTTTCATCTATAGTTGCTTTACCGAGTATTTCTTTTTTAGCCATTTTCGTTTTACACCCTAAACTTATATATATGCTGACTTTGTTCAAGTTGCTTTTGAAAACTGCAAGCTTCACTGTTGATGACTTTGGATCCCAACGGGCGGATATCGTTGGCACAAATCTGTCGCTTTTCCAAAAGCATTCAGCTTTCTTGGCTTCTAATACCGTTGCTTTCAAGTAAAGTGGTGCTGAAAAAAAAGACAAAAAAATTTGTATAAGTAGGTAACATTGACATTTTTTACGACGACCGACAAGCCAGACAAAGAAATCTTTACAAATAAAGATACTCATAATGTTAGGTGATTAATCAATTATTAATCTATTTGAAATTGTAAACTCGAAGCTTTGAAGTCACGTCGGGCAAGTTGTAGGTTTTAATTTAATTACGACAGTATAGGCAATTGAAATTTAGTGTATAATTGAACAAGGTATTTTTCCATTAAAACATATCTTGCTATTAACAATTTACTAAGAATAAAACACTAAACGTTATAATGAGCTAATAGTCAAGACATTTGAAATTTTCTTGTATTTAGGTACTACTTATTCCTTGCAAATAGGCCAAGAATGATATAATTACACATTAAATTAAAATAATCATTTGCGGTTGAGCACGCCCGCCACGACCGTCTCCAGCGGCAATCAAACCTAGGTCCGTTCCTCCGACATGAAGCCCTTGAGCCAGGAGCCGCTCGCGCGATACAGTGACACTGCATTCATTAACTATCGAATTACACACATGACACTGCACTTCACACAAGCACACCACCCAGGTAGGGGAGACGGGCTGGTAGTGACATTTTTGTCTATAAACTGACACAACTTTTCACACGTTCACACGTCAATTTATGGACCTCATATAAGATTTTTTATTTAAATAATGAAAAATAAAATAATTTATATGAATAATTAGTCAACAGCTAGGCTAGTTCCTTGTATAATGCGTAATTACTCACTTAAAGGAGCGCTCTTCCCACCTAGGTCGTTCGCGAACTACCCAAGACTACCGAATATGCTAGCGAGACAGTGCGAGGAGTGCACACTCAGGCTAATAAGTACAATAGAGTCTGAATGACTATCTCGGTAATTGATTAGGCCTCGGTAATTGAGTATAGACACTCGGTGATGTGTCTCTATACTCGGTACGTGTAATCGAAGCATTATTATTAGAAACGACCGGCCTTCCAGGGTTGCTTATGTTTGCATTATTATTTAACACACATTCGTCTCGACAACTCTCTCCTTATTAATAAGCAAAGAGCGTTGCGTGGATGGGCTGCATATATTACAGTACGGTTATAGCTGCTGTTTAGACATTGGACGTTCTAACGAGTTCCTTTTTGAACGAAAAGTTTACCCCCTGTTACAATAAACTGCCTTCGTATGTATATTTAATATTATCGCAGACATAAAATGCATCGCATCTTGCATCTCTTCTCGCATCGCGTCGTCTCAAAATGTACCTTCGGAACTAATGATACACGTTACAGACTCAGTTTACGTGCACTCCCTAACGATCGGTGTGTGTTACCATATAATATCATATTGTTTTAATTTCATGTAAAGCTTCATGAACAGTTATTCAAACTAAAAGAGTACTCCTTTATAATGCACCATTATAATATTGTGCTAACATATTATTAGCTAGTATTGGAAAATGAGCCTTCCAACTTTCGGTTCCATTGGTTTGAATATATCGGAAAAACCTGTATTCCATATCACAGTGAAACATACCCCTAAATAGGACATGTAAAGACTATTCTATATACTATACTACGTACCTATGTAGCTAAGGTTCTTTCTTATGTTTTTTACCTAATCAATGAACAAACGAAATGAACAGAATATGGACAGACATTCAGTAAACATTCGTTTACAAAGTCAAAATAAAAATGGTACAATAGTTTTCTTATGTAGAAGAAATAAACTGATTACTCAGTTTCACTGTTATGTTGCCGAACTTCGGCTTTGGTACAAACCAAATTCGGCTCAATTCTAATATGAACCCGCAAAATATATAACTAATTCTTTCTAGTTCACTTTTCACAAAATCATACACATTCAAGCTATACTTAAAATGTTAAATTCATGTAAAACATAACAGTTTAGGGTAGGTTTATTACCGGTACCCGGTACCGGTAAAACATCGAAGTACCAGAAAAAACCTTCAAAACATCGGTATTTTTTTGGTATTTTTACGTTTTCCTAACGTGGACATCCATAGTCAACAAGTGGTTTTATTAATTTAGGCCTTGTAGTACTTGTTTAATATCAGTCAGAATGTCAAAACATGTTTACAGTAGGTAAATAGTTAAAATGGAGTAGAGATTGCATTTTTAATAGCTATGAATGATGATGCTAAGTTAACAATCTAATTCGACGTGAAACAATGGCTTAATGGTGTTTTTCCCAGTTGCTCATTAGTACAACTACTAATAACAGTAGTTTTAAACTTACCAGTAGTATGATAGACCTACTTAATATCCTGGAAAAAGTAAATTAACTTAATTTCTTTCAAAGCGTTACCTAATAATCATTCTCAGAACGTCTGTAATAGTTATTATCGATATATTTGCTCAAAAAACCCATTTACGAAGCCTGTATACCTTATTCGAAAGTTAAAAATTACGCACCATACAACGGAGCGTGTGGTAAATTGTACACCGCCGTACGTATCCATTACGGTTTTTTTTTATTTTCATAATAAATATATAAGAATTCCACCAGAGAGTTTCATATTACGAGAATAACTAAGCCGAATAATCGAACCGTGGAAACACTTTTTATTCATACATTTGTCTTACTTCAATACTAAAGAGAAAATGAGACGAAAGATGTACTTTTAATTTTCACCACGCGAACGTGACGCCATTTGCAAATACGCGCCTTATTCATATTAGAAACGTCAAAGATTGTTGCGATTTTCTGACTGATATTTAAAAACAAAATAATACCTAATATGAGTGGAGTGAGCGTGGAATCCGATATTAATATGGAATCTACTCCACCTGATATCTTGAATGAAGCGCAAATTGCGGGTAATATTTCCAAGAGTAGGGACCTATCTGTATAATTTCTTATTTATTATTAAAATAATAACGGAGAAGCTTGTTTCATTACTTACCTATTGTACTGTTTTCTCGCAAATGTGTCGAAAAACGTTGTATGATACGAGTGCGGTCTTCGTCTCGGGCATACATTCGTCTACTCGTGTGTAAAAACCAACTGACCGCACTTGTATCATAAACAGCAAACTATTACCGCACGCTCCGTTGTATGGTGCGTAATTTTTAACTTTCGAACAATGTATACAGGCTTCGTAAATGCATTTTTTGAGCAAATGTGTTGAAAAATAATTTACTTAATACTGTTCTTTCAACAACGTTACGATATTACAGCAAATGGAATAGATAAAAACGTCGTTAATCGAATTAATGAGCGTAATTCGTTTGGTAGCTTCAACGCTAAATTACTTGCATAAACTTAAAACATTTAAACATTTATTGGCACAATTATGACATGGAAAACCGATTTCAATTAATAATTCAATAATATATGTTTAACTAACAATTGCAATACCTAGCTCAAAGTAAATTGTGAACGGACTCTGAAATTTACAATGTAACGGTTGCATTTTTATACGTTTACAAACTAACTGGATTGGTTAGATTAGGTTGAAACTGTGATCATAACGAGTGCCAGAAACAAATTAGGCGTTGAAAATTCATATTATGAAGTACGATTATCAGTACAACTTAGGTGGCAAACAAGCGTACGGGCACCCTGATGGTAAGCGGCTACCGCAGCCTATGGACGTTTGTAATACCATAGGTATCAACTAATGCGTTGTCGACCATGAACCCCTACCCCAAGGAGCCCTGGAAACCCTATTCACCGCAGGAACAAAAAACAAGGTTATTTCGCTGCGATCCTCTGTAGGGTGGAAGTATTCCACCAGTCGGGCTGCGCCAAGTAGTGAGAAATCTCAACCTGTGCCCCACCTACCTCTCTTAACCAAAAAACTAACCCTAATACCCTCAAAAATTCAAATTCTTTCAATTCAATTCCCTGTTCACAATCTATCGAAAGTTTAAAATCTAACTAGACTATTTATAAACTAACAGTTCGCAGGTACAATAATCCGGTAGTAATAACAACAATAATAATGTATATCATTTAAAAAATCTATAAACTATGAATTAATTATTAATTTTTTTGGTTGTACTCTAGCGTGTTTAATGCCACAACGTATTTTTTTCCAGCTAACCAATGGTATTATGGAAAAAAATATCCCATTATAAAGTGTACCTATAAAACTGCAAATACAACATTTTACAAAAAAAAAATAGCTAGGAAAAAAGTATATTGTGGCTATAAATATAATTTTTAAAAACATAATACTGAAGAACTTTCCAAGGTTTTGTATTAAAACAACGTTCATAAATTCTTCAATTCGCAAGGTAAACCTGTAGATAAACATCGTAGGGCAAACAACGAATGTCAGTACAAAAAGGAAGTTATTTGGCCTTAACATAATGAGAGTAATGTTAGTTCTATACCTTTATACTGTTCATGCTCCTGCATTGTCTGCACACTGCAACGTAGCCGGTTAACAGTTAATTGCACAATGTCGTTGAAACCGTCTTCACTCGCTGTGTACAAAAGGGTGACTTCGAGTTGTCCTTTTTTGTTTTCTCTCTGTTTAAACAAAATTTATTCTTATTTATTTATTCATAAACGGGACCACAAACAATTTAAACTTAAATAATTTTGTAAAGTAACAACGGTACCTTATAAAAACATACAAGCTTGTCTTTTGCGATATTGTGATTGCAATAAACATGAAAACGTCTTTATTTAAAGTTTCTTAAAACTACCGGTAAATATATTGTCTGTAATTTAATAGCATAATAGCGTGCGATTATAAAACAATATATTGTAAGGTTTTAGATACCTAACTGTTTTTTGGTAAATAATTAGTAATTAAAGGATGATCTCATAAAAGCTCTCTCCAAAAAGCTGCAAATGCGCGCCCACTTTATTCATGAATCATGAAACTTAAGAAAATAGCCAGTTATGGGTTTATTAATGATAAATTATTACTTTAACCTTCAGAATCAGACTAGATTGTTTTTTTATTTGCATTAAGTAATAACATTCACCTGAAAGATACCAAAATACATATAACACGCAAATAATCTATCTATATATATTATAAAACTCAACGTCTTTCTGTTTATCTGTCCGTTTATGTATCAGAGATAGGCATATGGTACCGCGGACTTATTTTTATGTACTAAGAAGCAATATTATTGTAGAAAATAGTATTTACGTATCACTATCCATTACGCCAGCGCACGCTAATAAAGCAGTTATGGTGCGCTATTTCTTCCGACTTACTTAACAAAAATTAATATTTAAGGCTAGCTGAGCGGTGTAACCTAATGCTAGATAGGCTATACTATTCCTCGTGAATCTGGATACAAAAAGTATTTTTCGAATCCGACTAGAAGTTTCAGAGATTAGCATGTTTAAACAAACAATCAAACAAAAAACTCTTCCGCTTTATTATATAAGTACAGGTAAGTATTAAGGTAAAATTTTTTTTCGTTTGTATAAACGCGCTAACTTGTGGAACTACCTGTGGGATTCCAAGTTTTTTTTTTGTATATGTTACACAGATTCATGAGGAATAGTATAGGCTATATAAGTTCACGCTGCGACCCTAAGGAGCTGAGCAACTACGTTGGCGGCGACGCGGTGTCGCACAGTGGAGAGTTTGTCGAAAAAAATTCACACGGGTGATAAAAAATAATAACAAAATTTTTATATTTTTGCAATTGTAAATACGAACAGAGTATGTTATCAGAAATATTCGATTACGTTCACGATTCGCTGATATGCAAAGATAAAAAACACATCTAATAAGACGTAAGTTGACATCGATATCTCATAAAATATTCTTAAGCAGTGTATAATAGGCACCTAGTGCGTACATGTTGGGATTGGTCGAGGTCAAACCTATTCTATTGTCGGCTGCGCCTACATAATAATAAATAAGATTTCACACGATATGACTCATTCGTTATTTTAATCACTAGTATTTTTATCTTATGAGACCATCCAATACAAACACCTAATTCGATCTATCATACTTAAAAACAAATTTACTCAAAAGAAAATGTGAAAAGCGTTTTATAAGGATCATTCGGCGTGATGTGTGAAGAGTCATTCGGCGTGATGTGTGAAGAGATATTTATGCAGGCCGGCATGACAGCGGTGACCGCCGATGGATTTCGATCTCTCAGTGGCCTCCGTTGTATTTGGATTTTACTGTGCGTACCATCAGGGACAGTACCGTCAATATGCCGAGCTATTAATAAAAAACTAACATACATAATTGGGTATTTGAAAAAAAAAGCATATCGATTTTTTTATGTATTTTAAAGCTTCATCAAAATTATGATAATAGTCAAGTGGAAAAACTCTTGAAACATTTTTTTTGTAAATTAATAATGAACAATTGAATCACACGCGCTCGGATTTATTCGGGAACGATCGGCGCGTTTTCGGTACTGAATTCAAAAACTAATTTTTTTATGAAATAAGTTTTGAAATATTGTGAAAAAATAAAATAAAAATAGTTTGTTATAAAACTTATATATGATATTTCCATTTATCACAAAAAAAATATTCAAAGACCCAAATGCAGGTAAAAACAAAAATGTAGACTAAATGACAAGACTACTCCGTTCTCTATCCGTTCTTATCATTATTAATTATAAAGTTCGTCAGAATAACTTAGCAAAAGTGGCAGTCGGTTCTGACAGTATATCGTGGAACATCCCTATAGGTAAAGAACATAATCCTACTAAGCTTAAACACCTTTTGCTCATTTTATTCCTGACACATTCCAACAAGACATTTTGAACATCTTTAATTTGGCGAATTGATAAAAAGATGATCTCATTCGTAATATGTTTAATAATTTAATTATCTTTCGTATAAACCGTGTAAAACTAAAAACTAGGACGAATCTTATAGACAACTCTTAAATACATCACAAACAGTAATAGTAATTTAAAGATTAGATTTTTTATAAGCACCTAAATTATGTTAACAGTCTAATTGTTTACACATTACATACCCGTGAATCAGCTGCAACAAGTCCACTTGCAATGGCATTTATAGGCCTCCAAATATCAGGAGTTCCGATAAGACCATTTTTGAGATCATTTTGAAATAATTTTGAATCGAAATTCCATGTCGCGGCACCTACGGTTCTGCGTTTCTCTAAAATTGATTTTTGTGTTACAGTTTCCGTTTTAGTCGCTTTAAAGCTGCTGAATGTTTTTTCCAGAAATCCAGTCTTAGGTTTAGGTTCTTCTTGGTCTGCGACCGTTGCTGATTTTCTATTGCTTCTCCGCTTATCATTTTCCTGTTTGGGCGGTTCTAAAATAGCGTATATAGTCAATGATAAAAAATGGCCAGCGAGCAGACTTTGTAAATCAGTTTTTTCTGTTGTTTTCTTAGGATCCTTCGGTTTTATGTGAAATTTAAAGTCTTCATTCCATACGGGCCAGGAACTTTCTTGTAGCGTTGTTTCGTATTTGCTGTCACCGGGGAATACCTTAATCTGAAAAATAATATATTAAACATTAATTCCTTTGAAGTAAATATTAATTTTTAACCTTCGCAAGTAAAACAAAATTGTAAAAAAAGAACGCAAGTTCCTTTAATACATAAAACTGGTTTTATACTTTAGCTACAAAAACAGGTATATTGTGATGGATTTACGTCATTTTAACTACCTACTGGAACGCGCTACTCTCTAGGTAGGTACTATAAATTTAGATCAATAAAAATATTACTGAGCACTGAGACTGAGTATTCAGCTTTAGCACCTAATTAATTACTCGAATAAGCGGTTATAAATATAATACAATCGTTATTATAGTTTTTCAAGACAAGACACATTAACAAACACTGATGCCGTAATATCTACTTACATTGAGTCAGAGTGTAAAAACTATAAATATTTCGTGAGCTAAGTTTCTATACTCAGATCGCTTTAACTAGCGATTTAACTATTTTTAATGTTTATTAATTATTATTTAATTATCATATATCAATATTACTAGAGTTTACTTTACCCAAATTAAAAATATTTAAGTAAATACAATAATTGAATTAGTATCCAGTTTTGATGTAGCTAGTTGTAAATGATTTCATTATCTAAAAATATTTAAGTTTGTAGAGATTATTTTACTATGACTTATATATAAATTCAAGGGTAAGTAATCAGAATAATTAAACATGAACTTACTTAAATTCTATAGATATCTTAAATAAAGTCTAGTTCAATAAATCTGAATGAGTAAACAATATTAAATTTATCCATATACATTCTAAGTTTACTATTTTTGTATATACAAATAATACGTAAAACATATAGGTACATATATAATCATATATACGAGTGAATATAAAATATGCAATTACTTCCTACGTTTCTCTATTTACTAACCAATTGCAAAAGCCACTTAGTTTTTTTTTTTTTAATATAATGTGTTCTTTTGATTACTTAATAAAACGATAGCATATTTTGTTCAGTTCATAGAATACCAGAGTTATAACAATGTAATCAATGACTGATTACAGTATTGTCATTAAAGCTGATAAGGAAAACAATTTTGAAGTCCATTAATATGACAAAGTAGATAAATTCTAATGTTTACTGATAAAGTAAGTTTATTTCGTAAACTTAAAATATATAAATTTAAGTATAATACAATTCATTTTTATTAAATCATTTGATTTACATATTTAAAATGAGATTCCTTAGTATTATGAAATTGTTTCTTTTTTTACATAAAATTTAATCATTGTCCAGTGTGTGCCCACGTGATGGTGGCTGTTGTTATTTTTAATAATGTAAATAATACACATTATTTTCTTGGTTGGTGATGACTTGACAAATACTGTATAGTGTTTTTGGGAACCTTAAGCCTATATACATTTCAGTTTATAAATTTGTATACCTATTATCTCTCTAAACAAGATAGGGAAGTTTATTTATTGCTATTAAAATTAAAACATGCCTATTCAATCTATGCAAAGAAATAAAGTTGAAGTATATGTTTGCTATTTTTCGAAATAACGGTTTTTTAAAACACGTATGTTAACCGAAAGTTAAACACGCGGTTCTATAATTTTTGTTTGTGTGCTTGTTTGATCGGACGAATTTCCGAAGCGATTGAACCGATTATGGAAGAGGACTTTACATGGTAATCTATGCTATAAATCATTTACGCTATTCTATTTTAACTAAGCAGTAATTATCTATATATTTATACAAGGATAACTGATTGACTGACTGTGAAAAAGTAGGATGAAAGTTTGTATGAAAATTCATTTTAAATATATTTCTACCCGTCCGAAGCCGAGGCGGGCCGTTAGTTCAGAGTACAGTTAAATCAAATTAAATAAAGACAAGGCCCTCTCGTTGGCTGCAGTCAGTTCGCTTGAGGTCCAAACAGTAATAAAACTTACTCAACATTACGGTATTACTTATTTTAGGAACTGAGCATTTATGATAAATATGCAATTCTAAATAACAGTCAATTAAGGCGTTATTAGAAGTGAAGTTTTGGGAATCTTAGAATTATGTGGTAACATATAATAAAAATAGGAAGTCATTATTGTCTATGTTAGATTCTACTGTCGTTGTCATTGTTGCTGAAAGATGTAATAAGTTATATGTAAGAGTTTTGGCGGGATCTCAAACTGTCATATAGTCGTTTTTATTGTTTATTCATAAATTTGTGTTATTTGACCCTATATTGTGTAATACAGGTGGCGTTATGCATAAATAATAAAGTTTGGTTATTGTGCACAAGTAAAGTGAATTGGAAATAATAACTTGGATCATGAATTCTGAGATGCAACAAAAACTCCCTAGAAAGTTCTAACAAGGGAGCCACCATCTTGTTAGGATAAACAAATCGTCATAACAATACAAACTATATCCATTCGATAATAGCAGTAATGGTTTTCAATAAAGAAGACCGGTTGCCAAGTTAAGAAAAAGAAGAAGAAGTTATATATAGTTGACACAGATTTGAGAAAAAGGCAGATGGAGTCCGACAGATCACGAAAATGATAGCTTTAGTATTCAATTGTGTGAATTTTGAAAGAAAACGTCATGCTATGTCAGTACCCCGTATGTTCTAATACTATATAAAAAATGTGCCGTCTTGTGTATAATTTACACAGTGAAAATTTTTCCCGAAGACAAAAAGGAAGAGGGAAAATCCTTTCATAGGTAACAAAGTTTATTTTGATATTACTTTCCGTGTTATTTGTTACTGATTACAAAACTGCAACAGTGTAACTAGGTTACAAAAACATATTTTTCTGGAAGTCATAGAAAAATATATGTATTTAGCGTTGGAAGATCATTGTATTTACAACTAAACTATCATGAAACTAAAGGTAGAGTGATAAAATTTGTCACGTAATTAGTTTGTTTGTTTGACATTGTTTCTTTGAATTTTTCTCTGCTTCTAGGAAAATTTATTATAAATAATCTTAACCTTCATTTGTTACTTTTAGACATCACTATAATTCACACAATGATCCAGCCTATTCATTGTCTGGCAAATCAGTACCTAATGTGCTTCGGGATCTTATTATAGAACCTAACACTGTTACCTTTTAATAAATATAAAACTTTTATTGCTCTTACTTCGTCTAAAACTCTGTACGACTAATATATGTATATTTCTAGTATTAAAACGGTGCCGGTCTTTCACAAAATATAACTAGTCAAAGTTTTTACAAATATACAATAAATTATCAAGAATGTATTGGGAGGGCAAAGACAAGATATTATATTCTTGGAACTTGTTCTTTAGTGATATGCGAGGTCTCATGTTAATATTGCTCGAATTGCCCGCTTTTGAAATATACATAGTTATATATACATACATTTGAAATATACTAGCTCAGCTGCTGAACCCCACAGCAAAATAGAATAAGACAAGCTATGGAAGTAAGCGAAGTAGATCAACCTAACAGTAGCAAATATCTTATAACTCGCGAATCTTACGTACTGTGAATGCAGCAGAGCTGAATAATCCAGTTTAATAATGTTCAAAACGATCTTATATAAGCAGTTAAAATTTCTAGTCGTTTTCCTTATTCACAAAGGCCATCATATTTAAAGTCATATCTTAAAATGTTTTCTAATCAAGTTATCAATCATGTACTAAACAAATGGTTTGTCGTTACATTCCTAAAAAGAACCTCGTAGAAAACACTTGGATGTTAGATATTGTATTTGGTATCTATAACTAACTACATATAAAATTGGATATTGGTAATATAAAAGATATATGAGAATTATAAACTCTAAGACTGTTTGACCGATTACCGTGAAAGTTGGAAATTTAAGTATTTACACATATGTAGCCACTGGAAAGGGCAAAATGTATGTATATGGTAATTGATGAAACAGTTAGTTTTATTATTCCTTTCTTAAAATATACTTAACATAAGAATTAATATAAGTACCTAACTTTAGTCATTCTAGTTTTCCATAAATCATTTCATCGAAAGATTTAAACTATCATTTCATCACCATTTTCTCTACTACAAGGATTAAATTTAGATAAAATATTAACTTTACCGGTCAACAAAAGAGACAAAGGACAAAGGTTTTAAATTATATGAATTCTGCATGTTGAAGTCGGCGAATGAATATTATTATAATAAAAACTCGTTGTAGTATGACCCTTCTCCTTTCTACAACATGAAATCCTTCAAGCATAACGTGAAGAGATATTTGAGAAGGCCGGCCTTACATCAACGACGAACGATGGATTGTAGATCACACGGTAATTGCTGTTGTTATTGGATTATACTGTGCTCACCATCTGTTACAGTGTAGTAGTCACTTTGCCGAACTACAATAAAAAAAAAATGATCCTTGTTATATTAAACATGAATCAAGCAAAGCCAAAGCCAGTGTACCTACACAAGTCATAGCAATTTTAAAACACTGTCATCGCGCGCCGTGTTTCTTTTTAACAATCGTATTATGTCAGGACTCAGGAGGAGTCTATTAAATAGGGCAAAAGTTCATTGGTGAGGTAATTCCGTTCTGTAATAGTCTGTTCGGTGCACTTGACTGAAGTACCTACATATTCTGATCAATAAATTTGTTATTTTTAAAAAGAGATGTAGCGCACAGACAATTTTTTGGAGAGTTCTCTCTACTTTGGGCAGCCCGACTCGTGGAATACCTCTTCCCTTCGACCTAATGTTGTGTTACTGTGGTTAGTAGTTTCCAGAGCTTCTTGGGGCGAAGAGAGTGTTGCAAGGTCGGCAACGCGCTAATGATATCTATGGTATTACAAGCGTCCATAGGGTACACTAGCCGCTTACCATCAGGCGGGCCGTAGGCTTGTTTGCCACCTTTGTAGGATTAAAAAAATACTTTTGTTTTCACGCATTATAGCAAGGAAGGCACGTTCACAATTGGTGCTCTTATTAAGTAAGAGTTTAATTCGATAAAATGATTCTAATGACCAATCAGTTCAGAAGGATGGTAAACCTCAGGGTCCTATTGATACGACAGAAAAAGTTATTACACTTACATGTCATTTTCAACACAAATCATAGAAAATAAAACTAAAACATTGTCGGTGGTCGACCGCTTTTATCTAATGATCTACGTTTTACATGATAATTAATATACTGATTGAAGTATTTGTTATTAATATCAAGAAAACCTTGGTTTTCTGTATAAAACAAACAATTCTAATTATATCACAAACGCACAATTAGTGCAGCATTCAAATAATGTTCATACAAAAATCAAAGCTAACATGAATTATATTAGATAAACAATTCATTTAAGCATAAAAATTCATTAAATGGAAACCGCAAAAATAACTAATACCTAACCTATACTAAAAATGTTTAACCAATATTTAACAAAATCACTTGTTTTTATAGTTCGCTATAAACATTAAAGGTGTGCATGCATATTTCCGAGTTCTTAGTTGTAGCTTAACTTTAAAAAAAAAACAAGAGTTGTTGCAAATAAATCTATATTTGAAATTTGTGCTATATTTAAAATAATACTAGCTAGTAATTTAATACATCGTGTGGATGTATTGATTGACGCGACGGTGGAACTACTAGGTACTACTAATCATCCTGTAAAATTTGTCACATGTACGTTAGTCAGTTAGCCTTTCCACCATCTATTATATAAAACATATTAAAAATTATAAACGTTTGATCGTGTTAATTCCAAAATGGCGATTAGGCACCAGACTTACTAAATTATGGCATGTTCTATTGCGAACTTAAATACTGCGCACAGCTTGACTGTAATTTTCGGAGTATCTTCGTAAACACTTGTTTACATTACGAGTACTTATATAAATATGTAAAATTGTATAACAACAACCTTAGTCAGATTAATTGCGGTGGGAAAATTCTGCACTTCCTTTTTATTCAAAATGTAATATAATCGTTTGAATAATGTGGGTTCTTTGGTTCTTACTTCCTAAACTAAAATGTAGATTTTTAACACCAACTTTTTGCAAATTATACAAATAATGTAAGTCACTTCAAGGGCTTCAATTTAGGCTAAGAGTTTAGGTAAAGAATGTTTATTTTTTTAAAGGCAACACAGACAGCAAAAGTATTAAATCCGGTACGGTATATCGAAATATTATACGATAAAATATCAATCTATATGCAATTTTGTTCACAAAGGATATCAATAATTTTGTTTGCTTTTGTCCTTAGTAATTAATTATATCAGATAATTGTAATTTTAACGTTTCTAAATATATAGAAAATTGAGATACAAATTACTTATAACCTATTGTTACGTTATCAATCCACTTGACATTTTCTTAATAAGTTAATAAGTAAGTTAATAATAATTTTCTTATTAGTTTTCTTGTTCGCACCTTACAGTTAGTTACAAGTGTCAATTGCCGAATTTTCCTATCGTGGTCGTTAGTCAGCCTTATTTATACACATTTGCAAGTCTGTATGAGATAACAATTCAGCTTCGTACCTACAGTATTGCCCTCAATTAGGAAAACAATTAGACTGATGTTAACTACGCTTAACGCAACGCTGCATCATTAAAGTACCTCCCCTCCATACATTGTTAATTAATGTTAAATTATGACTAAATTACTCGGTTATTTATGAACATATTGTTACTATAGGTCGATCTTATGATTGTCTTTGTTTATGTTAAACAATCTGTGCCCGCGTCTCCGCTCATGTGGACTATAGAATGCCATCGGTCGAGCACACGTGCGAACCGTGCTGTTCCCACTCAAAAGACTGAAAACAAAATGTTTATTGTATATATATATATATTGGATATATGCTATCGCTGACTTTTTCATGTCGTTTCAAGATCTACAATTATGTAGAACATTATTTTAATATATCTCTTATGGTTTACTCAGCGTAAGTCACAAAAGTGTCTTTTTTCCGAATTGATTCACCATTATCATCACTGCTTATTTCGTATATTACTTTATCTAACAAAATATATTCTATACCCTCGCCAGATAACATAGCTATGAATTAAAGGAAAAACTACGTTAATCGGGTAATCAGGTTTCGCGTGAAAAGAACATAAACGGACAGACAGACAGAGAAACGTTGAGCTTTATACGTATATATATATATATAGATAGGATATAGATATTAGTTTTGTTACAACAAGTTATTTTCATATAAAACTAGACTTACACTTTTTTTTCGAACTACTATATTGTTAGCCTTAAGGACCCTTAAGGGATTTAGCCCTTAAGGGTTTAAATCTGATGTTAAATCCGAAAAGTAGGTAAGTCAGATGTGGACAAATAGGAACCTTTTTTCGTCCGAAACTCGCAGATCAGAACCGATTCAATTCCGATTAATTTGATACATCTAGTATGGTTTACTCAGCGTAAGCCATTTAAGCACCCCTGATAAGGCTATTTCCGAATTGATTCACCATTGTCGTCACTGCTTATTTCGTATGTTACTTTATCTTACAAAATATATCCTATAACCTGGTCAGATAACATAGCTATGTATTAAAATAAAAATAAAACATGTAAATCGGATGTAGATTTCGCATGAAAAGGACAGGACAACAAACAGAGACGTTGAGTTTTGTAATTTTATAGAATAAAAGATAGGTATGTAATATAGACGTAGTTAGTTGCAATAAAATGTAATTAATGTTCTTTGGGGATAATTTCGTAGCGGCAACACTATTTTGTTGTTAATATTATTCAGTAACAAAATGTAATGTAGCTGAGTTATTGCAGAATAAAAATAGTTTCTGTTTATTGTAGTTTGTAATTATTCCACGTATTTAAGAAAATCACATTAACACTAAGACATTCGTCTTAGTGTTAATATCGCTGATATTCCAATGAATAAAATAACAATAGGAACACTAAAGTAATTTAGGTATGGCAAGCAAATAAAATCCAAATTAAAAATTGATTTATCGGTGTCTGAGTATATTATACATTTAAAAGTAGGTATGCGTGTCTATATAATTTACCTAGAGTTATCGCAATATTCAAAACATGTCCGTATGTGTACTTTTCGTTATTTTCGTTTAAAAGATTCGAAAACATTTTACAATTTAGGTACACAAAACTATTTGTAATATATACCCAAATAACTATGCAAACGACTCCGTGCACAGTCTAAACTGCTTATAAACTTTTCAAACTTACTGCAAACATGGACTAGCGACCGACTGGCGAGCTACTTAAATAATAAATTATACCTAAACCAGAATTTAATTTAAGAGCTGTCAAAATATTTGTATTAAATCTAATACTATTACTTTTACTAAGCTTTTTCAAGCGGCTGGTACTATTTCAGAATTGCCAAATATAAGTATACTTACATATGTGAGCTAGGGTAGAGACAATTCCCTAAACCCGGCCCCGGCTAAAGTCGTTAGTCTAAGCGCAAATCTTTTAAAAAATATTATACATTTAACTAATTACCGTGGTTTTAGAGCAAAAATGACCCATAATCACTCCCACTTACAAATTACATAAACGACGTCTATAGGTCAATCAATCTTTTCATATGAATTCGCGGCCCGAATAAGGAAAAGATTCTTAACAAAATTTCGGAGTGGGGAAAACGATTTCTATGTGGTTCAACAAATTTTCTGGATTTTTGATGCATATTTTAGTTAATTATTAGAACAAAGAACATTATTCATTAAAAAACTTGGTTATTTAATCAGTAAAATAATAGGGGGCCGCAATTAGGGCATTAAATTCTTAGTAAAATCATAAGTCAGCATAGCTGGTTTGCTTTAAGGAGTCCGCTTAAGTGAACAAATTCTAAAGTTCCGTTCCGCTCATACTTATAATAGCCAACTTTGGGCACATAGTGTCTTAAAGTCGACATAAAGGTAAAAAGGAACATGAAAAAAAAAAACACATAATTAAGAAAAGGACACCTACCCACAAAACAAATATCACCAACCAGTATTCAAAGTACCAAGCACTAGCTAGGTGAAAAAAATATGTAAACTAGACCGTAAACCATGTGGATGACAAATGTCCACAAAGATCATGTGTGTGTCTCTGTCTGTCAAATAAAGATCCTGGCCAAAGAAGTAAAAGGGACTCCTTGTTTAAGAAAACCGACAACGTCTAACGGAAAGAGGCGAGGACAAAGAAGAATAATATTAAACATACAGGATGCAAAGAAGACTTAATAAGTGATGTCGAAGATGATGATCTGAAAAATATCTCTTTGGAAATTTATCTCCAATTGGGGCAGACCGACTGCTGAAAAGCCTGCGCCCTATAGAAGATCGCAACCAAATAACCTTGTGTTGTGTTCCTGCGGTGAATAGGGTTTACAGGGCTCCTTGGGTAGGGGTTCAAGTTTAGCAACGCGCTAGTAATAGCTCTGGTGTTACAATATATATATATATATACAAAAATTGTCCAAAGTGGTTTGTAAGGCGGACAAATACGATAGGAAATATAATGAAGCTAGCCTGTAAACATAATATTTAATAATACTTAGTTAATTATGTGATTTTAGGCTATAACAGTTATGACATAAATTGTCCGAGCAAAAACATAAATGTGAAAAAGAGGCAAAGTTCGGTAGAAACAACATTAGGGGAAGTCGTTATCACCGATAAAAGAGCTGAGATCTAACGAATGCGAAATTCCATAATTCCTTTAGTTATAGCTGTAGGAATATATTTTTATTGATTAGATACACAGATACTTAGCGATACTATTGCAAAATACGACATATACCTACCTACACAATTTAGAACATTGTTGTTGCAATTTAGCCACTTACGCAGGTTTCATATACCTACATACCGATAAAAAATCTGTGTTACCTACATGGATGTCTTTTTATATGTCCATGGTTACCTACATGTTTACCTACTGCTCGGAGAACGGCAATTAATTTGTTGATAGTTATCAAGAATGTATCTGTGGCTGGTCCGAAAATTTTAAAGCTTTATAGTGCCTACAGTGACTACATAAAGCAGGCTCTGTATACTTGTTTGTACTTTATAGGCCAATTAGTATGTACGTAGATCAACAAAAGTCAATGTTACCTTAACTAAGTATCCATGCGCTCGACTCAGTCCAAACAAGGATGGCAGATGCCGAGCACCGATAACAGTCACGTACAAATTTTTATTTACCGGATGCAATGCAAGTTTAAACCCGACTTCGGGTTCCAAACTACCGCTTCCGGCCAACTGGCCCTCCCTATTTGAATTTAAAATATTCTTCAATTTATTAAGTGAGAATGCCATTGGACCGCATTCGCTTCTTCGCTCAGGTACGAATAACGAACAAAATGTTCACATAAAACCGGTTGTTTGAATAATTAATCACGCAATATAACTACAACCAATTATTATTTATTGATTTCGAAACACTGATATTTTAATTCACATGTTTCGTCAATTAGTGGAAACTAGCACTATCAACACTATATCACATAATACTAAAAAACTGTTTGTATCATCGTTTTACGATTTTTTTTCTCTTCCATGTAACTTGAAAATAAACCTTGTTGTGAAGCACACAGAATTAAATGTTTGGAATTACAAGTGAGCGCATTGTCACTTCCAATATAAATAGAACCCAAATGAATTAAAGAATTTGCAAATTATCGGATCTCTCTGTTGCACTTACCGTTTTAACTCATTTATACTACATGTAACAATATGTCTTGGAAGTTTTTATTTTTATAGTATTATACTACCGTAGAACTCGCGCCATCTGTATGTTGAAACAATTTATTAAAATTATTGTACTGAAAACAGTAGATGGCGCTATAAAAACCTTTTGGTCGATTTCAATTAAACTTTTAAAAAGCTTGCTATGTGCATTATCATGATCGCTTATAAAAAGTGAGTCATAAAAGCGTTATATAGAATAAAATATAATAAGCCGTGTGTTTATTCAAAAGGTGTGTTTTATAGGCGATGTTGATTTAACCTAGAACCTCATTTGACGGAAACGCTTCCATTAGTGCAGGGGTGCTCAAACTTATAGCATCTGCGATCTACCACAAAATATTTAGCTAGCAAGACATCGACTTCTTTTTTTTTTATAATGCTAACTAACATGTGTATCTTCTCAATTTTATTCTGCCAACATCCCTTACCTACGAGAGAAAAACATAATGAATTTTGGGATCACATGCCACTGGTTTTAAAATGTATATCGGAAATTATCTGCAGTACGTCATATTGGATAAGTTATATTTTTCGGGAATTCAGCGATCGACTCGAGAAACTCTCTCGACCTCTCGCTTATACGAATGATTCTTGGTCCATGGACCACAAAACATGTATAAAATAACATGAATACAGTATTATTTATAGAATAACATGAGTACAGTATTATTTTCTACTTGTACCGTTGAGTAATAACGTAGTATAAACTCACTGGTTATTGTATGAATTTTACGTAAAATAAACAATATAAATAAATTGTAGCCCAAACAAAACTGCCATAAGCCTACTATCAGCAATCACATCCGTCAAGACATAAGATAACTATATTTTGTAGATATACAAAAAAAACAGGAGTTTTCTAAAGGTTAGGTATATTATTTCACTCTATATAATTTGAAGAAACTTTAGCAAAAATTTCGCCTAACAAAATGTAGGTTAATATAATGGCAAATAAAAAAAAATTGTACTTAAAAGAAACAGCCGATAAAATTTATGACGGACTGTGTAGGCTTAGTAATAGGGTTCCTTTTTTGAGAACGGAACCAGCAGTTCACACATGAAAAAGTGAAAAAATCTGAAAAAATAAAAATATGTTCTTTAAAAATTCCTACTTTATACCTAAATCAGTGGTATTCGAACTATCGACCAGTCGTGCGTACTGCGTATGAAGTCTGCTTGTCTGACACCACTAGGCCAATCCGACGACGATGATGATTATGAAAATCAAGACTAGCACGAACCGTGCATAATGTAAATGTATTCTTAGTGATTTTCGAGTTATAAGCTCACTAACGAAACAACCAACTGAGAGCCATTGGCAAAGCAAAATATACCAAACAAAATTTATGTAAAACATATAAATATGTAATACGGAATCCCCAGGGCGTGAATTCTGCTCTCTACTTTTCCAAGGTTTTTTCCACACACTATTAATTTCATTTAATCCCAAGGTACATTTCAAAACACAACCAAGATATATTTTTTTTATATATTTAAGAGCTATATAGCAGATTCCAACGAATGATTTTACATGAATAGAAGGAATTAAAAATATTTTCTTACTCGAAATATTATTAATTGACTTGCACGTTGATATGATAAATTTAATATTAATATCATACTATATCACTGCTGGGCAAACGCCTGCCTATCATTTTTCCGCGTCTCTCGACACTTGGCCTATATGGCCTACAATGTGTTAAGCTCATCTCACCATCTCTGCCTTGCGCCTCGGTGTATATGCAATGCTTGCATACTTGCTCGTTTTCATATTTTAAATCCAAAATCCAATCCCATAGAATGAATTTTCATTAATTAATAAAACAATGATAATATAATTTATTTAATAAAGACATATATATATATTGACAACTAAGTGTGTGAGAATTAATAGTCTATGTAACCACAATAAAAAAATATACAAAAAGATATAGATCAACGAATTTTCTTTTCATAGTAATCCTGTCTTTTAAGCTTTAACATCCATCAATTTGATTGATACAGTTTATTTAGGATTTTGTAAAGATTTTAGCGAATATTGTAACAATGACTTCACGGTAATGTATTATAATAGAAACAATAAGGACAAACATAGCAAAACTAATTCCTGTTATATACATAAATTGGCTCGCTTCTTGTGGCGACGCTAGAAGTTCTTCACTGCTGTTATCCCTATCGAGTGCATCAAATTCAGATGTATCTGGAACAAAAGTGGCATTTTCAAAAATATGAAACTTTTATTTCACAATTTACTATGGTGCATTTTTACTCCCACATAGTAAATTGACAATCAATAATGTCAAACATGGAATTAATATTGCCACATTTATTTTATGTAGTGTTGTAGTATCGTATTTTTTACGGTACAATTATTTGAAACGTAAGATTTTTTATATTAAAATATTCTGTGTTATTCATCAACATGCCAGATAATTTACTATTATCATTATATAATTCAGGAAACTATAAAATTGATATATGGCGAACAAATAAAAAATAATGATTCGGTTGGCTCACGAGAGACGCTACTTTATCTGCCTTATTACCTTTATCTTATACCTTAATCATATATTAGGTATATTTAATACAAATAATCAAACCTGCTGGTGTTTCAATATCACAGACGACATCTGTTTCGGTGATCTGTAAGTCCAATAATTCCCTCACAGAGAGTAATGCTTCTGCAGGTGCTTCTCCGGGAAATAAGTAGTCACAAAGATATAGTGATCCTACAGGAACTAACACACGACGTGGAGGCTCATTGAAACATACTTTCTCTAAAAACAAATATTACTAATTGTATATGAAAGTATACTACTATATATACACCTATAACAAAAAAAAAAGTTTTTAAAATTGCTGTCTGTCTGTCTGTCTCCGAAATGGTTGGATCGATTTTGACGCGACTTTCACTGAGAGATAGCTGATGTTATAAGGTATAACTTAGGCAACTATTATTTTCCAAAAATAATTATGGTTCCGCACAAAACATTAAAATCCTTTTTTAGTAATCCACGCGAGCGGAGCCACGACACAGCTAATCTATATAAATAAAAATACAATACTGTTGGCATGGCTAGTTCTTATTTTTCATGTTTCATGATCACATAAGGTTATTAAGGAAAGAAAATTTTGGAAATGAACTACCCATTTTTATGAACTCAGGACCAGTAAGTAACCCACGATTCGTAAGCTGGATATGCATTCATTCTTATTTTATTTGTTACGGTCCTGGAAAAGTGCTCAGGAAAGAAATCAGAATAGGTGACGCTATGAGTTATTAATTATTGGAAAGAACAGAACAATGTTTGTCTGGGCCAGATAGTTGTTAATAAAATTTGATCAGCGTTTAAATATTTTATAATACCTTCAGGCAGAAGATTATCATCAATCAGAGCATCGCAATGCATTGTGAAACGTGATGCAAGAGATCTAATTATGTCTTGTTTTACTGCCGCAATAGCTTCACTCACTGTCGCTTTAGGATACATGAATACACTTGACGATACTACGCCACTGAAATGTATGCTCCCATCACATTCTAGATATTCCACTGTTTCAGGCAGTGAGTTTTCCTGAAATTATTTACATTACTCATTACCACTTTCTCTTTTTCAGTGAATTAATACATATAATTTATTTAATTTTTTTTTGATATATATTTAGTGTATGGCCACAATCTCACCTGATGTTAAGTGACAATGTGGCCCAAGATTCTTACCCACTAAGCCTTGTGGAAGGACTGGCTTGAAGTGCAGTTGCCGGAACATACCGACAGATTTTCAACTTGAGGGTGGTAGTTAGCAAGAACAACATTATAAAAAACCCAGGCTCACTGCAATGATTTGAACTCACATTGATCGATGCTCTGTCCGTGCCCACTGCCACTGAGCCATCATTGTTTCAAACAGAATAGTTATTATTTTAAAATTATAAGTATATAATAAATGGTAATAAATATTTTAACTTACAAAAGGCACAAATAAAGAAACTTGCATGGACTTCGGTGTATCATTATGTGTGACCTTTGTATTGGTTTTGGATTTTTTCTTTTTAGTTAATTGATCCAACGATTCTGCTCCATCTTTTAATTCTCCATCTATAAACATTACACTAGACTCTATCGTTTTGTGAGCTGACTCCAGTATTTGCTGAAAATTTGACAAGTAATTGTATTATTCATATTATTGAAATGGGAAAATATTCAAATAAAGAACAAATATTGAAAATCATACAAAGCAATCTCATGTAATAATACTAGTGCTTGTGTTAATTGGGCCTTCTTTTATGAAAACATGATATAAAGTAGTTCATAAACTAAAAAGAAACAGTTATATAAACCAAATATAAATATACAATTATGTATGTATGATTATAGAATTTTAAAAGATACAAGTGTATCATGTTGGCTATACTGAGACTCCAGGATTGCCACTGTCACACAGAGAATCTCTAATGTTGCCTAAAATGATTGCGTATTAATAAATGACTTTGGAATTTTAGACAATAAGCTCAACTTAGCTTATCACTTAATCTTCTTGGTAAACACTTTTCCAGTATAACATAATTTGTTTACATGTAAGTTAACGGGTAAGTACCCCATTTTAAGGCCATCCAATGTTTAATAGTTATATAACGACTTTCCTTTTTAATAATAAAAAAAGTGTTGTAATTTTAAACATAATTTTAATGTCAATTTTGAAATTATCCATTTTGTTTTAGATAATCTGTAAAACTAAAAACTTTTTTCATTAAAGATTTTCTATTATTTTAATATGCCTCTAAAGCAAACAGTTCTGCACAGCACCATATAGATATAAACAGTTTCTGGCCCAAATTAAGATATTATAATAGGTTTGTAGTATTTGCATGATTAAATGTTATTATTATAAAAACAGTATGAAATAGCGCCCTTTATGGTCCAACAAAAAATTTCAGTAAGATTCAAAGTAAAACAATGAAATCTAATCAATAATCTTACCTGGAACTGGTGTTTGACAGATATACCACTCTTCTTCACAATAACAGGATAAATATCATCAAATTCATAATAGCAATCCAACCTCTGCCACTGTTGTGGTTTAGATAAAAATTTCCATTCAACTGGTTTTATTACTGTATTTTTACTTCCTGCTCCAATTTCAATACTTTTACACGTCAATACTTTCGTACTGGTTGACATGTGAAGCATAAGCCTTTCATTACAATATGGGTTATTACCATTCATATATTGGTTGTTGCTAAGGGCTTTGTGTATGTGATTCAATATAGATTTTACTTTGCTAAAACAGTTTGGATCAAAAAATATATCTTCATCAGTAATCACAAAAACACCTGTAAAAGTTAAACCTGTTATATATTTTGACGAAATTATAATTTTACATGAGCCACTATACAGTCAAAAAGGATGTTGCATATCATGGTAAATATACAATACAGTGATTCCCAACTTTTTATTGGAACAGGAACCACTTTGTTTTTTTTGTCGTGTAAGCAGAGGACCCCAAGGTTCGAGAAACATAAACTGCAGTGACATTTTTTGAAAAATTGATGAATATTATGATGACATAGGCAAATCAATAATTTAGATAGATTAAAAGTTATCTTAAACATAGTTAAGTCACATAAAATGAATAATATTCTATTTATAAAAGAAAATAAACATGCTTTCCACTACTTTCCACACCTACAAACATTCTCATCTAAAGATGAAAGTTTTATAAATGACTAGCTGACTCCGCAATATATTCAGTCAATACCAGTGTCACCTGTCATGTTTAGAGATAGTATAAAATCCTCTACAAAAAATATTTTACCAACTTTCATAGTGATCACTTAGATCGTGTTGGAGGTATAATATATATATATTTTCCATTTTTGTAAAAGTAACTAAGTACATGATCTTACAAATTGCATATACATATCTATTGCATATATCTATTTCATTAAAATATTAAACATTTAATGTAGATTAATTATAGAAGTCATGGCTACTACTAAAGTAAATAGAACCTAATGACACCTTATAGTTTGAAAGGTGGGAAACCTCGCCTATAAATAATTTCTCTTCAATTATCTGGTTTTAGCAGGCCACACTAAATATATTAAAAAACTTTCAAATAAACAAAAAGATGATCACCATGAACAAACAAACCACCGGGCAGCATTCTTGTAACATGCTTAGCATGATCAGCGACCCAAGCTTCTGACACATCCAACAATGTTTGAATAGACAGTGTTTTATCTGAACTATAACTTGATTCTGATGCATTTTCCAAGCATTTCTCTTCTGGAGTCCTGGCAAGATGGATAACATTTTCTCTTGCATCCGTAAACTAAAAATACTACGATTTAACTTAATGAATAAAAATTTTAAGCAATATAAATCCAAGAAAATTTGTCTATTATTTATAGTACTAAATGACTGTTTATTTGTTACTATGACGAAATGATTAAATATTATGGTATAACACAAGGTAATAACAATTAAATACTATTGAAATTAGATATATCTGTAAAAAAATAGCAAATTTTATAAGCATTTACATGTCCAAAATGTACAAACAAAGTTTTATATTTATTGCTCATGATTATGAGTAATTAAACTTCAATTTTGTAAACTTTAAATACGTGTAAAAGGTGTACAAGACGTACAAGGCGAAATAGAACGTAGACTCAACGTACCTGGCCAAGAATTAATCCGACAACAAAGTTTTCTTTCGACGCATACTGTTCTAAATACTGAAGGCAATGTTCTGGGGAATAAATTGTCCTCACCATTTTTTACGAATCATATACCTCTCACAGTAATATAGCTTAGAGTAGCTACAATATAAACAACTGTGATTTCTTAAAATAATAATTGAACAAGATGTTATATATAATCACTTTTCAGACAATCAGACATGCATCACAGAATAAAAATAGAGGTAGAGGGACATGGATTAAATTATCTATGTAATTCTCAGAGTGACCATCTGAAATTAAGCTATCCTGCCATGCTTTGCTTAAAAATCTGCCAAATCCTGTCATTTATATAGAGAAACAGCCAAATCAAATCAATCTAACAAATCAAAGAAATCATAATTTTAACTATTGCTTTCTTTTATTCTATAAGAATAAAATTAATTTGATATCATCTTGTTGAAGAAACGTAGATTTGATGATATAACATTTTACGTGATCGCTTGGAGATAAAAAAATAATCCACACGTCCCGTTGGTTATACTTACCGAATATTTCTCAACGCTCTTTGGAACTGTTGCAACAAAATGCTTATCGTTTTTGGTTTATAACAATAAACTTATTGACAATATATAGACTTATACAATAGACTTTTAGGCCAATCACAATAGGGGTTTCACGTTGATTGAAAGATAATCGATACTAATATAATGAAGCGAAAGAGTGTTTTGTTTGTTTATCACGCTAATCTCTGGAACTACCAGTCAAATTCTACTTTTTTTTCTGTGTATGATATGTATGTGTATGTGTAGATTCACGAGAAATAGTATAGGCTAACTAGCATTAGGCTACACTCTCGGCTAGCCTTAAATATAGATTTTTGATAAGTAAGTCAGAAGCAACATTGTTCCTGAACTGCTTTATCCGCATTGTGTTGGTGCAAGATGATACAGCTTTTTTTTTTTTTTTTTTTTTTTTTTTTTTTTTTTTTTTTTTTTTTTTTTTTTCGAACTGACTATGCTGTTGGCCCGGGGGCCTTAACAGTTTCACCGGACTTGATGATACAGCGATTTTGGTTATTTTTACAGACTTCCGGCAAACACATGCTCTTTTAAGCAGAAATTCGCGTAACAACTTTAAATTTAAAGTTGTATGATATTTTAAACATTAATTTATTTTAGTGTGTTACAGTTCATAATTGAATAGGATACAAACAGGTTTGGACAGTATTTGAATTACTTGTAATTAAAATACGTAGTTGAAATACAAATACATATTTTGTATTTGTATTTTAATTACATCTTAAAAATGTATTTTGTAATTGGTATTTCAAATACCTGACGCAGATGTATTTTGTAGTTAGTATTTCAAATAGTTATGGCTTGAAAATACATTTTAACATAAATAAATTTAGCGATCTTATTAATGGGTGCGTTCTTTTTTATTATTATTTAAGTGATGATGATGGTAACACGCTAAACCTAGTGGGTCGACTGGCTCTCAAGTGCAGCAGCCAGAACACACCTATTGGTGTTTGGCGACAGATCATCAACTTGAGGGTGGTAGCTAGCCAGGCGGGCATAAGAAAAAGCCCTACCACCATGGTATGGTTTCCTCACGATGTTTTCATTCACCGAAAGCTCAGGCTCATTGCAGGTATTCGAACTCACGTCACTCGACGCGAAGTCGTTCACGCTATCACTGAGCCATCATCGCTTCCATCGCATGGTTCTGCAGAAAATAGCACTCGATAGCTTTCGTAAGCAAAATGGCGACCGCTAAATATGTCAATCTTTAAAGTTGTCAACACTGCACCTGTACCTACTGTAGAATTTCTGAATGCTTACTAAAAAGCGCCCTCCAGTGTGAAAAATAATAAGTATACATATCTGTCTGTCATGGCTGTTTTAGAAGTTATGTATAAGATGTTATAAAAATAAATACACTTAGAGAACAGATTAAATTGTTGTTCATTGTGAAGAAGCGTACACCTACTGTACGTCAAATTGTGAAATATCTTTTCAATAGTCATTTTCATTCTTAAACGGTTAGTTTCACGAAACTGCTATGTATTAATTAAGTTTGTTAGTACGAATGTTGGATGTTTGGTGGGACCTGTCATGTTGTGGTTTTTATTTTTAATTCATTAACTTAGGTTTTTTGACCCCATATTATGTAATATTGGTGGCATTTTGCATGATATAGTTTGGTTATTATGCATTCGTGAAGTGGATTATAAATATAACTGAAAACATGGATTTTGATATATCACAAAAACTCCCTAGATAGTTCTAAAAATACTACGAAGATTTAAACAAATTGACACTGGCAAGTGCTTTTTGTGGCGCAATATCAAGAAGAAGAAGTAGTACGAACGTCACGATAGATGATCAAATTCATTCTTATTTTTTTCGAACTCAGTATAGTGCCTGGAGTCATTAGAGGCTTTGACAGCTTCACCGGGCTTAGGAGCGCGCGCGGAAGGCACTCGGCCGCGAAAGCTAGGCAACAAGCTCCAAGGGTGCCAAAGTGGCCGAACCTCGGCTTGGGCTGTTGCCGATCATGCGAAAAAGTCGCGATCTGACTAAATAATTTTCCATAGAAATTCTAGCTAACTAACTATACAAATATACATTTTCCTGCCTTCTGGGAGGAAGGAAGGAACATGTGTTATGTATTTAGTGAATTGGCAATTTTTGTCTAAACTATAAAAAAAGAAAAAGAGGTTCCTTACAGAATCTATGTACCTGAGTGGTGTACATGTGTGAAGTGCAGTGTCATTTGTGTGTGGATAGCTAGTGAATGCAGTGTCACTGTATCGCGCGAGGAGCTGCTGGCTCAAGGGTTCCATACCGGAGGACCAAACCTAGGCTTGAGTTCCCGCTGGAGAAGGTGGTCGTGGCGGGTGTGCGGGAGCGAAGTTAACCGCCTGTCCCCTATGGAAGGAACGGTTGTTTCGCGGGCGTAGTCGCAAACATGCTCGACTTGAAGAGTTCGCGCCCGACACTCGTGTACACATCAAGTGCACCGCCTCACGGAGCACATCACGAGCAACTTTGCCAAAAGTAGTATCAACCCCGCCCGTACGCTTGCGGTCTTTTTCGACGTAGCTAAGGCCTTCGATAAGGTCTGGCATGCCGGACTAGTCCACAAGCTACATCAATTAGAAGTCCCGGATAGGTTAGTTCATCTAGTTCACGATTTTCTACGCGACCGCACCTTCCACTACCGAGTGGAAGGAGTACTATCTACCGCCCACCCTATACGCTCAGGCGTCCCGCAAGGTTCCATTCTGGCGCCTTGCCTTTTCAATCTGTACGTCAGCGACCTCCCGAAGTCCCCCGGGGTCGAGGTAGGGCTCTACGCTGACGACACAGTCATATACGCGTCAAACAGACACAGAAAAAATCTCGCCTGCGCAGTCCAACGTGCCGTAACCACTCTCGGGGAGTGGTTTCTAACGTGGCGAATAGCTATTAATCCGGTAAAGAGCGCCGCGATTATGTTCGAACCGCATACATGCAAACTACCACGCACGGTAGGACCCCTCTCATTATTCGGTACGAATATCCCTTGGGCCGCCAAGACTAAATATCTGGGTGTCACCCTCGACTCGAAGCTTAACTTCAACGCACACGTTACTATAGTCAGGAATAGGGCCATCTGGATCCTTTCCCGCTTGCGACCCTTGCTCAGTTCGGTAAGCAAAATGTCCTTAAGACATAAGCTCACACTGTACAAGATGTGCGTCCGTCCGATCTTGACATATAGCTGCGCCGCGTTCGCACATATGTCCAAACATAACTTTGCCCGCATGCAAAGAGTCCAAAATCGGTTTCTCCGTCGCCTGCTTGACCCTCCAGCCTTCGTTAGGAACATGGACCTGCACAGGGACATGAGGCTTCCCTCGATAGAAGCCTATGTGAAATATCTCACCAGGAGATACTTCGATAGCGCTTCGAATCATCCCAACCCGCTCGTAAAATCCACCGTGAACTACGTCCCAGACAACTCGATCCCCGTTGCCAAACGTTATAAACGCCGTCCGCGAAATCTCTTTGTCGATCCCGATGACGACATCGAGAAAGCTAACAATTTCTACGCGTCCGCTCCCGCAACATATGCGTGCTCGCGCCCACGCCCGCGAAACCACCGTTCCCTCCGCAGGGGACGTACGGTTAACTTCGCTCCCGCACACCCGCCACGACCATCCTCCTCTGCGGCAACTCAAGCCTAGGTCCGATCCATCGCCATGGAGCCCTTGAGTCAAGCAGCCGTTCGCGCGATACAGTGACTCTACATTCACTAGCTTTCACAGCCATACATGACACTGCATTATACACACATGCACAACACACAGGTACATAGGTTCTGTAAGGGACCTTTTTTTTTCTTTTTTTGCCTAGTTAGATTAGACAAAAAATTTCAGACCACTAAATACACATACACACGTTCCTTCCCTCCTCCCAGGGGGCAGAAATATGTATATATTTATAGTTAGTTTAGATCGAATGATAGGGATTTAGTCAGATCGCGACTTAATTGCATACGCGCAACAGTCCGAGCCGAGGTTCGGTCACTTTGGCACCCTCGGATGTTGTTGCTTAGCTTTCGTGGCTGAGTGCCCTAAGCGCTCGCCCCCAAGCCCGGTAAAGCTGTAAAAGCCGTAAAGGCTCCAGGGCCCCTCAGGCTAACAGTGTAGTCAGTTCGAAAAAAAAAAAAAAAAGACTTAAAGAGACGGACGGGTATGACGCGTTAGCTACCGTGATTTCGCCATCGGGATCGGTAAATATGTTCCACAGCCTACGTTTTGCCTTCGGGGCGTCTGGGACTGGGTAAACGTTGCGGCACATGCTACTAATGAATTTGGAAGATTTGCTCGAAGGAAGTTCCATAGCTAGTTCTATTCTATTTACATAACCTAACATCGGATTGTATTCAGTAATTTGTATTTTAAATAAAATAGTTAAAATACTGTATTTTGTATTTTATATTTCAATTACACGACTTCAAAGTATTTTGTATTTTGTATTTCGTATTTTAAATACATGCGAGATAGTATTTTGTAATTTGTATTTTAATTAAAGCAAAGCATGTATTTTGCCCAGCTCTGGATACAAAGAATAAACACGGAATATCGGGGAAACCAAGATCCATCAATAAGTTATTATTCTTAGGATGGATTCGACCATACAAGAGTAAATCTTAATCATAGAATAAATCGTCAGTTAATAGAGAGTAAATCAATTTTACGTTTTACCATCTACAATTCTAAGAATAGTGGGCCTATTCGGGAATTGACTAAATCGCCGTTTCGCACGGAATAACGGAGCTATTCCTAGAATAATGTAATGGCGTCAGTCAGTCCAATCATCTGATTTCTGTCATTTCACAAATATTTATTTTATATTTTAATTTCAAGTCTACGCAACGCACTAAATTAATAATTTAGCTAATTTTGATTTTATAGTCACTCCATCTTTTTTTTTATTTTCTATAATATTAAAATGAAATTCAACTAGGCTCAACAGAAGTTCCTTTTCAGACGACAGCCAATTAGGACTGCGTTTCCTCTTATCCTCACTCATTTTCACTTGCTGACGAAAAAAGATAAAAGATAAAACCACACGACAAAACTTGATAATTCCCTCAAACAAACAACAAATAAAATTAACACATTTGAAAGCTAGCTAGCTTACACTAAGCTACTTTTTCACACTATAATACGGCAAAGTCGAGTTGACATGATGTATGCTCTTACACTATCCCGTTGTAGAACAACATTTATTTGCCGGGTTTTATTTTCGTTCACCATTCACTCTGCTATTCGCTTATTGATATTCCTAGCGCAAGTATACTATCGATTACGTGGAGAAACGACAATGGATTTACTCGAGATTAAAATCATGGAATAGATATTCCTGGTATAGTTACTTGTGTATAAATTTAAGTTTGGTTGAGTTGACTTTTAAATTTGTTAAGTCTATTGGATACAAGTCCTTTAAGATTTAATCCTTTGATCTTCAGAGTCACCAGTTTAAATTATATCCTGCTTTTAAGCAACAATAATTTCATAAGCGCAAAACCAAATATTATTCATTATAATACCAAATATCGAAAACGTCAAAAGAATCTGCCCGAGTTCACATTAGATGTGCAATCCTGTCCAAATGGCAGGAACTTGTCACTTATGGTCACACAGGTAATTCTCTTTGGTACTTTTGGTAGGGTCTAGGGATGTTGACAGTCGATATTCATAAATTCGTCGCAAAATCGATGTTGATTGTGAAATTATCCAAGTTAATGGAAACAAAAATTTCCTAATGCCACACCGATTTTTTGTAAAAATTAAATCTTTTGGAAGTGTAGAAAGGCCAAATAAAGTTTAATTTACGTAAATATATGTTATTATATAGATTAAAATGTAAACCTATCAATATGTTTGCTACGAACTTTGCAAAGTAATTTCGGCCGGGACACGGTCAAACATATGTAGTATATATTTGTATGAAATAATTTATGTTACACCGGTTAATAATTATAGCAGAGGTCACTATTTTAGATTATCACTTACTTTTTTTTATTTTGTTTGTTTTCAATAAATAAACATACACTATATATACAAAATTTAATAATGCTTGATTTTATGGACTAAAGATCTAACATCATAATGTGTGTTATTGGATACGGACATAATTGGCATTCCAGATTTTTAAATCGTTAAGAACACTGGATGCACGACTTTAAACCGTGCCTTCGGGCTATTTTTCAAAATATTTATCATCATAACATAACCTCTATCTTCACGTGTAACGCCAAAACTGTCGATGGAACCGTCACAACACTTAGAAAACTTTATTATCACAAATATGTTGCGACTGGACCTTTACAAAAATACACCACACTCTTCGGATGCCTTTAGTGCTCTCTTTAATGTAGCAATATAGTCCAGTCATTATAGTAAGTTCACCTCGGAATTCGAGATACTCAGCTGTAAATCTGTAAGTAAGTGTTGTTAAATAAATTAATACTGATTAAAAAGTGGATAGGTTAGGAAAAAAATGATAAAATATAATATAATAGTTAATAAAAATTGACAAATATTTATAATCATTGATTTATCGATAGTTCATCAACTATATATGGCGCGTTTTCGACCGGAGGCACCGGTTGACCTGAAGTGATGCTGTGGCCGCGCGCTCTCCGCCCTCTACCTCGAAAACGGTTCACCGTATAAAAAATTTTAATAAACAAAATTTGTAGAGAATTTTGTATTCTACAATATTGATATTAAATATAAATAGCAAAAAACCCATAGGAAATGAGATATTTCCAAAGAAAGCGCAAAAAACCGATTTTTGTGACCTTTGACCTTGAAATTTAATAGTTGCTTACACCCTACCATATGTAGGTTTTGAGACAACTTTTAGGGTGTCAATATACAAGTATTTACAGACTTACAGCTGGGTATCTCAAATTCCGAGATTCTCTCCTAATTTAAGCTTAAATGACTGGACTAATATATTATTAGCAAAAAAAGAGGATAAAAGAAAAATAAACTGGTTTTTATAGGTTGAACTTTAGATCAGAATACAAACAAGAATGGTGTTCGTATACTGACAGGAACTACTTTTTTTTTACAATCTTCCGTTGGCCGAAAGGGCCCTGAAGGCTCAGGCGGCTTTTTAGCAGTATTCCCGTCTACGTATAACTTGGGAGTCTTTAAGTGAAAGGTGAATACTGAAAAGACATCCGTTGGGTAAGCACGATCCACCGTCGACCTCATCTTCACTTACCATCAAGTAGCAACCTCGCCGAAGCAGATTCTTTACTTGATACCATTCTCAGCACCGTTTAATGTTTTTTAAGTACAATTTGCTATCTACGGATAAGAAAATTTTCATTGTATCTTGTATAGTAAAAAATGTTCCATATGAAATAAGGCTGGCGTAAATATCGGGCCGATTATACACAAGTGTGACCCTGTGTCGATGTCTTGTGTAACCATACTCGTATTCACAATAAAGTAAATAAACTGATATCAGATTATTTGTGGGTTAAATTAAATAAATTATGCAAATGCGACAAAACGTAATATTTTTAATGCATTAAATGAAATTTACGGTATTTAATGTTATATGAAAATAACTGTCGGACTTAAAATATAAATAGGTACATAGGTGCGTTTGTAAAAATTCCGTTTAATTAAATTTACAATTCGAAAAGTCCATTTCGGGGTGTTGTTCCATGAATCTGTGTCAAAGAAAAGACGAATATAAATATGACAATTATAAAATTATAAACAAGAAAAAAACTGTATATACGCGATTAAACTTACTTCTTGAGAACATCTTGCTTCTTCTGTTCATCACTTGTAGGAAGTCCCATTTCTTTCTGCCGTTGGTCATACATCATCTTCTCCACTAATCCTCTGGTTTCGCCATCTAAGTCTGACAGCTTTGATGGTTCTGTAGGAATCGAAAGTAGGTACTTATTAGACCGATGTTTTTGTATGCCACGATGGTGGCAAACAAGCGTACGGCCCGCGTTACGGTAACCGGTCACCGCAGCCTATGAACGCTTGCAACACCAGAAGCATCACATGCGCGTTGCCGACCCTTTAAAAACCTATTAACTCTCCTTTTGATGAATTCTATATTGTAGTCCCCTGGGAAAACTTCAGCAGGGAGCTAATTCCACATTCGGAGTATTCGCGGAAGAAAACTCCTCTGAAACAGGACTGTCCGCGACCATTTAGGCTCCAAGGTGTGAAGATGAACTCCCTGGCGATGGCGAGCGGTGCGATGGTGGAAGATAGCGGATGGCATCATGTCGAACAATTGCTCAGAACACAACGCATTTTACAAGCGGTAGAACACACAGAAGGAGGCAAAGTCTATCCTTAGACTTAAAGGTTCGATATGGATCGTCAACAATTCTCACAGCTCGTTTTTGAGCTGAGTCAAATGGGCCAAGCTGGTATCCAAATGCTCGCACCCAGAAGTGACAGCGTGTTACTATACACCCAAAGGTGTTAATATAGTATAGCTAACTATCTCTGACGATTCAAAATTAATTTCAGTGTCACAAGTAGTACCTAATAAATACTGATGAAATTGGTCTATCTAAAGCTGAAAATAAAGTTTTTTTTTTCCAATTAGGCATATGCGTTTAATTTTTTTGTGTATATATCTATTATATAAAGAAAAACGACTGGAGTTTTTTTGTCGTTCCCCCAAAAATGATCATTATGCATGCATCTTTGTAAAAAACTGTTGTAAATTATTGTAGTTTTTAAACTGCACAATTATTAATTACGTAAGGTGATTGCGATGAAGATAAAGGATTAAAGACCATTATACACACAAAGAATACAGTCACATAATAACGTAAAAAAGGAAAAATGGTTGACATTAGTCTATGGAAATCTATATGTATTACACACAATTCAATTATAAGGCCGTTTTCATATGACGCTATGCAAGTATCCGATACTCGACGGCTCGAGTATCGTGGCGACTGTTCCAGTACAATTTTATAGAGCTCCACACACGTGCAAAGAGACGGCAAGAAATGACAACGAGCAAACAGTCGCGGCGATTTTAATTATGTCGGAGTAATTAATAAGCATTAAATCCGTGCAACAGGTAGAGAAACATCCTTATTTGTTTACATATACTTTTTAAAATTTTTATAGAAGGCTAAGAATTTAACATAAATTTGTTATAAATTCCTTGACTGCAAAAAAACAGCATGCAGTTTTTATTTCTTTATATATAGGAATGAACCCAATATCTTCTCCTATGGTGATTTTTCTTGTTTTGGTACTCTCGTACTTGAGTCAGACATGTTGACACACTTAAGTAGCTGCTAGGCTATTGTTCTAGTGGCGATGGACCTATAGAGATTTCAGTGGCGTAGTTTGCGGAATAATCGCCGACTAGAGACGTCGACAAAGTCGTCAAATGGAGTATTAAAAATTTGCGTAGCTTCTTGTACAAAGGGCCTTAATTTTATATTGACAAATGTGCTTACCGGCATTATATTCTTTTTAGATACGTTCGACAAAGTCGTCAAATGGAGTATTAAAAATTTGCGTAGTTTCATGTACAAAGGGCCTTAATTTTATATTGACAAATGTGCTTACCGGCATTATGTTCTTTTTAGATACGTAGCCATTCAGATAAAAAGATAAAATCTTCGCAAATTATTGAGCGAACGTTGAACGATTCTGTTCCTATTGAATTCATACGACGCGACATCGGAAGATTTTTTGTTTTTAATTACCTATATATGTCTAATCATTATATAAGGCTATATAAATATTTTATTTTACAAAAACAAGCTTAATATAGTGTTTTTTTTTATACCATTTTACATTTCAAGTAAGACCTCACGGTAACGTGTATTTCACAATAACATGCCCTCGTATCGTATTTTCCTTAGACTGAGTATAAAGTACTTTATGAACAAAGCATACAAGTACGACCAGTATTCATACGTTTACGTACAATAGAAATTCGTGTTCCGGAATCAGCCCTTGTATATTCAGTAATCAAAGGAGGTGGTAGAGATTTGTACCCGATTGGGTCGGGACCATTATGCACGTGGTAAAAAACCCAGTATGTCTCTTGTCACACAGTGACTCAGAGGCTTGCAGGTCGTGATGACAGCGACGACATCGATTGCCGAAATCTCGGTAGTCACCGATGTTTTTGAATTGTACTGTACTTGTCGCCATACAAAGTGCCGTAATACAAACTGATTAACGAAGGCGTTTAGTGCGGAAATCCATCGTAGAATAATTATAAGAAATTTCTTTGCTACTTCCGCTTGCAATAGATGAATAGTAGGGGTCAACATCGATCTGAGGTTGCCTCGCTGAGAGGCGAAACACGTGTCATTGATTGTGGTCGGTTAACGTCTCATCAGCAACATCATTCTTTTAATTTTATATTATTCATATATATATTTTAGTTATTTTAAAATATTTTTACAATAGTTTACACTCGTTAATGTAGATTATTATTGTAAAGAGACAGGCTTAAAACCAGCAACCTTAGACTTTTCTTTGCCGATTCTTCTCTAAAATTCTCTTAATAATTAATAATTCTTAATATTCTTAATCTTCTAAAATATTGAATATAAACATATTCTTATCTTAATTATGATTATTTTAATGTATTTAAGAAATTAATTTATACATTTATTTAAATTCTAACATTTTATGTTGTAGGTAGCTGAAACTAACATTCATCTATTGCACGCGGAAGTAGCAAAGAAATTTCGGATAATTATTTAATAATAACTATAAAACTCAAACTATACGAAGTTAATTTTCGCAGAGTTAATAAAAAAAATCTGATCACATACTTCAAAATGAATATACTCTACCTGGATTAATTTTCTTAGTTGAGATCTCGGGGTCTGTGGTCACCAGCCTGCCCCACCAATTCATTTTGTTGACCTACAAGAAAAAAAACCAAATTATTATCATTACTTCGAAGTAATTAGAAGTTCAGTCCTATGTTATAATGAAGTTACACGTTTCAAGTGATTACAAAAGCAATTTTAGAAGTGTTACAAGGCTCCTGTGATATTTGTTAAAGGTTTTTTGCTGTTTTAGAATATCTATGAAGATTGGTTGTACGCTATCAGTACACTACGACGTTTGTTTTCACACAATGATATTTTATTCATTGCATATGTAGTTTTTTTTATTACTATATCCTTTATAGACAGCATAAGTAAATAAAATAATGATGTAATAAAATTACTAAAAATATTTCATACAACGTTGTTATTAAGACATTCCCAAAGAACAGAACAGCGCAAAATCAATAAAATCAATCACATTTTAGCAAAATATTTTAAACATAATACGATCAGTGTTTAAACCTTCTCGAGATTGACAAGCAAATTGCGTCCATCTTGCAGAACCCACGTAGACTCTTCAACCTTAACGTCCGCGTCGAGCTCACCGTCGATGATCAACGGCTGACCTTTGATGCCGACCTTCAGATGTCGCTTGTTGATTACCACTGTGAGATCGCGCGGTCGAAGTATCTGCCGCAGTGGCACTCGAAGCTAATAACAAATTTGTTACAATTACATAATGCACACACATATTATATATAGGCAAATTGCAACCGTAGATATTAAACGGATTAAATTACGTATTGAAAATAATAATTTAAAGTGTGTCTGTGATGTATTTAATAATAAAATTATCCTTTTACGTTGGAGCGTTACGAAACGGATTTAATATGACGTTACTTTCACATTATTCGTGGGTAAAACTGTAAAAACACTGGATAAAGGGGCGTACATGACTAATAGTAATTATTTTAATAAAATGAGAGTGCCACTCGATCGATAACTGGATTTGTTCTGTTGACGGATGTAGTGCAGACAAGCAAGGTTTACTTAGTTAAAGGTTAAAATTATACAGAAAATATTATAAAGAAATTATGCGTAATGACTTTCAGTGACTCACACGTTTTCAATTAGTTGTTTACTTTATACATTACTTGCTTTTACATAGGATACTTCGCGTTTGTTATACACAGCGCGGCGACATAATAAAAAAAAGGGATTTGTAACCGAAATAAGAAGAATATGTTGAGCAAATGACTCTAAAACATTTATAATTTTATATTTCACAAGAGGACAGCAGTCACAAAAGCACGCGGTCTTCGAACCGACGCGTGATGACCTCGCATTCCTGACAAGGACGATCCGTATGAATATTGGTACTTATATATAGCTGAATAATTTTATCTGTGATTTGTAAATAACATGTCATCTTCGAAACATAAAATTACTAGCAAAACAAAATATAAAAGTTGTATAAGTAAAATTACTCTTATGATATAAGTAAGTGTCAATTCAACGAATGGCAATGAAAATCACGTTGATGACAACAAGGTGACGATCGTAAAACTAGTTGTTTTATAGAAAGTATTATAAGCTAACAGAATAGCTGTAATAGCCGCTATAATAACTAAGAACCTACTTACCTAGTTGGAAAAGGCCATATAGACTTTTTAAAATTATTAAAAACTACGCTCAAGGATTGCAATTAATTGTCATTATCACTACGTAAAATGTCATAAAAATGCGGAAATAGAACTAACTAGCTATTAATAATTAATAAAAAAATGTAAAGAAACATTTTTGTACGTTACAACAGCTTAGTGAAAATTAAGTATGTTGTAAGTTTAGTAATAAATAAAATAAATAATAAAGTATGTCACCTCCTGCACATTTTTACCATACTGGCGGAGGGTAGTTTTTTGGGTGATTATATGTTTCTCTATTAGCACAAAACTGGCGATAATCTTTTTAATGATGAGTAGGTACTTGATATTTAATTTCATAAGGAGTATTTATACAAAGAATGTCAAATCAAAATTAATAATAAATAGACGCGAAACAACGCCTTAGTAAAGATATCAATATGGCCGCTAGTACCACGCGACATGCAACTCTCTCGCCTACGACGTTAGGGGCAATACCGTCGCTTCATGCGTTTTTCAAATTGTTAGATATAGGTTGATAAAAATATCGGCGATACCGATATAACGGCTGAAATATCGTATCGGTATTGTTACATCCCTGGTGAAAATCAATATATAGTTTTTAAAAGCTAGTAGTAATATGCCGGGCGACTCGGGCACAGGGTTTGCCCGCTGGTTGTCTTAACCCGGCGGACTACCTGCAAAAAACGAGCCGCCGCGTGTGTCACAACTGGAATGATATGCTCGCAGTTTACTACCGATTGCTGCGGCATGATGCTGTGCCGCCGGCATAGTATACAGTAGTCTTTATACACTACGTGTATGTAGCAGTATGATTAGAAATATTATTAAAAACAGACACAATTATAATAATGTAACACGTAATAAACTGTACAATATTGAAATGAACATATATATGGAAATGAATATTGATTAAATTGTAAATAAAAGTAGGAAAATCTGTTAAGAATGTTTAAAATTATTTCAATAAAAAAATAATAAAACGTAGGTAAATATAAACTGCCTCAGTCAGTTTTTAGTCGTGTCAAGTACACTTAATACTAATAGTTATTGTTTAAAAAGATTCAATGTGTTTACTTATAGGTAAGGATTCCTCTGTCAAGTTTTCCTGAACTACTTACTTGCTCATTTTAATGAATTTTATCGTTTCAACATTTTAAACTCTGCAATAAATATAATTATCATGATCCAATAATGTAATATTAAAGATAAACAATACGACCTTTGGTTGACCATGATCATTATTAAACTATGCAAAGATGCTAGAATTATAAAAATATTTTAGCGTCATAACAAAAAAAAAAACAATGTCTATGTCTTGACCATTTTATTAGAAAATTATATTATACGTTAGGCGGCTGGCCTCCCATCGCCCCTAGTAAGGTGTTGGTAAGCGTCCGGTTGGACTGCTCCCGAAAGGAAGGGTACACAATTTTTCAAGCTAGTATAAATAAAATCAAATAAGTTATCTATCTAATACCTTCCCTCTTAATCAAATCAAATCCTGGCTACGTCCACGATTTGAGCGGTCCACTGTCAAAAATGTGCTTTGATTGTAACACATACAAAAACATTAAAAAGCTATATGTAAAGTTTATTAATATAACTGGTGCTTTGTTTAAAACCAATTTAAGATTGCATGACACGTAACTCCTATATTCTGAATACATTATATAATTCAAGTATACATTCACGACCTTTTTCATTTATTTATAAATGTATTTAATGCTGCTTATATGTAAAGATTTATATTTCGATCGATCCGATTAAAATTACTTTTATTTTAATTCATAGTTATGTTATCTGGCCAGGATATAGGTTATAATTTTGTCACATACACAAAACAAATCAATTCAGCAAAAAGACTCTTTTGGGACGATGAAATAGCTTACGCTGAGTAAACCATAAGAGATATATCAAATTAATATACTACATAATTGTTGACCTCAAAAGGACCTCCAAAAAAGTCTAAGATAGCATATGTCTATCTGCTAAGGATCACCCACAATAAGCATTTTTGGGGCAGAATTGTTTTTTTTTCCGAACTGATTATACTGTTAGCTTTAGGGGCCCTGGAACCTTTACGGCTTTTACAGCTTCACCGGGCTTGGCGGCAAGCGCTTAAGGCACACAGCCACGAAAGCTTTGCAACAACATCCGAGGGTGCCAGAGTGACCGAACCTCGGCTCTGACTGTTCAGCGATTGCAAATACGTCGCGATCTGGCTAATTCTCTATCATTTGATCTAAACTAACTATACATATATACAGAACAATCGGGCTTGAACTCGACCGACATAATTCTATAGTCCATGCGAGTGGAGCCGCGGGCACAGCTAGTATAATTATGTGTTCGAAAAGTGACTGATGACAATGACGTAGCAGACATGCGAGATGGGAGGTTGCGATTGCCGTAATCTCGTGCGTGCGACTGAGAAATTAAGCAAGCTTCCATTTTTTTTCTTATTTCAATGAATAAGTTCTTATAAGAACCTTGCATAAACTGCGCTCTACAGTGTATAGTGTAATAATATAATACCTTCACACGATTACGCGCCGATAACCGTTCCGTTCTAATGGAAACGGCTACTTCAAACTGTACATACAAGTAAATTTACATCAAGTATACGATTATTTTAACAAACTACAAAAATAAGGTGTTTTCCTAGTATGTTTGTATGTACGCGATTCTTTTCAGAATCTACATGGCCGTTTCTTATAATTATTTTACAGTGGTAATCTATATACTTATGGGTATATAAAACGTTAAGGTACAATTCATAGGCAAGATTTACTTTCTCATTTCATAGGTAAACTATAAAGATTTGTTTGCAATTAATGACAAACAGGATATGGAATATATCAAGGATAAGATTGATAAAATAAAGCTACCTAATAAAATTCTTAAGACTGACGTGCAACGTAGCATGAAATTTTGAAGATACTCCATCTTATATAGATAGGTGAACAAAAATTCATTTTCTAAGGGGTTATATAGGAGTTAAAGTTCCTAACATGTAGCCAGTAGGAAATTTCATAAGTGGAATGAAGAATTAATATCAGTTAATATACTTATAAAACAGTACTTGTAATGCGTTTTAAAAATAAATGTTTCTCAAACAAAAATAAGTTTTTGTCGAGTGGTTTTGCAATAACTGACGGAACGTTTGTACTAAGGCGCTTTAAAGCGAATACAAATATCCGAAGTACATTATTATCAAAACAAAGCGCCTAGAATTACGAGCGAATTGCTCTTACCTTTAATATAAAGTTACTTAGTACTATAATCACACGGTTGCAGCAATTTAAAACAAGTTGCTTTTGGTATGTTTTTGATAAGGAAGTACACTGCACTATTTCGCATTTTAAAGTTAATTACTCATGAGTAAGATTAGAGCATTATAGACAAGTTCTTGTTAATTGAGTCTCGTGATACTACCGTTTTGCGTAATCAATTTTATATGGCCCCGCATTTTCATTGATAAGCGTTATAATTTATATTTATCTATTCTACTCGTACATTCTATTATTATAAATAGAATATATTTATACTATATTTTGAAACAATGTTGGCTCAGAGGTAGCGTGTACGGAAATCGCGTCGATGGACATGAGTTCGAATAACTGCAATGAGCCTGAGCTTTCGGTAAAGGAAACATCGTGATGAAACCATGGTACGTTGGTAGGGCTTTTTCTAACGCCCGCTTGGCTAGCTACCACCCTCAAGTTAAAAATCTGTCGCCAAGCACCAATAGGTGTGTTCCGGCAGTTGCACTTGACAGCCCAATCTTCCCACTAAGCTTAGAGTGTTATCTATCATCTTGGGCCACATTGTCACTTAAAATTATGAGATTGTGGCCACAACGCTAAACTTATAACGATTAAAAAAAAGGTAAAGTATGCATATATAAGGTTGTTGTTGTTGGTGTGTAGTAGGAGTTACCCATAATAAACAATTATTTTGAAATGTAAAACAAATTTTGTAGCATGTTAATTTATTACATAATTTTTCAACATCAAGGGCAATTTTTGTCATCTTTCCTGCAAATTTTTAAACCCTCTCTTATAGAAATCCAGAGTTCGTGAAGCAAAATATGTCGTTAAGTGATAAACTTCGTTCAGGGGTTGACAGTTCAGTTTGCCATTGCTTGAACCGCTTTATGTTATCATAAAGAATCAATTTTGCACATCCGGTAACGATTCTGTCATAAAATGGGTCAATACGAAATCTGGATAGCAATGGAATGTAAATTGGTCGACGAATATTCTTGCTGGTATAATTGATGTCGTACCCGTATTCCTTGCCTATATGCCTTTCCAATGGAGTGTAGCAGTATTTTTATAGTTGACCATGTAGACTCAGGGTTTCTCAATAATTCTTATACATTTAATTTGGAATCAGTTTCCATTAGAGATTTTATCAAATTTAAATGGTCGTTCGTCTATCAGGGAGATCATATTCACCAGCAGCAAACCGTATAATCCAACCTTGACACTTGTTGACCTTCAATACATGCCCATTAGCAAATTATTTCTTCAATAATAGAAAGCTACATTATCACTATTATCTATGAGTGCTATAGGTTATTTTTATTGTACATTGCAATTAATGCGAAGTCGCGGGCAGTTTTACTTGTCCTGTATAAAATTAAGAATTTCGTTTTATTTTTAATTAGTATGCAATAATTATTCTGTGATTTTTGGGAGTGAAATGTGAAGTGAATTCTAACAGAGAATGAGAACAAATTACAAGCGGTTATTTTATTTCGTTATTCGTTCCAAGTTTTAAAAAACAAATGGTGACATTTAGGGATCCTTCGCGTAACTCACAGAGTTTAAAGTTAGTTAATCTTTTAAGCTAGTCACTATTGGTGTAATTCAAAATGAAGAGTAAAAACAATATTTTGTTGTTCTTAGAACAGCCGGAACATCGTTAACATTGCAATATTGGTTATTCCAAAACTGTTTAAAATTTTCTACAAACAACAATGTCCGGTAAAAAGAGTCATTTAGTCAATTCCGTATTTCAAGGTGCCGCATCAGTACCCGAGTCCTGTCATGCCGCTCCACGACCGGCCGCGTGCGTCCTCGCTTGCACTTACGCAATTCGCCAGCTAAGGGATACACTGAGAACAAGCCTCTTACCGATGTGCAACGTGACACGACAACTGTATTGCTTTTTTTATTATTTTCCTGTGGGCTTAAGACTACCAAAACAGCATCGTATATTCGTAACACTGTATTACATATATTTTAGTTCAATTTAATCACATACCTATATAGTATAACAATATAGCCTTTTTGTTGTGAGTAAGTGCAATCAAGATTATTAATATGGGTATGTATACAAAACAGAATAATACATTACTTTTACTAAATTTATTAAAGTTATTATCATTATAAATAAAAACTAGCTGTGCCCCGCGGTTTCACCCACATATAATTTGAAAGAAATCACTACACTTGTAGTCATAGACCCGAGCCGAGTCTTTACGTGTCTACCCGATTGAATTATTTTAATATTCCAAACTAAATCCAAATAAAATGCTATAAAGGGCAAAGTTTATCTCCATAAAATTGTCTTGATGACGAAGTAACTTTCTTTGATAATGATTAATATGGTATGCCTAATAATAATATTCATAAAACACTTTTCAATTTTCAATCTATTTTGTCACAAAATACCTTTTGTGGCTTATGTATAAGAGATAGGCATATGGTATCCCAGACTTTTTTTTAGATGTTACTAAGCAATATTTTCGTAGAGCATTGTATTTACGTATCACTAACCATTACGCCAGCGCAGGCTTATAAAGAATTTCGGTATTTCTTCCGACTTACTTAACAAAATCAATATTTAAGGCTAGCTTGGAGGCGCAACCTAATGCTTATACTATTCCTCATGAATCCGGCTATCTTATACAAAATCATTTTTTTCAAATCCGGCCGGTCGTTCCAGAGATTAGCGTGATTAAACAAACAATAAAAAAAAACTCTCCCGGTTTATTATAGTTTTTCGCGTTAGCGATTACGTTACGTTAGACGCACCGCTGTTCGTTGGTGAGTGCATCATTTAAAAACGGCTGGACCGATTTGAATTTTATTTAGAATGTTAGTAATAGTCCGAATAAAGGGAAAGAAAATTTGAAAAGTTGCCCTGAAAAAAGGAAAAAATTCTGGAGAAGCGGCGCTGTGATCGAGTTATTGACCACGGGAAAATACAGAAGAACGTCTACGAGGCCAGCTAGTTAGTAATACAACAAAAATATTATATGTAAATAAATTTTGAAGTCCCATAAGTATATATAAATATAAGAATTGTGAATTCTAGAGTAGTAGAGAACTTCTGAAATTAATAAGAAATGTCATTCGCCAATTTCGAATTAATGAAAACAATGACCTCAAATACGAGCTATCTGTTATACAATATTCATTTGATCACACACATCTTGGGTGTCATACATAAAATCCCCATTTGGCAATGGACCGTGGTGATTATTCTAATAATAACGCAAATAGGTATTTTATACAGTGTTATAATTTATTATCACGATTTCTAGCTAAGATGACATCGACTGAGCTGTGAATCAACACAGTAAACCGTTTTAAAAGAAACTAAGTTTTAAAGTAACTAAGTAAACACATTATCCGAAATAGAATAACACTGAAATAATTAAATAATTTGTAAAATGTTTATATATGAAATATACTCAAAAGCATATTTTGGAAAAAAAATGCTATTTTTGAATGTTTACTACGAAAAACAAAACCCTCAAATAAGTATTTTCTTTACATTGATCAAACATTCCAAAACCGTGTAAGTAAATTTGAATAGTATCTTAGTTATAGGTATTAGAATAAAAAAAGTAGTAAGAAATTTTGAGTGAAATGCTTTAGAAGTTTACTATTGTAGGCTGGCCACAACACAATTCATCCAGCATGCGGATCGACAAAACAGCGTTGGCCCAAGGTCCAAAACTTAGGCCGGCTCCATACGTTGGACGAACAGTGTTGAGACCAACATTCGAGCCAACGTGTGGAATCGTGGGTAAGACCAGGCTTCGTGCAACCTCATATATAAACCTTGGCGATTGTTGCAACATTCTCAGTACGACTCTAGTCGCTTTGCCGCTTGGAGCAGGCGCGTTTCGCGTCGCCGGCCACACGGAAAGGGCGAGAGAGCCAACTCGAAACACCTAAAGATTCGACCATAAGTTAGACATGTGGACTAAGTGAATGCAGTGTAAAGTGATATAACAATAGTTATCAACCCTATAAGAAACTGCATAAGTTTGGAGGTAAATCGTAAACAATGGATATTAAAGGCTCGGTAAGTAATACATGGGAATCTTTGTAACAATAAACAATTTGAACAACCTATATATAAAAGTAACGCACAGGTTCAATCAGTTATGAAAGTAGTAGCCTAATTTCATCTGGCTAGGCCGATGAAAATTTAACATGGTTTAGTAGTATTGAAGTTATATTATTCCGTTTCAGCGATACTTTAAATTCTGACAACAGTATTATTTTTATATTTCAAATGGCACATATAAAAACTTCTAATTCTAAATCTAAATACAAAGATAATCCTGGCAACAGTATTCTATTTTGAAATTATTACTTTTTAAAGTTATATTTTAAGTAACACACTAAACTAATACTTTATCTAAATAGAAATAATAACCTTTACTGTGTCGAATTCCAAGCAGATAACACTATAATTAACATGAGTTAATCGTTGGGATATCTCACGAACAAAGCAATTTTGATAGAACACATGACTGGATCCGTTTTAAAAACAAGTATTCATATAACAACTCTATAAATATTACGGAATTTAGTGAAGCGGAATAAATAAATTGCAGATTTATGAGTCATAACACTCATGACTGATTTATTTTAAATTCTTCACAAAGCAAATCATAAAACAATAATAATAAATTTATTTAACCATAATCACAAAATCGCCAACTTCCAAATACAATTAATTACAAGTATTACTTGACAGACTACGAGTTGTTGATTTTCGAATGTAATCACGGTTACCACCTTAACTAGGTATAAAATCCTGTATGTCAGGTCCGCAGTGCTGATATTTCGCAAGTACTATTGCCATCAATAAACAACCGCAGTACATCAAATTTAGTAAACCAGAAGCAGTGAAACTGCTCTGCTAAACAGAGTACTAATTAACACTAAAGTAATATTTAAACAGAATATACGGAGTTTAAATATACACATACAAATACATACGACCATGTGTATGCCCTAGCAAGTCTCCGAGACTTTGTTAGAATTAATTACAATTTAGAATTTAATAGGAATAGAATCAATCAGGGATAATGCAGCTTTCTAGTAGTGGAAGATTCGAATCAGTTGGTAACGTATACCATTTCTCTTTATCATCGCAAACGCCTATCGGATCCTTCCAATTCATTAAACCCTTCATGCTTCTGCCTCTGTCCCAGTGCTTGTTACATTTTCTGCGATTAGTAATTTTGATATTTGATCCACGTCGGTTAGTATGGGTCAATCTCTGCTAATGCTTTTATCTCATATTTATTTATTAACCTAAATTCACAGCTTGATTCAACTAAATTTATACTAGTAGCTAATTTAGTCATTAACGAATTTTTATGTTTTAAATGACATATATGTATATATTGAAGCAATTGTGGCTTAGTGGTAGCGTGTACGACTTCGTGTCGATTGACGTGAGTTCGAATCCCTACAATGAGCCTGAGCTTTCAGTGAAGGAAAACATCGTGAGGAAGCCATAGCATGGTGGTAGGGTTTTTTCTAATGCCTGCCTGGCTAGCTACCACTCTCAAGTTGAAAATCTGTCGCCAAGCACCAATAGGTGTGTTCCGGCAGCTGCACTTGAGAGCCAGTCTTCCACTAGGTTTAGCGTGTTATCATCTTGGGCCACATCGTAACTTAACATCAGGTGAAATTGTGGCCACTATGCCAAACATTTCATGTTTTGTCATACTTTCATCACCCTATGTACCTATGTTTTCTGTGTCCAAATCAACGAATTATACTGTTATAGATGTATATACTGTTAAAGATATTCCATTTCAGGTAGCTATTTTACATATGTTTTTATTCCTAAAACGATTTGCTAGTATAACTGTGCGTAAAAAGAAGAAATCGCTTTTCTACTGTAATTCGTAGACTACCTTCACTGCCGTACAATAATGTAGGCAAATATAAGCTATTATAGATATTTTTTAAATTATAATTATTGATTTATTAGTTCACCGAGTCGACCAAATTATAAATTGCAATAAACATTCCAATAAAATTAACAAGAACCAGAATATATGCGAAAGAATGATTATTAAAGAAATGAATATGCAATGCGCGCGAAAGTCTTTTGCACTAGGGCGAGTCTTACTACAATCTCAAGTGAATAAATGGCACAGGGACTGACAGCTAAAATTGCCCTGAACGTACGGCCTTCACATTTCACAACACCCGGACTTAGCGAGCATCCAGCCAGTCCGGACGGTTGCTGTACATTCAGTTAAATAAAACCACTGAACGAACGAAAACGAGCAAGAGATTCGTAAACCACACTTCAATTGCAACAGAAAAATAAAAATGTAAAAGACATTGTTGTGCAAGTTGTTCGAACATAACATAATAGACCATTTTTACCAAATAATATAAACAACAATAATATATTAAAATAGTAAATAATAATGGTGGAAGAAGCTTCCGTTATGTTTATTTCTTATGATCCATATTAATGAAAATTATTGAAGCAGACGTTCATGGTCAAATAGCTTACACAAGGTCAAATAAATGAATTGACGTGCTAGAAAAAGTCTGAAACACCTAAATAAAACTTTTTTAATATCTATAATAAGTAGAATCTGATATTTTCAACATGATCTTCGTTAGTTTTAATTTATATAATAAATATGTACATATTTCTCTAATAATAAATCTAATAATATCAACTGCCTCACTCGTAGATTAATTATTGATTTCCGCGCCGCTTCAACTATATAGATACCATCGGCGTACTATAAAAAAGCGACGATCAAAACTACTCCGCATCGGCGTACTCGAGCCAGTGTCATACCGACAATACTGTCACGTTGACAAGCTTCATTTCAAATAGTCACTACAGACTACGATATTACCTAGTTGAAGCGCAGCGGAGACCAAACACTAATCTATGATCTCACTTTTAAAATATGGGATTTATGCAAAAGTTCTTCAAAGCACATGATGCGCATTTCGTCAGAAAGTTACACAAAAATAATTAGGTCACTTGTCGTAAGCAATTTACTGTAGTTACTTAGTAGGTCAAAAAGTAAGTTGACGTAACGCTAATACTTAGTAAATGTATCTTTTACTTTAAATGAACCCTCATTTCGAACGTAAATTTTAAAAACATTACAAAAACCTATCATTGGTAGAATCCAAAGTAATATTTATACATTTTAATGTTGATAAAAGATATCAATTAATTCACACAAAAGTATTCCATTTTCATATCAATTATCGTATTAAAACAACAAATAAATCTTTAAATTGAAGATTAATTTAATTCAAGCCAACGAACTACAACTATAGTATTCATCATGGATGCCGTAATACCACGTACTGAGCGCGAAATTCCGGTAATCCGTGGGGGTTTTCCATTTTAAAACGGATCTGGATTCTAAAGGCAAAGGTTGTTAGTAATCTTCGGTGATGTAATGTACTGTAAAACTTCGGAGGAATGATGAAAAAAAGAACTAATATGTTCGTCGCTAATGTAAGTTATACAGTTCACAGGGAATATTATGTAGGTGCTTAAACCTTAAACATATTTTACGAGCAATTACAACATACAAAACAGAACAAGTTTCCGATTATGAAATAAATGGCAAACAAAATTTTTCGCGTCACTGAATGTTCTTTACACGACAAATAATAAAGGTCGTTCAATTTGCATCATTCCATTTGAGAAGCGTGTCATTTTTTATGAAGAAACATTATCTTATTCACCAAGAAGAGCTATATCAACTTTTAATAAACACGTGTTGTTACGGATAAAAGTCGGAAATTTATAAATAAGGGTTTTATATTTGTAATGACACATTATTAGCATCGAAATGTTTAACATTATTATAATGTTCTATTAAAGATTGGTAATGTTACATAACATTTTTGATTATTAATAAATCTTTACGAACTTACATTTTTCTTAATTCTTTTGATAACAATTTTGACTTACAAATCTATTAAAAAAACTATTTCTACCTAAAAATGAACTTAAGAATTTTTTAGTTTTTTTTCAATTATCTCGGTATAAGCAAATAATAGCTCAGGTACCTTTTTTATCTGACATCGAGTCAACAAGATAACCAGGAAGTGTTGTAATGAATGATGATTTATATTAACAAAGATCCCAGGTCGTCAAGGTAACGCCTTTGTATGAAATCCGGTAACTAGAACGATCTCTCTTTACTAGTCTTTAACAACATACCTATAACTAGCGTCACAATTACAACATTTTCATTACATAACAGGATAAGCCTTTCTATAAATCTATCAGAAATGTTCACAGTTTCGTTTGTTACATATTTCTTTATTTAAATGGTTATTCCAAAATCCTTCAAGATAAATTTAAAAAACATTATAATATGCGAAACATTGTGTTATATATAAAAATCTTGTGTATGAGCGAATGTTACCGATTCTATAACTTCTGAATAAATTTGTTTTATCGAGACGAAGGTTTGAGTACAACAATTTTGAAGACAAAATAATACACGGACCCATCTAATAAGTGTCAACCGTTCTCTGTGGACAATAATTGAGACACTACAGAAGTCATTAATAATATTTTAATTGATTTACGTTTTTAATTCTTAAATGTACATTTACAAACAAATTTTTTGGTCTTTGTCATCCTTTTTACTTATCGAAGATACGTAACATATAATCATATACGTCAAAGATATGAAGTCATCGTCGCGTCAATAATATAGGAATCCGGTTAAAGAACATACTCCATGGTCACTTTTCTAGTGTATTCTACTTGTAGTAAAGAATATAGGGAAGAATATATAAAACAGATTTTAAATAAATATGTATAGAAACATATAGCTTAAGTTAAAATTATTCAACTATTAAAGTTCGATCCGTGTTCTAATTTTGCGTCCGTATCTACTAAGCTTGCTTACCTTTCACTTTTGATTACGCTACATCAGAAATCGGTAAGTGTTTTTCAACAAAAGTAGTCATCGTTTTGTTACAGGATTTAAAAAGCGAAAATTGCATTACATAAATATATTCATTAATCAGATTAGGATAGAGGAATAAAATAGAATAATTTTTATATCAATATACATTGACACGAATCCCGTTAGCTTCATAAATAGAGCCAATTGAGTTCAAGGACAAGCATAAGAATCATGACGGTGTCTGTGACCAGCGTGAACAATGAGTTACGTTTCAGCACGTCCTCATGCAATCGCATATAAAATATGATAATTGGATGTTCAATAACATGTCTCGTTGCAGTCGGCTTAAGTCAAATTTTTAACGATGATGTTTCACGAGTGATGGAAACAGAAATTTAATGGAACCGGAATATCCACTGCCATAAATAAAATGATTGACACTATCAACGATCAAGGTACTAAATTTAAATATTTTAATAAGATACTCTACTTTAAAATACCGTTATATTCAGTACCGTTAACCAATGTAGGTTTTACAATTTTAAGGATTTACTGTGTATCAGGAGATTAACTAAAGATAGAATATGAAATCAATAATATTAATTCCATTATCCATTGTGACATTTGTAGCTGAAAGTATGTATTCTAGGAAGAACTAAGACACAAATGTACACTTTCTCTTCTAAAGGGGAACAGTCTAGCCAGTTAACTGGTTATCATAGTAAGTGGGTACAGCTGGTATTGTTTGAGATTATGAAAGTCGTACAAATAGCCGCTTAAACATATGTTAAGTAGCAATGATATTTCAAACAAAACAACAACCTATTTACGAAATACATATTGATTTAACACACTAATCACATCAAACCAGTCATTTCAACCAATTAGCAAACCTGGCGAGGTTATGTAATTTCTTAGGTATATAATTATTACGTAACTTATGGTGCACTTATTTTGTCTTGTTTACAAGTAGGGTCGTTTTGTTCGCATCGTGACTGTGTTTTGAGGATTCCGGATTTAAGCTTTAATGATTTCCGTGGTTTTGATAAACCGTTATGAGCACGCATGTTGAAGCACGTAGTGGTGGGTTGATTTGTTAAGATTATTATTACTATTGCATAACTAGACCGTCTCGTTGAACCGAACATGTTTCACAACATTACACTTGTTATTATGGCGTCAACAGGTTCGTGGTCGTTATTTTTATAGTTTGTTTAATATAATTACAAACGGGTTGTTACGCTTCTTTTAAGTTCATATTTTATGATAATTACAAGGGTCACTATCCTCATTTATGAGATCAAAATGTCTGTGTCTGGTTATCATCACGACACTAAAAATTTTATGCTAGAATGAGATGTATGAAAATCAACGTAATTTGAACGATATCCTAACTATATACTATATAATATATGCACAGAGTTCACTGATATATATTAATTGTCGTTTATTACCCAAACTAGAGAGAGATGAGGTTGAGTCTGAATGTCAACTAGACTGAAGGCCAGAAGATAATGCCCGCTTAAATAAAAAATAAAGTAAATAAAGATTATATGATAATTAATTACCGCGCTAGTCGTTTCATTTCGGAGGGAACAGAACGAAGTCGCGGTCAATATACATACTTTAAACTTTTTGTGTTTGAATGCGCGTAACTTGATAACTACCGAATCAGTCTAGGCAAAGGCATCTTCTTAACGAAAGTACGGATCTAATTACTGCAAAAGTTCATGACGTATTAGTGATTTCAAAAGCTAAGAAATCTCTAGTTCTATATTTTTCCTCACTATATTGAGATACAATAAGGATATTGTTATACCGTCAACCGGTGGTGTTACTAACGACATTCAAGTTATTAAACAATCGAAAAATTCTTTGGTATCACTTATCACTATTACCAAATTTATTTAAAGGGATATTTTTTACCTATATAAATAAAAAATGATTGAGGTTAGCCGTTGTGTGCGCATCACGCAAATATGTTCACAAACAATAATTTTGTAGTTAATGCGTGCGAAGTCGCGGGTACAGCTAGTTTAACATAGAAACGAATTTACTCTGTGTCTAGAAACAGAGCTAGCTATCAAGCGCGGTTGCCAAAACACACTAATAGGTGTGTGCTGACAGATTTTCAAATTAAGGTGGTAGCTAGTAAATCATAAAACGCCTTACGATCATCCTGTGGTTTCGTCGCCTGGAGTTTCGTCAAAGACCTGGATGGTAACACGCTAAGCCCAATGACAGAACTGGTTCTCAAGTGCCGCTGCGGGAGCACACATATAGGTGCTTGACAGATTTTCTACTTAAGAGTGGTAGCTAATCAGGCGGGCGTAAGAAAATGCCCTACCCCCATGCTATTTCACCACGATGATTTCCTTCACCGAAAGCTCAGGCTCATTGCAGGGATTCGAACTCACGTCAATCGATGCGGTGTCTGTTCACACTAACACTGAGCCATTATTTCTTTAAATCACGATGTACTCTTTCAGCGAAAGCTCAAGCTTATTGTAGAATTTAAAACCAATTCGAGCAAAGCGATTTCGAACGCAATACCATTGAAACGTCAATGGTGAAGCAAACAAGTAAAAAAAAAACAATTATTAAATCTATGATCAACAATATTTCACAATTACATAAAAGCAAAATTACGTTGTCTACAAATATCAAACTGACCTCCGTCTTAATGCTATAAAGGTAAAATGCATTAAAGATACTAGCAAACCAAACTGCTTATCCATCATGTTATCAAAGTAACAAAGAGGACCGTGAAACCGAAAGCTAAGATTTATTGCAACAGAGGTCGACGAAACGAGACCGTACATAAAGAGAACACGAACCTTGAAAATCGTATCTGACAAAATCAATCGGACTCGACAAAACTTGACCCAAAATGTAATTGATGAAACTGGCTGTACTTAGTCCTGATGAAACGGATTACTTTTACTGCAATAATAGTGGAATGTATTAACATTTTTACTAAGTGTTAATAGTTTTCCGTTTTATTGCATAATTATAAATGTGATGAAATTGACAGGCGCGGATGACTTGTCCGTAGGCACACACCACAAGGAAGAGTTCTGCAATTTATTTCCGTACCTATACATTCGATAACACCAACGTACTAATGTTTCACAATTCACAACACGTGCGCCCACCTACATAAACACTTGTTTTTATGTTAAGTCTTATTGACTTTGAAGATCAATAGTAAAGACAGGTAGTTGAATTAGAAACTAATTTAGGCGTATATGGTAAGAATAGGGGTGCATCCGCGGTTTCACGGCTTACGCAGTAATTACTTTCATCCCGCAATTTCATTGTTACTAATATTATTGAGAAATGGCATATACTTCCCGTGTGCAAAATTTCATCAAAATCGTTTCTTTGCATTTCCTAAAAATGTATTATTGACAATTCTTATAGCATATCAATTATGCAAGGACATATGCTTCCCGTCTACAAAATTTCATTAGAATCAGTTGAGAACTTTCTAAACGTAATATTGACAATTCTTATTGCCCATCAATTACGAAATGACTTATAATTCCCGTGTTTGTAGTACACTCAAAATTCACCAAAATCAGATTTCATCAAAATCGTTTAGGTATTGATAAAAAATGCGATTTTTAAAGGTATTATCGAAAAATTTTATAGCTTATCAAATGACCAATGACATCATAAACTTCCCGTGTACAAAACTTCATATAAATCAGTCAAGCTGTTTTTGAGTTAAATTCGGACAAATTTTTAAGGGCATATTCGTGATCCACTGTCCTTTATATAATAATCGGGAAATTTGGAAAAAATATTAAATATACAGACTATAACTACCGATTTATTAATATAGATTCAAATGTCATTTTAAATTGTAACGGTACATTTCAGCTGGAATATGAAGTGAAAGTTTAATCCGAGAAATTATATAGCATATTTTTATTATGAATAAACCTATTTTTATTACGAGTAGTTATCAACAAGTTAAAATTTTTAGAAAATTTGTTTTAGTGATACTAAAAATTATAGTTATAAAAGCAATTGTATTGGATACTGTAATAACAATGCAGAAGGTACTCGTGTAGCTTCTCAAATCTGGTTTAAAAAGTAGGCCATGTCATGAGACGTTTCCGTAACCTCTATAACTTGGTTTTAAAATGTAGTAATGTAGCATACTACGATTTTTTTAAAAGTCTTATTAAATTAAATTATTAATATTTTTAAGCTATTGAAGACAGCGTTTAATTTATTTAATAATGAATTTTCTCTACTTTTACAGTTAACACGAATTCGCATTATCGCAGTCTGTTCGCCCTTACTGTGGTATACAGGTGTCCCATAAAGCAATGCTGAATTGAAAGGTTACAGACCAAAACCGCGCAAGACTAAAAACAACAAATACACCGAGTTTTACATAAATCTCATTGTCATCAAAATTAGACTGTTCTTGTTAATTATCAAAAACCGCATGCTTTTTTTTTTTGCTGCCAGGTCTGCAAATCCAAGCTGATACATAGCTTTTAAATTTATTTGCTTCATAGATGTTAGTAAATACTTTTATATTTCCGTACAAAGCATGAATACGTTGACAAATCGTTATCCTGAAAATCTTACTTTTCAAGGCGGCAATTTTAAAGTTTATAATTTATTGGTAAGTCCTATTAAAAAAACACAAGCGCGGTGTACCAAAATAAGTAAACCTATTGACTTACTCATTTATTCTATTATAAATCTCACTACATAATTGAAATTAAATAAAATGTATGATTCCATGTTTCGGCTCATGACACGTCTTAAAGGCGAAATTTGATTCCCACTAAAATATAACTTTGTTCAATAAACATAGATAATTTGAATGTCTGTGATGATGTATAATTTTGACAGATAATAGCTACCCTAATTTGACAACCAAATTATATAATATAGACTTATGACATGCTTGACAGTTAAAACTAGATTAATAATAAGCGTACTGCTGTAGTATTATTATCTGTAATGCAATTTGATTGGCATTCTCAGTGGTTAGTTGAAGGCGACTTTACAACCACTTACAATAGGTACTTATGTACAATTGGATAAGTAACTAAAAATAAACATCGACATAATATTATACAACGGTTACAGAACTTCAAATATATTTTTAATTTATTTTAATATAACCACATTATTTCTGGTAAGGAATTTAGTGGATCAAGCTGAATTGATTGTTAACAAAATCTATACAGAATTAATAAAATTGAAATATTTGTTTATTTCTAATTATTACATATTTACTGTTACTATAGGCCGACCGCTGAAAGCACGACCCTTCCGATGGTTGCAGGACGCGGGGCGGCGGCTGTGCACGAACATACACAATATTGAGATGATATCATATATCTTAAGATCAATAGTTGATGCATGTTATTGCAACTGGGATAGATATCTAAAGATAAATAATGTATTTAATACATATAATATTATTGTCTTTATTAAAATGTTAATCAAAAAACAAAAATATTAAAAATAACAATTATGCGTGTAACCTTCACAAGCAGTCGAAGTGAAACTTCTTTGAATTTAATAGTATTCAGCTCAGGTATCATCTACACATATAATATAATTTTATTGAAGTGTCTGTTTGTAATGTCTAAATAAGAGCTTTTTACTAAATTCATATAAAAGTATACACGGTACGTTTGCAAAAAAAAAAACACATTCTCAAAATTTTTGCCTGTCTGTCTGTCTGTTTGTTCCGGGTAATCTCCGAAACTCCGTACCTCATAATGAAAAAACTGCAACCCTTATATAATCAGTTTATTGTCCGTTTGTATGTCTGTATATCAGTGTGTCATGGCCCTTTTTCTGGAAATCAAACGAATATATTCTCATGGATGCCGTTGTGTAGATCCATCGGTAATAGGAGTTGTGTATCATTAAACAGTATTATTCAATAATAGTGATAATATCCAAGGGTAAGATAGTAGTGCAGTTATGAATTTTTAAAGTATTACGTACTGGAACCATATTATTTTGTAGACATAATAAGATTTAATAACAAAGTAAGCATTATTATTATTCTAAATGGGAGTTATGCAGGCTTATACAGTCCTGTATCACTGCGACCAATCAGATCTATTGTGATCGCTCCACACTACTAAAGCTCCCCATCTAATCCTATAGCCTTAATTAATGTATTGCCGGGCTTTTTTGGCAGACAGCAACTGAAACTCTTCCAGGAGTAGTACGTGCTTGCCCAGAATCCGGTTTCATTTAGATATACTGGGTCACATTTACATAAGAGGTGCTTTGGCGTTTCGTCCGCATTTTCGCAGAATCTGCAATTTCTTGCGCCCTGGACACCGATGTTGGACATATATTTATATAAACAACAGTGTTCAGTGAGTGCCCTCACTAAAATTCGTAGCTGATTCCTGCTGAACATCAGAGCCTTTCCAGCTCTACGCAGGTTAAACGCCCCGATAAGCTTTTTGGAATTATGTTGACTTGGCAGATTATAACAGAACTTTATAGCCTCTTAGTTGTAATGGTTCCATAAGGTCAATCGAGCTAGGCTTTTTGGGATACCACAGATTGGTTCACGGCAAATCTGTTTTTCTAAAGATCCGGCTTTCGCAAGCTCGTCCGTAGACTCATTGGCTGGGATTCTTGCATGCGCCGGGACCCATAAGTATAGTCATAGGGATTAGTCTGTTATTTTTACTCTTACTGTTCTTCCACACAGTTGGCCACAAGCTTCGATTCAGTCGAATCTGAATCCAGTGCCAAGAGAGCGGCTTTTCTATCCGATTGAATATAAATCGTATGGTTAACATAGGGCTTTTGCAGATTGATATCAAGCAGAAGTAAGCAATATACTCGTATGTAGTTTAATGTTGTAGGCACTATACCACGATGGTGGCAAACAAGCATGCGGTCCGCCTGATGGTAAGCGGTAACCGCAGCCTATGGACGCTTGCAACACATGAATCATCGAATGTATGTTGCCATTTCTTTAAAAACCTATTTACTCTTTTTTTGAAGAATCCCATACTGTATGTAGCCTCCAGGGAAAATTTCAGCAGGGAGCTAATTACACATCCGAAGCGTTTGCGGAACAAAACTCCTCTGAAACCGCACGGTCCGCGACCATTTAGGTTCCAAAGTGTGAGGATGAAATCCCTGCCGATGGCGAGCGGTACGATGGTGGAAAGTAGCCGTTGGCATCATGTCGAACAATTCCTCGGAACACAACCCGTTATACATACGGTAGAACACTCACAAGGAGGCAAGCTCTCTCCTCAACCAAAACTATATCTTCTTCATTTAAATATTTAAATTTCGTTATACTGATTATTGTTGCATTTAACAATAAGCACCGTGGAATGTACGGTCCTGTAAACTCTTTAACTAACGAGTATTTATTCTATGCGGTAGCTTAAATTGATGGTATGTGAATAAAACGGCTGTCTAGACTAAATAAATGTCTTATAACGGTATACAGGAGGGATGCTACTGAGACCATAAGAAAAACAAAAAATGACTTTTAGAAAGTAAAGGAAGACTTTAATTGTTCTAATATAGACCATTAGAACACTAGAGAGAGAGCTCAGGTTATGGTACGATTAGAACTCACGTTAATCGACGCGGCATCCAACCGCAACTATTGAGCCGTTAATTCAACTAATTAATATATCAGTGTTATCACAGTTCAATCTTAATGCATAGGTATAATAATTCCACATGATGATTCTATTAGCATAATTTTAATTAATTGCCTGTAGACGTCTAAAGAAAGATATAAAAATAATTATAACTTTATTTACATAATGTCGTAGACCTTGGATTTTTTTAATACTTTTCAATGTAATACAATCTACTCTTTAAGCCTTTAACTATTTTAGAGATTGCAACTGAATACGCATGCTATATCATAATTATACTATTTATAATAAGTACTGTACTAATATAGACTACGATAATGATCTTTGAATATTTTATCTCAATCAGATCTCGAGACACGATTGGCACATACCCCGCCCGTCGCTGTCGGGCAGCGCAGCCGGCAGCATCAGTGATAAACGATCACGAGGTGGTTCTGCCTCAAGCCAAGGCTCATCTAGCAACCACAGCACTCACGTAAGATCGCCATCAACGCCTTTTGTAAATAATCTTCTTTTTTTAATGGCAACTGTGTTCATCCATAATTATGCCAATGTCACGTGAATAGAATATTTTTCTAATTATTCTTGTTATTTTCAAACATAGTTCTAACAAGATGGCGGCTCCCTTGTTGAAACTGTCAAGGGAGTTTTTGTAGCAACTTAAAACTCATGTTTCTATTTATTATTCATAATCCTCTTCAAATGTGCACAATAATCAAAATTCATCAGGCAAAATGCCGCTAAAATTACATAATATAGGGCTAAGTAACATAAGGAATGAAAATAAAAATCCCGCTAAAAACTCTTGTAAAACAATAGTAAACTCTTATTATGAATTATATTGGCTAATTTTATATTGCGAGTATAGAAAACCTTTCGATTCTAATTATGCTTATGTACATTATATTTCAAATAAATTGACGTGCACATAAACTTAATGCTATATTTTAAGGACTTAAATTAAGGATTAATAAATCTTAATTTGTCCTTAATTGCCATAAAAACATCATCATTATATTTTTTAACCCTCCACTGACTTTGCAAATGATGACCTCCAGTGAAACAATACATTCGAACTGTGTTTTTTTGCATTAACATTTTGATACTGTGTTTTTTGTAGTATCAGTATTAGGTAATTTAACTAATTGGCGAGGTCAAGAAACTTCATAATAATGTCGTGTCCGGTAACTCTGGTACAAGATTCACTTTTATGATCACAACATATTTGACTACAGATGTTCCATTAAGTCCAAATTAATATCACAAGATATTTATTGTATAAATATAGCTTTATTAGAGAAATGATTCCTGATTTCACAGTATAATGTAAACTACTTATAAATTCTCAATTAAACCATCGGTACTCAACACGCCAACTCGATCACATTACGTGGAGTAGATCAAGTGTCGAATCATTTTTACATGATAAATGCACATTCTTACATAATAACGTACATTTAGTTTGATTTTTACTCTCTAATTGCGATGAATTTGTCGTAGAACGTACATTAATCTGTTAACTAATTGACTGCCAAGCTTTATTCCGGTATAGAGAGAAATTTGTAACAAAAATTTTAAAACTTGTTTTTTTTTTATTACAGAGTGCATCGTCTGGTTCGTTGTTGTTGAATGCAGCTAATTTAGCTCGCATGAGTGGTCAGAAATCTAATAGCGAAGAACATGATAATTATCAGAACAAATTGATTGGTTACGATCGTAAGCCTGGCTTTTCTGACGCCGTTGTCGCCATTCCCGAAGAACCACACGATACAATTGATAACATATGGAGTGATGTTAACAGAAATACTTCACGTGACCACGACGCGACATCAGTTGCGAGTTCAACGCATTTTACAGTTGTCAATGGTTACACGAAGCAACTAACAAACAAAGAACCAAAGTCTTGTTGCTGCAACCAGTCACATCAAATCACGATTCTTGTTATATCGATGACGATCCTATTTTCTGCGTGTATATTAGCAGCTATATGTTTTGTCGAAAGTAAGTATTATCATTTATTTTTTAAGGATAAAGGCCTGCTTAGGTCACAAATATAAAACGATTTGAGAATCAAGTATAAATAATAATATATATATATATTTCCCGGGTTTCATATTTACTTTTACCTTTCACTGTTATCGCAAGATTTGAAGATTTGTACTATGATATGAATAAATACATTAACGCAGTGTTGCTCTTTTTATAATTATGATTTATATTAAAGACGCTCCTAACATTTACGACAATCGATAAAAGCTTAACTAATAATTATTTTTTATATTTCAGTGAGAATGCGTAAGGAGACTGGGATGTACAAATATTCGTAAATCTATACAGGGATAATATAATTTCGAAAAGTATAAATTTACTAAAATTAATGAATTATTTAAGTATTAGTATAATTAGCAAATATGGTTAAATTTAAATTAAATGATACACAGAATAAACACGAACAAAATGAAAACGACGTAGGTAATTAGGACTTCAGAAATGTCTGTTCTAGTGTAAACGTCGTCCTCGCAAGTAACAAACGCAGATTTATGTATATCCTGGTAATAATTAGTTAAATATAGTCCAATATCAGAATATTGAATATACTACACTAATTAGTTAAAACGTTCAATATGCTGATCTAGTATAGAATAAGAATAAATTGTTATACCTTAATATAACTAAGTGCAATACTTTCCCAGTTTGTTTTATACAAAAATATTTAGTAAAAATATTTAAAAATTATTTATTTATTTTATTCACAATAACTAATGTGTTTTCACTATACTAGTGATACGGTACAAGTAGTATTTTCTTCGTTAACTTTGTCATAATACGAAGAACCTCTCTTGTCGCGTACTTGGCGCGGTAGCTGGCTATTTGTAGTAAAGACAAATGTTTGATACTTGTTTTTTTATTATTTGATTACTTGTTTAATTTAATCTATTACTGACCCAGAGGTTAGTTAGAAGTGTATTTTAATTTATACTTAATTATTAGAATTCGGTTTATAATTCTTCTCTTGCGAATAAATTGAAATTAATATCAAAATATGAAGATGAAAGGGCCCAAAGTCATTTTAAAAATTCAAAGTTTTTGTGATAAACAGAGTGGTAAAAAAAAACCTGATCTTTTTCTTGTCACTTTCATAATTATAAGGCGGACTTTACATTTCTGCACATAAGGTTTTTAAAAATACACCAAAAACCTGAGAATCGTTCTCTTCATCCTCTTTCTATGTATACCTACCTACCTATTATGTGTCAAACTTAATTTTACCAGTATTCTTCAGAACGTTAAGAGTATTTCCCTATTTACCTACCACATATTTAATTAATCGTTGACCTTAACAAATTAAATACTATTAAAAGATTAGCAGCATAAAATCAATAAAAGACGCAACTACAATAAGACACATGTTGAAAGCCTATCAGTGTCACTCGCTCTGGTAGATAGCACCTAGAGGGTCACCGCATACTATGTTTATAGGCCGGCATGGTGACGGCGACTGTCTCTGTTTTATTACCTACCATCAGGTGAAATATAGCTTTTTATTATGCTGGTTTAAAAAATATATAGATAAAAAGTTATTATTTGTAAAGTAAACTCTTACTAAATTTCACCGTTATAAAACATAGTTATAGCATTGTGGACGTTTACTTGTTTGTTTGACTTTTTACATACCTATATTTTATGTTATTTGTAATATTACACCATATCGTTAGTATCGTTCAGCAATATCGTCTGATGTCCGCTGGTTTTATCATCAGCATATAACAACAAATTGTGGGAACGAGTTTAATAATTTGAATTTAAGTACGTAGCGAGAAAAATACAAAGCTATAGATTTCTCGGCGTTTGGGTTGGTATTCTGATTAAGCCGATGGCTGCTCTCAGGAAGACGCATTTCCCAGCAGTCGGCTATTCACAACCTGGTATTATATTTAATTTCGTATAATTTTTTCACTGCAGGATAATTATTGAAAAACAATGGTAAAATATTTTTGTATTAAACTTGTTTGTAATTTATACTGTAATATTTTCGGGAATAGTGCAATTCCACATACATAACTAGCAAAAGTAGTGATTTTGAGACAACGCGTCAATAGACACTACAAGCTCAACAAAACTGCAAATTCGTCACTTACGTATAGTGAAATACGCGTATCTAACAATACACCCTGACTTTATCTAAATATTAGACCATTCTATTTACATAATTTGAAACGATTATAATTTTTCATGCAGCTTAAAAATGACATATTTGAAATTCCTGCAATCTTCATTGAATTAATGCAGCTAAAAATAAATGTTGATATATACTTGAATATGCCAATTTCAAAATAATTAACACAAACATGGCAGTTTTTTTACTAGACGTGGACAATGTAATGTTGTTGTAACCAACTGAACGTCGAACAATCGACGTTTTAATAACCAATCTTCATAAAGACTAATAAACATTTTTTTACATGTTACAGGAGCATTTGTTATCATTAGTAGTCTTAGTTTTTTTAGTATGGTTAGCATACGATCATAAAAATAAGATGATTTTGGTAAAAAGTTTTTCTACTAATATTAAAATAATAACAACTACACCTTTCTCTCAGTACCGAACAACTGATTAATATAATTCACGTAACCCTCAAATCAATACTGCGGAAATGACAAGAAAGCTAAATTAAACATGATATTGCCGAAGCAAGTAATCTTTAGTATGAAAAACATAAATTATATTTATAAGCAAATATGGGACGAAATAACAATGTTTAGATGCAATGTTGCAGATTATATGTAAATACGTGTTTCTTAGCTAATACCTACATACGTATATAAAACTGTATTATACATATGAAGCTGTGGAACTGTCTCCCGGCCAGTGTTTTCCCTCCTTCCTACAATATGGAGTCCTTCAAACATAACGTGAAGAGATATTTGAGTAGGCCGGCGTCACAGCGACGACTATCGACGGATTATAAATCCCGCGGTAGTCGCCGATGTTATTGGATTGCACTGTGCTCACCATCAGGTACAGTGTAGTTACTATGCAGTGCAACGATAAGAAAAAAAATATATATATGAATAAACCTCAGTGAAAAGTTGCAAATTTTCGTTAACAACATGAAAATCTGCATCTTTTTGCTTATAAGTATTCTAAGGTTTAACATTTATTTACAATACAGTGATGAGTTGTAAAATTTGTGGTTCTTTATAAAATTATGTTTAATTTATTGTCAACTGTGATAATGTAAAACTTGTAATAAAATAAAATTATAATCACAGAAATATTGTCTCATTTAATTTACCTATTATTATAGAAGTTATCTAATATATAGCCGCTTATTTCTATACACAAGGAAATTAGGAAAGAAATGCGAAAAATAAATTTGTAGGTGATCAATTTTATTCAGAAAACAATACTTTTTGCCTTAATTTAAAATATTATCCCTCTGCTTATATTTTTATTAATGTGAAAAGTTATCGTAATGGCTTGTTCCTTCCTACATCCAATAAAAAGTAGATCAAAATCTTTTTTTTTTTTTTTTAATGCGATCTGACTATACTTGTTAGCCTCAAGAGCGCTGAAGCCTCAGATGGCTTTTACAGCTTCACCGAGCTTGATTTATATTACAAACAGGCCTTTAAATACAGTGATGGACATATAATACTAATATCACTTTTATTACACAGTTATGTTAGTATATTATGCTTACACAATAATTATTTCGAATTTATTTATTTTGTAAAATGTTTTGAAATAGCCATCCTTAGTTAATCATATTGTTTGCTTATGTCACAGTAATAAGAACAAAAATTATAATAAAAAAAAACTTACCTCAACTTCTTCCAATGTCTGGGTCCATCTGTAATGCTCAAGGTCACATCCATTGCCTGCATTTGGTTTCAGTTTACCTTTGTCTTCTGCGTCTTCATCTTCAGCTTCTTCTGCCGCATCATTGCTAACATCGCCACTGCCATCTTCTGCTTCTGGTTATTGAAAAATGGTGGTAAAAAATTATAACAATGAAAATATGTAGCTTTATTTTATATATACAACACTAGTTGGCCCAGTAGACGCTATGCCTTTACCGGTAAGTATACTATGTTCATCATAAAGACACATACTATGCCAGCGGCATATATCACAGAAATCGGTAGTAACCCGCAAAAAAGCATTTCAGTTGAACACCGCACAACACTATGACGGGAATGCCGGGAGTTAATTGTCGCCTACATTCTTTCTAACCCTTAAGAAAGGTTGCATGACTTACAAGTGTTATGTCGTGCAAATTTCGACATAATGCAAAAACATGACTCTCGATTATCAATTTGATTATAAACCATTAATGATACTGATAAACGTTATAAAGACATTTTGCAAGACAAAATCATAAATGCGTTCTTCCATACAATGTTGTTTTGTCTTGTTGTTTGGTGTCAGACACTCAACATGTGTGCGTAAGCCGTGTATGTGTGTGCCAAATTATGATCTTAATAATGATTGTAGTTCTAGTTCATTTTTTGTTATTTCATTTACACAGCTTTACATCTATATCTACTATACATATTATAAAACAGAATGTCTTTCTGTCCTTGTATGTTATTTTCACGTGAAAACCACATAAGTAGTGATATTGATAAAAGTTGACAAATAGTAATAATGTACTTACTGATATTTTTATTTTTCTCAATATCCTCTTGCAATTTCTCAGCTTCTTGATCTGTTAGCTCAGTAACTGTAGCTGGCTCAATATCTTGAGCCAGCCTTTCTTGTTCTTTTCTTTGTCTTATGTCTTTAAGACGTTTCTCTGCTTCTTCCTTTTCTTTTTTTAGTTTATCTGATTCATCACGGGCTTTCTTAGCTTGTGTATAGAATGTATCTTTAAGTATCTGTAAATCATGAACAATTTATTTTGAATTTATCTATCTATATTCTTATTCTATATAAATAAAATTATTGAGGTTTCCTGTTGTGCGTGCATCACGTCAAAACTACTCGAAAGATTTGATCTTTTTTTATTGTTTTACTACTTAGATACATATTACATAACTCACTATATGTCAGAGCCTGCACAGGCAAATGTAATTTACACTGATTTCACTAAGGCATTCTATAGGATAGATCATGAAATCTTGCTTTGCAAACTCAAATATATAGGGATTTATGTAAAAAAACAGATGCCAGACTTTAGTTCTAAATGGTTATATATCATCCCCGATACAGATTCCCTCAGGAGTTCCTCAGGGATCTTTATTGTGTCTTCTACTCTTTAACATTTTTATTAATGATATACCTTCCTGTTTTACCACTTGCAAATAGACCCAATCCGATTCTATACAATTACATTATTAAAAACACTATATTAATAAGAGTTAATGCTGTTCGAGATTTAGGTGTTATTTTTGACTCCTAACTGATCTTCGAGAAGAAAAAAGCTTCTAAAACATTAGGGTTGTATTTAGGCTATACAATGGGTTAAGAGTGTGTCAAAACTTTCAAATTTTTTAATTTATTGTTCGCACTCATATGTAACAGGCCTCTCAAATTTTAAATCCCAAATATATAATATGTAAGTCACTCGCATTGAGCAAAAACACATACGGTTTCTCGGTACCTACAATTTAGTTGCAACAGCAGCAAAGGTATCATAATAATAATGACATTAACCAAAATAACCCTTTTTGAAATCCTCCAGTGAAGGTTATTGAAAGAGTGTAGTCCTTAGCACACTGGTCATGGATTTTTCATATGCAAGAAAAGTTTTTATCTTTTAGGCCATATACTTCGCCTTTCATATGTTGGGTCCTAAGCAACATTGCTTTCTAAAAATAGGTTATTTCGAGATATTTAATTATCAAAACATGGCTATTGTTATTTTTTAAATTGTATTAACCTTTATATAGTTCTCCAGCAAATTCACAATGTTTTTCAATTGTTTCGAGAGAGCTACTGTTACATCGCTCAACACACAAACCTTTAAAACAAATTCACTTAAATGCCAGTTGAGCATAGAGTATTAAGAGCATTAATACTAGGACAGAGCTTTCCATCAAAGTCTTTGATCAAAGTTTCTTTTATAATGCTGTGAGGTAACTAATAATTAAATTTTAAAATTTAAGGTTTTAATCACAGTCTTTTTCATATTTATACAATATTTACCTATATATTACAATATATAGAACATGTTCAAAACTTACTAGCTCCCAATCTCCTTCACGCCCTCCAACAAAAAAATCCGTTTTTCTTGCTAGAAAGCTGGCAATTGTGTTTAGTAGCTGAAAATTCAATAAATTATTTTTTTATAATTATTGTATTTTGAGTGACACAAAAGTATCTGGCACTTTATATTAAACTTTAATAAAAAAAGAGATCTACATTTACAATCCAACTCTTATATTTAAGACACAAGACACCTAGACTTTAGATTATCTACCATTGAACATCAAGTAAATGGGTGGGGAAAGGTGGGAAGGGGGAAAGGTAAAATGCAGAAACAAATAGTTTTGAGAAACATGTTATGAGAAAATTGTGACGGCTTACAAATTATGACATAACCTGAAAACAGGCATTATGCCTATAAATTATCATTAAAAAAAATTGATTCTGCTAAACGTTACAAAAAAATTTTGCACAGTAAAATCCTAAATAACTTCCTTTATACAATGGTTTTTATAAATAAAACCAAGAAATTGAAAGTTAATTGTATGAATCAACAATTTTTGAATTTATCGAACCACCTTATACATTTAATTTATGAGTTTCTTTTTTTATTTCAAATAAAAATATAAATTTACATAAATCCTACATTTTTACTGCAGCAACAAGCAACGAAGAATAATGACTGGAAAAATTAATCTGGTTGTTTGGAGTTAGACATTCAATAATTCAAGTGTTCCAGATTGCGATTTCAATTGCTGCTATACTTTAGTTTTGTCATTCCATTTACACAGCTTACACACCCCTCAATTGTTATAGAGTGTAATTGTATTATCGACTAAATTTAGCGATTAAAAATAATAGATAATCGTAGAATCCACTAACAATTTAAATTATGCTACATCGCTTAAATAAACATTTGTCATGTGTTGTGAAGACGATGAATCAATAATAATTATTTCTGCACTTTTTACTTCACAGAGGAGTTACCTTTCACCTCCACCATCTTTTCCACACCTTCACAAAATCTAATTCAGTGATAGCAATTGTAAAGTACAACCTAAGATTTTTAAATATAAAATAAATTTGTACATTTGTTTATTATTAATTAACATTTAACATAAACATTTACAATAACCATTTATTGCAATAAACATTTATTTATTGCTATTCTAATTAGTCTATAGTGGTTAAGGGCCGATTTTTCAATAGTCAGATAATTTTATACGAGAAATAATTTTGACGTTTTGACAGATAATGTATAACCTGTTAGAATTTAAAAATTATTCCTCTAATAAAGTTATCTGTTGATTGAAAAAACAGCCCTTAACAAAATAAGCAAATTCGCTGAGAAATATTTTAAAAGTAACCACAGCAACGAGTAACCTCTACAAGCTTCCAGAAATTTTTGTATTGTCAACACGTGATCAATAAAAGCCGCATAACCGCTGTCACGGAATACAAACAAATTGGTCTAGTGATTATTGTGAATATGCAGTTTTCTTAAATTAAAATATATTTTTTTTTTGTCATACAAAGAAGTTAAATATAGCTATTCCTCCCAAGCACTCACCTCTTTTACGCCACCTTCATGTTGCTGTGCCAAAGCAAGTAATATTGAATCAAATCTTTCTGGATCATTTGCCATTTCTATAGAAATATATAGAACTATTTCTTAGGATGAAAATAACTTTTAAACAAGCGCTACAATAGCACACGAAAGCATGAAATAATACGTATCTCTTTGTTTTGCAAAACAATCTTTAACAACTTCAACTGTCATCACTAATAGAGGTGTAACGAATAATGAATATATTCGTAATCGGTACAGCGTACCGGTATTATGATACTGAGTCACGAGTAGGCATGAAAAATTTCATGCATCACTACTATTTTTCATATGGAAACAAACGTAATTTGTCACCTGCTATATTTAATCCAACACTTGCTATATATGATAAAGTATGTGTTCACTTTACTTAAATACAATTCGTAAAATAATACAAATTCATGTCACTGAATTACATATTGCAAAATTCATACTCCTCGCATATACCACAGGATCATATAAATTCGCTTCAATCGCACAATCATATAAAACCACTGAACTAAAATTACAAATAGAAAAATTCATACGTCTGCAATATATCGAACCATCATATGAATTAACTTCATTTCATAACAAATTGCAGAATTCATATGCCTGAATTATAATGCACCATCATATGATTTCATTTGACCTCATAGCAAATCGCAGAAATCGCAGTTTTATCCCTTTTTTTCATTCAATCACTTCACTTCTTTGATCTTTCCATCGTTCGATGACAAAGCTACGGGTGCGAAAGAGACAAACATTGCTAATATACGTGCTATAGAGAGAAAGTGTAAATCTGTCAAGTGAAATTATAAATAAGACATTGATGATTGAATCTTATTCTCACTACTCTCATATTTGATTTATTTGGAGTGTATACCTATATATACTTATATGTATATTTATTTATGTATATATTTTATATCTTTAAACGAGCAATTCTTATATATATAATCGAAATCTCAGAAACGGCTCCAACGATTTTCACGAAATTTAGTATACAAGGGGTTTGCGGGCGATAAATCGAATGAATCATTTTCAGAAAATGAAAATGAATTCATGTTTTCAATAATCAACTTAAACATAAACTTTTTTTTGTATTGGTACAAAAATAACAAAAAGGTGGTCTTTGGGTAGTTCCAATATTGCCACTTAAACAGGAAAAAAATTAGCTATTAACAGGAATAATAAAAGACAATATGATATACGTACGTATGTAATAAGCTATGTTTGTATTTGTATAATAAGGTTTTCGTAGTACTGACTACGCATAGGTTAGACATTTTATTGTATAACAGGATTTGCTTTACAATTATTTAATGTGTAATTTAAGAAATATTCATATTTCAATATAAGTTTTAATAGAATTGTCAAGATTGAGTCGCCATATTTATACTAAGGTCACAAATAGTAGTTGAAAAATGTTTGACTATAAGCGCGAGGTGACCAATCATAATAAAGTAAGAAAGCGTGTATTATGTAAAATTGTTAGATAGAGACAGGTAGATAAATAAGGCTTTAAGGTCTAGCATTATTTTAAAACTGTAAAGATTAGATTATTTTCAGTAACTTTCATGTAATTAATGTAAAATAAGTTAAGTTATATGTTTCAAAACATGTTTAGATAACAAACTATGTATACCAACTGGAATCTTATAAGATTTTTGTAAAATCAGTTAGGATGTTTTTATATGAAAAATTCTAGGAATCAATATAATACATAAAATTAGAATGAGAGACAAATAAAGTTAGATAGCGACGTCACTTTCTTCGAGAATAATATAAATATAGTGACGGGTTCCATACTCGTCAGATTTGCAAAAAAGCGTCGCTTCCCGACAGCTATCGCTCTATCAGTCTCCTCAACACGTTAGGTAAAGTCTATGAGCGGCTCCTTCTGAACCGGCTCCAGTCAGTAGTTTCAGATAAAAACCTTTTACCACCTGAGCAGTTTGGTTTTCGTGCCAAACACTCTTGTACCCACCAAGTGCACCGCCTCACGGAGCACATTCTTCAAAACTTCAACCGCAACTTGCGGTCTTCTTCGACGTCGCCAAGACCTTCGATAAGGTCTGGCACGCCGGATTAGTCCACAAGCTTGTGGAACTTCAAATCCCGGATAGATTAGTTAAAATCATACACGCGTACCTCTCTGACCGGACCTTGTGCTACTGAGTAGAGGGTGCTCTCTCTGAGCCTCTTCCCATACGATCAGGTGTTCCCCAGGGTTCCATTCTGGCGCCTTCTCTATTTAACTTATATATCAGTGACCTCCCTCGCCTCCCCGAGGTAGAGGTAGGTTCCTACGCTGATGATACAGTCCTGTTTAGTTCCTCGTGGAACAGACAAACCCTCAGGCTACGAGTCCAAAAAGCCGTAGATAAGCTAGGCGAATGGTTCCGTAGATAGCGCATAGGAATTAATCCCGATAAGAGTAGCGCTATCCTCTTTCATCCCACTCAAAGACTAGTTAAAATTCCCGCTATCAAACTATTTAGTGTGGCTATCCCGTGGGCCAACCAGATCAAATATCTGGGTGTCACACTGGATCAACACCTAAATTTCAAGGCACATATGGATAGAGTGCGAAGGAAGGCCGGTATGGTCTCAAGCCGCTTGTACCCTCTCGTGTGCTCGAAGAGCAAAATGTCCCTCAGACATAAGCTCACGCTCTACAAGACTTGTATCAGACCGATCCTAACTTATAGTTCCCCCGTCTTTGCTCACGTAAGTAAACTCACCCTCAATAAGTTACAAATAGTTCAGAACCGCTTTCTCAGAAGGGCGGTCGGTGCCCCTTGGTTCGCTCGGAACGTAAATCTCCATAAAGATATGGAAATACCTTCGATCGAGTATCTTTCAAATAATTATTTTGAAAAAGCGTCGAACCAATCGAATCAGCTAGTAGTGGCAGCCGCATCTCAGAACCCGAATTACAGACATCCGAATGTCTAATAAATACAGACGCCCGCGCGACATTTTATCTGACCCCGACGATAAAATCACGGAAGCGAACGCGACTTTCCCACCCGTCTTTAATAACCAAGCGTGTTTGCGCCCACGCCCGCGTAATCACCGCTCGCTCCGCAGGGGGCGGGCGGCAAACTTCGCTCCCGCACACATATCTCGACCGCCTTCTCCTGCAGCGACTTGAGCCTAGGTCCGTTCCCCCGCTAGGGAGCTTCTCAAGCCAGCTGCTCGCGACACTGCAATCACTAGCTACCGACATACATTCACTACACTGTATGAACACACATGTACTACACTCAGGTACATAGGTCTTGTAAGGGACCTTTTTTTTCTTTTTTGTGGTTAGTTAGCCTTAGAAAATTTTTCAGATCACTAAATACATGTACGCGTGTCTTTTCCTCCTCCCTCCCAGGAGGCAAGAGACATGCATACATGTATAGTTAGTTAGCTCGAATTCACGTTGGAATTTAGCTAGGTCGCGTATGTTGCAAATACGGCAACAGCTCAAGCCGAGGTTCAGTCACTTTGACACCCTTGCGCATGTTGCCCAAAACTTCTCGGCTGAGTGCCTTAAGCGCTCGCCAACAAGTCCGGTGAAACTGATAAGGCCCCCGGGCCAACAGCATAGTCAGTTCGAAGAGAGCTCATTTGGTTTGCGGGCTATCTCGCCTACCGAGTGAGTTACAGTTAGGCCGTCTCCGTACAGGGTGATTCGTCGTGCCGCGCCGCGCTATCGAGTGTGGGCCCTGTACGGTGTTAGTGTAGTACTTGCACCCGCGTGTTAATATTAGGTTGTTTTTGTTACGCGTTTTAGTGGTCCTTCGTAAGCCGGATAGAACGCATTCGTTTTAATGGCGCTACGAGTATTGATATAGCTGATATATTAAGTGACAATTGTTTTCAATTTAAAATTTGTTATTATCATACTGTTATCATCTTGAGCCACATCATCACTTAGCATCAGGTGAGATTATGAACACAAAACCAAACCTACAACGATAAAAAAAAATTGGCAGTCATAGGGACTGCCCATAGAAGTGAAAACTTATAACTTAGAATTATTTTCAAACGCCAATATAAATACGAATATTTAAAATAAAATCAATACTTTGTTTTTTTTTTTTTGTTATTTATTTTCCACTTAAAATATTAGTATACTTATTTAGTACTCACTATTGTACTGCACAGTGATTCTACAATTAAACAATTAAGATAATAATCTAACTCAAACACTATTTCAACAATGTACAGTATATACACATTAAACTTTTTACTAAATCCATTCAATTTTCCCTGTAAAGATATACACAGCACTAATTCTACACAATACGTCACCTGTATAGCTACAGATATACTGCTATTACGCATGTCAGTGACATGAACTCACAAGATTTCACCTATCCAAAAAGCGTCTAACGCGCACAGCACATTTGTCAGGTATATACAATGTGTTATACGTGTATATATATATATATACATATATATACATATATATCTATATATGTGTTCGTGTACACAAGCCGCTGCGCATGCGCCAGTCTGATATCAGAGCAGGACGTGCTACAGAAATATATATATATATATATATGTATATGTATATATATACTAATAGATATAGATATACAATTATTAGCATGTCGGTGACGCGTACCCATAAGATTTTCCCCTACCAAAAAGTGCTCACTGCGGCTAAAGAAGTTTTCATATACAATTAACACTTTAAATACAAGACCGCACCATGCACCAAGACGCGCCGCGCCGCGCCGTTTCTTGCCGCCCAGTGCCGTTGCCGCGTAATGCGATATGTTACATATAGTTTCTATTAAGGGCCTCCACGTGCCGCGCCATTCCACTGCAGTTCAGTTACGCCTAGTGCGGTTTCAATTGAAAGATTAAAAAAATAGTATGAAGCTTAAGAGATGTATGTCCAGTGGCGTTTACAAGTAAAAAAAATGTGTTATTGTGTAGTAATGTTGTAACAGCGATTGTTTATAAACCCGATAGTAATCGACTGCTTCTTAACAATCTGTCAAAGAGAGAGAGAGAGAGAGACATCAGAATATACTATCGAAGACACCGGGGTTTTCCTTGATATTATTCTTCATTACGGAATAATAAATCTTGTGGGCGTAATCTGGGTTAAGTGCAAGCATTGTAGAGATGCACATGGTCCGACAATCCAAGTGAGCATGATGTCTGTTTTATTTGGGGTTGCCCCCAGTGGCCTCCAGCCTCCCCTATAGCCACCCCATGCCTCGCCCATATCTGTGTTATCGCTGCCCGTAGGTGACCTAGTAATTCATCTTGAACGTCCTCACGATCCGACAAGCTCCACCCAGAATAATCTTCTGTTCGGGTTCCGACTTAGCAGGTGGTCTCGAACAATCTTAGGATCAAATATTAATGGAGATCTGCACGTTACGAGGTCTCGAGCTAGAACCATCCTTCAAGCCCGTCGTTGTCTCCTTATGTGGTTGCGTGGATCACAGAGCACACCTATTGCACTCGCGTGGCGTCATCTCTACTTTACTTCCATTTATTTTATGTACGCCGTATTTTTGAATATCTGTCATGATCCGTTATCTCGTTACTATGAGACATCATTTCTTTTTAAATAGTGACATAGACACAATTTTCTGACATTATTGTCTTATTAATTAACAATTGATTGTTTTTAGGAAGAAATGTTTACCAACTGAGGTGACGACAACATTGAAAAAAAAAAGGTTATTCGCTAATTCTACAGATGGCATATTTTGTAAACTTGAAAAGCTAAAAAAAGTTAATTACTCCTAATGCTTTTTGTTTTATCTACATTATCAGTTATTTGATTGCGCTTTTGACTTTCTTTTAATTGATTGTTAAATCTTTGCAACACTATCATTGTGTGTCAAGTCAATGGAATGGAGGTCATGTCTTGCATTTTAGTGCATTTTATAAAAAATTGATTAGGTAGAACATTTACTTGCAAGTTTGGATTGATAATTTGTATTTTTGTAATGCATGTTTCAGTTAAGGCACGTGAATTACTTTTGTTAAAACGTTAATTTATCTTAGTAAAATTGTCAGCAAAATATTTGTTGTTGGCTGTTGCAGATTTTTCACCAAATTTTGTAGGGATGGCCGACCAATTTTGTTTACGTTGGAATAATTTTCAATCTAATATTGTCAGTGCTTTGGATTCTTTGAAATGTTCGGAAGATTTGGTCGATGTCACACTCACTTGTGAAGGCAGAAATATCAAGGCCCATAAAGTCATACTGTCAGCGTGCAGTCCGTACTTCAGGAATGTGTTCAAGGTAAATGACTTAGAACATTAATAACCTTCAAATATTTACAAGTGAACATATACAGTTCAGAATTTGCATTGTTACAAAGTATCTATATAAATCAAATTTAGACATCAATATAAAAATATTCAATACATAGGTATGTAATTGTTGAGATTACTGTATTTATTGATGCCACAATTTTTTTGTAGTTTGTAGGAATTACATACATTTTTTTTATGTTTTACAATTACAGGAAAATCCATGTCAACATCCAGTCATAATCCTGAAAGATGTTTCAGCAGATGATATTGTGAGTCTCTTGTCATATATGTACCAGGGCGAGGTGTTTATTGAAGAGAACAAATTATCATCATTTCTGCACACAGCTGCCTTATTACAAGTGAAAGGCCTCTCTGGTGTTACCCAACAGGTTAAATAAAGAGATTGATTTGTTATGCATGTACAATATTATTATATATTTTTGCCCTAAATTTAGAAACTATGATTTTGTAATTAACCAAAAATAGTAATCTAGTTTGTGTTTTTAATGGTTAACACTATAAAGTGATAGAAATATAGCATTAATTATATATTACATTAGCTGCTTAATTAGATATTCTTGTCTTGAAATACTCTTGTAGAAAATAGTTTTTGCTATTTTCCATCCTTTTCCTTGATTAACTAAAGTTTTTATTTCTATATAAAGGATTTATGAATTAGGTTTGTGTTTGTTTATTATTCTTTGGTGTATCCAACTACTAGTTCATAGAATAATGAAGATTGACCAATTGAAACACTACTTCAAAAATATTTTAGTTAAAACTAAATGTCATGTTTCATTCATCTCTCAAATTATGGAATTCAACAGGAGGCAAGATATGAAAATAAAACTTAATATACTTATAACATGACCCATTTTTAATGTCTACATAGGGAAGTAAAGGAAATGAAAATTATTGAATATAATCTAGTAAGATATATAAGTAGATTTTAATATATAATATTCTTAATTGAAAAAGAAGTGTCTAAATTTATTACAGAAAGATAATTCATCTTCAAACACCTCAAACAAATTGTACACACAACTGACAATATCATCCAAGTCACTATTCAATGCTTCTCATAAAGAAACAAAGCCACCTGCATTGAAGAAACGAAGAAGTAGTACTTCTGATAAACCAAATGATGTTACTATTGGTGATGGTCATAAGAAGAGTAAAGTCCTAGAAACGTGTGATAATTGTAATAAAAATATTTTTTGTAATTCTTCAAAAGCTGATAATTTAACACTTGTACCAGAAAATCATTTAGACAAGAAATGTGATATAAAAAGTGATCATCCAATAATTGCAACCAATGGGAAAAGCTTATCTTCATCTCAGGTATGGCTGTTTTAACCTGATTTCATGAATACAATCAGTTAAATTTTGAAATTCAAACAGTTTAATATACTTTGTTCACTTTAACTTAAAAAGAGGTAATCAGGTAGCATATGTCTAGAGAGCATTTAATTCACCACATATCAGAATTTAAACTAATGTAAAGAATAAATATATGAATTCATCTTACTATTAAAAATGTATAGAACTTGATAAATTGTAAAATGTAGTTGTGTTTGAGGTTAATTATTGAATGGTAATAAAAAAAATTGATTACTCCTGCATTTGTTTTACCTAATTATTTAGGTTAACTGAAATAAAGTATTTCATCTCTTCTTTACATGATTTATTTACTCATAAGTAAAATTTTACTTTACAGACTAATTCCCAAGGAGACAACATTCCCATAAAAATCAAAACTGAACATATTGAAGAAGACAATAACTCTCCTACATTATCAGCAACAGCAAATTCAGATAATGATGATAGTCTCCCGGATTATGAGAACAGCATGCTTGCCAGATCTTTATTATCAGGTAAAGGCAATAAATTTGGTTTAACTACTGTACAAAGTTTTAACTCAATTGGATAAACATTGTGTAAAAAACTTTAAGGTGAATACACAAAGAATTATTTTTATATCCTACTATCTATACAAGTAAATAAAATTTTTGTGTCTCTTTGTAATGTCAAATAACACCTTTTTACTAAATGCATATGAAAGTATATACGGTACCTATACCAAAAAACAAGATTTTTGTCAAAACAAAAGTTTTGTCTGATTGTTCTGGCTAATATCTGAAACTGTAGGACCTTTTTTTGACGGGACTTTCACTGGCAGTTAGCTGATGTTATAAGTAGTAATTTAGGCAACTTTAATTTTAGAAAAATAATTAGAGTTCCGCGCAAATAAGAATAATTGGAAAAAGAGCTCGTTTTGACGGCATTCTGTAGTCCACGCGGAGCCGCGGGCACAGCCAGTATTATTATAAATGTGAAAGTTTGTATGTTTGGGCGCTTGTCACTCAATCACGCAAAAACTGCTCAACAGATTTTGATTAAATTTGGCACATAGATTATGTATAACCTGGATTAACATATAGGATACTTTTATTCTAGTAAAGACCCAATTCTGAAGTCCATGCACACAAAACTGCAGGCAGAAGCTAGAATAATATATAGCTAAAATTGAATGTATTTTACAGGTATCAATCCTTCGAAAAGTGATATTAGTGCCAACAATTCATGTACAAAAAAAGCTTCAAATGATAATCTCACCACAATTCGATCAAAAGACATTGACAGTTTAGCCACAACGGCATCTAAGAGTCCGATGAAAACTAGCAACACTGATGAGTTACTGGTGAAACCTGAAAAACAATCTCCCAAATCAGACATGGACTATGAACCTGAAGTATTGCTATCAGAACATCAGGATGGTACAGATACGGATAATTCATATACACAAGAACAATCCCAAACATTACTATTACTGGCTGGAATGTCGACTGTCCCGGCTTTAGGGACGGTTGCTTCAACGTCTCAAGGAATGTCACACCAGCAATCAAACCACGCTGCGATTTGCGGTGATTGTCCGCATTGTGGTATGAAATATTCAAATCAATCTGCTCTCAAGTATCATGTAAGGTTAATGCACTCAGACTTAACTAATAGACTGTGCTGTTATCTATGCCCAAGGTCGTTCACAATGCGCGAGACATTTAAGGAACATATGTGGAGCAGTCACGGTCAGAGAAATTAATATTATATAAGTATGATCAATCAGATCAATGTGCCTTAATTTAGATCCATTTTGTCAATTGAGACATAACATTCAGTAAGAAACAAATGTGATGGATGTGCCTTGCTTGGAAAAAATATCTTTTTTTTTTTGTATTAAGTTAATTTGAAAATTTACAACAGATATTCGTTGTAAGAGACTGACCTTAAAGTTAAAGAAGATATTAGAAAAATCAAGAGTTACCTAAAAATTGCCTTAATGTAATAAAATGTACGATCTTTTTGGTAGATATTAAGCGAACTTAAAATATTACGTAAGCAATCTTCTAATGATTTTAAACCAGACTCTAGTAGATAAAATAAGAAAATCTTAACTCCTCGTGCATCCTCCAAGTGACAATATGTAAGTTTATTAAAACTTATAAAATCCTAATAATTAAAAAATAATTGGTAATCGTATTTTGAATAATTTTGTTGTATGTTCCGTAAGATGTATGATATCCCACTCACTTAGGAAAACTGAGAATAAGTTAAGCCGTGTCTCCTGCGCGTATTTTGCTTTACACCTTATACAAAAATGTCTACACAAAACAAATTTTGTGTATATACACATGTAGTCTCCTGCTGAAACAAACATGAAACAAAGTTTGATGATCAAAAATATGTAGTGTAACAATGTTTTGTGTAGAGGTTTTTGTGTAGTGTACAGAACAAAATACAGCAGCAGCATGGTGGTAGGGCGTTTTCTAAGCCCGCCTGGCTAGCTACCATCCTCAAGTTGAAAATCTGCCGCCAAGCACCAATAGGTGTGTTCCGGCAGCTGCACTTGAGAGCCAGTCTTCCACTAGGTTTTGCGTGTTACCATCTTGGACCACATCGTCACTTAACATCAGGTGAAATTGTGGCCACTACGCCAAACCTAAAATGATAAAAAAAAAGAGCAGGAGACACGACTTAACACACCCCTGCCCGCTAGACCTGCTTACGTAATGCTGCTTTAAGATATCAATTGATGAAATATATAAACTGAATATTATGAATGGTGCTACAATCTTATTGGTTTTGAATATATTAGAAGCTATAAACACTGTGGCAGTTCTTGAATTATATAAATTTATATTTTTTAATATTGTGATTCTATATGGTGACTAGTGTTACTTATGTGAGAGATGGTACAGAAGTGCTACTAAATGCTAATGCTTCAATCTGGTTCATCAGATCAAGCAGATACTGTGATCTGAGTGATGTGTTTCCATAAGACTATTTTTATAGTGTTTCTAAAAAGTCGATTTTAAACATACATTAGTGTGATTTATATGTCTATTATATATGTGTATAGTTTCATCAAGAATTTTTTGAACATATCAGTATTCTTAAATACACCATAACATTGATAATAATAAGTTTTGCAACTTACTATATTGTTGGTGGTTCCTAAATTAAAACATAGAGGTTAATATAATGCATTCTTAAAAATAATACCATCTTCGGGATATTTCGGGAAAATTAAAAAAAAAATATTTTTAAATGTTAAAAAATTGTGTTATAAAGTTAAAAAAATTAATTTAAAAATTAAGGTTTTTTTTTTAATTTTTCGTAAATACAAAATTTAAACAAGTTTTTCTAAACCTGTAAATGCCACTTTGTGAAATTATTATTTGTAATAAAATACAACAGAGTACAAACGTGTAATGGTTCTTGTCGAATTATTCTTTGGTACAAAATCGAATATTTAGTTTACTATTTTCATTTTATAGTTATCATATAAAATTATATTCATCATGTTTTAGTTAAAACGTGCCAAATATTTTTCGAAAGATCTTGTGTACATTATAGAAACAATAATGAACGAAATATTTTCATGAAAGAAAAAAAAAATTGCTTGAAATGTTTTAACAACTGCTACTTCTTATTTAATATGGACATTTTGTTGTATGTATGTTACCGATATCTTATATTTATGTCTTATTTTGATTATAAGTTCGTTTGTTTTAGTGATACACAATATTTCACTTGGTAACATGTTACAAGGATTTATGTGTGTTTATTTTTGTTATTTAGGTGTCTCATATATTTTATAGAAAGAAATGTCGGTTAGTTCACTCCTATGCATCGAATGCCATTAGAGAAAATTGTTAATAATTATTATTTTAGTTAGGTTAGGTTAGAAAATATAGATGAGATATTAATAGTTACTTTTATTCAGATGTTTACGTTAACAAAAAAAAAAAAAAGTTATTATTGAGAATTTTATAAAATTTACATTTTCAATTATCTATGTTATGAATAAAAATTTATGCTTTTTATAATTTGAATTTTATCTACCCGTTTAACTTTAGACTTTTGCTAACTGGTTTATAGAACGGCTTGAAGCTTTCTCCTTTGCTAAGATAAACCCGTACGCCATATGGTATAACCCCCGGTGATAATGTTCTAGAGGTATAACGTTCTAAGTTCATTTATCTTATCTACGTTAAGATTAAAGTACAATAAGTCATTCGTAATATTGACTGGGAAAAGTGAGGAAACAGCTGAAAATTGTAAGTTCCCAAAGAATAATCGGTGCCGGCGCGGCGGTGTTATTTTTCACATACAAACTGACTAAATGATACAAACTTACTTTCGTTCGTAAGAATTAATATGCCATGCCTAGTAATAATGCTCATAAATCACTTTTAAATTTTCAATAAAATTTGTTACACAAAATATTGTAATTAAATATTGTAGCTTATGTATAAAAGAGCAGATAAAAGAGATAGCATATGATAACTCGGACTTTTTTAGATGTACTAAGGAGACATATTTTTTACAACATTGTATTGACGTATCACTAACCATTACGCCTGTACACGCGGATAAAGCAGTTCAGGAACGCTGTTTCTTCGGACTAACTTAACAGAAATCAATATTTAAGGCTAGCTAAGAGGTAGTAACCTAATACTAGATACTCGACTGGTAGTTTCACAGATTAGTGTTTTAAACAAACAACCAAATAAACTGTTCATTTTCATTATATTGTTACGGCTTGAACATAAAGAAATGGAAAAAAACAACATCTTTCTCGAAATTTCCAGGACCGTCCGTAAAAATCGTGAATTTATCATAGTGCAGTCGTGTGACGTATAATCTTAGGTTCAACGACACACACATAGAAAGTCTTATCGCTAAAACTGTCAGCAAACAATAGGCCATAAATTAAACGTTCCCCTCGTTTTAAAAAGCGATGACGTAAATTGTTTACAAGATGTTAGGAGTTCCTGGACCTTCCAGAGATTTCGGGAACGAGTCATTTAGGTATATAAGGGAGCTGAGTTGCGAGACGAGTCAGTTAATAATTCGAAAGCGAAGCGACAACAAGAAGCGAAATAAGAGAGAAATAAACAGTGTTATTCTGCAAGTACCTACACAGGGTTATTCTGAGAGTGAACGATTTGTGTGTTTTGTTTTGTTATTGTTTTTTTATTTTTTTATTTTAATTTGTACTAGCTGAGTACGAATAAATTTGTTTTGAGTGTCACTACGGCATCTTATTACCCACGAACGTAACATTTGGTGTCAGAAGTGGGATGCCGTTAGTGACGCGTGACGAAGAGATTCGTACTCCGCGAACGAGGAGACAAGCCGAGATGGACGCCGCACGTCATCGTCAGCGTAACGAAGAGGAAGGACATGCTGCTACGGTACCATCTGAAGAATCGGTGAGTTTGGCGACATTGTTGGCTGCTATCCAGGCCAGTCTGGCGAGTCAGGAGGCCACCCGCCGCGAGTTTCAAGAGAGTCAGGAGGCCACCCGTCGCGAGTTTCAAGAGAGTCAGGAGGCCACTCGTCGCGAGTTTCAGGAAGCTATGCAGACTAGTCAGGCGAGTCAGGAGGCCACCCGCCGCGAATTTCAAGAAAGTCAGGAGGCCACCCGTCGCGAGTTTCAAGAGGCTATGCAAGGAAGTCAAGAAACCGTATTGGCAAAGATCGACAGTGGCATCACGGTCCTGGGAGAAAAAGTCAAGAACCTCATGATTGAGGTTAAGGAGGTAATACACAGGACGGATAATATTGAGAGTCGAGTCGACGGGCATGATAACGACCTGCAGAAAATAACCAACAGAATTAGTAAGCTCGAGACACGTGAGCCAGTAGCCGTAGTAGCTTCACCGTCGTCTGCGAAATTTGAAGTGCCACGTTTTGACGGGACAACATCTTGGGCAGCCTTCAAGTACCAGTTTGAAACACTGGTAAGAGGTAATGGCTGGAACAATGAGCAGTCATTTGTGGCTCTTACTCTGGCACTACGAGGAAACGCCGTCATGATTCTCGAGAACTTACAAGCGGATGAAAGGACCCTGGAGTCACTGATGGAAGCATTGGATACGCGTTATGGTGACAAGCACATGGAACATGTCTATCGCGCTCAGCTTCGGGATAGAACCCAGAAATCTAGCGAAAGTCTGCAGCAGTGGGCTCTTGAGGTTGAACGTTTGGTCCGTCGAGCTTATTCATCAGCTCCTTCAGGTACGATTGAAGTAAATATACTCCAGGCATTTGTCGACGGTATAAAAGATGGTGAGATTAGAGCTGCCGTACGGCTTGGTCATCATCAGACCCTCAAGAGTGCGCTTGCACATGCTTTGGAAGTGGAAGCTGTTCGTCAGGACACAAAACCCTATAGAGTTCGGGAAATTGTGACTCCACCTGCAACCAAACGGTTTACGCCAACGTGTTATGGTTGTGGAGAGAAAGGACACTTGCGAGTTGATTGCCCTAAGAGAAAGAGAAGAATGGTCTCATCTGAGACCCAAATAGAAGGAGACCTTGCGTTAAACTAGACGTCGCCAGGACCGCGGGGCGGGTGCTGGCTGGTCAACGTAAAGCCCCAAAGATCATAATAACTCAAGTGTATGACGGGAATAGTCTGATCATCGAGGGTAGTTTGAACAACCAAACTTGCAGTTTTACTGTGGATACAGGAGCTTCACGGACAGTTGTTAAGCCAGAACTACTAAAGCGCACCATTCTGTGGCAGAGGCAATCTCGACTGTGTCATCTACAGACTGCAACTGGCCAGCCAGTTTCCGTCCTCGGTGAGACAGATGTAGAGCTAAGAATTGGTGATCAAGTTTACGTCCACTCAGTGTTAATAGCAAATATAACAGATGATTGCATACTAGGACTTGATTTCTTGAAGAGTCAGAAATGTGTCTTGGACGTCTCAAGAGGTGTGCTGAAGTTTCCTGACCAGGAAGTTTGCTTAAAAGGATCCACCGCATGTAAGGTTTATTGCCTGAAAGACACCATACTGGCTCCTAGATCAGAAAACCTGGTGGAGGTGAAGTTCCCTAAGAACATTAAGTACAAAAGGTGTGCAATAATTGAAGACCTGGGGCACCACCCGAATACCATCACTGCGAGGACACTGGTCATGACACAAGGGAAAACTAAAGTGAGAATTATTAACCTGGGCAAAGAAGAAATTCACCTAAAGAAGAACGGTGTGATTGGTAGATGTGAGGAAGTGGGCTACCTCAAACGACTGGATAGCACTGAGATAAAGCAGGGTGGTGAACGACTTAAGGATGATCACTTTGGTCAGCTTATAGAAACATTCAAGGAGAATTTATCAGCATCAGAGCTACGGCGAGCCAAGGAACTTTTGCTGCAGTTTCGGGATATTTTTGCAACTGGTGACGAATGTGGAAGAACGGGACTTGTGAAGCATCAAATAGACACTGGTGATGCAAGACCTATTAAGCAAAGGCCTCGACGAATACCTTGGGCCAAAGAACCCGAAGTAGCAGAAATGATAAAGGACATGGCTAATGCTGGAATCATTGAACCTTCTACTAGTCCATGGTCATCACCAGTGGTGCTGGTGAGGAAGAAAGATGGCAGTACAAGGTTCTGTGTGGATTACCGCATGCTGAATAATGTGACAAAGAAGGACAGTTACCCTTTACCCCGGATTGACGATACACTGGACTTGCTGAGTGGGAAGGAGTGGTTCTCTACTATTGATCTGAAGAGTGGATATTGGCAGGTAGAGATCAGCCCACAAGATAAGGAAAAGACAGCATTCAGCACAGGGATTGGAAACGGACTATGGCATTTTAATGTTATGCCATTTGGTTTGTGCAACGCGCCAGCGACTTTCGAACGCCTTATGGAAAGAGTTATGGTTGGTCTTCTTGGTGATATATGCTTAGTATATTTGGATGATGTGATCATACTAGGCCGAAATTTCTCTGAGAACTTGAGGAATCTTGAAAAAGTATTTACCCGGATACGCGGAGCAAACTTAAAACTAAACCCTAAAAAGTGTGCTCTATTTAAGAGGGAAGTCAGTTACTTGGGACACATAATCTCGGCTGAAGGAGTAAGAACTGACCCAGAGAAGATAAAGGCCGTCCAGGAGTGGCCTGTCCCCAGAAACAAAACAGAAGTGCGCTCATTTCTGGGTTTATGCGCATATTATAGACGTTTTGTTAAGAACTTTTCGGACATTGCCAAGCCGTTACATCAGTTAACAGAAGAAAAGAGGGACTTCGTCTGGAATTCGAACTGTCAATCTGCTTTTTGCGAACTTAAGCAGCGAATGTGTGAAGCACCTATTCTAGGTTACCCAAGCAGAGAAGGAAGGTTCATCGTGGACACTGACGCCAGTAACATCGGAATTGGAGGAGTGTTATCACAAATACAAGGGGATCGACAAGTCGTAATAGCATATTTCAGTAAGGCGCTTTCTAAGCCTGAAAGAAATTACTGTGTCACTCGTCGGGAACTACTTGCTGTTGTGAAAACCTTGCAACATTTTCACAAATACCTCATAGGAAGGCAATTCACCTTAAGGACGGATCACGCTGCCTTAAAATGGCTGCTTCAGTTTAAAAACCCAGAGGGGCAAGTCGCAAGATGGCTCGAGCAACTGCAGGAGTTTGATTTTATAATTGAGCATCGCAGTGGGAAGGGGCATAGTAATGCAGATGCTTTGTCGCGACGGCCTTGTGCGAACGATTGCAAGCACTGCTTACGAAATGAAGAACGTGAGGATGTAAGGCTTGTAAGAATCGATGACAGTATGAAGAAAGCCCAAGAAGAAGATGACGACTTACGACCGATATTGGACTGGAAGCACAATGGAATCCGACCTCAGTGGAGTGACGTCTCATCTTACGGACCAGTCACCAAAGGTTATTGGGCCCAGTGGGACAGTCTGTCCTTGGAAAATAGCGTCCTATGTAGAAGATGGGAATCCAACGATGGTAAAGTGGTAACCATGCAAGTGGTAGTACCACGAAGTCAGGTGACCCGCATATTGAGGCAAATTCACGATGGTGTTTCCGGTGGTCATCTAGGAGTAAAGAAAACCCTGCTGAAGGTTAGACAGCGGTTCTACTGGTTGGGTTGTAGAGAAGATGTGGAGAACTGGTGCCGTAAGTGTACTGCTTGTACGTCAGTAAAAGGCCCACAGACACGAAGCAAGGGTAAGCTGAAGTTATACAACGTAGGAGCACCCTGGGAACGCATTGCCATTGACGTCGCAGGACCGTTTCCAATGACTGAGGAGGGCAACAAATACATTGTAGTAGTACAGGATTACTTCACCAAGTGGCCTGAAGTATTCGCGACGCCAAATCAAGAAGCGACTACGGTGGCAAAGAAACTGGTTAATGAAGTAGTCTGCCGCTACGGTGTACCAATGGAGATTCATTCAGATCAAGGGAGGAACTTTGAATCTTCTCTCTTCCAAGAAATATGCAATCTCCTTGGCATTCATAAAACACGTACGACTCCCGCTCATCCACAGTCGGATGGTATGGTTGAAAGATTTAATCAGACCTTGGAAAATCACTTGGCAAAAGTCGTGGAAGACCATCAGAGAGACTGGGACCGCTACATACCTCTATTCCTAATGTCTTATAGATCTGCTGTACACGATAGTACAAGATTCACGCCTGCAAAAGCAAATTTCGGAAGAGAAATGAGACTGCCAATTGATGTGATAACCGGCGTGCCACCTGATAAACCAAAACCCATTACGGATTTCGTGTGCGATCTTCAAAACCAGTTGGAGGAAGTACACCAGAGGGTGCGGGAGAATAGTCTTAATACTAGCATAAAGATGAAGACTAGATACGACCGCAATGCAAATGCCAGTGGTTTTGAAGAAGGATCCCTCGTATGGCTCCATAACCCTCTTCGCAGAAAAGGGAAGTCTCCTAAACTTCAAGCCCGGTGGGAGGGGCCCTATACTGTCGTCACTAAGATTAACGATGTGACCTATCGCATTAAGAAAGGATTAAGAGGAAAACCGAAGGTAGTTCACATAGATAGATTGGCGCGATACCACGGAGATAATGCTCGGGACGAGCATAACTAAGAGGGGGGTAATGTTACGGCTTGAACATAAAGAAATGGAAAAAAACAACATCTTTCTCGAAATTTCCAGGACCGTCCGTAAAAATCGTGAATTTATCATAGTGCAGTCGTGTGACGTATAATCTTAGGTTCAACGACACACACATAGAAAGTCTTATCGCTAAAACTGTCAGCAAACAATAGGCCATAAATTAAACGTTCCCCTCGTTTTAAAAAGCGATGACGTAAATTGTTTACAAGATGTTAGGAGTTCCTGGACCTTCCAGAGATTTCGGGAACGAGTCATTTAGGTATATAAGGTCTGCATCTTCAATGTAGCCATAGCCCATTGCTATTTTCCAGCCGCCTGGAAAAAAGCTATAGTGATAGGTATTCGTAAGCCCGGCAAAAAAGCTTCGCTTCCCGATAGCTATCGCCCGATAAGTCTATTAAACACCTTAGGAAAACTTTACGAGCGGATCCTTTTGAACCGTCTCAAGTCTGTCATTGATGACAAAAATTTATTTCCGCCTGAGCAGTTTGGTTTTCGTGCCAGACACTCTTGTACCCACCAAGTGCACCGCCTCACGGAGCACATCACTAGTAACTTCGCAAGAAGTAACATAGCTCCGTCCCGTACGCTTGCGGTCTTTTTCGACGTAGCCAAGGCCTTCGATAAGGTCTGGCACGCCGGACTGATCCACAAGCTACACCAGTTAGAAGTCCCGGATAGGTTAGTTCATATAGTCCGCGATTACCTCACAGACCGTTCCTTCTGCTACCGTGTGGAAGGTGAGCTCTCAAGCTCTCACCCGGTTCGCTCAGGAGTTCCACAGGGCTCCATTCTCGCGCCTAGTTTATTTAACCTGTACGTCAGCGACCTCCCTCGACTCCGAGGGGTCGAGGTAGGGCTCTATGCTGACGATACTGTCATCTACGCTTCACGTAGGAACAGATCTCATCTCGCAGCCACCGTTCAGCGAGCCGTGACCACTCTCGGGAAGTGGTTCCGTACATGGCGAATCGCTATCAATCCCGAAAAGAGCGCCGCGATTATGTTCGATCCGAATAAGAGGCCATTGCCAAAGACGCTCAAACCTCTTAAGCTATTCCGTAGGGAAATCCCATGGGCCACCCGGACTAAATATCTGGGTGTCACCCTCGATAACCGACTTAAATTTAACGCACATGTCAGTATAGTTCGGAATAGGGCCGTCATGGTCCTATCCCGCTTGCGGCCCTTGCTTAGCTCGGTAAGCAAAATGTCCAGGTGGCATAAGCTTACACTATACAAGGCATGTGTAAGACCTATATTAACATATTGTTGCGCCGCGTTCGCTCATATGTCTAAAAGTAACTTTGCCCGCTTGCAAAGAGTTCAGAATCGGTTCTTGCGTCACCTGTTAGATCCGCCGCCGTATGTACGTAACGCAGATCTCCATAGAGATATGGAACTGCCGTCCATAGAGTCATACGTGAAATATCTCTCTAGGAGATATTTTGATTCAGCGTTGAATCATCCAAACGAGTTAGTTAGGAACGCCGCGAATTACACACCGAGTGTAATTACAGACATTAAATTCCGGTACAAACGTAGGCCGCGAAATCTCTTTATCGATCCCGATGACGATATCGAGAAAAAAAATCAATATTACGCGTCCGACCCTATACAAACAGCGTGTCTGCGCCCACGCCCGCGAAATCACCGTTCCCTTCGCAGGGGACGCACGGTGAACTTCGTTCCCGCACACCCGCCACGTCCACCCTCTCCTGCGGCCACTCAAGCCTAGGTCCGATCCTCCGGCATGGAGCCCTTGAGTCTAGCAGCCGCTCGCGCGATTCAGTGACACTGCATTCACTAGCTACCTACATACATGCATTACACTTTTTACAGACATGCACTACACTTAGGTACATAGGTTCTGTAAGGGACCTTTTTTTTTTCTTTTTTTGAGGCTAGTTAGTCTAGATCAAAAATTTCAGATTACTAAATACATATACACTTGTCTCTTACCCTCCTCCCAGAGGATAGCGACATGTTTATATGTATAGTTAGTTAGATAGTGTGATAGGGCATTAGTCAGATCGCGACTTATTTGCAAGACGCGCAACAGTCCGAGCCGAGGTTCGGCCACTTTGGCACCCTCGGATGTTGTTGCAAAACTTTCGTGGCTGAGTGCCTTAAGCGCTCGCCCCCAAGTCCGGTGAAGCTGTAAAAGCCGTTCGAGGCTCCTGGGCCCTTATGGCTAACAGTATAGTCAGATCGAAAAAAAAAAAAAAAAAAAAAAAAAAAAAGAGACGAGTCAGTTAATAATTCGAAAGCGAAGCGACAACAAGAAGCGAAATAAGAGAGAAATAAACAGTGTTATTCTGCAAGTACCTACACAGGGTTATTCTGAGAGTGAACGATTTGTGTGTTTTGTTTTGTTATTGTTTTTTTATTTTTTTATTTTAATTTGTACTAGCTGAGTACGAATAAATTTGTTTTGAGTGTCACTACGGCATCTTATTACCCACGAACGTAACAATATTATTAGTATAGATAACTGGCCCGGCAGACGTTTTTCTGCCCTTTCAATAACATTGCTAATAACAAGAAGACGGAGCCATCTATCGTGCCTAAATTATTATGTACTCTATTCTTATACTTCTATCTAGGTGAGGATATAGATGGAAAGGCTATACCTACAGTATTAGAAACTACAAAAAAAAAATAACATAATATTTAAACTAGAGGTAAGTAGGTACTTATTGTGGATAAGTTGAGAAGATTTTAACGTCAAATGATTACACCAAGAAGTTGATTTATCCAAAGTTTCCTAGATCACTCTTCCATGTATGGATTCCTTTTGAAATTAACGTAGATAAATACCTACATCATTTTCATTAAGCTATCAATAAGTCGCGTTATACATAGTCGAATTGTTATAGATCCATGGAATAAGTGTACATGCAATATTCCTTAATTTTGATTTCAACATGTAGCTACCAAAGAATTTATATAAGTACGTAGATACAATAATTAATTTTAATTTAACTAGTCACGCTATCAGTTGACAGCGAAAAAACTTCGTTAGAAACCTCATAATATGTTCTCGTATCACCGTGTACCGTAGTGGGAAAATGTGGTAAGGCCGATTATTCTCTATATTTTTATTTATGTGATCAGCGCTTACAGTGACGAAAAGTAACGCGGGGAGAGTGCGACACTTAAGAAATGTTCGCGTTTTATCTTCATCAAGAGAAAAATTTTAGAACTTACCTTCTTTATATTTCCCTGTTACAAGTCGCCAAAACTTCATGAGCGGCTATGTATACCAAGGTAGTTTCTTTCTGAAAGGGTTTTTGCCCAGTTGTAACGGCAAGTATTTTATTAGTAGAAAATAGTTTGTTCTTTCATGCAGGTAAAGGTAGGTAATAAATAGATAAATCTGCCAAATTTCACAACTTATTCCCTAGTCGTAGTCTTATAAGTTTATTTTTATTTACATTTTTTATCTTTAGTCCATGCACTATATACGTATACGTACGAAGCCATACGGCTTCAAATCAGTGTTTCATATAGGTAACATACATTAGTCACAAAATTTGGAAAAAAATTGACAGACCCTACATATTTACATATACCTAAGTAGCGGTGTGCCCGCGGCTCCGCACGCGTTTATTACGCAGTAATTATTTTCATTTCATATACTTTCCGTGTACAGAATGTCATCCAAATCGGTTTAGAACTTTTTTTAACGATTCTTATACGTATTATTGACGATTCTTATAACCCATTAGTAATGGAATGACGTTTGCTTTCCGTCTACAAAATTGTTTTATAATTATTTTTTTCATTTTCTAAAAGTATTATTGACATTTGCTATAGCCCATTATGGCCACCAGTTATGGAATAACTAATAATTGCCGTGTAAAATTTGGTCTCAAAATCGATTAAGAATTAAAAAATATATAATAAATGTGTGCAGCAGTTCACGTGTGACAGAAGTGAAACCTTCAGAAGAAAATATTTTCTTTAAAGATATATTTTTTAAATATCCTAAATCAGCGGTGTTCGAACTATCGACAACTCGTGCGTACTGAGAATGAAGTCTGGTCGTCTCACACCACTAGGCCAATCCGAGGACGATCACAATTATGAAAATGAGGATTTGCATGACGTAAATGTATTCTATCTCATTCTCTCTTAGGCTAAATTCTATATATGTATATGGTTGTCTCTTTTTAGTGTCGATTTTTCGTTTCATCGAGTTTCAAATAACCACGGTGCTAAGGATGTTTTCATATTTTTTTATTTATTTCTAAAACTAATAATGCAAATTCTTATGGCCATCAATTGGGTTTTTGAATTATTATTTTTTTGTGATAATTGGAAAGATCATATATAAGTTTTATAACAAACTATCTTTATTTTGCAATATTTTAAAAGTTATTGCAAAATAACAATTAATTATTGAATTCAGTACCGAAAACGCGCCGATAACTCCCAAATAAATCCAAGCGCGTGTGACGTCACAATGTTAATTTCTACTCCTTGTAGCACACAGCTGATACAGTGCTTTGATTCTTAATCGATGAAATTCTTTTAACATTATGACGTCACAAACCTGACCACCACCTGGGCACCAATCGTGGCGCGTTCGTAAACATTGTGATTCTTTTTAAAATAATACCATTTTTAATTGTTTATTATTAATAATAAAATGTTTTAAAAGTTTTTCCAATTGACTATTATCATAATAATGGTGAAGCTTTAAAATACATAAAAAAATCTTTTTTTTTTTCAAATATCCGATTGACCGATGACATAAGATTTCCGTGTACAAAATTTCATAAGAATCGGTCAAGCCGTTTTTGTGTTAAATCCGGACGTACAAACAGTCAGACAGACTTTTTTTTAACGGCATGATCGTGGTCATAATCCTTCATAAAGTACGACTAGTGGGAAATTTGAAAAAAAAAAACATTTACTGGCAGAACTATAAATTGATTAATATAATAGCTAAGCAGCGATTATTTATTTTTGAATAATTACGTATTAAAACGGAGTATGTATGTCTTTTTATATTTTACATCATTTAGGAAATATGGTTTATTTTATCAATCGATCTATGTCTGTACAACTAAAACTGGTGAATTTGAGGATAAACCCGTCCTAGCTTAGGACTACAATAGGTGCATAGCATTCAGACACAGGATCTTAGTGAATTCAAGGTAACATTTCCTTGAAATACTTATACATCAAGTGAAAGAATTAATAAGGACCAAGAAAAGGTGATCACCACACGAAGCGCGGATTGGTTGCCGTTGAAGTTTTGAAGTGCTTTTGAAACCTCTAATTTTATGGATCCTCTAAACCTCTAATTTAAACATCACGATGTTTTCCTTCATCGATAGCTCAAGCTCATTGAAGGGATTCTAACTCACGTCAATTGACGTGGTGTCCGCACACGTTACCACTGAGCCCTCATTGCTTCAAATTTTATCATCATTGCTATTTGGAATCGCAACAGTAACTAATATATACACAATTGTTATATTACAAGTATAATAAAAAAATACAGCCAATTATAGGTTGCACCCATTTTTCATTAAAAAAAAGTATTATTAGCAATCCGTCCCGGCTTCGCACGGGTAGCAGAGTAATACGAGTACATATAAATCTATTGGTTTATGCGGCATATAGTATGTCGATCAGAAAAAAAGGTGTGTGTGCGATTCACACACGATAGAAGTGAAACTTCATTTTAAAAGACAATTTCTATTTTATTTAAACAGTGTGCAATATACATACATACCGACATTTACTCTCTCGCTCTGGCTCACACAAAGAGGAGAGACCGATAATATATTGCTCTCTCGCTCTGGCTCACACAAAGAGGAGAGACCGATAATGAGCGTTAAACGTTAAAAGTTTGACATTTGACGTTTAACGCTTTGAAGTCACATAAGAAGTTTCACTTCAAAAAAATAAATATATGTACAGACAGAACTACAGGTTTCCTAGGATTGAGTACCTATGTAATAGATACGAGTATTATGGTCTAGCTGTAGTTATAGTAACTAGTTTATTACTTATTTTAGTATTTAACACATACCTAAACTAAATTCACATATTATTTTCATTTGTGTACATTCAAATTTAATTATTTCGTTACCAAATTTTGTATCTGACTGTTCCACAAAATTCATTTATCAGAATAAATTATTATTAGACCAAAGAGTTGGAGGTTTGGCTGACTATTTAACGACTACCAAAATAAACGATTAGTAGACGAAATTTATGAAGAAGTCCACAAAACCCTAATATGTCTATATCGGGCTGAACATACATCTAGGGAATATTAAATTAGAATTATAACATAAATATAATTGATGTATAAAATTAAAAATGATCGTCTTGAAAATTGTTAAATGAGATAATTGAGGAACCTCCAAATGAAATCCTTGGAAGGGCCTCTAGGTCTACACCATTTTCAATAAAAATAAAAAAAAGTCATAAAAGGTATTCGTTTGCGAGACTCTAACCTAACTTTACTTTTCAATTGTCAGCGCTAGAGCGCACCAACAACTTCATGCAAATATTTAAAACAAGGCTTGAACAAGAAAAAGTTGATTTATTCACATAAGAAGTTTTTCAGAAAGATTAGTAAATGATCGTCTAAATTCTAATCAACACGTAACTGCTTCATCTTGTAAACTTAACGACATCATAACAAAGAAATATTGATTTCGTTTAAATATTATGTAACAAAATTATATAATACCTATCTTATTATACAATAATATATACACATACACATGTGATATTTTGGATATGTCTACGTGGACGTGGAAGCATTAAATCATAACTATAAAATTAATCTTAAATTTTGACAATAAATATTTTTCCATAAATCTATACTGGTTAATTAAAATAAAGGAATTTTCTATTTCATTTTTAAATAAATCAATTTTCAATGTTTCTGTATCTTGACCATCATAATCCCACTTATTTTAAAGTATTTATCATGTTTAGTATCATGTTTTGGTTATTTTTTAAAGGTTTTTTTTATCATTTTCATCAATTTTAATAAGATCAACAACTCGCCATTAAAAAAAAAAATTGTAGTAATTTTACAATATAAGCCGTTTTAAAATTTAGCTCACAATAGCCATCTTTCGTACACTTTTGAGAATTTATGGTAGAGGCATAAAACAACTTGTATAGTAATATGCAGAAAATACAATGTGTAGATATATTGTGGGTAGGCGTTCAAGGAAGCCCTTTAATGCGGAGACAGCTCCACTGGGACGATATTGATCGTCATCCGCCGTCAGTGGCCGAGGCGCCCCTATTGATTCGCCGCAATCTGCATGATAACTCGCGCCTGGCTTCTCTACCCACTGTACAACATACATTAGAACATACTTATCGACATTACAGACGTCAACATTAACCGCCTACATGATAAAGCGCTTACCTTTATGAAGCAATCCATAGTACAAATTCGATGATTTTACATGCAAAAGCAATTCATTTATCAACTATCGATCCTAGAATTTGTAGAGCTGTTGCAATGAGGATACTATTTTAGATTTAAGTACGTATACGGAATATAAAAGTTATTTACATATTTCACTGTTTAATATTTAGATATTTATTTTGTATAGTCAAGCTTACATTATAGCATATTATAAAGCTTATATTATACGCTTTATATCAATTTTATATGTTTGGGCCTGGTTTCTAAAAGGTAAAGTTTGTAAAAGGGTAATCAAAATCCTTTAAAACCTGATACTGTAAATAACGCAAACCAAGTCACTGGCGGTTACTAGTCAAATTATAAAACTATTCCATAAAATAAAGTTAGGCCATTAAGTCAGGCCATTGTTTACCTATTCTAATTTTTGTTGCTACATACTGTTAAAGAAGAAATTCACTGAGTAACTCATTTATGGCAGTCATCTCATCTAGTCGAAATAAATAGATGCGAGACACTTTCCTTATGCATGTATGTAGCGTAGCGATTCAGTTTTGCTATACCTATGTAAGTTTATTGGTACTCTCGTATTACAGTCATTGAGTGAATGTTAGTTTAAAAGACGGTACTGACCGTTCGGAATCGCTTCGTTGAACTACGTTTAAACGAAAACAATATTAAGTAATGTTTCTTTATAAATTTTAATTGAACTTGATTTATATTTGCGTTACAATTTGAAACGTTACTAGTGGTAAATAAAGCCCAGGTAGAGTAAAGGTGTAAATAGAGCTATTTTCACAAGAAGACGTTGAGGTCTTTCAAATATCATTATGAAACATTGTGCATATGCTCTCCATACCACACAACAATAATGAAGTAAAACATACAATTATACATAGTAATGTTAACTTTAGTATCATCCAAATTACGTAAGTTTTTTTTAACGCACATTAAAAACGGTTCTTTGTGCTTTCCAAGATAAAAGTTCTTATATTATAATCCTTAATAACTATGAAATAGATTTTTCGTTTTTAAGGGTCAGTGAGTTGGCTTCCATAATCTAAATTTTGTCAGGAGCTGCTGTCTATGGAAAAAGCTTCCACGTCGCGCTCGGCATAAACTTTAAATAATAAGTATTGTCTCACCATAGTTAAACATAGGTTTTTTAAATATTTTTAATCTTGGCTTAGGAATATCTCTGACTCGAACAATGTTCGACCACAAGTAAATTTATTAGTATGCGTGAATAAGAAGAATGGACTTGGAAGCATGGTTTAACGTTATTGAATCATCAAATTTAAAAGAAACAAAAGTAAGAAACATAACATTCTATATCGCAAATAAAAAATACTTATTAAAAAGAAAAGTGAAAGATACAAACTGTTAATGGATAAAATATTATGTCGAAACATTTTAGGAGTTAAGTTAGAAACTCTAGGTTGTACGGCAATCTATAGAACAATGGAGTAAATGGAGACAAATATTGTTCTGTTGAATAGATATCTCATTTGTACTGCGGTGATACAGTGATTTTATAGAGGCATGTTTTATGCAAATAATCTCTATTGTAGAGAAGAAGTTTAAAACTAGATCCACTCTAGATGAAGATGCCATTAGTATGAAACAGATAAAAGAAGCGCTATGGAATCTGAAATATTAGTATTTAGTACCTACGAGATATCAGAATTATGAAGGTAACATGAATGCAGTAAAAATAAAATCACTTCCGTTCCTTAAGTGGAGTTATATTAGGAGATTGCCATAAGGTTTGTTTTTTGTTTTTTTATTGTGGTCGGGCAAAATGACGGCACTTATCGCAAAATATAATCAAACATTTTTTTTCAATGAAAGCATATGTTTCATTTGTCGTCGTAGTATTGATCTCTCTGCTTTAGAATTCCTGGAGAAGGGAATCTATGAACTCTTTTTTAACCACCTCATAGATTAGAAATTTTTCACCTGCAACGAACTATCCAAATTAAAAAAATAAATAAATAAGTGAGAGCAAGGCCTGGTGAGTATGGTGGGGGACGGACAACTTTTAGTCGTAATTCCGGTAATTTTGAGGCAGTCTCTTATGCGATTGTTTTCGTGAGGATGGAGTTGTCTAGAGGATTTGACAAATCTTTGTTGTTTGACAATGAGCTGATCCATCATCAGTTGCAATTCTTTAAAGTACACTTCTGCCTTAATTGTTGTACCAGGTCTCAAGATTCTGTAATGAACAATGCCGGCGTAAGTCTACCATAAACTTACAAGTAGCTTCTTTTGACTCACTTTGCGTTTAGGAAATGATTTGGATTACTTTCCCGTGTCCAGCCAGTGCAACAGACATTTTCGATTATCATACAGGACCCACTTTCCATAAAAAGTGACAATCCGCTTCAAAATCCCCTCATTTGAAATCGCTGATTGATGATTTATAATACTTCAGTATAGACAATATTTTTATCGGGCGGCCAGGGTTACTTATGCGTCACAATTCACACGGCTCGTTCGCGCTACTGCTGCTATAGTCATAGAACCCAGCCGAGTGTTGAATTATTTTAATTTTACAAACTATTCGATAAAATAACATGCTATAAAAGACAAAGATTATATAAATAAAATTGTCTTGATGATGAAGTAACCTTTGTTCGTAAGGATTAATATGCCATGCCTAATAATAATGCTCATAAATAATTTTTAAATTTTCAATTAAAAAAAAAACTTATTGTGGCTTATGTATAAGAGAAAAGGTATATAGTATAGACTTTTTTTTAGATGTACTAAGGAATAATATTTTTGTAGAACATTGTATTTACGTATCACTAACCATTATGATGAAACATTATTTAAATAATACGCCCTAAAATCAGTATGGTATAAAACATATTATTGTAAACCATTAAATTTTAAATTATACTAAAAATATGCTAAATATTGCTTAAGAAGTTCATCCTCAAAATGTTAGATAATATGCATGTAATCATACTTTATTTTAGTTTGGAGTTTGTTGTCGAACTAAACTTAACTGTTGGCCTTCACGACCTTTAAATATCTAACTGTCAACAATTCCGCGTAACCAGGGACTTTGTCAACGTTGTCACGATTCCACTACCTTGGAACTTTGAAGAGACATCCTGCCCAAACAAGCTAGTCAGTCTAGCATTAGATGCCTACCACCATTATATGGTTTCATCACGATGTTTTCCTTTGCCGAAAGCTCGGGCTCATTGCAGAGTATCGAACTCACGTTCATCGACGTTAGTCATCATTGTTTATTTATTATTCGTCATTCATTGCTTATTATATACATGTATAAGCGATAAACATATTAAAGTCTACGTGCGTGAAGCCGCTGGCTAAATGCTACTTTTATTTAATAAAATATGTGATACATACACTGAGCGGCGCTTAACAACAGTGAAGGCATAAGTGAAAACATCAAGCGGACATGTGTGCATCACTCGATGTCAAATATTACACATTTATTGGCTTGTAAATAAAATTGCCAGTGGTGTTTTACCGTTTAATATTTATCTACATATATAATAAAATTAAAGTATCTGTTTGTAATGACAAAATAACAGGTTTTTACTAAAGTATACACGATAAATTTCCCAAACCATTTTTATAATTTTTGTCTGTCCGTTTGTCTTTTTGTTCCGGGTAATCTCCAAAACGGTTGGATCGATTTTGACGCGACTTTCACTGACAGCTGGCTGACGTTATAAGGAATAACTAGGGTTCCGCACAAAAAAATAAACTTTATAACGTTATATTAATAATTAGAATATACATAGTTGTATTGAAGCAATGATTTCTCAGTGGTAGTACGCTTCGCGTCGATTGACGTGAGTTCGAATCCCTGCAATGAGCCTGAGCTTTCGGTGAAGGAAAACATCGTGAGGAAACCATAGCATGGTGGTAGGGCATTTTCTAATGCCCGCCTGGCTAGCTACCACCTTCAAGTTGAAAATCTGTCGCCAAGCACCAATAGGTGTGTTCCGGCAGCTGCACATGAGAGTCAGTCTTCCACTAGGTTTAGCGTGTTATCATCTTGGGCAACAACGTCACTTAACATCAGGTGAGATTGTGGCCACTACGCCAAACCTATAACGCTGAAAAAATATAAATCATCACTAATCATCTTAACAAATTACTTTCATCTATTCTCAACATAAAGTATATATGAAGTGATCCGTAATGGTGAATAATTTTCATTACAAAATAAAATAATAATAGCATTAAAGTATTTGATATAGATGTCAATAATTAACAATGATTTACCAGTAAATTGACAACGACGTCGTTGAAATAAACGAGTTATCAAATTAGTATTGTTGTAGCTGTAAATAATTGATGATGACTTAAACACCGCGTCGATCGACGTGCTTTGAATACTAAAATAAGCCAGAGCTTTCGGTACCGGAAAAATCGTCATGAAATCACAGCACGGAGTAGGACGTTTCTTAATGTTTGGCTGAGTAGCTACAACTTTTAAATGTCTCACCAAGCACTTATCAGTGTACTCTGGCAGCTATATGTTAAATCCAGCAGTATTTGTAAGCTTAGCGTATTACTATCTTCATCCACATATTCAATGTTAGAGGATGGTCAAACAATAATGAACCCAAAAAAAAAAATTCTGTGCAGCAGTTCACACGTGCCAGAAGTGAAACTTTCAGAAATAAAAAATGTTCTTTAGAAATTCTTATTAAATATCCTAAATCAGCGGGATTCGAACTATCGACCACTCGTGCGTACTGCTTATGAAGTCTAGTCATCTCACACCACTAGGCCAATCCAACGACGATCACAATCATGAAAATTAGGACTTACATTATCCGTGCATAATGTAAATGTATTCTATCTCATTCTCTCGTAGGGTAAATCCTATAGATGTATATGGTTGTCTCTTTTTACTGTCGTTTTTTTGTTTCATCGAGTTTCAAAACACAACGGTACTAAAGATGTTTTCACTTCAAAAACTAAAGCGATATCTATAAATATTACATTTATTCTAGAACTAACAACCGCCTGCGATTTTTTTTAGTGCAACGACTATTGTGGTTGAAGCGACTTACCATCAGGGTAAGCTTAGTACTATCTAAAACTGCTTTCATACCATCAGTTTCATTTCATCATTCGATATATTGAAGCGATGATGGCGCAGTGGTACCGTGTACGACTTCGCGTCGATTGACGTGAGTTCGAATCCCTACAATGAGCCTGAGCTTTCGGTGAAGGAAAACATCGTGAGGAAACCATAGCATGGTGGTAGGACATTTTCTAATGCCCGCCTGGCTAGCTACCACCCTCAAGTTGAAAATCTGCCGCCAAGCACCAATAGGTGTGTTCCGGAAGCTGCACTTAAGAGCCAGTCTTCCACTAGGTTTCGCATGTTACCATCTTGGGCCGCATCGTCACTTAACATCAGGTGAGATTGTGGCCACTACGCCAAACCTTCAACGATAAGAAAAAAACCAGCCTGTACGCCTCTGGGAAACCGGTTGTACACTGACACTGACTATCCCGAATCACAACAAACTAAAAGAGAGTCGCTGTGACGGGTCTGTCATTATATGCATGGTCGCGACCCAGTCGGGTATAAATCTCTACCACCCAGCAGGTCTCGGAACGCGACACGCCTAATCGTGCCACTATGGAGAGTGTTACACGCGGTGAATAGTGGTCGAGTTCCAGTCGTTCATATTTGTTGTGTCCTACCAACCAGCAAATGCGTTTGTACGTGTCACTCTTTATTAATTAATATCTGTGCATGTATTTTTTAAAATTTAAACGTTAAACGTTAAAAGTTTGACATTTGACGTTTAACGCTTTGAAGTCACATAAGAAGTTTCACTTCAAAAAAATAAATATATGTACAGACAGAACTACAGGTTTCCTAGGATTGAGTACCTATGTAATAGATACGAGTATTATGGTCTAGCTGTAGTTATAGTAACTAGTTTATTACTTATTTTAGTATTTAACACATACCTAAACTAAATTCACATATTATTTTCATTTGTGTACATTCAAATTTAATTATTTCGTTACCAAATTTTGTATCTGACTGTTCCACAAAATTCATTTATCAGAATAAATTATTATTAGACCAAAGAGTTGGAGGTTTGGCTGACTATTTAACGACTACCAAAATAAACGATTAGTAGACGAAATTTATGAAGAAGTCCACAAAACCCTAATATGTCTATATCGGGCTGAACATACATCTAGGGAATATTAAATTAGAATTATAACATAAATATAATTGATGTATAAAATTAAAAATGATCGTCTTGAAAATTGTTAAATGAGATAATTGAGGAACCTCCAAATGAAATCCTTGGAAGGGCCTCTAGGTCTACACCATTTTCAATAAAAATAAAAAAAAGTCATAAAAGGTATTCGTTTGCGAGACTCTAACCTAACTTTACTTTTCAATTGTCAGCGCTAGAGCGCACCAACAACTTCATGCAAATATTTAAAACAAGGCTTGAACAAGAAAAAGTTGATTTATTCACATAAGAAGTTTTTCAGAAAGATTAGTAAATGATCGTCTAAATTCTAATCAACACGTAACTGCTTCATCTTGTAAACTTAACGACATCATAACAAAGAAATATTGATTTCGTTTAAATATTATGTAACAAAATTATATAATACCTATCTTATTATACAATAATATATACACATACACATGTGATATTTTGGATATGTCTACGTGGACGTGGAAGCATTAAATCATAACTATAAAATTAATCTTAAATTTTGACAATAAATATTTTTCCATAAATCTATACTGGTTAATTAAAATAAAGGAATTTTCTATTTCATTTTTAAATAAATCAATTTTCAATGTTTCTGTATCTTGACCATCATAATCCCACTTATTTTAAAGTATTTATCATGTTTAGTATCATGTTTTGGTTATTTTTTAAAGGTTTTTTTTATCATTTTCATCAATTTTAATAAGATCAACAACTCGCCATTAAAAAAAAAAATTGTAGTAATTTTACAATATAAGCCGTTTTAAAATTTAGCTCACAATAGCCATCTTTCGTACACTTTTGAGAATTTATGGTAGAGGCATAAAACAACTTGTATAGTAATATGCAGAAAATACAATGTGTAGATATATTGTGGGTAGGCGTTCAAGGAAGCCCTTTAATGCGGAGACAGCTCCACTGGGACGATATTGATCGTCATCCGCCGTCAGTGGCCGAGGCGCCCCTATTGATTCGCCGCAATCTGCATGATAACTCGCGCCTGGCTTCTCTACCCACTGTACAACATACATTAGAACATACTTATCGACATTACAGACGTCAACATTAACCGCCTACATGATAAAGCGCTTACCTTTATGAAGCAATCCATAGTACAAATTCGATGATTTTACATGCAAAAGCAATTCATTTATCAACTATCGATCCTAGAATTTGTAGAGCTGTTGCAATGAGGATACTATTTTAGATTTAAGTACGTATACGGAATATAAAAGTTATTTACATATTTCACTGTTTAATATTTAGATATTTATTTTGTATAGTCAAGCTTACATTATAGCATATTATAAAGCTTATATTATACGCTTTATATCAATTTTATATGTTTGGGCCTGGTTTCTAAAAGGTAAAGTTTGTAAAAGGGTAATCAAAATCCTTTAAAACCTGATACTGTAAATAACGCAAACCAAGTCACTGGCGGTTACTAGTCAAATTATAAAACTATTCCATAAAATAAAGTTAGGCCATTAAGTCAGGCCATTGTTTACCTATTCTAATTTTTGTTGCTACATACTGTTAAAGAAGAAATTCACTGAGTAACTCATTTATGGCAGTCATCTCATCTAGTCGAAATAAATAGATGCGAGACACTTTCCTTATGCATGTATGTAGCGTAGCGATTCAGTTTTGCTATACCTATGTAAGTTTATTGGTACTCTCGTATTACAGTCATTGAGTGAATGTTAGTTTAAAAGACGGTACTGACCGTTCGGAATCGCTTCGTTGAACTACGTTTAAACGAAAACAATATTAAGTAATGTTTCTTTATAAATTTTAATTGAACTTGATTTATATTTGCGTTACAATTTGAAACGTTACTAGTGGTAAATAAAGCCCAGGTAGAGTAAAGGTGTAAATAGAGCTATTTTCACAAGAAGACGTTGAGGTCTTTCAAATATCATTATGAAACATTGTGCATATGCTCTCCATACCACACAACAATAATGAAGTAAAACATACAATTATACATAGTAATGTTAACTTTAGTATCATCCAAATTACGTAAGTTTTTTTTAACGCACATTAAAAACGGTTCTTTGTGCTTTCCAAGATAAAAGTTCTTATATTATAATCCTTAATAACTATGAAATAGATTTTTCGTTTTTAAGGGTCAGTGAGTTGGCTTCCATAATCTAAATTTTGTCAGGAGCTGCTGTCTATGGAAAAAGCTTCCACGTCGCGCTCGGCATAAACTTTAAATAATAAGTATTGTCTCACCATAGTTAAACATAGGTTTTTTAAATATTTTTAATCTTGGCTTAGGAATATCTCTGACTCGAACAATGTTCGACCACAAGTAAATTTATTAGTATGCGTGAATAAGAAGAATGGACTTGGAAGCATGGTTTAACGTTATTGAATCATCAAATTTAAAAGAAACAAAAGTAAGAAACATAACATTCTATATCGCAAATAAAAAATACTTATTAAAAAGAAAAGTGAAAGATACAAACTGTTAATGGATAAAATATTATGTCGAAACATTTTAGGAGTTAAGTTAGAAACTCTAGGTTGTACGGCAATCTATAGAACAATGGAGTAAATGGAGACAAATATTGTTCTGTTGAATAGATATCTCATTTGTACTGCGGTGATACAGTGATTTTATAGAGGCATGTTTTATGCAAATAATCTCTATTGTAGAGAAGAAGTTTAAAACTAGATCCACTCTAGATGAAGATGCCATTAGTATGAAACAGATAAAAGAAGCGCTATGGAATCTGAAATATTAGTATTTAGTACCTACGAGATATCAGAATTATGAAGGTAACATGAATGCAGTAAAAATAAAATCACTTCCGTTCCTTAAGTGGAGTTATATTAGGAGATTGCCATAAGGTTTGTTTTTTGTTTTTTTATTGTGGTCGGGCAAAATGACGGCACTTATCGCAAAATATAATCAAACATTTTTTTTCAATGAAAGCATATGTTTCATTTGTCGTCGTAGTATTGATCTCTCTGCTTTAGAATTCCTGGAGAAGGGAATCTATGAACTCTTTTTTAACCACCTCATAGATTAGAAATTTTTCACCTGCAACGAACTATCCAAATTAAAAAAATAAATAAATAAGTGAGAGCAAGGCCTGGTGAGTATGGTGGGGGACGGACAACTTTTAGTCGTAATTCCGGTAATTTTGAGGCAGTCTCTTATGCGATTGTTTTCGTGAGGATGGAGTTGTCTAGAGGATTTGACAAATCTTTGTTGTTTGACAATGAGCTGATCCATCATCAGTTGCAATTCTTTAAAGTACACTTCTGCCTTAATTGTTGTACCAGGTCTCAAGATTCTGTAATGAACAATGCCGGCGTAAGTCTACCATAAACTTACAAGTAGCTTCTTTTGACTCACTTTGCGTTTAGGAAATGATTTGGATTACTTTCCCGTGTCCAGCCAGTGCAACAGACATTTTCGATTATCATACAGGACCCACTTTCCATAAAAAGTGACAATCCGCTTCAAAATCCCCTCATTTGAAATCGCTGATTGATGATTTATAATACTTCAGTATAGACAATATTTTTATCGGGCGGCCAGGGTTACTTATGCGTCACAATTCACACGGCTCGTTCGCGCTACTGCTGCTATAGTCATAGAACCCAGCCGAGTGTTGAATTATTTTAATTTTACAAACTATTCGATAAAATAACATGCTATAAAAGACAAAGATTATATAAATAAAATTGTCTTGATGATGAAGTAACCTTTGTTCGTAAGGATTAATATGCCATGCCTAATAATAATGCTCATAAATAATTTTTAAATTTTCAATTAAAAAAAAAACTTATTGTGGCTTATGTATAAGAGAAAAGGTATATAGTATAGACTTTTTTTTAGATGTACTAAGGAATAATATTTTTGTAGAACATTGTATTTACGTATCACTAACCATTATGATGAAACATTATTTAAATAATACGCCCTAAAATCAGTATGGTATAAAACATATTATTGTAAACCATTAAATTTTAAATTATACTAAAAATATGCTAAATATTGCTTAAGAAGTTCATCCTCAAAATGTTAGATAATATGCATGTAATCATACTTTATTTTAGTTTGGAGTTTGTTGTCGAACTAAACTTAACTGTTGGCCTTCACGACCTTTAAATATCTAACTGTCAACAATTCCGCGTAACCAGGGACTTTGTCAACGTTGTCACGATTCCACTACCTTGGAACTTTGAAGAGACATCCTGCCCAAACAAGCTAGTCAGTCTAGCATTAGATGCCTACCACCATTATATGGTTTCATCACGATGTTTTCCTTTGCCGAAAGCTCGGGCTCATTGCAGAGTATCGAACTCACGTTCATCGACGTTAGTCATCATTGTTTATTTATTATTCGTCATTCATTGCTTATTATATACATGTATAAGCGATAAACATATTAAAGTCTACGTGCGTGAAGCCGCTGGCTAAATGCTACTTTTATTTAATAAAATATGTGATACATACACTGAGCGGCGCTTAACAACAGTGAAGGCATAAGTGAAAACATCAAGCGGACATGTGTGCATCACTCGATGTCAAATATTACACATTTATTGGCTTGTAAATAAAATTGCCAGTGGTGTTTTACCGTTTAATATTTATCTACATATATAATAAAATTAAAGTATCTGTTTGTAATGACAAAATAACAGGTTTTTACTAAAGTATACACGATAAATTTCCCAAACCATTTTTATAATTTTTGTCTGTCCGTTTGTCTTTTTGTTCCGGGTAATCTCCAAAACGGTTGGATCGATTTTGACGCGACTTTCACTGACAGCTGGCTGACGTTATAAGGAATAACTAGGGTCCCGCACAAAAAAATAAACTTTATAACGTTATATTAATAATTAGAATATACATAGTTGTATTGAAGCAATGATTTCTCAGTGGTAGTACGCTTCGCGTCGATTGACGTGAGTTCGAATCCCTGCAATGAGCCTGAGCTTTCGGTGAAGGAAAACATCGTGAGGAAACCATAGCATGGTGGTAGGGCATTTTCTAATGCCCGCCTGGCTAGCTACCACCTTCAAGTTGAAAATCTGTCGCCAAGCACCAATAGGTGTGTTCCGGCAGCTGCACATGAGAGTCAGTCTTCCACTAGGTTTAGCGTGTTATCATCTTGGGCAACAACGTCACTTAACATCAGGTGAGATTGTGGCCACTACGCCAAACCTATAACGCTGAAAAAATATAAATCATCACTAATCATCTTAACAAATTACTTTCATCTATTCTCAACATAAAGTATATATGAAGTGATCCGTAATGGTGAATAATTTTCATTACAAAATAAAATAATAATAGCATTAAAGTATTTGATATAGATGTCAATAATTAACAATGATTTACCAGTAAATTGACAACGACGTCGTTGAAATAAACGAGTTATCAAATTAGTATTGTTGTAGCTGTAAATAATTGATGATGACTTAAACACCGCGTCGATCGACGTGCTTTGAATACTAAAATAAGCCAGAGCTTTCGGTACCGGAAAAATCGTCATGAAATCACAGCACGGAGTAGGACGTTTCTTAATGTTTGGCTGAGTAGCTACAACTTTTAAATGTCTCACCAAGCACTTATCAGTGTACTCTGGCAGCTATATGTTAAATCCAGCAGTATTTGTAAGCTTAGCGTATTACTATCTTCATCCACATATTCAATGTTAGAGGATGGTCAAACAATAATGAACCCAAAAAAAAAAATTCTGTGCAGCAGTTCACACGTGCCAGAAGTGAAACTTTCAGAAATAAAAAATGTTCTTTAGAAATTCTTATTAAATATCCTAAATCAGCGGGATTCGAACTATCGACCACTCGTGCGTACTGCTTATGAAGTCTAGTCATCTCACACCACTAGGCCAATCCAACGACGATCACAATCATGAAAATTAGGACTTACATTATCCGTGCATAATGTAAATGTATTCTATCTCATTCTCTCGTAGGGTAAATCCTATAGATGTATATGGTTGTCTCTTTTTACTGTCGTTTTTTTGTTTCATCGAGTTTCAAAACACAACGGTACTAAAGATGTTTTCACTTCAAAAACTAAAGCGATATCTATAAATATTACATTTATTCTAGAACTAACAACCGCCTGCGATTTTTTTTAGTGCAACGACTATTGTGGTTGAAGCGACTTACCATCAGGGTAAGCTTAGTACTATCTAAAACTGCTTTCATACCATCAGTTTCATTTCATCATTCGATATATTGAAGCGATGATGGCGCAGTGGTACCGTGTACGACTTCGCGTCGATTGACGTGAGTTCGAATCCCTACAATGAGCCTGAGCTTTCGGTGAAGGAAAACATCGTGAGGAAACCATAGCATGGTGGTAGGACATTTTCTAATGCCCGCCTGGCTAGCTACCACCCTCAAGTTGAAAATCTGCCGCCAAGCACCAATAGGTGTGTTCCGGAAGCTGCACTTAAGAGCCAGTCTTCCACTAGGTTTCGCATGTTACCATCTTGGGCCGCATCGTCACTTAACATCAGGTGAGATTGTGGCCACTACGCCAAACCTTCAACGATAAGAAAAAAACCAGCCTGTACGCCTCTGGGAAACCGGTTGTACACTGACACTGACTATCCCGAATCACAACAAACTAAAAGAGAGTCGCTGTGACGGGTCTGTCATTATATGCATGGTCGCGACCCAGTCGGGTATAAATCTCTACCACCCAGCAGGTCTCGGAACGCGACACGCCTAATCGTGCCACTATGGAGAGTGTTACACGCGGTGAATAGTGGTCGAGTTCCAGTCGTTCATATTTGTTGTGTCCTACCAACCAGCAAATGCGTTTGTACGTGTCACTCTTTATTAATTAATATCTGTGCATGTATTTTTTAAAATTTTCAAATAGACACATATATATGAAGGACATTGACCAGGAATATGCTATAAATTTTTTTTTTGTCTGACTGTATCTGACTTAAATCTGGACGATTTAACTGATTCTTATGAAATTTTGTACTCGGGATGCTTATGTCATTGGTCAAATTATAGGCTATATGGCGCAGTGCCGCTGCCGCGTAGTGCGGTGTACCCCAAACAGTTTCATATAAAGAATGAATGGCCGCGACGTTTTGCACCGATCCGCTGCAGTTCAGTTCCATCTAGTGCGGTGTAATCTTAACGGTTTTAGAAATCTTAAAAATTATAATTAAAAAATAACGGGAAGTATAAGTTATTCCATAATTTATGGGCAATGACAATTGTTAATATTACTTATAGAAATTGTAAAAAGAAAACATAAGTTCTCAACGGATTCTGATCAAATTTTGTACATGGGAAGCATACGTCATTCCACAATTGATAGGCTATAATAAAAATTATCAATTTAGGAAATGTAAAAAAAGTTCCCAACCGATTTTGATGAAATTTTGTATACGGCAAGTATATGTTATTGCTCAACTAATATACAGCATTAATTGTCAATAATATGAAAATTACGGGTTGAAAATAATTACTACGTAATAAATGCGCCGCGGGCGCACCACTAGTTACTATATAAAACTTAACAACTATAAAATGATATAGCCTATAGCACTCAGTGATAATGTAGCTAATGAAATCATTTTCAGAATGGGTTCAGTAATTCCGTTCATTATCTCCTATAAACATATTGACAAACTTTGCCTCTTTATGACGTTAGTATAAGATATGATATTAGTACACCTATAACCGTTTCAGTGGTATTCTTAAAGTATGGTAAGGTGTTGAATGCTCCCGCTAGTTCGCTATTTCAACTTCTCGGTTGTTGGTAGGGTAGGTCAAATCACAATCATGAGCACTTCTATCTTACAATTTACCATGTTTTATAAGGCGTTAATTCAGTGTTAAATCGGAGTGTGGTCACAATTTATTAGGTAGGATATATCTTACCTACCAAAACAGATTTTGAGCAGTGGACTAGTGCGATAGTTTTCAAGATTTGTAATCGATTTTAACTAAAATTATTATTTATTTTGAAGAGAAGTAGGACACAGAGAAATCTCTTCAGAAATTTTTCTCTGTTTGAGGCAGTCCGACTGGTGAATTACTTCCACCCTAATTCTTTAGAGTAGAGCCAGACAGTTAGTTGTGTTCCTGCAGTGAGCAAGGATTTCCAAAACTCCTTGGGGTCAAAGTACCTCTGGTGTTATAAGTGTCCATAGGCTACGGTAACCACTTACTACCTGGCGAGCCGTACGCTGGTTTGCTACCTTAATTGCATTTAAAATAATGTTCTTATGTAGTATATTCAGAAGCGCTAGTCCAATAATCTTTCTTGTGACTATGAGGAACCACGTAACCACGATTTGATCCTCTACGTAGGACAGTAGACGACTTCTTCTCTGTCGCTATGCTCCTAAATATGAAAAAATCAGTAGAACCTACACATTTTAATTACAAGTTTCTAAAATGCTACATATGTATCTGCATTGAAGATTTTTATTTTTATTTTCCCCTCAATTTGTCAAGTCCTAAGAACAAATTGATCATAAAAATTATGTTGAATTAGGATTGAAAAATGATTAGTATATGTGAACGAATTTCTGTACAGTTTCAATCACTTGATTTCTGGTTAAATTGTCAAGCAATAGAAGGCCATGAACTAAAATAAATCGGCTGAACGAAAAGGCTGAGATCATAAAAAAAACTGTTCAATATCGTATATCCACCGCTGTATGCTTGTCAAAGTAAGTGTGGCAATTTTATAAAATCAACTCGGGCGGTTAGAAAACTTAATAAACAACGTGATTCGACTAACGAATCCATACTAATACGGTTAACTTAACAAAAGTTCTGTAGCTTTCAAATGTATTCCATATAAAAAAATTGTAAAGGCGTATTTTTCTGATTCAAGTCCAAAGAAAGTTTGTTATGAAACCCTTTAAAATTTAATTTTTGTGACTGCTTTTACGTCAAGGTGCCTATTGTTACTTTTACAGAAATAGAAACAAAGTTTAAATGTCTCAGGGGAAGCCGTATAATTTTCAATTATGATTGCATTGTTCAAAAAATGTTAATTTTAATTTTTTTAATATAAATTTAAAAAATATTATTTACTCAGAATAAATATGTAACTTTATAATGCAATTGTTGATCCTTTGCCACGACCCGTTACTTACAAGTAACCATTATATAAAAATATTTTATGACTTAATTAGTGTCTTTTAATAATATTTAAACTATACCTAAAGTTTGTAGGTAATTTATTTTTTAAATGTTAAAAAAAGTAAACGAAGGACGTAGGGTGAGGGTGATGACGCCCATGTCTATCATCTATGTGGGTCACTGTCGCCTACGCGGAATACGATAAAAATTTAGAAGTATAAACTACATGAACAAAGCGCAAAACAATTTGCTGAAATGATACACATACAATAATCATATAAAAACTTCCTAACTATTAATACATAAATTAATACTATTCAAAATAATAAAGAAAAAAAGTTAATTTGATTTATAATTGAAATGTATAAAACAACTAATGAATATTACTGGATTCCGAACTTAATATATTTTTTGTAATGGCACTGTATGAACCTTTAAAATTATGCATTAAGATTTGACTTGTCTATTATGAACTGAAAGTGGTATGGGTGCTAATTAATAGTGCAAAGTATCGATCAATCGTTTTACCATGGTTCTAAATATAAAATTCCATCGGGGAAGACAAAGTTCGCGCGCAATACGGGCGCAGGCAGGTAGTGCGGGTGGGCGGCGAGGGCACGCGGCAGGCGTCCACGGGCGGCGGCAGCGTATCGATTCCGCGACGCCTTCAGTCGGCATCCGACGAGCGCCGTGCTGCGCCGAGCCGCCGGCGAGCGGGCGTCGCCCCTCCCTCGCGGCCCCCCCGCCCCGTCACCGACATCGTCTGTCGAATCTCTTCGACGCCGGCAAACTCGAACGACCTCTTTTCGCTAACTAACGTCGCACCCGCGTCCGATTCCCGCCGCGTAACTGCTCTCGATCTTAATGTGATTGCTATTCAACGGATTACTTTTTAAATAATTCTTCGCAAAATATGAATTAACTGTTTTATAATAACTGCATTTTCATTGATATTGAGTAATCCCGAATGGGTTTAAAGTGCTGTGGGGCCTGGACGTTGTAAAAAAAAAAACCGAAAGTCATCATGCATTTTATATATTTTCTAAATGTTTTAAATAAGTAAAGAGGCAGTAGTAAGCGCAAGAGCATGGTGATGTGGCAGTGCGCGCTGTGGCGAGTATGGGTTGAGACGATGGCAGCAAGCGCGCTGCCAGGCGCGTAGGGTGTGCGGGAGTCATGGATTGTTGCAACTACGGCGAGTACCGCGCTCACGGGCAATACGGCGCGGGCGCCGGCTGGGAAGGCTACGGCGGGTACGCGCCTCTGCCCTACGCGCCCTACGCGCATGGCTACTACGCGCCGCACGCACATGATCCCTATGCGCGCTACTACCGTTACGACTACCCAGGACATCACGTGCACCATAATGACCATGTTAGGCCTATGGGTTGGTATTACCATAAGAATACAGGCCAATTGAAATGATTGAATTTTATGCCCATTATTATTACTTTGAAATTACCATAACACTTAAAACAATTTAGGATCTATGTTAGTTAGTTTCAGAGTTATGCTAAAAACTAAAAAAACACAGGTAAATAACAATAAGCCAATTAGCCTGAGCACTGCATATTATATATGTTCTTATTAATATAAAAAGTACATTCTTTTTGTGGAGAATGTTTCTTGTCGCATTGGGAATCAAAAATAATAGTTTGTCGAAGATTCTTAAAAATATTTGTTCCAATATGTACATTGCATTGTATTAATTTTGCATCTTTTTTTTCTAGTTTTACTATGTAAGTAAGAATATTTAAAATTTAACTCTGGAAATAATGTCAAAATATATTATAAGTACGTATATGTCATATTTATCGGTTTACCCCTTTTCTTTTTAATTTTCGCACCTGCATTAATTAAATTATTTAATTTCATAAAACTGATATATTTATATTTTAAATTGTATATCTATTATAAAATACAAGATTTTCTTTGTTAATATATGCGCATATAATTAATATTATATGTAATATGCATGTTAATAATTATATAATTTATGTATAATGTTATAATCATATCAGCCTGGCATACTTAGTTTAACTTAACGAATTTTCAGTCAGTGTTCTTATAATAATAAGTAATACAATAAAATACTACAAATAAATAATGAAAAGATAAATATTCATTTTAAATTATAGTTGGCAAATAATATAAAAATAACAAGATTAATGTGGTGTACAAATGTAAATAGGTTCTTTAAAATGGAGGAATTGTATTAAATTAATTTACAATAAAATTTAAATTGAATAACAATGAAAGATTTAGAAGTAAAGCGCAGCTCTAAATCCTTTCTAGTCGTAATTCCTTGAACATAATTGAATTACAAACATCGATTTGCCTCTACACCTGTATTACACATCAACTATGTTGTTACCATAATAACATAACTGTCAACGAGCGTAGTATGCGTCAACCTGAAATTTGTTTACCAATACCGCGAGAGACCGGAATTCGAGCGCGTGGCGCGAACCGACATTCTGAACAATGAAGAATGAAGTAAGAATTAATGTTTACGTTTGGGCGGATTTCTCGGCGTCTACGTCACGTGTCGATGCCAGAGGCTGCGGGGCGGAAAGGGAGTGCTACAGGTGGTCGTGTTCTCTCTCTCTCTCTCTTCGCCTCTTGTTCACCGTCCGCCGCGTCGCAACGCGATTGATCGCCTGCACAACACAGCCACGAGCCACTCCACATATTGACCAGGGCACTAACGCCCGCGTCTCAATCCACTGTAAATTTCGTATACATGCTACGTGAAACGTTTGAAAATGTTACTGTACATGTTTCACTTGATTATGACTTGTAACTGAATACTTTTTCAAATAAAGAGACGCATAAAAATTATAGCAATAAATTTTATTTTTACGGTAAATAAGATTTCTCGGGGCCATAGATTAATGAATATGCATACGCTTTTCTTCACACCATTTAACAAGATTGTACAGTTTTTTTCTTTTCAACGGCGGTTTATTATGAAGTGTTGAGATTATGTTGATTTTGTATAATAAAATACTTTCAAACATTTCAGTATCGCGACATACCTAATGATTGACTTTTAAATTAACTTGATAATTATAAAATAAATGATAATATAATTTGTATTGTTAGCTCTTTTATTATTTACATTCTTGGTTTGTTGCAGTAGGTTAGTATTTTTCAAAGTAAATAAACCAAACAGAAACCATGTTACTACAAATATTATCAAAATTAATAAAATTATGTGTATATCCCTATCACAGTCGAAATAGACTTATATGTATTGTTTGGATTAACCTATAAATATATATAGGTATGCATATATGTTTATCTTATACGGCCTGAAATTATTAATATATTTCTAAAACATAATGTAAAAATTAAATAATTGTTATTACTTTTGCTTTGCATATATTGAATAGTTTATCATATAAACTATGAAATATTTAACGGAATTATATTATGTAAGATACGAGAACATATAAAATATCATAGACATATTATCTACAAAAATAAAATTATAAATTGAAATTATAGATTACAATTGTAATATTCTGCTGTGCTAAGGATAAGTACAGTCACTTAAACCTAATTTTAATTCACAATAATAAGTTAGTTATTAGCATGTTTAGAATCTGCACATCGACATTGAAATGCTACGAATGAAAAAGATATAAAGAAGGATATAATTAGTACTTAGTGACTGCACTTTTCTTACCAAAGCATTGTTAATACAGGACTATCTCATAATGTACGGTTTGAAGTAATAAATACAAATGAACGAAAAAACAGGGTTAGAGTATGAGTACCTATACTCATATGTATATACTAACGGCATATAAGGAATACGTGCAAATAATTTGAAAATACGATTCTACATTAACAGGGTGTGGTAAGCGCTGTGCTAGTTTTCGAATATAATCAAACGTTTCTTTTTTATATCTTTATTAGCAGCACCTCTAAGTGATATACAGAGGAAATAAAATTGGCTGTACAGACAACAAAACGCTTGATCGTGTTCGTAGAATATAAAACACCCCTACTCCGACTTACAAAGAAAACATAGCCCATTATGACGTAGATACATTTCTCTTCAGATTATGGTGCCTATGGTTCCAAAGAAACGCGTGTACGGCGAACGCTAACACGTAGAGATCAACGCGCTCTGAACCCTGCACAGCACCTACCGCTTACACCTACTGTAAGTACACTACTTATAACATATACCTGATCGATGAATTTATAGTCAAACTAGCTTACAGTAGTAATTGAAATTATTCTTAATTATTTTATAAAATAAATCGTTTTAAAACTATCATTTGAGTTAAGTTTTTGAACTCTTAAACACATCACAATAGTAACAAAAATTTCACCAACTGAATTATGCATGAAAGGAATTTCTGATAACGGCATTTCGAAAGTACGATTAGCATTTTCAAGATATTGATATGTCTCAACACTAATGTGAGAAAAAATTTAAAATGTATGAAATTGGATGATATGGATCTGAAAATTGTGAGACCGTCATGATATATATCCATACATATTATAAAGTCCCCGCCGCGTCTGTCTGTCTGTTTAAACGCGATAAACTCAAAAACCACCGAACGGATTTTCATACGGTTTTCATCAATGGACGGAGTGATTCTTGAGGAAGGTTTAGGTGTATATTCATTGCGGTTTTATGCAAATTGGTTGAAATATGACTATGATTGTTGAAAATGTAGGGAAAAATCATACCGACTGGGAGCTTTACAGACGTGTGCCGCATAAACCAATAGATTTATATGTATTACTCTGCTACCCGTGCGAAGCCGGGACGGATTGCTAATAATACTTTTTTTTAATGAAAAATGGGTGCAACCTATAATTGGCTGTATTTTTTTATTATACTTGTAATATAACAATTGTGTATATATTAGTTACTGTTGCGATTCCAAATAGCAATGATGATAAAATTTGAAGCAATGAGGGCTCAGTGGTAACGTTTGCGGACACCACGTCAATTGACGTGTGTTAGAATCCCTTCAATGAGCTTGAGCTATCGATGAAGGAAAACATCGTGATGTTTAAATTAGAGGTTTAGAGGATCCATAAAATTAAAAGTTAGAAAAGAACTTCAAAACTTCAACGGCAACCAATCCGCGCTTCGTGTGGTGATCACCTTTTCTTGGTCCTTACTAATTCTTTCACTTGATGTATAAGTATTTCAAGGAAATGTTACCTTAAATTCACTAAGATCCTGTGTCTGAATGCTATGCACCTCTTGTCCTAAGCTAGGACGGGTTTAGCCTCGAATTCACCAGTTTTAGTTGTACAGACATAGAAAACGATTGATAAAATAAACCATATTTCCTAAATGATGTAAAAAATGAAAGACATACATACATACTCCGTTTTAATACGTAATTATTCACAAATAAATAATCGCTGCTTAGCTATTATATTAATCAATTTGTAATTCTTCCAGCACATGTTTTTTTTTTTCAAATTTCCCACTAGTCGTACTTTATGAAGGATTATGACTACGATAATGCCGTTAATAAAACGTCTGTCTGTCTGTTTGTACGTCCGGATTTAACTCAAAAACGGCTTGACCGATTATTGTGAGATTTTGTACACGGGAATCTTATGTCATTGGTCAAATGATACCGTATAAGAATTTTCAATATAACTTTTCGAAAACGTAAAAACATATTTCCAATTAAAAAAAAATATAGTCTCAACTAATTTTGATAAAATTTTGTACACTGGAAGTATAAGCCATTTGATAGTTGACTGCTTATAAGAATTGACAATAATACTTTTAGCAGACGTAAAAACAAAGAATTACAGAATAGCCTGTGTCATTGCTAAAATAATAGGATATAATAAATTATCAATAATAATTTTAGAAATCGTAAAAAATATAACCTATCTTGATAATAATTGTACACTAGAATTATATGTCATTCCTTATTTGATAAGCTATAAAAATTGTCATTAATATGTGTGGAAATAAATTACCAGGACGAAAATAATTATCAAGTAATAAACACATGCGGAGCCGCGGGCGCGCTGCTAGTTATGTATAAAGGAACATTGAACTTTTTAACAGAATTAATAATTGATTGCATTTTTGTTTAGAATGAATAGCTTATGATTTATATGTGAATGGGTCATCGCGATTCGAAATGCCCGGTTAAAATAATGTAGGTCAATGTCAGAGGACAGTCAAATATTCCTCCGCCCCTACGTTCCTTTTAAATACAATTTATTGTCAGTCTTGCGCAGGGCGCATAAAGCTTAGTATTCTTCATTACTAAATATATTCAATTCATAAACTTTATCGGATACCCCAGTCCACATATTTCAATGATTGTTTATTTCATTTTTAACATATGTTTTGTTTGAAATGCTGTGTAATAAAAGTTGGTATTCTGCTTTTAGTTCATTCATGATGATATAATAGTTTTTATATGCAATTCTTTTTAGTTATTTGTAGTATTTTAATCTCAAAAAATTTAACGTCTAACATTTAATATGTTTTCTTGCTTCCATTTCTTGATTTTTGGAAATTATTTTAATTATTTCACAATGTATATATACATATATATAGCAGCACGGCTAAGTAATGACACTATGCAGTGTGCCTGATGGTAAAGCATAGTACAATCCTAAAACAATGGCGACCACCGAGAGATCAAAATCCATCGGCGGACGCCACTGTAATGCCGGCCTGCACCCTCTCGGCAGCTGATCCGGAAATACATAAACCAAAAGGGAGTCACTATGACGGGTTTATCAACATATGATTGATTGATTACTGGATACACATCGGCTGATCTCAGAATCTTGAAACGCGACACGCCTAATATTAGATAGTCGCGATTCAGTCGGACACGTCGTGTCCTATCACATAGCAAAGAAATCATTCGAATTAAAAACAAAAACAGTATTTACTATTATGATTTAGACATATTCGATACGTTGGAAGACTTACGATAAATTCTCATGTATGCCTCAGTACAGGAACACTACCATACTATGTATAATTGACCCGAAAGAGGTATCATTGAGGCGTCATATTACGAGACAAGTGAGCGTTAGAAAGGCGCTAATGAGGGCGGGACGGGCTGTAAAGCGGGGTATCGGGTGTAAGAGAGGTGGAGGTGGCCTATGAAAGCTGTCAGCGGTTGATTTTTCCGAGTGTCGTGGGCGCCGCGCTGATCGATAAGTCACGTGGTACGCGTCGCGCGCTCGACGCTCCACGCTCACTCGCCGGCTACCGCTCAATAGTTAGCCTCTGCAAATCTTCAACCACTACAACCTTCAACCTACACACACGATGATTTAGATACTTACCTTTTCAGCAGTAAGAACTTTACTAACATTCTGTTAACATTTATTTCGTATTTTATAAATTAATACAAGAAAACGATTAATTATTTAATAGTTCAAATATAAACATTAATTTAGCAGTAATGATGCTCTTAGTATAGCGAATTGTAAACATAAACTGTAGTCATTTTATAAACATCGTGATGTTACAAGCGTAGCTATCGTAGCACGATCGCTACGAACTTGAAAGTAAAAGTTTAAAACGACAAGAAATAAAAAAAATCCTCATAAGTACGAGAACTTCAAAAATAAGAACACTCAATTAAAAGTTCAAAATAGGAATACTGCTGAGGGATTTAAACACAATCAAAACATATACCTTTTTGCTTCTAATTGTTTTTAATTTGCAACAATAACTCAAGAAACGAATGTGTAGTATAAAAGTAATACACACTGAAACATGAAATCTGTTTATGATAATTAACTAAATGAAACTCAGATTTAAATATATATCAAACCTCTTAATATTTGACGAGCATCAGACGGTAATAAAAATATTGAACTGATTGATGAATTAATTAAATATTACTATGTTAATATTTACCAACGATAAATATTTTACAATAGCTAGTATTGCAATTGATACTTTTGAATAAAACTAGCAACTGCCCGTGACTTTATTCGCGTTAATTATAATACAAATTTTAAAAAGAATAGGTCACTGAGAAAGAACGTATCGCAACGTAGAATTATAATAATCGGATTAGTAGTTCCACAGATTACCTTCAAACAAATAAAGATTACCTCTTTATAATAGTAGTTTAAAAAACATTTCATTGCAACTAAGTTTTATGTTTAAACGTTAATTTAAACAATCACTTTTTGTATGTTATAGGGCTCATAGGGTACAATTTAGAGTACCTAAAATTAGCTAATTTGTTGTCTAAACCATAATATTTTAATTAGTAAAACTACAAATATTTGTTAATTATTAAGAACCAGTATTGTTATTATATGCGTTGCTTCGGATATTCGATGTCCTACTCATTATCCAACTGATGGATTATCAGTGAGCGTATGACGGTAGAATCAGGATCACATTACATAGGGAGCACTGGGCATCGATCGTTTTCGTATCGCCGCGCGCATTTCTCTGCATGTAACACATTCAAATATAATACATTCGTTGAGAGAAAATTATTTGTTTTGTATAATAATATTATAAAGCTCAAAGGATTCTTTGTTTGTATGCGTTATCTTTGGTAGTAACAGTCTGATTTAAAAAAAACCGTAAGGTGTCGTGGCACACCATATAGGAACTAAGTTCCTTATTATAAAATATTAATTTCAAGTTCTATTCAAGGTACAAAGAAAATAATTATACGGGTATACATTTATATTATTATGATTTTTTTTATTGATAAAAATAAAAATAAAACTACTCTACAAAATTATCTTAAAACCTTTATTTTACTTACAATGATTTATAAAAACATATAATAATAATATACAAAGAGACAGCTATTTACATGAATAATAATAATTAAGCCTAATTATGTTCTAGATTACATTAGACACTGTACAGCCGTCATACATAGACTATACATAAAAATCTTACGCTTTTTTTAACGTTACGGACGTTTTTTGCCGGCTAGAGTACCCCTCCGTAACGGCCCATAAGGAACTTCGTTCCAAAAACTTTTTATATTTTAAAGCCTGTTTATTAAGAAAGGCTATATAACTTCAAGTTACGACTCTAAGGAGCGGATCAGCAATATCAAGCAATCTGATAAGTCGTAGATAATTACGGGAAGTGAGAACAACGGTAAGCCACACTGGTGCATTTGCGGCGGCGCAGTGTAGTGTCGGTCAGATAAATTTAATACGGGTGTACCCGTGGAGCACAGCTAGTATGCGATAAGCGCGGTAAATTCATGAATACCTCGCGTTGAAATCCGTTGATCGCTCGAAAACGCATACAGTTTCATAATACATATTGAAGCAATGACGACTCAGTGGTAGCGTGTACGATTTCGCGTCGATTGACGTGAGTTCGAATCCCTGCAATGATCCTGAGCGCCCGGTGAAGGAATACATCGTGAAACCAGAGCATGGTGGTAGGGCATTTTCTAATGCTCGCCTGGCTAGCTACCACCCTCAAGTTGAAAATTTGCCGCCAAGAACCAATAGATGTGTTCTGCACTTGAGAGCCAGTCTTCCACTAGGTTTAGCGTGTTATCATCTTGGGCCACATCGTCACTTAACATCAGGCGAGATTGTGGCCACTACGTCAAACCTATAACGATAAAAAAAACTTCCTCTCTGTATTTCAGAAAATGAATAGTTTCAAAATACGAATATGACTATGCTTGTTTATTTGTAATTTGCTATAAGATAATATTGTTATCATTCCGAGGACGACTCATAGAGAGTTTCGGTCATCGATTGCAATGGCTCGCTTAACTGCAGACGAGTACACTAAACTTTATACTCGTAAACGGTTTATTACTTGAAACGTTTCAGAGATTCAAATTCGTACGTACTGCATTTGTATATTGAGATTTAACTGCAAAATTAGGGATTTTGTTATTGTTTATCACATCGATAAGAAAAGATTTAAAAAAATGGATTCCTGTACTTACGTACGCTTGTTAGATGTTAGTCTTCTTTGTACAGTCACGTTCGATGTTATGTGACGCATAACGCGTTGTGTCTCTCCAGTAATTGGACGTTGACAGATTAAAGTGTTGTTCTATATTCATTATAACGTAATTAGATTTGACCAACTGTGTAATTAATTTCAGACGTGGTTTCTCAAGTTATAATTTTTGGAGTTTGTTTTGCTTGAAGGGCTTTTAAGCTTTTTCTAGGTGATTCCTCTTTCTGGTTTATGTTTATAATGGCAAAACTTGGTCTGCAAAGTATGGTCAGCTATTATCAGACCTCTTGCTACTCGGCTGGTTGCTGTTGCCATCTAACGCGTGTAAGTGAAGTTGAGAATTCACGTTGACGTTGACGTTTGTACCAGTAATATCGTTTTCTTTCAATTTTCCTATACCCAGTAAACCTATGAATACATTTTCACAATTTTTGTTAGTAAATAAAATCTAAACCTATATGCAACACGTATGGTAAAGCGAATACAACGACATTGGTGATCTGTGCGCACTCTATTCATATCAACATTCATAAACAAATTAATATCAGAATATAGGTAAATGAAGCAAACTTGTATTTTCTTCGTCCTATTCTCTTTAATATTCTTCATGAGATTCACATCCAGCCATGCATTCAGCCGAAACACGTCCGTTGGTGGACACAAGCCTTCCCCAATGATCGCCACAACGATTTGTTCTGCGCTGCTCACATCCAGCGAGTTCCCGCAACCTTAACCAGGTCCTCGGTCCACCTTGTAGCAGGTCTGCCCACGCTGCATCTTCCGATGCGTGGTCGTGATTCGAAAACTCATCGGCCTCATCGACCAATTGTTCTACGATAAATATGTCCCGCTCACTGCCACTTAAGTCTAGCAATTCTGAGGGATATGTCGGTGACTTTGGTTCTACTATGGATCTCCTCATTTCTGATTCGATCATACAGAATCTTTCCAAGCATAATAGCCCTTGCCCAATTCTCTTTTAGTGACCTTGAGTTTTCTTATGAGGCTCATCGTTGGCAACCATATCTCATATCTCAGTGTCTCCTTGATACTGGTCAAAGACTTCCGCCTTGAGACACCACGGTATCTTGCACGAGAAGATGTTACATAGCTTTCCGAACGCTGCCCAGCGGAGTGGGATTCGACGCGTTGACCTCTTTCTCGAAATTGAACTTACCTAACTGAACAGTTAATAAAAGTGAAAGTGGTAAAATAAAATCTTGAAAAACAAATTGTTTAGGGTACATTTCCTACACGTAGAGTGGGAATGTATTTTTTTCTTGTCTATTACATGGTGTGGGGTTTCGATAGATATGTCGTTTTAAAAATATTGTAGATTTGTGATAACCAATTTTCGATTCAAGGATCCATTTGCGAAATATTAAGCTTTAAAGTGTATACTTTTCTTAGAGTCAACTGTCCCGCCCACCTGTCAGCAAAATAGTTGTTTTTGGATATGTAAAAAAATTATAGAAGTAGTATAATAATGTAGTTAAAAGGAAAACTATCTGAGTTAAGTAGGCTTTACAAGTTAACGAGTAATAGTCAATCAACTAATAATAATCATGCGGGAGAGTTTTTTTGGTTGATTATTTGTTTGTTTAAACACGCTAATCTCTGGAACTAGTAGTCAGATTAGAAAATATGTTTTTGTATCAGATAGCCAGATTTATGAGGAACAGTATAGGCTATCTAGCATTAGGCTTAGCCTTCAAGCTAGCCTTAAATATTGATTTTTGTTAAGTCTGAAGAAACAACGCAACCGAACTGCTTTATCCGAGTGCGCTGGCGTCATGGTTAGTGATACGTAAATACAATATTATACAAAAATATTGCTCCTTAGTACATTAAAAAAGTCTGCGATACCATATGCCTATCTCCGACCGAACGAGTCGTGTGAATTGTGACGCATAAACCTGGCCGCCTGATGAAAATATTGTTTATACTGAAGTAATATAAATCATCAATCAGCGAAACCGCAGTGAAACCGCGGGGCACAGCTTGTCAACTTATAAAATGTATTGGGAGAAGTAATTTCGTACAAATTTCATTGAAAACAACTTAAAGACACCTCTCTAAAGGATAATTTATGTTACACCAAGCCGGGCGCCGGCCGGGTAACCATCAAACATTTATAATATACTTTTGTATGAAGTAATTCAGCTACACCGGCCGGTACACTATTAAACATCAATAGTATACTTTTGTATGAATTAATTCATGCTACACCGGGCCGAGGCCGGGCTGGATCCGTGCTACCGTGCCCTGCCATGGCACGGATGCGGTCCTGTGTAGCATGAATTACTTCATACAAAAGTATACTATACATTTTTGACCGTGTCAAGGCCGGCGCAGGGTTCGGCTCCTGCTTGATGAATCAAAAGCATCCTTAAGTCTGAGACGGGCAATTATGGAACCCTACACTGCGTGTGGCCCGACACGCACTTGGCAATTATTTTTTATCAGCTAGCACCATTTAATCATTCAAAGTGTTATGATTAAGGCAATCAGTATAATTTGAGAGTCCTGCTGTTATACTTTTTATTTAAAACTGCAATAACTTAGCGTATTTGGGTGCATTCACTAAATTTTACCTATACACCGATAATAGTTATAAAGTCTTTGGTATATATGATGAAAAATCGCTATAAAATTTTCACAGTCGGTCTGAAACCATATCTGAAAAAATTTTCAAGCAAATGTTTAAAAAATTCTCGCATAGTCGCGTAAGATTACGTTTTATTTACTGAGACCAAATTTTCAACGGCCGTGAAGGCACAATAGCATTTATTTACTAGAACTAAAATTATAGCTTATAATAATTTTATCTTTTACATTTCAGCCTCCTTTAGAATGTGGTATAAATGTACGAGGACCTGCTTACATCGAGCCGCATATGTGGCCTCATTATCAGGTAAATAACAATAAATATATAAATTTACTTTTATTGGATTATCTTCAATATGTGGGATGATCTGGATTCTTAAAGTTTCTTTTTGTTTAGTAGTTCCCGTAGCTAGTTAGAAATAAAATACCTACATACAAAGAAAGAATGTTGATACTGTTATTTACAAAATGAAACTAATTTAGAATAAAGCATATTTTTCAATTTAACTTACGAACTACCATATTTTTTAATTTTAGATGGATATTGCGAACGGTGGAGGATGGAATAGTGTTAATCCAGTCAACGGGGGATTTTGGGCTTCAGGAAATGCATGTTCTCGTGAACAAATGCGCTACTTTCCCGACTGCCGTTCTGTCAAGGTATAATATTGAGCTACTAATAACATTGTTATTGTATTTGGTATGATAATTATATTTAATAGTTTTATTTATCATGAGATGTAAAAAAATATCAATGAAAATTTCAGGGGTCATATCAGCATGTCCAAACTCAAGTAAACAATCATGAAGGAAGATCGACACCGTATCCAGTTTATGAGAACACATCTTTCCAAAGAGAGAGTGCTTCACGGCTTGTTAACCAGACTGATTTTCGCCAAGATACATCACAGCTGGAGTCAGTACGTGATGTCCGCGACCGCTTTTACGCACAACCGCGACTATCGCCACCCGAAGAAAAACGGCCTCCCGTAGTGCCGTTACCTGCTTTCCAACAAGCGTTTGGATCCACAGAGATAGGAAAGTTTGCCGAAGCCTTTAGCCGCGCTGAAGTGGCTCATGAAAATATCACTAATGACAATTTTTTATACGACTCATTTCCCGAATGGGACGGGTCACCCGAACTACAGTGGTCATCCCGACCGACCTCGCGGGAAATCAAATGCGAAGACAACTATTGACGTGTCTTCACCTTTTAGTGTTAATTTTAGGCATAATCGCCACATAGCTAATAATATCTTAGATAATTTTAGTTTCACCACCATGTTGCCAAAATGAATAGCAAGGAAGAGTTGGATATCTTAGGACTTAGAATGTGATGTTCAGATTACTAAAGTGTATGAAAAATGAAACGAACGAAAAAATAATGGTGTGAAATGTAAATCGTATAATAACATAAAGTAGTTTACTAAATAGGTTGGTATTCCCTTTAACTAGTTTTATGCCGAAGTAAATAAAGAAGAAATATTGTTGATAGGGAATGCGGAAGTGCTAGGTACTGCATATAGGATTACAAAATGAATCATGACTCAATGTGCCTTTATTCAGAGAGCCCAGCCGCTAACCGCGCGGTGTCCCTTGCCCCACGCTACGTCGCTACAAACAGGTGACAATGTTACAATAGCAATTATAGGGACCAAAGTTTAGACAAATATACACGATCTCGACAAGTGCACGATCGCACTGCAATAAAACTCAACGAAACTCTTTGAACTTTTTCTGGAAATAATTTTAATTCTATCTGGTCACCATATTGAATGATATGTTTCTTCAACGTTAATTTGGCAATAACAACAGCGTTAACTTTTCAACTTAATGTTAAATAAAATTGAATATAATATGATATGTCGTATCTACTATGCACTAGTTCAATTCTTCAGATAAACTATATTTACATTAAATATTAAACTTGAATCATCTATGAGGGGTTCATGCGCCGCGCGGCATTACATAATTTATAAACTTGGAATTTTTTCAAATAAAAAAAAAAGAAACATGTCACGTATCTAGGTATAATTAGGTAGTGAAATTTGATAAAATTTTTAAAAAGATTACTTATGAATAAATCGGCTTTTGAATATTTACGGGTCCAACAACCTTGATGTACATCGTTTGTTGTGATTTTATTTCTCCTCAAAACCATAATTGTAACTGTTTGACGGCATTAGTAGTTAATAAAGTAGTTGCTGGTCGATGATCAAAACTATTAATAACTAACAAATACGGTATGCTTTTCAATCGGTAAAAGGACTGGTTTGCATTAAGTAAGCAATTACGATGGTTACAAATTGGGTATAATGTCTTCTATAAAACGTAGTGGTTGGTTATATTATATTCTTCGGTCTCCTTCGTGGAACTGTAAATAAATGCGGTATTCGACTAGAACTTTGTAATTTAATTCGATTGTATGCATGTATTATTTAATAGCTTTATTATTGTATGAATTTATTTGTTGACGCTGAGGATTTTGAATTATGGGTCGTAAAATATGTAACGGTAATTTTGTTTGGCGGAAAATTTTGAAAAGCGCATGAAATAATTTTTGGAGTAAATCCATAGACTCAAATCTTGTGATTCTTTGAAAATGAAATTTGGCCTGTGTATGTGATATCAATGAAATTACTTTCCGATTTTGGCTTTTAATTCGTGATATAAGCTTCTGTTACCGATCACAGCAATTTTATAGCTATGAAATTGCAATGTCATCTTTGTTAATCATGGGTCTGTCGCATTGGATTGTTTAATACGTTGTCGATTTCTATTACTTCCATAGTTCCATACTTATGATTAATCACTACTAGTAATTCTAATTGTTTTTTTTTTTTGGCTTAATGTATTATTTCAGTTGCCAATAAAAGTAACATTATAAGTAGTTAATGGAAATATATAACAGGTTTTATATATTGAATTTTTACAAATTTTGTATGTTGGAATTTGGTTCGTGTTTATTTAGTTATTATTATTATAAAACTCTAAACTACTCAAAGCAGTGCAATTTTAATTTTAAATAATTGAATGTCTACACTTAATCATATATTTTCAGCTTAAATTATGGAACATCGTCTTATAATATGCGGTGCATAGACAATATCAACTTCAAATGGTATTCGCTTTATAGAACAACATATATAATCAACACTTCCTCCTTCGACAAAAACAGCAAAATTAATGGAGTGCCTTACGTATTTAATATGATATGAAGTTAGGATGAATGAATTTTATTGTAGCATAATTCGACGAGACACCATAAATATAATAGTGTAATAAACTTCCTTTTAACTGAATATTTCATTAATTAGGTATTGAAAATAACGTACATAAATAAAGTTCATATTAATAATTTTTACTATATCTTCATCCTATGTACGTATATTAAAAATGAGCACCTAGCTACGTTATTAGTTGTATGTACTTCCATAATAATAATAAAAAATAATTGACCATTTATTTATAATTCGTCAAATATGAATTTTGAAAATGATTCTTATATCATTTTATTATATGACAGTATTTTATTTACACGGCTAAGAGGATAATATTAGTTTTTATAGTTAGTATGATCTCATAGTATTTTTTTGTCGTATACAAATGTGAGTTAATTTCTTGACATTCAACTAAGATAATTGTTTACTTCTCAGGCAATGCCTAATTCTGTTGATAATAAGTAATAAAAAGTAGCTTGTGCCACCTAAATGTGTATATACGATATATCTTCCTAGATAGTTCTATAATTATTGTTATAGTAATAGGAAGGGATATAATTTTTACTGTAGTGGTATAAAAACCATATAATATATATATATAAATTATATAGGTGTTCACAAATAGAGCTTCCCGTATACTATCTCATAATTTTGTCTACCATGAAAATTGTGTGTTACTGCAGATGGACATTATCCTTATTGTATTTTTTTGTATGTTTGTGTCCTTAAAAAATGTGCTGTAAGTTAGGTCAATCTGTCACCAAAAAATATTATTATTAATATTTTTGTATTGTTGTTTATTTCAATTATGTCTTAATATTGTCTTTGAGTAAAGACAAAATATAAAATTGGTAAAATTAGCAGTTTATTTGTAAGAATCATAGTTTCCTTAACACGTTCTTCCTCAAGTGGGTTTTTATTTTAGTTTTACAATATTTGTCTCAATAAGGGTGAATGGAATGTACTATAATACGCCTTTAAATTTCTGTAGAATTTAGGTCTTGTAGAGTTATGACGGTTGAGGCAATTCATGATATGAGTGAATTATTTTCAAGTTTTACTAAACATTCCTTGTGTTTAATACTTGTTTTGTTTTGTTGAAAATATTAGGCCAACTAAATTTAGACGTTAAGTATTATTATTAAAAAAATATGTAAATTTGTTGAAAATGTATTGAAAGTAAATTATGAAATGAAAAATTATTACGTATCTTTAATAGTTAGAATTACTTATGATTAAATCTGTAAATATTTATTAATATTTTGAATGTTTCACTCATATCAATCAGAAAACCTGTTTTAATAGCAAATTGTAAGATTTTGAATTCAGACACACATATTATAAAATATGTTTGATTTATGGACGTTGATGTACGGTTTAATAAATACATTATAATAAATAAGGATTTATTTATTTATTTCGACCGACTTATTTTGCAGTTCTATATTATAATAGTTTATTATTGACATAATATGTATTTCAATGGAAGGTATAGTAACCATAACATATTATTAATTTTCCGAGATATTGACAGTTTTCTTTTAATTTTAATTATTGCTATCATTTTTTTGTATAAACTTATCTATCCACTATAAATTAATAATTCGAATTAAATACATATATCGAACGAATTAATAATTATTATTCGATGACAGATACTCAGTGTGAAGGTGTGATAGGAACATTAGAACTACCTTACAATGTATTTATTCAAGTCATCTTTGAGTCGAAACGCATCTCCGAGAAATTCAAATGGCACACATTTATTTTGTCATCTTCATATAGTAAATATTTTGAAAAACGAAAAAAGAAATAGATTATTTATATTATTAATAAATTACTGTTTTGTTTTGTGTTGTGTCATTATCTGTTTTGTTTTAGGTATTCTACAGTACACCAGTCATTTGTCTACAAACTCTAAATCGTGTATTTGTCACCATTGACAGTGGCGAAACTGCATACATAGGCAGAAGCCATAAATAAAAGTAGAATTGAATAGTATTTGTGAAACTTGTGATCAACTAATAATTGCTTTATTTTTTATAAAATTTTAGCTGTTTATAGGCTTGCTAAAACTATGAGTTTATTATTTTCAGATATTTATAACGTTAGAAAAATTACTAATTCGCTTACTCAGGAAGGCCCTTATTAAACATTTGTATTAACAGTGAGTCTAAGTAATTTAAAAATATATTTCATTACTTTTTCGCCTTCGCCTTCGCGTGCATTGACTATAAGATTTGTACAGTATTACTTTTATTTGAATCAAATTAATATACTGTTACGTTTATCCTTCCTGAAAAAATCATCAAATTCGTTTAGTGTGGATACTTGCGCGAAGGGTCCACCTACCGGCACCCGCCCTGGGCTGTGTTGCTTAATAGTTCAGTCCAATCCGTACAAAAAAAGAATACGTCCTTAATGCTTACCATGAAAAATTATTTTTTCGATATAATTTGTTGCAACCCCCAAATCAATTCATTTCATCCTCTTACAAGTTTAACCACTTAGGGATTGAATTTCGAAAAATTCTTATCAGTATAAATCAACACTTTCTTTAAATTGTACATTTGTACTTTTATCTTTTTAGGTTAAGCTATACTGAGTCAGTCAGTCGAAACTTTGATTTGCATAATTTATGTCAAAATTACTTTTTTTTAATAAACGAGAAACAGAAAAAATAACACATTCGTAATTTTATTTTTATTTATAAGCAATAAACGTAAAGATCAATAATTAAACATAATTAGGAAGTTCTATAAGTAGTTAAAATAATACTAATGTCTATCTAGGGAACGAATACAATAAATTGTATTTTGACCACCTGCATTGGAAGCCATTAAAATACATAAAATATTATATTCATATAATGCTTCAATATTTGCCAAACTACTTGCTCAGTAGAAGAATAATAGTTAAGAAATTATTTACCCCGTGCACTAACATTAAAATATGAGAAGGCACTTATAATTTAGGCATTTTATTGTGAAGTAAAATAGTAGAAATATGAAATAGTAACATAACATAAAATTATTTATAAATATTGAAAAAATATATGAATTTAATATACTTTAGGATTATTTGTTTTAAGTGAGAAAAATATACAGAATAGCTAAGTACATATGTAGTTTTTAAAAGTGGCTATTCGAAACACTTGTACATTTATAGTTTGTTGATATTTTTAATTAAAAAAGGGTTTGTGTAGTGCACGAAAGCGTTCGAAGTTTAATTGAAGATTAACGCAATTTAATGAAGTAGTTTGACAAGGCTATTATATTAAATATAACCACAAAAAGATAGACAAAACACATCACCAATACATAAATCGCAAATTATTTAAATTATAAAACGTCATTACTTAATATAACATTAATTACCTTCGTATTTTATTTCAATAAGTCTTTCTAAATATTCATTCATGTCCCTACGTTACTTTTCAAATGTTATTGAAATATGAAATACAATCGCAATGAATGAGTTCATCCTTCATGTAAGTGTTCACTCATATTTGTTTATTCATTTTATTAATTATATTTTCTTAGTATAATAATATCTATAAATCGATTGTATAAGGTCGTAATTATTAAATTCGAATATTTTAACATATGTATATTAATAAACATGTTTTATTTCAATAAATCACAAAATTAATCTTCAATAAATGTGCAAAGTTTAAAAACCTAGGGTATACTGTTACAATATTTAATTAAAATATGATTTAATATTCTACGTACACATTGAGGTCGTCGTAATTAATAATTTCTAAGTTAGATATTATTATGCGACTTACGAGAAAATATTACTCTGAACGAGCTAGAAATTACGTAGACAGATGATATGTCCCATTATAGGTAAATATTAAACAAAACTTATTTAGATTTCAATTAGTGAACAATAAAATTAATACCACTATAAATGTATTCGCTTTTGTCATAATAGTACTTACTGAACATTTGAAACAAACACACGTGTTCATTGATTATAATATAAAAACAAAATTTTACATGAAATTTCATGTTCTCGTTAAAAACTCAAGCAATGTTTTTATCATTTACTAAAATAAAAGTATCACTCCACTTTTGAAATGTCTACTTTTTTTTTTTTTTTTTTTTTTCGAACTGACTATACTGTTAGCCTTAGGGGCCCTGGAGCCTTTACGGCTTTTACAGCTTTACCGGGCTTGGGGGCGAGCGCTTAGGGCACTCAGCCACGAAAGCTAAGCAACAACATCCGAGGGTGCCAAAGTGGCCGAACCTCGGCTCGGACTGTTGCGCCTATGCAATTAAGTCGCGATCTGACTAATTCCCTATCCGTAATTCGATCTAAACTAACTATACATATATACATGTTTCTGCCCCCTGGGAGGAGGGAAGGAACATGTGTATGTGTATTTAGTGGTCTGAAAATTTTTGTCTAATCTAACTAGGCAAAAAAAGAAAAAAAAAGGTCCCTTACAGAACCTATGTACCTATGTGTGTTGTGCATGTGTGTATAATGCAGTGTCATGTATGGCTGTGAAAGCTAGTGATTGTAGAGTCACTTGTATCGCGCGAGCGGCTGCTTGGCTCAAGGGCTCCATGCCGATGGATTGGACCTAGGCTTGAGTTGCCGCAGAGGAGGGCGGTCGTGGCGGGTGTGCGGGAGCGAAGTTAACCGTACGTCCCCTGCGGAGGGAACGGTGGTTTCGCGGGCGTGGGCGCGAGCACGCATATGTTGCGGGAGCGGACGCGTAGAAATTGTTAGCGTTCTCGATGTCGTCATCGGGATCGACAAAGAGATTTCGCGGTCGGCGTTTATAACGTTTGGCAACGGGGATCGAGTTGTCTGGGACGTAGTTCGCGGTGGATTTTACGAGCGGGTTGGGGTGATTCGAAGCGCTATCGAAGTATCTCCTGGTGAGATATTTCACATAGGCTTCTATCGAGGGAAGCCTCATGTCCCTGTGCAGGTCCATGTTCCTAACGAAGGCTGGAGGGTCAAGCAGGCGACGGAGAAACCGATTTTGGACTCTTTGCATGCGGGCAAAGTTATGTTTGGACATATGTGCGAACGCGGCGCAGCTATATGTCAAGATCGGACGGAAATGTCTACTGTGCATTATGAATGTTTAAAGCAATAACTATATGTAGTTTGGGGAAATAAAACGTAGCGCGTCTTTAGATGTGTAAAAAACAACGTAATACAATACTAAATAATACAATGTGATATATTTATTATAACCATTGGTGCAATTAACTTAATTATACAACTGTGAACTTCAGAGTTGTGCTTTAAAAATGTCAGGATTAAAGATCATGATTATTTGTTACTTGTTTAATTCACACGTACTTAGATTTATAAAATACCGATGAATACACTTATGTTATGTAAAATTAAACCGATTCAAAATTCGCTTCAATTAGACGTATATAATTTCGTTTTCAATTTAGTTTCGTAATTTTATTCCATTGTGTATTTTTGAGTGAACTTTATTATTTATATAAGAAATGTTCATGAATTACTACTATAAATCATATTAAAGCCACTATAAAGCATAAAGAAATTGTTTGTTATAGCGATTATTGAACATATTTGATTCCTTCACTGGGTTTGATAGGATCTTATATAAAAAACATTTGGTCTGAGCTTAATTTCGTATTAAAATTACATTATGAAATAATCAGTAATTAATGAAATATCAAAAAAATGGTTTAATGCTTCTACAAAAAATTTACTAGAAAAGTGAAGAGTTGCATTAAAATTTATGTTATTAATTAATAAATATTTTTTAATATTAATTACCAAGATCTCAGGGTGTATAGAAATAGTTATTATAGTTCAATATATTATGTTTAATTAACTGATTAAAATATAAAAACCCTAACAATGTATATAAAGGTAACATTATATTGTTTATCAATTAATCTACATGTAATGTGACTATATCGTTCAGTTTAACATTTTCTCTCTGGCACTTAGCAAAACTTTAAAAATATATATATATATATATATCATCAATGAAAAAACTGTTTAATAAATACACTATTTATAATACAGTACATTGTGATAAATTAAACGTATAAGATACAATATGTCATATAATTCACCTAGCCTATGATAGAACTTTGAATTTGATCACGAAGAGAAATTGTTATGAAAACTACCAAGTGTATTTTTCCATTGCGTTTAGTGCATTATGAATAATAGAGTAGTGAGTATTGCATTGCCATAGTAACAAAGTAAACGCAAGTACATTACATCTAACTACTTTCGACGATTTACTTATTCAGTAGGGATTTGAAACAACTTTAATCATATTTAGTGTGTAAATTATTTTGGCACACAGTTTGTATAATTCGCTTTTATGAATAATATATAAAATATCATAGGTTTTGGTACGTAAATAGTTGAGATCTAGGTGAGACTATTATCAATATTTATTACAAACAAATAGTCCAGACATTAAAGTATAATTTTTCTTATATAAATAAATATAAATTGGTATGGATGTATATTATTCTGGATAATTTACTAATGATATTGTCACTTATTTTGTAATTATAAAATAGAACTATTCAACATATATTTCCATAATATGATTAGATATTTCATAAGAAAAACTTGTTAGGTGGATAAAATTTCAGTAACATAGATAATATTTTTTTCAGTTGTTTTAGTCAGGCGCATAACTGCACTGTTTCACAAGATTAATTTGAAAATAACATCGTTTATCACGTTTTCGGTAGGTAGGTACTCAGTATTCTGGAACTTAAAAGTTTCTCTGATAAAAGAAAATATAGAAGATCATTAAATGTCAACTAATACAATTCATGTTTAGAATTGTTATTTTAAATTCTTAGAATTTTTTAAAGTATATCAAGATCTCGAACAAAATAAATTCAATTGTGAGCCCGGTGAAGCTGTAAAAGCCGTCGGAGCCTCCAGGGCCCTTTCGGCTAACAGTGAAGTCAAAACGTAAAAACATAAAAAAATTGTAGGTAATCTGCCAGCCAAGTGTTAAATGCAGCTTCTACGTATTGAAAATTATTTATTGTATTTTTATTAATTTGCTGTTAACATATGAAAAATATATGCATAACTTTGAATGAACATATTATTTCCTCAAATTTCCTTTATAATATCACCAGACCATTATTTAATATTAATGAGTACTTGAAATGCTTCTGGCTAATTACAAAATACTTCATTGTGAGCTGCTTAAATTGTCAACTATTTTGTAAATGTTTTAATTAGCTGTCTTGCAGATAAAATACTAACGAGTTATAAGTAACAGTCAGATCAAAAAAGATTTGAGATATGGATAGAATTAGCATTTATGTATAGATCGATACGAGTATTTTTTATTAAAATTATGCAGGTAAACCAATAAGTTTTGAGAAAAAATATTAACAATAGAAGATCATTGACTGAAGATTGTCAACAAGTGATACGAAAACGTGTAAACGGAATTTATCAAATATGTAGAGGAGAAACCACAGTGTTTCGTTAAGTTTAAACATATCGGTGGAATGAGTTTTAATAGAAAGTCGTGTAAGGGGCGTACAAGCTGAAGCGGGATACGAGTAGTTTAGTGACGATGATCCGGCGCGAGAGACTTGCGGCTGGCTGAGAGGTGATGCGCGCGGGGCGCGGGGCGCTGCGACCGCGGCAGCGTAGTGGGCGCGGACAGTGCAGCATTCGCGGCAGCAGCACCACCACCTGCGCCCGCGCCCGCTCCCCCGCCCCCGCCGCTTTCACTCAACATGTCGCGCGGTTTCCACACGGGCGATCCTACAACACACCAAACACCGAACTCTTTATTATCACATCTCGTTGGATTGTGCTTGTGATCGGAATTTGGATAAGTGGGTTATGCACCGATAGCGCCGGGTGTACGCGGCCTCGCGGGAAAAGAGTTGAATGTTTGATGAATGTTGTCATAGGTTCTTGCCCCGGTAGAAAACGTGCGAGCCGAGCATTACTCCGGTAATTCGCGATAGAAAAAGTAAATATTAGCAAGCTGAGCGTGTGGACACTGGAGGTTAGTCTACGCCTGCCAACATTGTCATCGAACATTCAAGATAGCGGAGGTGGTATTGTTGTTTATATTTGACGTCAGCTTTTTTATATTTAGGATTAATTTCTATTTATATATGGATACATGTTGAAAAATATAAAGCATACTACGTTTTATAATACAACCACTTATGTATACGTATTTTCTCTATTTACGAGTGCATAAAGTACTAACTAGACAGACGGTTATCAGTCCGAATACGACAAGACGGGAATAAGAAAATTATTACATACTGTCTAAGTTATTTAATATTTATTTGATTATATGTGGCTATATAACCTTACACTTAAATTTATTTTAGGATGCTATATTTCATATTTTCTCATGACAATGTGACACATTTCTTTACTATTTCCATTTAAGTACCTACATTTTTTTTAGTTAAATACTGAATGTTAGGTGAATCGCTATTCATATAAATATATGTTTTGAGTTAATGAGTATATAATTGATATAGGACAGACAGCAACACCGTAGCGCATTTTTCGAGGACTGGGAAAAGTGGATAATTACTTATTTAATACTAATGTACGGATTATCATAAACAACGACATTGAATTACAAGTACCTTCTAACTACATAATAATTTGTAATAGAAGATCATAGTGATTAATTTGTTAGGGTGATTTCTAATAAGTTTTTGATTTACATGTGAGTACGCCTTATTACTATTTTATTATTATAATTTTTGATTAGGGATGATCGATATTCATCGATATTATCGAAACATCGATGTAGAGCATGAAAACATCGGTCATGGATGTGTCTATATTTATGAGTAGTAAATAGAGTTCGAGGACAGTACGTAAGCAAAGAGTATACGAAACAAAAGGTTTTCATTAAAAAAGGTTGTCAAAACTAGAAGTAGCATCCAAATAAAAAAACTGTCAATGATAAAAAGACACCCACTTTGGTAGTTCAAGAACATCGAAGTTTTTTGAAATATCGCTCATCCCTATTTTGAATATATATTTTGTAAGTACGTAACCAGTATGACAGTGCGGCTTAGGTTTCGGCAGTTTAAACAACTGGTAATTAATCCACTTAAACTTAATAATTCATTATTTGAGCAGGTACTGAAAAAAGGCAACGCGATATTAACAGAGTATTTTACATAATAATAGATACTACGAAATGGAAGACTTAATGGTACAAATCCGTGGCCATCTACGTAACGATAAGGATATTATGTCAGCGGATAATTGTACGAACTGTTAGTTTAAAAACAATCAAGTTAGATCGTAAACTGAAACTAAAATTTGCAATCTGTCGCTTACATTTTCATAGGTTTATTATAAACTAACTGAATTGGTTAGGTTAGGTTGAAACATTGAACTAATAACAAATTAGCCGTTGAAAATTCTCAATTTTAAAGTCCTGGTATCTTGAATTTGCTTATTTAACATACATAACCTCAAAAATTCAAAATTATTAATGTCCGTTCACAATCTGACTAGATTGCTTATAAACTAAATGTTCATACAATTATCCGATGACAGATATAAATCTATTAGGTTATATAACAAACGTAAATTTAACTAGAAGTTACTACGAAGAAGGTGATTTTAAAATGTCATTATATAATAAATACACAGCCATTAAAATGTAACACTTAGAAATAGAATTTGATTATATTTAATATGCTACATTATATTATAAGAGCCACCGACGTAGTAAATTTAAGTGATTTTCAGCAAGAGTTATACTTTCATATTTCTTTAATTTTTACACTCTAACAAAAATGCGTCCAATATGGCCGCTGAGAAACGTTGCGGTTACCAATGCGCAAGATATTATTATATTGAGATCAAATAAGAACAACATTGTAGCTCATTTTGAATACATTACATTATTTTAAATTAAAAAACAAAAATTTTACTAACTACTCTATTCATAGTCATTGTGTAAAAAAGCCAAGAATGCATTTACGGTTTAAAAAACAAAATATGATGTATCCAATCATAATATGAAAGTCATGAAATTAATCAAATAGTTCAGGAGTGTTCAATGCGTAACCTTTTTTAACTTGACAGAGATTGAAGATCTTTTCTAATAGCGACAGACAAAATAAAATGTAAAAATAAATTTGTACTTTAGGAATTAATTAATACGTGGATTATTGTTTTTTTTATATCGCTTAACACTCATCGGCAAAGCATTAGTTAATAAAATTGCATTATTTTTCACTTAGTAAATAAATAAAAAATAAAATAAAACAAACTATGATGTTGTTTTTAGAGTATTTCAACGTGACTAAAAATGATAGCAAATACAAAACCTCCCAGCTGCGCAGCCCGTTGCTTGTTTGTCAGGGTATAAAATAGCAACCATACTTGTGTATCTAGAGGCCTTATGACTATTTTCAGCTACATTGTCATTTAGCATCTGGTGATATTATGATTAAACGCTAACCTATATATATTGATACAAATATACTCGTAATAATATAAACACGGTGCTAAAATCATATTCGTACATTTTGGTAAGTATTACTCCTATTTCAATAAACTGAGAGAGAAATAATTAGAACGCAGTGATTGCAATATATGAGTACCTACATACAATTTATAATTCAAAATATTATTTTAGTAGCACATGTATAATAAGCGTTTGACCGAACATAATTATCAGTTTATCGTTATTATTAAATTTACAATTCCATTAGGCATTAATAATTTTCATAATACACATGATCATCGATTATGATCAACATTTCAACGACCTTAAATTAGCTTACATACATACAGTAATAATGTAGATATATTGCATTAATAATTTATTTAAATTAAGTCCGTAATTGTACTTCACAAATCAAATTAATCAGTAAATTATGCACACAAAGCTTAAAAATATTGTTACCATTTAGGTACATACATTTTATAAATTAATAATACATGTACAATAATATTGGTATAAGCAGAATGAGTTAAAAATGTCGATAACCTTTCTACTTTTTTGTATACATACAAATTCAAAGGAATTATTATACAGAATTAGATTTGATTATCATACTTTAAACGTGTATTTGATCAAAATAATTTTTTACTTGTTTGCGTACAGAAGTGCAATATAGGTGCTCGTTCGGTATATCATTTATTGTTTCAATGCTACTGCGATCAGATGAAGTTAAAATTGATTGAGCTAATAGAGCCCTTCTTCTAGATTTGGGGGACTTGCCCTTCCCCTTATGCTAGGAGATTTTTGACTGCTTTTTTCCAGACAAGTAGCATTGAACGCACGTAGGATGTTCCAAAGCTTTTGCGATAGATTCAGTCGATTTAGAAACCACAATACCCATTTGCAAGGCCTTGTCTTCTGCTTTAGCGAGTTGCGAGTAATGAGTTATTCTGTCCAAAGAATTTGTGCCAAGCCTAGCTAGTTTGTCGCTGGTTGATCTGGAAGATCGAGTGCCTACGTTTGGTGACTTACAAGGCGATCTATCGAAACTCGCCTGTGGCGTTCGCATGATTCCTTTTTTTGGAACGGGCTTTGGTGATCGAGATCGATCAACACTGCTCTCTCTCGATTTCATAATACTACCACGTGGTGATCTGGACCCATCGAAGCTCTGTTGTGGTGATCTTGATTTATCAATGGAGCCTCTAGGTGATTTTGATTTTTCAAAGCTGCCACGAGGTGATCTATGCAGCGCTCTTGATTGTATAACATTGGATTTATTGGGAGATTTGCAGATAATGACTTTAGTAACGCGGTCTCGGTCCGGTGACGTTTGATCAACACAGCGGTTTGGAGATCTGTCTCTGTTGATGCCGATTCCATTGCATGATCGTATTACTTTGACCTTTTTCTCTGAGGCTAATGAACTCTTTCGTTCCGGAGATGACTTTAAAGATTGCGATTCTTGCTTACCTAATTCCTTAACCATAGTAGGTTGGTACTGGGTTGGCTGGTGCGACGATTGTATGAGCCTTGCTTGACTACCCGTGCTCCCAGCGCTCAGCGTCGACGTCGTACTGAGAAAATAACAAAATCAAGTATATTTCAGGTAAAATATTAGAAAATGTAGTCAATGGTGACATATGTATGAGTAGAAACAACCAAACCTACGTAAATATTTTGTTTAATTAACATTAAAAGGAGTTCGTGTGAAGGATCTTATGCCAAAACGCAACAGTGTAGGTACGGTATGTTTAATACATTTATTGTACCACTAAAGCTAACCCATACATATGTTGGTACCTTAGAGTGAGGTGGTTGGGAGTTCTGCCTAACCCTCGCTTTACAGGTGGCTGAGGTTGTTCGTCTTCGCCCTCAGACTTTGAACCTGGCTCCGTCTTATCAGTCTCAGGTGGAGGTGCTGGGGGCATCCTCTTAGTGTTAACTTCTGTTAGTAGAATTAAATGGAGTTAGTCCTACGTAAGGTACAGTATCTATACATTACAGATGTTCAAGATATTATAGTATAAATTAGTATTTTGTTATACACTGAAACCTGATAAGTGGAATCTGGATAAATGAGAAACATCTGTAACTGAAATGAATTCCGTGGTCTCAAAATTATTGCAACAAAAATATATTTGAAAAAAATAACAGAGGCAAAATTATTTGATTTTTTGTAATAAATACCTCTATAACTAAGATATCAAATAGTTTAGACATGTAAATACTTCTATAATTGAGATTTTAACCATATTTGATAAAATTTATGGTATACTCGTAGAAAGTCATCTTTGAATTGGTTCTAAAAGAGAAAAGAAAATAATTGAATGAACTTTTGGATTACAATTTCATTGTTTATAACGTAGTTTTTAATTTAATTAATATAATTAGAGCTAAACAAATTTTGTAAATGGGACAGTTATTTTTTACCTAGATACCTCTTAAACTCTTAAAGTTAGAAAAATTTACTGATTCCTAGAGATCCCACTTATTAATACAGTCATTCATGATATGCCTTAAAAATATTATTATTAAAACGTTAGATTCAAATTATATAAGCGCTTAAATGCCACTAACCATTAGTATCACAGAGAGTTTTGCTTCTATGCCTGAAAGTAGCTTCATCGGTACTGGACTCCTGTGTAGGCTCTTCTGCGTCTTGGGAGTTCTCACGAGATAAATCACCGACCTTGAATAATTATTATTTACAATATTTTAGTTATAGAACAACTCCAGAGTTAAAAAAAGTCTGTTTTATCTATTAAAAGAGTGTTTTCATATTATTTAGTTAAATCGTTTCCCTTTAGTTATAAGACGAATGGGAGTTATAAACCAATAGTTGATATTTCTTCCCTTTACCTCCTCATTTATGAACTGCTAAGGAGTGCATTTCACTCGGTGTGTTTCGTTTTTCGACATGCTAATTTTATTTACAGAATAAACACGCTATATCGTCGCCCTCAACTTAGTTTCTATCGGATATGATTATCATCAAGTATCTAACCTCAATATTTCCAGCTGATAACCTTTGTCCTGTAGTCTTCGGTTTCTTCGTCTTACCGAGAGTTTGCGATCCTTGCATAACTTGCACCTGAATTTAAAAAAACAAACATTACACTAACATTTCTCTCCAAAAAGTAATATAATACAAAAAAAAACTTTTTTCTGTGATAGTGAGTCTTATGTTAAAAAAGGACGTTTTAAAATAGAAACTACCCTTGGTAGTTTTCATTTCTATCATAAAAATAAAAGCTAGTGATTATGAATGAGAAAAATAAAGAGGATGATTTCGACGATTACATGATAGAAGTGGACCTGGTGTTTGGGCCTATCACGATCCAAAGTATGTGGCGCTCGGGGCGGTGTAGGCGCCGGTCGGGAACTCGGCAGTGACATATTGCGCACTGATTCTCTTATGATCTGGCGGATCGTCTTCAGGAACGCATTACGGAAGTCCGCGGTACTATAATATAAAAGTTAGAGCAAAATATTAACATATCAAAGAAATAGATAAATATGATTTATTAGCTCCTGCCCACGGCTTCGTCTACATGTACTTCAGAATCTAGGTTATAAACCATATTATAGATGTTTTATACATGACTGAGAAATAAAAACTAAAACATATAATTGACTTGAACAATAAATTTAATGATTTGGCATACCCTATTCAGAGCCCATGTAAAAAATAACAAGATTTATTGCAAATAAATAAACATGTTTATTTCCCTAGTAATATATCGCAGTCTAAGCTTAATTCTATCATAATTGTAATGATTGAATGGAAAAAAATTCCTTCCAATTGCAGTTTAAATTAAAAAAAAATAGTTGGAAAAAAGTTTTTAACTTTTAATGTCTGTATTAACTAAAATATGAGCTATAATATTTTGCAGGGTGACATTTTCTACAAATATTTGTTGACTTGCTAATTTAGAAATAATAAGAAAGTGATAATAACATAGTTACGACTAAAAACTGTTTTTTAAACATCACAATGAACGAAAACCTTCATAATATTACCAAGAATATAGTAATAACAAAAAAACAAACCTGTTAGATAATACGTAGACCTTTTCAGATCGTCTCTGTAGTTGACTTCTCAAATGTATTAGCTCCCAGAGAAAATGACTATCCATATCTTTCGCTGAAGATGCCCGAACTTGTACCTCCGTCACTGGTATTAATACTTGGTATCTAATAATTTCTACCTCATTCGAGTTATTCTTAGACGATACTCCCTAAGAATTAAAATATTTATGAATTAATTTTTGAAATTAATTATTATTGTAATGACAATGACACGATACATTAGGTGTAGCACCGGCCGGAGTGTCACGCTTAGGCATGTCGCGTTCCTGGATCGGCAGATGTATATCCAGCACTTAAGTGGGAGGGGGAGTGGGGGGAGGGGGGTATCTGTACCAACATGCACCTGATGATAAACCCTTCACAATTATTATATTTTGGTTTGTCTCGTTTCGGGATCAGCCAGTATATCCAGTCCGGCTTGACAGCGATGACCAGCGACGAATTTTCAATCTCACGGTGGTCACCGTTGTTTTTAGTTTGTACTCTGCTTACCATCACACTTTGTTGTAAAAACATAAATTATTAAGCTGTGTTTTTTTATACTACAAAGGTGGCAAACAAGCATACGATGATATGCGGCTACCGTAGCCTATAGACGCATTCAATATCATAGGCGTCACTAGCGCGTTATCGACCTTGAACCCTCCTATCCCAAAGAGCTCTGGAAACCCCACTCACCGCAGGAACACAACACAAGGTTATTTGGCTGCGATATTCTATAGGGTGGAAGTATTTCATCAACAGCTGCCCCAAGTAAAGAGAAATCTTCAAAGAAATCTCTCTGGCCCTACCTCTCTCTTGGAAGTTCCGACTTACATTTTATGTTACACAATTTATTGCCTAGATTTTATCTATTTTTTTAAATGGTCACCTTACAACTGAAAAAGTTACTTTATTCCTGGTAAAAATATCAAATGATTAATTATTTATCAGAGACTATGTATTATTCACAAAGTATTTACCATTAACTTTTTCTTTTGTCGCAGTCTTTCTTTACAGAGGAAGACAACAGCTGATTTAAAAACAAAACACATAGCGTGCAATTCCAGTCCTTTTTTTATTTTTCCTAAAAAGTCAGAAATATTTAACCATTCAACACCGCCGTAGTATAACAAATCACCTGAAATAAAGTTAACAAGATTAACAATAACAACTACACATAAGAGAACAGAAATACTAACGAAAATAAGTAAGGCTCACCAGGGCTTAGATCTATAGGTTGCTTGCAAGATTTTTGATGTTGTCTAAATAAATGATCAAATATAGCACCGTACTCTTCGTGTATCCGTTGCATTTCATTAATGTGTTCAGCCACTTTTTCCATACCTTTCAGAGCCTCTACAATATGAAAATAAATTATGTAAAATAACTCATCTAAGTTTATTTCTAATTAGGGCTAAATGAAACAACATCACATTATATTTCCAAATAATTGGGTATTTGAAAACAAAAGAATATCGTTTTTTTGATGTATTTTAAAGCTTCATCATAATTATGATAATAGTCAATTGGAAAAACTCTTAAAACATTTTTTTTATTAATAATAAACAATAGAAAATTGTAATATTTTAAAAAGAATCACATGACTACCAACGCTCTACGATTGATCGCCAGGTTTGTGACGTCATAATGTTAAAGGAATTTCATCAATTAAGAGTCAAAGCACTGTATCAGCCGTGTGTTACAATGAGTATAAAATAACATTATGACGACACACGCGCTCGGGTTTGTTCGGGAGCTGTCGGCGTGTCTTCGGTACTGAATTCAAAAATATTTTTTTATTTTGAAATAACTTATGAAATATTGCGAAAAAAAATAGTTTTCTTATAAAACTTATATTTGATATTTCCATATATCACAAAAAAAATATTCAAAAATCCAATTGGGTAAAAAAACTGAAAATCTTACCTACTAAATGAAGATGCTCTTCAGAATTAACATCTGTTAAATTTCTCAATTGTTGCAATAATAAAGGATATTTTAATATCCTTTGAATTGGTTTTATTAGATAGGATTCTAGGGTTGACGAATGCTGTTGTTTCGGATTCCTCGCAACAAGAAATTCTTGCAACGCTTGATTGCCTTCATCTAAAGACAAATTTATTAATTATGCGATATGTTATTATGAGTTATAAATATAAGAGTTTAATATCTTACTTGGATGTAACACTTTTTGTGCTTTGCTATGACTGGCACAAAAAGAACTGTATAACTTGAAATGATTCACGTAATAAAGAAAAGCATTTCCAACAGCGAAGAGCGCGTTCTGTAATTGTGAATAAATACACATATTAATGAATATCCCTTATTGAACTATATCAATATAACTAATAAAATATTTATACAATATCTGTAATAAACATGTACCTTAAATTGACTTGAAAATTCAAAGTGATGAAAGTTGGGTTCAGCCTCGAGCGCTTCCTCTAAGTTTTGTAGAAATTGCCTTTGAAAAGTCACTATCTCCTGAATGTTCCCGAATAAAGCATTGATCTCGGCGTTTGATAAAAAAGTTTCCTTCTTTAGCGGCTCCAGGTAGTTTTCCAATAGGTTATTCAGATTCTGTATATAATAAAAATGAGTTTATATTTCCGGGCTGAATAATAATAATACTTTTTAGTAAGATAAAAATAGAATAAAATCCTAAAGCAAATTGTGTAGTTATGGTAAGACTTTCCTAACTTTATTTAATATTTTACATAAGAAAATATAACTATTATTACATAACTTTTTATATGAATTACTAGCAATATATTCAGCACGATTCAAAATATAGGTATACATACAGTGCTTCCCCTGGCCGAATTTCCCATATGGACGTTTTATCGAATACATTATAGTCAATAAGCATTTTTTTTTACTATTACTGATTTTTTAGATATTTCTGTTTTTTTTTGTATACTGTTCAATCCTATCGTCCAACATTTTTCGTACATCTATCGCATGTCGCAGTACATGGCCGTAAATTAGGGAACTGTGAGACTCGAGGCGAATATGAAGTTATTATTATTATTTTATTTTTATCTAGTTATTTTTAAAGTTTCACTTGCATCGTGATTTTATAAACCACAAATATTATTTTTCATTTTTATTTCTGATTTATAAATTCCGAATGTCTATTATATTTATGTTTAAAATATAAGACGCTAGCTAGCTAGCTGGATGGCGCTAAATAGAGGAAAACTCACTTAAGTTCAAGATTTTATTTTTCGTAAAATAACTGTAATAAATGTATTTACTTTCTTATGTATAATCAATAAATATAACAGAAGGGGGTTTTGCGTACGATTATATAACTTACTAGCTGTGCCCGCGGCTCCGTTGGCGTGGACGCCAGATAAACGCAAAGTGCTTACAAAAATCGTACTTTTCTTAAAACTTTAATAACTTTTTATTGAATGAAGATATCATGATACGGTTTTTTTATAAAGACCAAGTATCTAAGAAATAATAAAATGATCCAAATCTATCCCGTAGTTTTTGCGTGATGCACGGACAACGGCAAACCTCTATCGTTTTATTTATATAGATAGATATACAACCATATAAAACTCTGTTTGCTTAAAGTTATATGAAATATCGATTATAACATTATTCGTATACTTATTTCAACAAGTATTATGATAATATTAAATTTGAAATTTTACGTAACAGGTGCCGTCAATTTTACAAAAGTATAAACACATTTCATAAAACCACGAGTAGGTACTTTTCAAATTATGAATATTTATATCTAAAAGGGATTGTATATTTTGGTTAAGGTTCGAAACACTTGATCAGATTATTACAGAAAATTTACTTTCTATAAAAAAATATTGTACATGATAGTTTAGTAGGTAAGTATTTACTCAATAGTCAGTAATTTTATTGCTTTGCCAGTAACTATGTCGAAATGATTCCAGAAAGTTTGAGAACGTTCGTCGTTGTTAGTTAGTTCCTGGGTAGGTAGTTATAATCTTAATTGGAACAACATTAACGATGTTGAGACATACCTAACGTGAGAGCTTCTCGTATGTCGGTATGTGCTTCCCAGTAAACAGGTCAAATTAGAGGTATCATGTTACTAAATGTGATTATGTAGCAGTTTAACACATAACTACTTGTACGTAAGAGCTAATGAGGCATGAGCTGTTATACTTTATACTATATCAGTTCTGTTACTAAATACCGATATAGATTTTACTTATTTTGTGTTATGTAATGTTTTTTTTGTTGTTTTTCTCTGCAGAACTGGTCCGTACATATTTTAAGTGCTATCTTTATTACAAAAAATATAAATGTTACTTGTATCTAAATGAGTATCAATATATATTTATTAGGGTGCCTCAAAAACTTTTTTGGACCACCCTTGAATTTATATATTGTTTTTACTATGTGTATTGTATGTGAAAATTAAACAATAATGGCACAGTGGTAGGTTGTACGAATATGGTATCGATCGACGCGAGTTTGTAATGTACAATGAAACCGAGCTTTTGGTAAAAGAAAACATCGTGATGAAATCATAGATTCATGGTAAGGTATTTTCTTTTGGTGCTCGCTTAGCTAGCCAGCGGTAGTTTGAAAATCTGTTGCCATTTAATTATCGCTATGTTCTGATAGCTGCACTTGAATCCTCTTTTCCAGACATAGCATGTTACTAAATTCGGCCACATTGTTACTTAACATCGGGCGAGATTGTGGTTGAATATATAAAACTTTGATGGTCCTTTTATATCATTCTGAGAAATTGATTATGGGAAATATATGTATGTATATATAATTCAACTCGGTACAACCATCATGACTCTTTAGTATATGCTAGGCTCTAGAAAACGCTTTAGGTATTTTTTCTAGCTTTATTATTTATACTTTTTTTTACTTTGTATGAAAATGAGTAATATTATGTGCAAATGTTATGCATGTCGGTAGTGTAGTTGGTTTACCTTAACATACGCTCGTTCGGTATCGACCAGCTCAAGCAGAACCTTCCTGAGCTTGTCTGCATCAGAGAGATGTCGAGAGGGTGTAGCAGCGGCGCTGGCAGCGCTTCCAGTGGGGCTGCCGCGTCGTGTTTCAGCTGGTGAACGGCACCATCCTGTCACTTGTTCGGCGCTCTAAGTTACATATAATTATTAATCATTACCCTCACGTGGCTAAACACATGTAAAATGAATGCAGCTCTATACTGATGGTAAGTACGTTACAATGGCGACTAAAAACAACTGACATGTTACGATGGTCTATCGGCATAACAAGGTAAAAGTTTTGCTGTAATAATTTATTTTAAGTGTAACACCCGCTAACTTAGTTTAATAATGCCCCACATGCTGATAATAACTTTTTAATCATTATCCTTCACGTGGATAAACACATGTAAAATAAATGCAGCGCTACCCTGATGGTAAGTATGTTACAATGGCGACTAAAAACAACTGACATGTGACGATGGTCTATCGGCATAATAAGGTAAATGTTCCGAAGTAATAATTTTTGCTATCTTAGTGTTAAAATGCCCGCCATGCTGATAACAACTTTTTAATCATTATCCTTCACGTGGATAAACACATGTAAAATAAATGCAGCGCTACCCTGATGGTAAGTATGTTACAATGGCGACTAAAAACAACTGACATGTGACGATGGTCTATCGGCATAATAAGGTAAATGTTCCGAAGTAATAATTTTTGCTATCTTAGTGTTAAAATGCCCGCCATGCTGATAACAACTTTTTAATCATTATCCTTCACGTGGATAAACACATGTAAAATAAATGCAGCGCTACCCTGATGGTAAGTATGTTACAATGGCGACTAAAAACAACTGACATGTGACGATGGTCTATCGGCATAATAAGGTAAATGTTCCGAAGTAATAATTTTTGCTATCTTAGTGTTAAAATGCCCGCCATGCTGATTGGTAGGACACAAAAATTGTGTATTACTGGATTGCAACCACCATACACCAAGTATATCTAGTAATCAAGCGAGGTGCAGATCCCTAATCTGTACCCGACTGGGTCGCAGCCATCACCGTGATAAACCTGTCACAGTCAACGCAAATATTGTTGCACAATTAAAATATAATCTCATCATATAATGCGTAGGCGTACTGCGCCACATGTAATAAAATTATAAACATTTCACTGCGTAGGAAAACTAGAATATTCCGAAGATGAAAAACAACTTGTTTACACATTAATATAAAAAGGGCCTGCGAGCCATATTAAGCGTTCATTTGTTTAATGATTATTTGGAACCATTAGTGTATCGTAGTTTTAAATGTCATAACATAAATAACAGTTAAAAAGTATTGATGTTACTCAATTTATTAAGGAAGCATCACACCGCAGCCAGCAGAGATAATTCAAAGAACTAAAATCGAACATATATTTATACATAGTTCTCTTGAAACTTACTATGACACACCTAAATCAGAATAAAAGATAAATTATTTCACCTGTTGAACCTTTCGTAACAAAAGGCATATTATGTTGATAACTAGACAGATCCAATTTGAAAATAAATAATAGAGAAGGGACGTAACCCAACGTTCAAAATACGAATCTTTTTTACGAGTGTGATACTCGTTTTAATAGTACTGTGCAGGTATCGTAACGAAATAAAACAAGGTACTCGTATATACCTTGCTAGCTACCTTGGAATAAAGATAATTGAATTGGGAATAAAAACGTGAGAGCTAAGGACTTAGTAGAACATATTTATTACCTACTAGCTGTACCCGCGGCATCGCTCGCGTGGACAACAAAAATTGTTGTTACCGTGATAAAAGTATCCTATGCTACTTCTAATACCTCCAAAAATATGTATACAAAGTTTCATGATGATCGGTTAAGTAGTTTTCGCGTGAAAGCGTAACAAACAAACTTACATTCACATTTATAATATTAGTAGGATACTTATTTAAAATAGTTATATAAATATTTTTCTTATTTACCTTTTGGATTTTACCTCGTTTTAAATTAAGAAAACATAAATGTTTATTATAAGAGGCTTCCAATAATATCTTAGACAACATAGCTCGCCTAATCTGTTGTAACCATATAACCGAGTTTTTTGATTTTGTAGTAATATTTGATTTATTATATTTTAGTAATAAGGGAAGAACATCAGTAGTTGACCACGTACCAGCAGTTGACCACTAACGTACTAAAGACGATGAAATAAGAGTTTGCGTTTGAATTTGTAAGAACTGCAGAAACAGCTCGAAGGATTGATGATGTGTATGGAGAAGCTAATGTAAAAGAAAGCACAGTACGTTTTTGGTTCCAATTTTTGCGTTCTGGAAATTTTGACCTAAGAAACAAACCTCGTGCACGGCCAGAGGCCCTAGTTGATAATGAAAAATTAATGATAATCGTGGAAAGTATCTATTGCAAACCACGTCAGAGTTAGCGGCAGGCTTCGGCGTGAGTGATAAAACAATTTTAATTCACATGAAATAAATTGGAAAAGTGAAAAAGCTGGAGAAATGGGTACCGTATAGTTTGACTGAAGCACACCAAAAACACATTTAAAAAATAATATATAGACCCATGAGAAGCAGTAATTGCTCACATAACGAAGCAAACATGCTCAATGAGGAGCTTATTTGATGTTCGAGAGTTACATGAGGTCATGAAGTCTTAGTTTCTGGCAAGCTCTAGTATTTTAAATTTCGAATAAAACACAAAATTATTGTAATTTGCCTGTTAACTGAACTGTCGTAACCTTTACCTCACCTTCACCTTAACGACTCAATCAACATTTTTTGGACATTTCATTTTGTGTTAACTTTAAAAAATTAGAACAAACAATATAATAAACTTTTATGAACTTTCATCGCGTGACCTTGTTCAGTAAATATCCAACGGCACCAAGAAGCAAAAAAATATATGTCAATTATTTAAACTTTATGTCATCATTTGTGAAAACGGAGATTGGAAAAAACAAATGTAAACTTTTTGAAAAATTGATATAATAATTGCTTTATTCTAATAGCATAATTTTTGCAAATTTTTATATTGATTCATAATGCTATAAAATTATTTAATATGTTAAACTGTTTTCAGCAGCAATGCACCCACTGCCGTAATGGCCGCGCGTAGCCCCATTTTCGACCTTAAATAAATAATGTAGATAGAGTTCCGGGAGTCAAATTTCCTTCTGGTTAAGGTTCCTTTTTCAAAATTTCTTAAATATTAATAGTTTTTGAGTTATTAGCGAAAAAATAAATACCGTTTTTTTTCATCTTATTTTGTTAAAAATAATTTAATGTTTTATGTGCTAATACTTCCTTGAGATGCATTTATCTAAATGTAATTCCGAATCGAATGAGCTATTGCTCATATTTTTAAGAGCTTTGTCTTGAACTAATATAATTTTGAACTTGTTGACTAGACTATTAACGATGATATTTTGAAATATCTTTTCTTTTTTATTTATTTACTACGATAATTCAGTCAAGTTACAAATAAGGTTGTAAAACTCAAATAGAGTTTTTTGTGTATTTGCTTAGTATATATACCTATAGTTATATTTTGGCGTAATAAAATTTACGGTGTTCATATTGGGTGACGAAATATACAGTGTTCATATAAATACGCTTGTAATAACTTACTTTTAGAAGGTTTTCAATCTCAAATGAGTTAGTCCGTGAGCTGACTTTCGGCGGTCCAGTGCTGAGGTTGTCATTACCTTGTGCGTCCGTGTCTGGACTGTATAATTCCTTGCCTGTTAAATTGCACAAACATTAATAACATTTTAATATTGTGACAGTTACTATAGTAAATTTTTTATAAATTTTTTTGATAATTTTATTCATATATCAACAAATAATATAATACAACAAATAAATAATATATTAACTGTTTATGTAAACAGTATTTTTTCAAATCAGTTTATAAAATACTAATACTCGTGAAACTAACCATTTGTTAATATTTAATGTTAATAAGTTAATGCTAACATTAATGTGTTAAAAAACGACATAAAATTTTAGTTGGATTATTTAACTTTTTATAATAAAAATAACAAAGAGTTATTAAAATTATAAAATATAATCTTTATTGGCTGATTATAATTTTTATTTAGGCGGAACATCATTTTCGACGTCATTCTAGTTCACTTTAGGACTCATCTTAACTTCATCTATTTCTTCTAGTTTAGACAATGAATATTAATTAATATAATATATCTACACAGATATCAATTGATATACACACAATAATATTGTCTAGGGATTATTTCATTTGGCAATAATTTACTTGAAACTATTTGTTATTTAGAAAAAGTTGGTGTGTATATTGAGTTTACCCTTTTATTGTTACATTTTCCAAATTATTTAAAAGATAAAAAACGTATTAAACAAAAGATAGCGCGGAAATTCTGATTTGAATTTTACAACGATAGTTTTGCCTAAGATTAATTTACTTTACTAAAATAATAAACAATGCTAGTAATATTTTTTTTTTAACTTTAACTGAATTCGCGGTTTTTATAAATTCATGGAACGGTCGATATTTAAGTCGAGAAGAAATTATTAGAGCAGTGTTCATGTTAGATTCTAACCGGTGCTATCAAACACGTGGTTGCCAAAACCGTAAACTCCTATAAAGACGTGATTCTCTGCCGGTCAACGTCTGACCTGTGCACGTCTGAGCGTGCCCCGTCTTGACAGCAGCGCCAGTAGAAATTCCAACTACCGCGCGCGCTTGATTGTTCCTCAATAAACCACGGGGTATATGCCTGCCGTTGACTTATCGTGAATTGGTTTTGGGCCTTGCCCCCATTAGCAGACTAACAGACCTCGTCTCACGATTGTGGTCACGTTATCGTATTACTGATGTAGCAGAGCACCACACTGAGAAAAACGTTTTACCACGCCTACAGGATCGTTTTCTCGTTACGTCTGTGAATACGGCAGGGGAAGGAAGCGAATGAACCATGGATAATTAAAACAAAGACATTAAAACTTGTTTTAATTATCTATGGAATGAACGCTCCCCTCCCCCGCCAGTCCGGCGTTGGATTTTTATAGAGGTTTCCTCCTCTGCCGTCATTGGTAATCCCTCCGTCCGTCTACTCCGGTTGTAATTTTTTAACGAGGTTGTCTTCCTCGATAAGTTTTTTAGGTGGGTTTTTCCACCGTCCGACCTGAATTTTTTATAATGGTGGTTTTCTCCACCACCGATCTCAGCCGTGATTTTTTAAGGTGGTTTTCTCCACTGTAGTCTTTAACACAGTAATTTAAGTATGAATAACCGATGCAGATGTGCTATTAACGTAAAGGGCGGAATAAAAATTATTAAATAATGTTGTGAGTAACGTAGTAATGATTTAAAAAAAACGTATAGTATCACAAATACTGATAAGAATTTTCTCATTATCTATTATTTTTATATCAACAATGAGAACGCCTTGAGAAGAAGACAATACCCACGGATAATTATATGAAACGATCTTTCTGCTAGCAATATCGGAACAAAGGACGGCGAAGCTTACAATAGCAGATAAAATAGATTGACAATATTTTCCTGAGATGCTCGTTTCTGTTAGGAAATTACATTTTTTATCATTGCGCGTATGGCCAATTGTTCATACATATATTTTTCACAACTCTTCTGAAACAATTTATTTAGAGACATTTTTAAATACATTTCGGTTTATTAGGATAAACCGATATAAATAATACATTATAAAAGAAACAAACAAGGTTAGATCTTTCGATGACAGCGACTAACCAGAACGTCGTTTCTACCGAACTTGGCCTCCTTTCCGCCTTTTATGTTTTTGTTGAGATATCATTACTTTTTCTAAAGCTGCACAACGCCATCTATTTGTAAGTGGATAAAAACGACACTGTAGTTACTGCTAATTAAAAGTAATATTTCGTTTAAAATTAAAATCAATCAATAATTACTTCCTATTTATTTTTTTCGAACTGATTATACTGTTATCCTTAGGGTACCCTGGGGCCTTACGGCGTTTACAGCTTCACCGGGCTTGTTTATTATTATAGCGTCGATATTCCAGCGCCCTATGCATCGGGAAAGCACAATGCTACCGCGTCTAACTTAGCACACCATCTATTGGCGAGCGAATGGAAAGGCTATTATTGTATTTGATGCTGATTATGGATATAACTTGACATGACGTCATCTGTTGGTGAGTGGATGAAAACGCCGTTAATAAATGAGTATTATTTCGTTTTAAATAGTACTCTTTAGAAGTTTTTTTATTTTTCACTTTGTATATGTGTAATGATCTACCTTGATACCAAATTTCTTGTTTCCGAGTCCCCTGGAAGTGATCCAGGTTTTTGCTGAGTGATTGAGTGATATATAATGCTGAAGAATTATAAAGGTATACAACTTTGCTTCCGCCGTTTTTCTATAGATGGCGTTAGCGACAAGTAGAGGTCGAGTACATACATTATAGATGACTTACAATACTCTTTAGTTTCTTGTGAACATAACCTGATAGCACTAGTACTTGATTTGTGTTTACATAATATAGTTATCCTTGAATAAAAATGTCAACTTGTAAGGCGAATACGGGAAGTGTTGATAAATTTTTTTATATTAAAAAATCTGCGGCTAACGTTCACCGAATGCTTTCATTCGGTGCTATGCTGCTATGAGTAAAAGAACAGCTCATGCGTAGAAGATCAAAAGTTTTTTGAAGATGAAGAATTAGAACATTTGCTCAAGGAAGTTGATGTCAAAGTCAAGAGGAGTTGGCAAGATAATTGCAAGTGAGCCAACAACCAGTTTCATAACACCTAAACAATCTGGGAATGATCCAGAAGCAAGGATATTGGGTGCCATACGATTTGGAGCCTAAAGATGTGGAACGGCGTTTCTGTATTTCTGACCTGCGGCTTCAAAGACAAAAACGGAAAAGATTTTTGTATCGCATTGTGACTGGTGACGAAAAATTGTTTTTTTACGATAACTCCAAGCGCCGAAAATTATGGGGATATCCCGGCCACGCTTCTGCGTTTACGGCTAAACCGAATATTCACGGCTCTAATTTCATGATCTGTATTTGATGGGAGCAGCTCGGTGTAATACGTTATGAGCTGTTAAAACCGTTTCAAACAATCACAGGAGATTTTTATAGAACGCAATTAATGCGTTTGAGCTGAGTGAAAAACGGCCGCAATACTTTGAAAGACACGATAAAGTTATTTTGCAACATGACAATGCTCGGCCTTATGTTGCAAAAGTTGTCAAAACATTCTTAGAAACGGTGAAATGGGAAGTCTTACCCCAACCGCCGTATTCTCCAGACGTTGCTCCTTCTGACTGTCACCTATTTAAATCCATGGCACACAGCCTGACGGACAGTACTTCCAGTCTTATGAACAAGTCAAAAATTGGATCGATTCGTAGATCGCTTCAAAAGATGACCAATTCTTCCAACGCGGGATACGATCGCTGCCAGAAAGGTCGAAGAAAGTAATGGAAAACAATGGACTTTGAAACATAATTATATAAAAAAACAGCGGAAGCAAAGTATAAATACCTACGAGTATATAATAATTTAATTCGTGAAATTTAGTATTCTAGTTGTTCAAAGGGGGCTTATTAAACATACAAAATTTCATGTATGTAGGTCTAATAACTTTTCGACTTATGGAGGAGTCGAAAGTAGCTCGAAATGGTTCATGTAAATAATACTCTGGCCGTTTTCGCCCGTTCCGTATAACTCGATTGGTTTACGCTCGCAAATCGGTCAAGCTGAAGTCTGCATGATTTTTTCCAACATTTTCAATAATTATTGTCATATTTCAACAAATTTACACAAAACCTTGAATGAATTATACACCTAAACCTTCCTCATTAATAACTCCGTCCATTGAAGAAAACCGTATGAAAATCCGAAAAGACAGACAGACGCGGCGGGAGGACTTTGTTTATAAAATGTAATAATGATTTTGTCAGTATTTTGAACAAATTGATGTAAAACAGTTTAAGTATCAATTAAGAACAGTTAGGAATAAAAGTAACAGTAATTTTTGTTTTTATACACAATAATATATCTAACATTACTCATATTGATGTTAATTTGTTTCACTGATGTCTTTATGTGTTGTTTTATCTAATATTCTAAGTAGCAAGTGGTATCGAATAATATTAAAACTTATATTCCTTTTTAACCTATATATAATATAAATCTATTTCTATAATCAACTTTTTTCAATTAAACTATATAAAGTACGAATTTATAAGTAGACAACGATTAACAGCTCGTCCATTAATTTAACATTTCATCAACATTACACATTGAACATTATTAATGGCAATATTAAATATAAAACAAGTACAATATCATAAAGAAGGTTTGTTTGAAGTAATAGGCAAAGATGTTACAGTGTTCGGTATGAAAGTTTCATGTTTTAACCGTAAGTCGCGCAATGAAATTTCTGTCACAGTATGTCAAGATCGGGTAGAAGCAAATAGCCCCCCGGCGAGGTCACGGCCTTAATTTAAAATAGTGCTAGTTTTTAAGCCACCCTTGCATTCATTTAACTATTCTGTGCAGTGCTGTAATATGAAATATATCGTAAATGTTTTCATGAATTTTGATGCACAATACCATATTTGTAATACATTAAACTAGCTGTGCCCCAAGGTTACACCCGTATTAAATTTATTCAACAAAAAAGTCCGTTTCCAAGACGGGCGGAAAAACAGGCAATGTAACCTCGTATTATATTTGCATCGATAGAAAACGATACCTAACGTTCTCCATACGTTTATCTATCGCTAACGCTTAGGAACGCGTTTAGTGGTACGGGGTGGGGTTAACGACGCGGTCATTCGGGGTAGCAAACAGGTTTAAACATTTTGCTTAAAGTAGAGAATAGTGTTCGCCATCAAAGAAGACTGTGAAACGGATTGATTGAATTACATTAAATCTAAATTTGTCTTAGGGACGCATTAAACACGTTTTCTTACTTCTTCTCAATTATTTAGATCTTTTTTAGACTTAGAACACAGAAAATAAATAGTCATAACATAATTTATATGTACGTATGTAATTATAACAAGAAAATGTTACTATTGTTTTTTTTTCGATATTGATACGATTGATACACTTTGTATTTGATAGAACCACACCAATAAATGTTGGTCATCCCTGTGGCGTAAAGGTCATTGCCTATTTTTCCGCGTGTCCTAGAAACAGACTTTATCCACTGCGATGATATTGCCAATGCAACCATGTGACCTATCGTTGTTCTTACTTCCCGTACTTACTTACAACTTGCCACATGGCTTGACGTTCATGATGACTGCTCCGCTCCTTAGAGTCGTAGCGTGAAGTTATATAGCATATAATTTTCCTCAATAAATAAGCTATGAAATGTAAAAATTTAAATCTAACAGGTAGTTCTAGAGGTTAGCGCGTTCAATGAAACAATTATATATATAGAAAGATGACACATGATGTTTAACGGCCCGGCCGTTTTCAATAAACTATCTATCCGTTTTTTCAGTTACTATAGATAGTTAAATCCATCCTTGTGCCCTTACTTTCATTTTAATTACTTATCGATGGATAGTATTTCCTATCGAACGTTTCTATCTGTCATCGGGAGGATGGATATGTAGCCTACTAGAGATAGGAACGCTCATACAAATGGGACTTACTTGTGTTTCAGTAATATAATTCTCAAACGAAACTAACTCTTATTCTTGAAACGCAAACTATGGATAGATATTCTATTTGTACTAATCGGGGATAGCGAACTATCCATAAGCTAAGATATGTTATTGAAACGGCCGTTATAATGAATATGATATTATGAAAGAATCTTTTAAATCTCCGTTCACAAATTAAAATTGAGCCAGTACAAAAAAAAACACCAGTTTTATTGTAAGAGGATTACATAATAAAAATAAGGTGTTTGCGGTGGGGGAGGCAGCTATTGTTTCGTACAGCCGCGCTTCCATGTCGAGCCGCAGTCGAGTCGAGTCAACCGCGCTCCGATATTCCTACGAGTATATAGCTATCATAACACAAGTAGAAAGCACACATAGAGTCAACATGTCGTCATAATTGCCTCTTGTGTTGTTCAAATATAGCGATGAAATAAATAACGAAAACATAATTATAGACCGGTGGACTCGTAGGCGGTCCCTACCTATTATTGAGAAAGGGTCTTTCTTGTACTATCGTAAATATTAACCGAAATAAAAATAGATAAAGGGATATAAAAAGGAGCTCAACAAATTAATTCTAAATGATTGTCTTTTTTTCATAAAGAAAACCGAGACGACTGTTCTTAATTATAATTTAAGCGAGCGCTTTAGATGGATTGGTTTTGTACTACTATTCAATTTACTTTTACATAATATTTTTTCATTTAATTTGAAGCAATGAGGGCTCAGTTGTACCGTGTACGGACATCGCGTCGATGGATGTGACTTCGGATACCTTCAATGAGCTTGAGCTTTCGGTGAAGGAAAACATTGTGATGAAACTATAGCGTTGTTGTAGGGCTTTTTCTAACGCCCGCCTGGCTAGCTACCACCCTCAAGTTGAAAATATGTCGCCAAGTACCTACCAATAGGTGTGTTTCGGCAACTGCACTTGAGAGTCAGTCCTCCACTAGGCTTAGCGTTTTACCACCTTAGGCCACATCGTCAATTAAGATCAGATAAAGAACAATAATTTGCTTTACTTTTTTTCTACTTGAGAGATATGGTTAAATGAGAAAAATCCAGAATACATTATAAGCGATAAACTAATGCAGCTGAATAACAAATGTACACAAAATTTTAGATTCTAAAATAATATTCGAGTATCTAATGTAACATCGCCAAATACAATGTAATAATACATTAATAACTAGTTGACAATTGAAACGTGAAATTGGAAATTCAGACAGAATCGGAAATGATGCCAACTATTAGGGAGATTGAAGTGTTCCTTGTTAAGCAGTATTGGTACAATAAATTGGATGATTATTACATCAGCCCATATAACAAATAGCATGATTTATTATATTCAACTAGCTGTGCCCGCGGCTCCGCTCGCGTGGACTACAGAATGCTGTCAGTCGAGCTTATTGTGGGTGATCCTTAGAAGATAGATATTTGCTATTGGTGACTTTTTCGTAGGTCGTTTTAAGATATACAATTATGTAGTACATTAATTTGACATATTTCTTATAGTTTATATAAGACATTTAATCACCCCAAAAGCGTCTTTTTTCCGAATTGATTCACCATTATCGTCAGTGCTTATTTCGTATATTACTTTATGTAAATTAAATATATCCTATAACATATATATGAATTAAAAGAAAACCCATGTGCATAGGATTAGTGGTTTTCGCGTGAAAAGAACATAAACGGACAAACAGACAGAGAGACGTTGAGTTTTATAATATCTTTAGATTAATAAATATATGTGTTTTATATTCATATCAGATTGTATTTCACTTTTTTTAAATAGTTTTTGTATTTTGAAAAAATAAAATCCAAACGAAGTAGGTAATTGGTTAAATACAAGATTAGGTATGTGTAGGTTGAAAGTCAATCTTCTGAATCAATTTTTTTTTATATATTACTATGTGTCTTTGGATGCGCTAATCTCTAGAACTATCAATGATTTTAAAAACTGTTTTTGCATTTTATATCTCATTCATTGAGGAAGGTTATAGATTATATAACTTCAAACTAGGACCCTAAGGAGCGGAGCAGTAACCATGAACATCAAGCGATCTGGAAAGCTGTGGACAACTACGGAAAATCAGAACAACAATAGGCTACACGGGTACGTTGGAGTATATAATGTAGTATATAATATAACAGCTGCTCCCCACGGTTTCACCCGTGTAGCCCTTTTTTTTTCGTACTGACTATACTGTTAGCCTTAGAGGCCCTGGAGCCTTTACGGCTTTTACAGCTTCACCGGGCTAGGGGGCGAGCGCTTAAGGCACTCAGCCACGAAAGCTTTGCAACGACAAAGCACTAATAGGAAATATGTATTTGTTAGGAGAGAATATCGCATTTAGAAACAAATGTTATACTTACTCCAAGCTGGTGCTGGCACGATGAGACCGGATATCATATCGTCGGAGATGACAGGCGGCTCACTGGGCGGAGGTGGGCATACCAATGAATCGATTATGTCATCAGTAGCCGCTCGCATCATACCAGACAATTCAGGTGGTTCAGTTCGAGATGATCTATAGAAATGCATTATAATTGATTTCTACAATTATTATTAAGAATCGTAATACGATACTTTATTGAGAAAAAAATTGAAATAATACAATTTCATGTTAAACAAAATTGGAGTTCATTTCGTCAAAACAGACGCTTTACAGTGAATTTAAATTACGTATTTTTTTCAAAGGACAGCTATTCATTATAATTTTATTAACATGGCAAAAACAAAACTCGGTCGAATCGTTTAATATAATAAAGTAAATAAATCTATTTTTAAATAAAATGATTTTATTAATAGTTATATCTTGTACATTTTTTTTTCAGAACAGCATTGTGATAATCTGTTATTTAATTTATTATTAGTTTGAAAAACCTTTGAAACCCGTACTTTCACGTTACAAAACAACACAGTTTTATTGTTTTACACGAGGACAAAACAAGGGTAAGATTTATTACATCAGCGACGAAACGATTTAATTATTCCTGCAAATTTCACCACACTCAACAAGACAACAAACCGAGGGGGTGTCTTTATGCCGGGACGGTTTTATATGAGCGACGAGATGAAACAGTAATAATATCATGTAATATGCTTGTTGTATATTTCTTGTAAGCTACTTTTTTGATCTGCTATAGTAATATCGACAGGCGGTGTTATTACAATGACCGGCGCCCGTGACGGGTGACTTTGCTAAACGTTAGGTGATGGCTGCACGGTTACTGGTTGCACAGCGAGGGTGTAAGTAGGTCGCGCCTAGTGCTTCAGTAAACTAGTCCCGGTCACGAAAGGTCAGGTGTATGAGGTGGGAAACGCCGATGAACAGACCTTCCACCCCATCCCGGCACGACGCGAACTTTAACTTCCGTTTTATTAGGTGCCAGGCACCCGGCTTCCTGTTTCGTCGACGGTACTTCGAAATGGGAACGAATTGGCTTTTTGTTGTTACAATATCCTTTTCATTTTTCATTGTGATTTACTTATTATATTTATGATGTGATACTTTTCAATAATGATGGATACGAAAAATATCCGATATTTTAGTATTCATGTCGTAGAGAATTCACGAAAACGTAATTTGAGACAGAATATTTACATTTTTAAGCTTTCATTTTATGTGTAGGTAAATATAACGTAAATATATTTCTTCTCTTATTTACAAAGGATTTTCATAATAAATTAAAACGGCAATTTAGTTTTCGGATTTAAATCAATTTTATTTTTAATAAAATCGTTCCGTTCTACGAGTTAATACAGTACACTTGATTGCTTTATTTTTTAATAGAATTATTAATTTTGTAAACAAAGGATATAGTACTCCTTTATTATATGTTTTTATTACGTTATTTTTTTATAATAAATGAAAAAGAAAAGAAAGCTTATATAAATACCTCATCATCATGACAAGGGAGAGTTCTTCTTGCAACACGCTCTCCAAATACATCATATCTAGATCAGATACAATGGCTCCGTTGATCACCATTATTTCGTCACCTTTGATTATGCCTGCCACAGAAACGATTCTAAATATCTAATATACTATAATCTTCACAGGCTTAAGACTAGACGTGAATCATCGGAAACTATTGGGATATGCGCAAATGTTATATACGATCACTGGAATATAATAATTCAAAATTACTTGAGATTTGCGAGAGGGACTCTCACATTTACAAATCATGGATGAGAGAGCCATATAGAAGAGAGAGAATAAAACATAAGTGTAAAAGATATCTTAGGTACTTGTGTATATGCTATACACTAAGAGGGTTCTAGATTTTCTCGTCTAGATAATAAAAGTATTAGGATCAAATTTTGTGTCGATCGACGTGAGTTCGAATCTGAACTTTCAGTGAAGGAAAACATCGTGATGAAATCCTAAAACTTATCATGCTGGTAGGGTATTTTCTAATGCCCGCCTTATTAGCTATTGCCCTCAAGTTGAAATTCTGTCGCCAAACATCTATAGATGTGTTTCGATAGCTGCATTTGAGAGCCAGTTCCCTCATTAGGTTTACTATGTTGCCATCTTGGGCCACATCGTCACTTAATATCAGGTGAGGTTGTGACTAAGCTCTAAACCTAAAAGAAATAAAAAGTAATCATAATAATACTTATAATTGTTTGTTTAAGAGGAATTCCGTTATTGAACGAACACCTCATGGAGCTTAATGTTTATATTATAAAAGAAAATAAGTAAGAACGCGAAGGAGTGTCAGGAGTGCCACATAACGTACTTAAAACAACCAAGTATTATTCACAATAGCAAACTGAGTTAAAAGTTTCATAACAATATATCTGTATTCATGTAATCTGCGTTATACAATACGATTGTCTACTTTATTTTATCCTACAAACACATAGACATAACAAGGATTCTGTAATTAAATTCAACAGTTACGATGATTTATAATAATATGAAAAAGAAATACCAAAGAGAATGTTTTTCCATTAGGGTGATATAAGCAACAGTTACTTAGTAGAACAACTAAAATGAGAATAATATAAGTAACTAGCTTTCCGTCCTTTGCTCGCGTAGTCTATAAGATATGTACTGATTTTTCTATTTTCATTGCCTTTAATATATTATATTATATATTGATATGTCTATTATTCATATATGACTTTATAATTTAGGCAAACAGTGTATCTTTATGTGGGCAAAGCCGCCGACAGAAGTTCGAATTTAATAAAGCACATATCTTTCGTGATTATACTGTTAGGTGCTAAAATTAACTAACTCTGGAAGAGATTACACAGGCTAATAAATCTGACCCAACAAATTACGGGCTTTTTATCCCCTAACTAACTTAACTTTTTAATTATGGCGAAAATTATTAATACCCAATTTCAAATAAATCGAAATAATAATATAAATATAAATTCCTATGCATACTTTGTAAACCACTTTCACACCCCCCCAAGGGATTTTAATTTCAAGAAATCTTTTCTTAATAATAAAAATAATAATGATTACGTTTTTCAGATATACAATCTATTATGATTAGTATTACATATTATTTATATAGGTATAGTTAGGTATTTATTCATATAGTAGGTTTTAAATACCTCCTACTACATGGACACACACCCAGTGCTGCAAAAGCGTGCAGTTGACACTATTGGCAATCACCTGCCCAAACGATTCCTACAATATAAAATCAATACCCTTCCCAAATTTCACATTTATATTCTTAGTAGTTTGAGCTGAACGATGATAAGTTAATCAGGGCAAAGCCTTTTATATATATAGAAGAAAATAGTTTTAGAATCTATATAACGTAACTCACCATTTTGCATAGCGACACTTTTATCTTCGACTCGACTAACATAACAGCATAGTTCATCTTGTCTTTCTGCGTTTTCTATAAGCTCAGCTTCGACGCTAAATCCCCACATTTGTTCAAGAGTAGAGCGCTGTAGTTCCACTTGGTATAGAATTTTCGCGCAGACTTCGACTACTTCGTGTGTGTGCAACTACATTTTAAAGACATAAATAATTCATAATCAATATTTCTCAAAATGTCAGGGTAATCTACTTTTATGGTAGAGAAAATTGATTCATTTTGTTGGTGCGGAGAAAAATATTGTTTCAGGTATATATACGAATTTTTGAAAAGCCATATTTACGTTTGAAGTAGAATGTAATAGCGATTTAGCGAACATATTTCCTATAGAACAAAAATCAAGTAAAACCGGAATAAGCTAAACTAAAATCCTTATTAGGAAATTAATACAGTAGTAGAAAGTTAAAAATAATTGCGGTTTCGTAACTTTAATACATTGTTATTAAAGTTTAGGATAAATTTTAAGCACTTTTTTATTATAACCTCTATAGAACTTTTTTAAATAGGATTAAACAAAAAAGTTCGGATTAGTCCTTCATGTTAAATTTTTTTACTCATTTTATTTGAAAGTAATGAAAAATCCAAAAATAAAACGTACTGATTTAGATGTAAGGATAATAAAACTTTTTAATAACCACTCTTCCACGTGTTGTAAGATGTGTAGGTATTGTCAGACCCTACTCACGTCTGTCACAATGACCAAACCTTTATGCATAAACCTCACGCCTTGTTTTGTGAAATTTTAGCAAAAGTGTATAGTTGAAAATGAAGCATTCTATATCTGGTCAACATGTGAAGCAAGTTATCTAAGTTCGTCAAAATTTATTTCAATTTTATATTTAAAAAAAACTTAAAAAATATGAATACCATACATACAGAATAATTAAAAAATAACAGTCAATTAAAAACTAAAATCTATCAACCAATTACACGTTTATGAAGTTATTGTGATAACTGAATACTAAATAATCTATTTCATTAAAAATATTGAATAATATTAAAATAAAATGTGCATTAAAAAACGTCGCATATTACAATAAATCGTTAACATACATAGGTACAAACAAATACGGCAAATAATGTATCAAATAATTATATACTCTTGGATTTTTTAAATATATATCTATCCGCAACTAAGTAATGTGTTTATTATACAATAACCTCATCCGATGTGGTTAAGTAAAGCTTCAAATATCTAAAGTAAAGAAATAAAAAACGATTTTCAAAACCTCTCTCGGCTTCGAATATCTAATTTCAGTATGTTTTGCACGGTTCTCATATCGATCCGTACCTATGATAGGGTACGTCTTCAAGTTTTCAATATTTGGGTACGCTAACTGCCGTGACCATTTTCCTCAATTTCCCTATAACCGTCTAATATCGGTGTTCACATAGCACATCACACAAGGTGATCATAGCTGGGTGTTACCCAACAGTAATCCGTCGTGATGGGTAACTTTTAAACGATATGCGTTGAAATATACAGCCAGATATTTTTTAAATCACTTATGGTAGTTTTTAGTACCTAAAAATATTTATTCTACTGTTATTTGAATTATGAACTAGCGTTGAACGAACATCAGTTTTGTTCGTTTTATGTATGATATTTTTTTATTTATTTGAAAATTATTTTTAGGTAAATTATTAGATTATTTTTAGTATTCGAAGGAATGATTAATTTAAGTATCACGACTGTTTCCACTGTCTACTAAGTAGATAAGTTTATTATCTATATTCAAATAAAACCATATATGTAAATAACACAGCAACAAAATGCGGCACATATCGACTTAAGAGACTGTGAAAAAATGGGTCATGTCTTGGTGAAAAAACAAAACAGAAGTTGAAAAATCTTTATCAGAAAACTACGTATTATACAGTTGTTTTTGCTCAAAATAAGTTAACGCTTCTTTTTTGAGATAATCCACAAATATTATGGTTTTCATTAAGAAGTAAGAATTATGGGAATCCTAAAACAAAGTGCGTGTATAAATATAACTTACGTATGTTTCAATAAGATCACTGCGATGTGGCACGAAGTAATTGTGATCCTCCATATCGCGCCGTTTCTTTACCCTAACAAAGTGTTCGAGCGGGTTGAGTGAACGACGGGCACACGCTGCTGCGAGAAACTCTTCGACCGTCATACCTTCACGAACACCGACAGTGGCTGTCGTGCCTTCAGGAAGCGATACACGGACAGCCGCTTCACCGTCCTCCCGAGACATCTATCAAAGAACCCAAAAATATTTAAATTGTTAAATAAATTCCTACCAAAGGAAAAGCAATAATTGACAGATGATATCACCGTCATATCATCCGTCCTTTGATCAATTATTTATTATAATAACGTAAAATTTTTCAACCAGCTAAATAAACCAATTTAAAAGTATCCCAATTTGTTATAATTTATTTTGTTTTCCTTGTTACGGGTCGTTCCGAGCGGAAAATGTAAAATGCAATTGAAAAATCCCGACTAACGAACACAACAACATTTCAAATCCAATCGAATCCCTGTAACGAATCAGACACCGTCTACCATCCAACCGTACCGAGGGTCTTGCTCATTCAAGCATAAACTTTTATGCAAATAGCCCAGAGCCGATGTTATAGACTTTGTTTATATTCAGAAAATTATTGATTACACGATTATGGGTTCGCCTAATACCTACTTCTTTAGATGTGTATATGTTATGTGTAACATGAATATACTTAGAAAGGTCATTAATTTATTGTATTGTTTACTCTCCTATAGTCTATAAAACATCATATTTACTCGGCCATTGTATTAATGTGATTAATTACATTATTGAAATGGCTGAGATCCAAATTTTTCAGGTAAGGTTAAAACAAATTGATAGAAAACTATTATTACCTGCATAGAACGTCTGCTGGATCCTGAATTGGATCGCGATAGGTTCGGTGCACGACGCTTTGTCGCACCGCGTCCTGCGAGTAAGTTATTGAGCAGAGACGGTGAACGCGCGCATATGAACGCGTGGAACGATGACACCGTGAAAACACCTAACTTGTTCAGGGTACTCTTAGTACCACGAGAAACATGTGTCAGGAGTGACTGTAACAAACATAATTGTCATGCACATAATTTATAATAAATAAATATAGATCGAGCCGACGAGAGAGAAGTAGGATATAGATTAATTTTTTTGGAGACATCTCTCTATTTGTGGCAGCCTGACTGATGGAATACCCTACAGAAGATCGCAGCCAAATGACCTAGTTTTGTGTTCCTGCGGTGAGTAGGTTTTCCATATCTTCTTGGTGTAGGGGGTTCAAGGTTGGACATGCACTAGTGATACCTATGGTATCACAAGCGTACATAGGCTACGGTAGCCGCTTACCAACAGGCGGGCCGTATGCTCGTTTGCCACATTTGTAGTATAAAAAAACGCTAACGCTGTCATATACAGATGTTGTGTTTACTATAGTCTGTGTAAACCGGTCTGACGTGTTCATTTTTAGCCGATATTATTTCCTCTAATCATATATTCGTATGTGACAATGTAAGAATTTTTATTATTTGAGCATTAGGAAGACTTTATGACGTGCCTTGACAAGGGTCATGGCGTAACAGATTCCAACCCGCTCTCTCGATCAACGGAACTGTCAATATGATAGCGGAGCCAACAAATTTCCTTTCTCTGTCACCTCGATGAAATCACTCGACAATTTCAACACCCCAACTCCGGTCCTTATTATCTAGTGATATATTGTGGCCGTTGTTTTCGTTCGATTTTTGTTGTCGACTTCGATAACAAGATTAGAGAAAAAATACAAATTATTTTTTAGATTTACTACTGACATATTACTTTTCAGCAAAATACATGACCTGATTTAACATAAGTACAGTGTAACTAACAGTTCAAAAACATTTCTCCTAAAGCAATTTCAGAACTGTTCATAAATCCACACCTCATCATAAATTCATACCAAAACTCCGTAACTGTGAAATAAGTTAAATAATATATGTAATAATGTGTTTTTTAATATATAATCCAATAAGTTAAAAAAATAATAATTAAAATTAACGACTTCATTAAAATATATAAAAAAAACATATTAAAAAAAACAATGTACCTCTAAAAACAGCCTGTGCAAATTTGACACCTTTAAACCCCTAAGTTTGAAATCTTTGCATAAGTCCCTACTATAATATAAAAAAAGTAGCTTTATTGAATTCAAAGCCCATTGATATATAGTAAACTAGTCATTATACTAGAAGAAGCCGATAATGAGGGCTGAGAAAAGCATTATTCCTAATAGTATACAAATAGTATAGCGGCTTATGTTAAGGACATATTAATAATCTTCGCAACCCTTATTTGAATTCATTACTTTAAGTTCATAAAACATTGAACAGTATTCTTACCTTTGGATTCGGAAGCTCTCCACTCTGTAGGCTTGCCATGTAACAGCGTAATCTAAATTGCTCGCAATGTAACCTTTCAAGATTTTCTTCCCATTGCAGCATTTGTACGGCAAGCTGTGCACGAGTTTCGGGATCAGACACGACAGATTGCTGGAGATCTGCCATTTGTTTTAATTTATGATCCTATAGAAGAAATGTTTTTATAAAAAACAACGTTAAAAGTGGGTTCATTTGTGGGTGGAAAATCGAATTCAAATAATCTTGTGTTGTGTTTCTAAGGCGAGTAGGGGTTTCCGAGTTCTTTGGAGAAGGGAGGAATAAAGAGAGGTAAGGCTTTGGAGATTTCTCTTTATTCGGGACAGCCCGACTTGTGAAATATCTAGAGAAGATCGCATGCAAATAACTGTGTTATGTCAATACGGTGAGTTGAGTTTTAGAGCTCCTTTAGGAAGTGCAAAAAAACTTCAATATTTTAGGTTAGAAAGTTCTATCATTAAAGGTACTTTCAGAGTTAATTAAAAAAGACTTATGGTTCATAAATCCGATACACCCTAGCTTAATGCAGGCCTCTAATAGTACAATATATTTCATAATAGTAGTATAGGTGCTTGAACGCTGTGCCCCGAGGTGACGTGCGCTATGAATATTAATAAGCTCGTAGATATCTGTGCTCCTATCTATGCAGCAACACTATAATAATAAATACAAACATAATTATGTTCCCGCTCCAACTAAAGTATTTAGTTGTAATATATCACTTATTAAAAGTCGCGTTAGAATCAGAATGCTGTAAATTTTACAGTGGTAAAATTTTACATTAATTAGACATTTATATATATTAATTACATTATTTACATTTATTTGTATTAATACATAAATTAATTAAAATTTTATTACATTGTAATAACTTACAATTATATTATCACAAAACTGATAAAATTGTATGTAATAACTTTTGAACAGTTTTAACGTCTCTATAATTGTAACTAATGTACTTTGCTTTTGTACTGTATGTACTGTTTTCTAATGTATTTTGTACATTGATTGAACTAAGGCCGAGATTAAAAAAAAAGGTTTGTGTGCGATTCACACACGATAGAAGTGAAACATTTGCATTTTAATTTTTATATTTTATTTAAACAGTGTGCAATATACATACACACCGACATTTGCTCTCTCGCTCTGGCTCACACAAAGAGGAGAGACCGATAATGCGCGTTAAACGTTTAACGTGTTGGAAGTCGCATAAACGTTTCACTTCAATAAACTAATATTCAGGTTAAATTATACGAATAACACAACAAAGTCAATAAAAAAAAGTAATATTCTTTATCCTAGTCCAGTAAAACTTAGCTAATATACCTCATAACATACTCATATCTAATGAAAATACAGAGCATTCTAGAAACCAATAGCAAACGGACAAAAGAACAAGACATCCATTTCATAATTGATTTTATCACATTTCACTACTTTAGTACTGCCTACGGTTTCTGTCTTTGTTTATTTTCTGTCCATTTGTACATATATACAAAGCACCCTAAATAATATATAAAGTCAGTCATAAAGTAACAAGGTCTTTCGGGATTATTCATTATAATTTTGTTACATCAGTTCCAAGCAATACGCAGAAATATTCGGCGTTTTCTTTATTAACGTCCTCCTACCTACAGTTATTCGCAAACATATTTTACCGTACACATTTTCGCATGCAGTAAACATACTCGTAATAGTAATGCGAGTTGCCCACAAAGGCTTTTGACGCGTGCTGCGGTCACCCGGTACGGGTCAGAAATTGGCGTGATTTACACGAGAACGCTTTGAGAACGTCACTCGACCGGTATTATATATAACCGTACAAAAAATATACATATTGTTTATAGATACGTAACTATTATATTTGTTTTCATATGTTATGTAATCCAATATTTTATGCACTATCATAAGATTTTGTTATTTAAATTCCATTTTAATACCAAAACTTAGTAACCAACAACTTTAGTAACCAAAAATAATCATTAACTGAACATTTCATTGGTGAATCAATAAGATAACGAGTTCATATTATTATGTAAAACAAATTTCGAATTATAGAATTACAATTTTTCTTCATTACAGTTTGTACAGAGATTAAGAATTAGTGTAAATTTCGTAATTATTGTTCAAAAAGTTTTAATTAATTTACGCACGTAACTAATTTAGAAATCGTCTAGTACTAAATAAATAAAAATGAGAGAAAATTTAAAGCGAATAACACCGACAACGTGATGTAATAACCTATAATAGACTATGACAAATTACAATTTTATTTAAAGTTTAAGGCCAGTAATTTACTGCCTCTAGAAGATGTCAATTTGTTCGATGTCTATACTGATTGGTAGCTAGAGAAGCATTGAAATTTGACCTCTACCCTGAATATGTTAAAGATACCCAGAAGTAATTTATACAGTTAAAGCAGAAATACCCAATGTTTTTGTTATTCGTAAGATTCACGGCACTTAAGCTAAATGATACTTTATCTACATTATCATTTGTCCAGTTGAATCGTATATCATTACATAATATATCACGTTTTTATTAAATACATCGTGTGTGTGATTTAGAAGAGTCTACATAAATCATGTTTTATTAGAGAGATGTAAGCGATATTTATTTATTACTTACCGACTCAATAGCTTTCTCAAGGCGATAGATTTCTTCCTGCAGTAAATGAAGCGTTCCGGTTTTACCGCGATGTCTTGCGAACGCCGCAGCGCAAGCACTGTGTATGCTGTTCACCCAATTTTCCAGCTCGACCTGAGATACAACACTTTAGTTCAAAACCCTTTGTAACAATATATTTACTAAGAAACTTCTATCAAAGCTAATAGTGTTTTTTTTTAAATAAATTAAATTATTGTAACTGAGAACTTTCTAAACACATTTTAAATAAAATAATTATGTATTTCGCCATTAAAATTAGCGTTTACGGTATGAGAGTAGTCTAATAACATTTTAAACACACATAACAGTATTATTTGGACACGTTATATCTTGTAAAACAAAAATATAAACTAAATAATTCGGGTGGTAGAGCACACGCGTCCGATAGGATTAGTACCACCTCCATCATAGTGACTTAACTCGTGATGTTTCCTGATTTATATTTATAATTTTCTAGCTGCCCTGGTAGACGATGTTCTGACCTTTTTTGTAGTTAATGCCTTAAACACAGTGCCCTCTATCGGATCTTAACATAGCTAGGAACCATCGTCTTGATAAAACAACTATATTATGTGAATATTTCCGAAGTTATACGATCACCTACAGATTTACAAAGATATAAATAAAAAGGAAATACTGTTCGTTGGTATGAACATCACTTGAGAGTGGATGAACATTTTTTGTTATGTCAGTAATAGACCCAATAAGGTTTTCAGGTAAAGATAAATTTGAAAAGATGCTGGAAGTTTGAAACATTTAGGAAAAACTTAAATTGCTTTTTCCTTTTTTAATTGCCTGCGCGTGATTCTTGTGAATTAGCGTAGTGTACAATTATAAATGAGTGGAGCGTATCAAAGCGTTTAGAACCACCACTAGGCCTCAAAAATTATAAAATAGTATAAAAATGCACGGAATTATAGAAAACATAAATCAGAAGAAAGATCGCATCAAAAGGAATTTAAAAACCTAAAAAGTCCAGTGCTAAGCAAATACGTGAGCTACAGCAACATTGAAAAAAAAATCTTCGGCGCGGCTTTGACTATACCCATCGGTATTTTTTTTTCTAATTTGAAAACCATAACTCACGATTTGAATGATGGATATGCGTAATTATTTTTGTTTCTGTTCGTTATGGTTCTGAGAATGTTTCCAGGAAAAAAGTCGGGATAGGTGGATAGCTATGATCGAGGTATTGATACTGGAAAGTACGAACAACGTCTGCCGTGCCAGCTTGTATTAAAATAAATAATAATTATGATCACACTTACTTGACAAGGTGCTTGAAACAAATAAGCGTCGCCAAATGCAGTGCTCAAGCAGAATATGTAGTCTCTTTTAGGGTGCTCTGGTATTGGCTGCATAATAGCACCGTCGACTATGATCAAATGTTTTGGCGCCGCTTCTACAGATCGTCCTTCTCGAGAATCGCAGGGATAAAAAAGCAATGTGGTACCCTTGAGACACACCCAATATCCCTTCCAGCCGCGTTTCCGAGCCAACTCAATCTGATGCTTCTTACGTAACAACCACTTTTTCACACTCAAGAACCTATGGACAATACCGTTTAATAAGATTGTAGTTAATTCACTGAATTTTCAGAAATAATTATAACAATCCATGGACTGGTGACGAATCTCAAAAAGGTATTTTAGGCACTCTAAAATTCTGTACACGTATATCTATAGTAGTTGTAATTATTTATAATTTTATCATTTAATTTTAGAAAATGTATGATAACTCTAACGATAAATTATTATCGCGCCTAATACACATATTCGATAGTCAAATTTTATTATTATTTTTTTATTACTAATTTTGGGCAAACTCGGAATACAAAGTTTTAAACGCTCCACAATCTGTTATTTTTAATTTCATGTACTATAGAACCTTTGGGGCATAAAATTAACGAGGACACCGTAAAATTTATTAGATTTGCAGACGATATAGCGGTAGTAACAAAGTCTAAAACTGAATTACAACGGTTATTTCGGTCTAAAATAAAATAGAAAAACATTAATAGCTTCAAAAAGACTAGTCATTAACCTGATTACTCTTAATAATACGTCTATCGAACAAGTTAAGACATTCAAATATTTAGGCATTATAATTTCGAAGGATTCTAGGTGTATACCTGATATCACAACGCGAATAGAGATGACAAAAAAAGCTTTTAATAAAAAGAAAAAAAAAATTTAAAGTGTCCAGCTACTGAGAAACTTTCAGGTCGGCATGACAGTGATGACCGGCGATTGATCGCTGACCTGCTGGTGGTCGCTTTTGTTTTCGGATTGTACTGTGCTCACCATCCGGTACAGTGCCGTGATACCATAAAAACTTTGACTAACCGAAAAAAAATAAACATAATAATATATGAAATAAAAGTCAATACAATTAAAGTGACTAATCCTTTATTACATTTTTAAGGCATATACTAAAGATTTAAACGATTTATTATTTACTGGAATCTCACGCTTTTGACAGGGTATGGATTTTTTAAGTAATATAATTTTTTTGACTCATTGAGAATTCCGAAATAAACTGCAAACAAAACAGCCAAATCAATCTTCTTATCGACATCTCTTTTCTTGCACGGTAGAATAAAATTCCTTTTTATTAGAGATCTTATTTTGTGTATGGGCACTCCATATTTACGTCTACCCAAGATTTCCATGGCCCATATAATTACATTTACTGGCGTTGGATTCAATTGCTTTGTTCTATCCTTAGATATTTTGAAATCTGTTCTCACACGAAATACTGTAGAAATTGACGAATTACTTTTAACTAATATGCTTTTTACCATATCTTATTGTTTATACTGAAGATATTAATACTGTTTAAAAGATTTGGACACCTGGTCCTGAAGAATCTTGCATTATAGCAATTTACTTTATTTATACACATTCCACTTATGGATTTCAGGCTTGTTTTTATATTAGATAATAGCGCCAGATTCTAGCCAAGTTTGACAAAAACATGTCTTTGTACTATGTGTCATGTATATTGCATATAGATAAAAAAGTATGCTTTTAATTGACATAAGAAACAATTCAACGAAGTTTGTAAAAAAAGCGGCAGTATACCTTAAATTTGTTTTGTTTCCAATATTTCTATCTTATTTGTTTACATAAGGAAATAAAGTATCGCTATATCTATTTATAACTTTTTGATACCCGAAGAACATTTATAAAATAAATCACAATATAATTAACTAAACAAGGATAAATAAGTCAAAAATTAGTAAACAAAATTAACTCCACTCTTTTATACACTTTTAGATAGTTTACAATTATTTTTTATTATTTTTAGATAGCATACAATGATAAAAAATAATGTTAAGTTTTTAAAATAATTTGACGATTGCCATCTTTTACAAAATCGTTAATACTTTCATAATTATGGTTTACTTTCTATTAAAGATAATAGTTTATTGACGTGGGTAAAAGGAAAAGAGGTGATGTAAGAGAGATAGCAGTTAAAATAGCAATTAGGTAGTTTTAAGGTGTATGCAAAGTTGTAGAAACGATTGAAAAGTTTATTAGTTACAAAAGTATTATTTCTGCTAGTATTCGCGATAGCGAATAATATTCGCTATGTATTTATTACAAGTTCGGTAAAAGAAATAGATAAACTTTATATCATACTAGCTGACCTAGCAAACTTTGTTCTGACCTTTCCGTTAGTTCATGGCTCGACCACAGTGCCATCCATCGGATTTTAACATAGCTATGAACCATCGTCTCAATAAAATAAACATGTTATATGAATATGAGTTCAATCGGTCAAATCGTTCAGAAGTTACACGATTACTAACAGATACGTGGATTACAGAATGCTGTCGGTTGTGCACATGCGCGAATCGTACTGACCCCGCTACCACACACGGCGATCGCCCGCTAGTTATTTTAAAGACAAAAATGCTTATTATGGGTGATTCGTAGAAGATAAACATATGCTATCGCTGACGTCTTTGTATTTTTTTTTTAATATCTAAAATTATATTTTACATTAATTTGATATATCTCTTATGGTTTACTCAACGTTAGCCATTTAAGCGCCCCAAGAGCGTCTTTTTTCCGCATTGATTCACCATTATCTTCACTGCTTATTTCGTATGTTACTTTATCTTACAAAATCTATCCTATACCCTTGCAATATAAAATAGCTATGAACAAAAAAAAACATGTTAATCGGATAAGTGGTTTTTGCGTGTAAAGACAGAAGAGAGACGTTGAATTTTATAAATGTATAGAAGATATAATATATATCTAAGATATTTAATATCTCAGAATTAGACTAGATATCGGCTTTATTTTAACATCGGACTTTATCATACTGAAACTGAAATTTATAATATTTTAAGAAGAACAAAAGCAAAAGTAATTTTCTTAAGAGGTTTGAAAATCTGATATAATAATTTATCGATAACTGATTATTTAGTTTCAGCCAATATATAGCATATCTCGAATATCTTTATGAAAAATCATTTAGGTGAAGTATTTCCATCCTGTCAGGTTTACCGTACTTTTTTACAAAGACATTGAATAGGTCATGGGTAAGATTTCCCTCCGGTCATTTAGGATTCATGGAAGAGAAATTGTACCCTCAAGGAACATAAAGGATGCCGTAGGCTCTTTCTAATACAAACTACGCTATAGGATAGGCAGCGTACGCTTTCCTTTCTTTAGTCTTGTTTCCTTACATTTATTAAAACTTCACTTGCAAGGGAGAAAATTTCTTTAGAGTTGCACGTTCGTTTCTACTTTATAATCAACTTGCATCTATTAACAAGTTTGTAAGTAAATTAAAAAAAAAACTCTATTTCGCCCTTGTAACATACGTCTTGCTTTAGTTTATGTTTAGATATATTATAGATGTTTCATTAATTTCTATTTGATTGACGAAGGTATTATTTTGCGGAAATCTATCGTAAATAATTGATTCAAACACTCATCTGTAACTTTTTTTATTATAATTATTAGTTGTTTAATTATTTTATCATTTGTTCATTATATATTAATAACGATCGGGTCTACGGGCTCGACCGCATTTCTTTTGCCGTTTCAGTTATTATTTTTATTTATTTCTTTATTTTCACATTATATATTAGTTTCAGATTTAACATTTACAGATTCACATTAATAATAATTGTTTGTTGCAGAAAGAAGTAGTAGTAACTGTTAATCAGTTCTAAACAAAAGTAGCAGAGAAAGTTCGAATCGATTATTCATGAATATCTCGCTTAGAATATTGTCTTTAGTAGTAACTTGATTCTTCTTCACGTGAGCTCAGTAAAAGAGAAAATAGTTTGTAAAAAATACAATCCAAGAGTTACGACGATCGCCGAGAGATAATGATCAATCGACAGCGGCCATCGTATAATTTACCTATATAACACGGACCACCGCCTATAAATACTACGGACAAATTGCTTAAATGTACACTGACTAATCTCGCCGTAGTGTCGCCATGGCGAATTCTCAACATTTCATGGCCCAATCTTCTAGCTCAATATCGCCGTATCCCTGATTTTTATTTAATAAGGTTGTAGCACGTGTAGGTAAGATTAATTTAGGTTACCGCCATTAGACATATTAATTGTATTTTTTACAAAATTACCAAAAAAATATTATATATTAGATATACGCATGCTTCAATTAAATTATACACAAATCAAGGTTAATATAAAGTCAAATTAAATTGAAATACTTTAAAGTTAAATAATATTTATTTATTCGTTGTGATTGAAAAATTAAATTGAATCTGGATAAACGGCAGGCGAAGTGTTTACTTATACATACAAGCATGTGTATGTGGTGAAATACATACGCACACTCTACGGTTAAATCCGGATATAAATGGAATGAGAATGAGGATTAACTGCGTATTTGTGGTTATACCAGTTATTGTAATTCAAAATATTCAATCAACAACAACATTTACTTATAACAACAGTCAATATAATTTATCTCATAGTAGGTGGATGTAGATGGTTAGATTTAAATGTCGTTGTGGCTTTTTGTAAATATTAGCCCATTTTAATATTCAACTAAAATCTCAAGTGGGCTAATCAAAATCTTAATTTGGTCATAGTTTTGTGTTTATCATAAATATTACAAATTAATTTAGCAAATGATTAAAAATTGTTTTTTTTTATATATAATAATTATTTAGATAAATTATAATATTTTTAAGGTTTAATTCCTAATTAAAATTTTAAGACTTTCGAAACACTTTTCTGGGCGATCCATATGTATTGGATCGCATGCCTGAATTTATGGGCCAGTCATCAATTGGCATCGTCGCTAATCACCACATACTAGGTCACCACATAACAGAGTGGCACGCTTAAGCGTGTCGCATTTTGGAATCAGTATACATGCAGTTGCAGACTGGCTTGAAGGCCGGCCAGGCATGACAGCGAGACCGGCGATGCAATGTTGATCTCTAAATGGTTGCTGTTTTTTTCAGTAAAGGGTTTATCAGTTAATTAAGTACAGTGCTACTAAAAATAATAACCAATAATGGTCGTTTTAAACTGGTGACATTTTTCTTACCCAGCCTTCCTAACAGCACCAGTGCAATTGAAAGAAGCCGCTGCGGCGCCCGTCTGCTTGCCCTTGTAAGGTGAATTCATAGCGCTTTCACCAGGATCGTCTTCGTCTGACACTGCAGTCGTCAGCGACATCCGATCATCATCAGATATCTAAACATAAAAGAAAAAAAACATTAATTTTTCATACCCTTTGAATGTTGCGCAGTATGAATTAAAAACAACACTTTTATTTAAAATAAGGTAAAGCATAAAAAAGTAAAAAAAGTGCGCAGACGCGTTTTAAGTAAAATTTCTTTGACTTTGTAAATTCTTTTTAGAATAACATAATTTATTCACATTCAGGTTATCAAATAAATAAATTTAATTTTCATTAAAACAGTCATTATTTGTTTATTAAAAATAGGTATTTTTATAGTAAAATGATTTTTATTAATTGTATAAAAATAAGCGAATTTAAATACATATTATACAACGTTACTACCGTTTAAAAAAATAAAAAATTGTTGAGTCGAACCTAAGGAAGTTTTACTTAAAAATTTAAATTGTTATTAATTGAAAAATTGTTTTATTAATTTAAATTTATAAATTGTAACATATTTTTTTTTCTTATTTCATATTTAAAACAGTAAATAATAAAAAACTGTAATATCATAAAAATATCTGCTATCTGCTAATTGGTTTATTCATAAATTTTTATCTGAAATAATTTATGAATATAATATAATAACTAAAGTCATAACCGGTTGAAGACGCAAAATATTAAGCTTTAGATAGGTACTTCTTTATATAACAGTGTAATGCAGTTTTCCCCATAAAGCGCCCTCATTTCCACCTCTTGAATTGTTACGTTGCCTCTGCGTTGTGTAGTTAGGTATACGGAAAGTACGCGAACAAGCGTAAAACGAGACCATTACATTTCTTAATGTACATTTTAATTTGTACTATACGAAGAAATTATTACCATATTTTGTTTATAAACTTACTAGAAACTAAGCAAGACACATTTAAAGTAGTGGTAGCGTGTACGGAAATTGCGTCGACAGACGCGAGTTCGAATCCCTGCAACGAACCGGACCTTTCGGTGAAGGAAAACATCGCGAGGAAACCAAAGCGTAGCGGTAGGGCTTTTTCTAATGCCCACCTGCAAGTTGTAAATCTGTCGCCAAGCACTAATAGTTGTGTTCCGGCAGCTGTACTTGAGAGTCAGTCTTCTTAGGCTTAGCGTGTTATCATCTTGGGCCACATTATCATTTAAAATCAGGTGAATTTGTGGCCACAAAGCTAAAAACCAATAATGGTAAAAGAAAATGTCAGGAGATTATTTAGTCGACGCTCTTAGTTTCAAGTCACGGCGAATGCAAACATACTTTTTTGGAATTCAAGTATTATTTAATTACTGACAGTATCGAATGATGATGAAGGCAACTATTGTAAAGAATCAAACGCTTGATAAAAATATACAGTACCACCGTGTAATGAAAAAAAAACTGCAGATTACAGTGCGTTTGAAATCTATACGCTGTGATGCTTGATGATTATTGAGCTCGTACCTTCTCGTGAGAACACGCCAATACGCAGCAGTGGAATATTTACAGATTGCTATTATTTCAGAGAAGTATTTGCCATGATGGATCTTAATGCAAAAATTTATATAGTTTCTACTCTATGTTCATCATCAACCTATATTAGTCCACTGCTGGACATAGGCCTCCCCTAATGAGCGCCAAAGCGCCCTGTCTTCAGCTGTCCGCATCCAGCATCTGCCTGCAGTCTTTCGCAGATCGTCTTTCCATCTGGCTGGAGGGCGTCCTACACTACGTTTGCCGAGTCGCGGTCTCCACTCAAGAACCCGTTTACCCCAGCGGTTGTCGGTTCTTCGCGAGATATGGCCGGCCCACTGCCACTTCAGCTTGCTTGCTACTCTATGTTAGTCCCCAATAATTGTATATATACTAGTACGTAGACGTATGTAATGATTAATATATATTTTTTATACGACTAATATGGTAAATAAGCGTTCGGCTCGCCTGATGGCAAGCGGCTTCTATAATGAGTTCCTGCCACTAGCGCGTTGCCGAACTTAAACCCTAAAAGGAGCTTTAAAACCCTACTCACTGCAGGAACTCAATACAAGGTTATTTGGCTACGATCTTCTGTAGGGTGGAGGTATTTTATCAATCGGACTGCCTGCCCCAAGTAGTGAAAAATTTCCAAAGAAATGTCTTTGAGCAAACACCCCCTTATTTTTTTATTTAATGGCTACGTCTGCGAACGTCTCTTTAATAGAATATAGTTCTAATTATTTTTGTACTCTTCAAACGTAACTCTAATAAGATGTTAAAATGGTCCCAGAAGTTTTTGTACAGCTTAAAATACATGTTTATTGTTCCTAGTTATTATTTATAATCCACTTCACTTGTGCACAAAAGCCAAATTACATATGACCAAATAACATAAGTTTATGAATTAAAATAAAAACCAATGACAGATTGAAATCATCATAATAAATGGAACGCATTCAGTTATATATTAAAATACAAGTATTTATCAAAATAACAAGTATAATTCAGCAAGCGTATTTCTTGGGCTTTTGGTCTCGTTAGAATCTAAAAAGAAAAGAGTTGCTTTGAGGCACACGCGGACCGAGCCACGGTGGCACACTCATGGCTCGATGGCCCTTGACGTTGCTGTACCCTCGCCTACACTATTCACCAACAAAGATAATTATATTTTTATATACAGAAAAATGACTAAGTTGCACTTAGTAGAGAATAACTACAGTCAATGAGGACACTAGTCAATATACGTGTATCTATCAACATACTTACCAACCTACTCCAATAGCTCACACTTGGTTTGAAGACCCAAATATGGTATTATACTAAAGAGTACTCATAAAAATCATTTTAGTTCTATCCAGATTTAATATGAAACGTAAATATTACAGTTAAAATCAAGATATTTACTTAAAGTAAAACATAAAATAAAATTAAATAGATTACTTTCAATACTATCAGTAAACCAAATATACAAAAATAAATATTGAAATCTGAAAATCAAATGAAAAATTTAACACGTAGACCAATTCCTTGATAACCCAATTAACATTTTAAATTAACAGTTTCTTGACTATTTATTATCCTTCATTTAATAAATAACTTAATGAGTTATTCCTTCATTTAATAAATAACTTAATGAGTTATACTTAACTAAAATTTGATGAGCCAATTTGTCAAACATTTTTTTTTACTTTTTTACAATAACATTAGGATTGATATAAAAGTAATTAAAAAAATCAACTTCAAAAAAAATAATTAAATCAAAATAATGAAATAATATATTTTTATATACATGAATTTAAAGAAACAAAACTTTATTAATAGTAGGTATGAACAGATTAGGAACCTACAACTATTTTTTTAATTCGGCCAACATTTTTGTTTTTGTTAATATTGCGTTTTTTTATAGGTGATATATTTGATAGGTGTTTTTTTTAAATGAGCCAACATTTAACGTCCAACCCAAAAAAATGTAGGCTCCTAATTTGTTTCGTACCTACTTTTAATATCGTTTTGTTAGTTTAATTAATGTGTATATAAAAAAAAAATCATAATTTTGAGTTAATATTTTTAAAGTCCATTACATTTTTATCCTTTTTTATTTCGTAATTTTATTTAATGATAATTTAATTTATGTTGCACATGAGGTGCACTAGAATTAAACAAAGGTTTTGAGATGTTTTCCCTTTATACCACATCCGTAGCTCGTATCAATAAGCTAGGCACACTTACACGTATAAGTCCATTTCTTGAAAACTACTAAACCGATTTTGATGAAACTTGCACTGTTCCCTAAGTTGAAGTAAATGTAAGCCAATAAAAAAGTCACAATGTAATTAATAGTTTTGGAGAAACGCCTGGAAAAAGTACATACACCGATAAATATATATATACATATATATTTGTTTGTAAGCTCATACGTGAATATATTGTAGTTTCAATAATATTACATACATACGAGTCGACATAATAACCTCCTTTTTTGAAGTCGATTAAAAGAGGAATCCGCAGCCTAGGAAATTCTAGCGAAGTATTTGAACATAAACGCTTTCTGGGAACGGTTCTAATTATCTGCATAAAATTTTGTAGTTAAATAATGTTTTGCTATTCAATACTATCTAGATTTTTTTCCAAGACACCGAGTAAATCTTGGTCCCCCTGTTATTTACTTTTTATATTGAGTATTCTTAGACAAATTCCATTTTTAATTCTACTCAAATTGTAATTATTTTGCAGAAATAGTTTTGCGGTTTTAGAATAAAGTTTACTTAGGCTTGTTTTAAGTTTATAATAAAATTATAATTGAGCTACAAAATAACAAACTTACATAAAACTTCTATAAATTTTAAAATGTTAATTACGCTTTAATGTAACCTATTTTGTTACGTACGTTAAAAGATATTAATAAAAATTAAAATCCACGTTCAGAGAACTTCCATTAAAAACAATAAACGATCAAAAATGTTAGATATTAATTTGATATACATTTTAACTGAAATAAAATACCTACGTAGCGTATTTGAAAACTATAAAAATGAAGACACTCATTAGTAAAAAGGAAATTGCAGCTTCCACAGGGAAAATCTAAAATAAGGTCAGAGGGTACCTAGCAATTTCCTTGAGGTTTTTTGTCTTGCCTTTAATTTCTATAATTATTATGGCAATAATTAGCTTGATAGAACACTTACGATTATGTAAAATATGCCAATGTCATGTAAGTATATTACATTTTTGAAGTGAAACTTCTTATGCGACTTCCAAGCGTTAAATGTTAAACGTTTAACGCACATTATCGGTCTCTCCTCATTGTGTGAGCTAGAGCGAGAGAGTAAATGTCGGTGTGTATGTATATTGCAAACTGTTTAAATAAAATAGAAAATGTCTTTTAAAATGAAGTTTCACTTGTATCGTGTGTGAATCGCACACACACCTTTTTTTTAATGGAATCAGCCTTTATAATATTAAACTAGATAGTTAAGCATAATATCTCACCTTTCTTAAAAATGTTTCATTGCATGTTTGAGCAGTTCCTTTCCAATGATAATGACGAAACCTTACATTGCCTAGTAATTTCGTTCCACGTAAAATAGACACATCGTAGACAATACGTCGTATATTGAGTATATCAGTACGTTTCTTATATTTATTAAGTTTTCGTCTACGCACTATGCGCTCATCGGGTTCTGAGTATTCACCAGTGCTCGTGAGTCCTTCCTCAGCTGCCCAAGCACTCAAGACGCTTTCTATGAAACTGAAGAGTTGCTGCACATTTGGTTCTAATTTACTATGAATATACAGATAAGGTGAAATAGTTTTTTTTGGGATTACTGCCTTTTCTTCGGGTTCTTCTTCGGGCTGTGCAACAACATCATGGTAAGGGCAACTGTGAATTTTATGATGGTGATGATGATGATGATGATGGTGCTTTATTTTTCGTATTGGCTCAATAAGCTCTAAGTTACCCCCGCTTTCTCCTTTGTCTGCAGTCTCTCCGCCACTAGAGTGTGAATCCCCGCTGCGTACTCTTCGTGCTTTGGGTCGACCGTTTGACTTCAATGCTGCTAACGCTCCCGCGGCCAGACAGCAATGGTGTGCAACGCAGCAGAAATGTGCATCTCCTTTTCTAAGTCCCGTATGAGCTTTGTGGCAAAACGAAATATCAGGTATGCGCGCTCCTAATGCGGCTAAGTGTGCTCGATCAGCGCAAACTTGCATAAGCAGGTTTTCACCAAAATGTACAGTTTTATGTCTACGGCGTCGAAGGTTCATCATTGTTTCACTGCCAGAGAGCGAGGGTGGAGCGGAGGCTGAGGCGGGTTTGGCACGAGGCTCGGCCGCACGCGCACATCTGGGCGGCGGCGCTCGATGCGTCTCCACCATCATTGGCGAGGAGCGGCGTCAGCGGCCGGTGCGCGAGCGTCACCTCATTACGATCCTCACTAATTGGTCTATCGCTTGTTTCTGCCTGCTCACTCTTAAATTTCTTATCGACTTACATTTCACGTAATGAATAAGTCTTGAACACATTAAAAATCATTTTTATTTTTATTAAAAATTAAAACAAGATTATTTACTATTATTATTCCAGTTCTTTATCATAAGCACTGTGATATCCATTATATAGCTAATAGTGATCATAATAACACAACAATGTTATTTATTGAATATACTATGTATTTTTTAATTACTTGAAAGTCACCTTACAAGAGATATATTTTATAGTTAACAAAAATAATTGCTTTTGCATATATATTATTAGTTATTGTACAAAATCAAATTGAGTATATATAGGAATTTTTAGTTTAGTTGTTTGAACGATTATAATATCCCTAATAAAAAAAAAATTATATAAATAGCCAGTTATAATATTCCGACTGATAATGCCTGCGGATGAAAGCGCTTGTTACGCGATTGACCTTAACAGGCTGTCACAACTATTTTAGAAAAAGTTTTTCGATATGCCGCGTATAAATAAACTTAAAATGCTGTTTTTTTTTAATTTTGGTAACAGTCCCAATAAGGTTTTTAGGAGAGAAAAAATACGGAAAATTTGTAAATTTTGGGTAAATTGAAATGTTTTTTTCTATTGGATTTATTAATGAAATCTAGGCAATGGCTCACGATTCAAACAATTGTTTTTTTTTATCGTTATAGGTTTGATGCAGTGGACACAATCTCACCTGATGTTAAGTGACGATATGGCCCAAGATGATAACACGCCAAACCTAGTGGAAGACTGGCTCCCAATGGTGCTTGGCGACAGATTTTCAACTTGAGGGTGGTAGCTAGTCAGGCGGGCATTAGAAAAAGCCCTATCATCATGCTATGGTTTTCTCACGATGTTTTCCTTCACCGGAAGCTCAGGCTCATTGCAGGGATTCGAACTAACGTCAATCGACGCAAGGTCATACACGCTACCACTGAAGCAATGATGTGCTTGGACATAATTCTTATTTCGTTTTGATCGTTATGATCATATAAAAGCATTCAGGGAATAAAATTGGGATAGTGGTGCTGTGGTCCCGTTATTAACTATTGGAACGAGCAGAACAAGGTCTTCCGGCTAGTACTTATATAAAAATTGCTCTATTTTAAATTTGCCAAATTGTATTTTGCACAATATACAGACTTAGAGAGAAGGCTTGAAGTAATTTTTAATGGAATTTGTACAAATTTACTTCTCCAAGTATATTTTATAAGTTGATTGACTATTACTCGTTAACTTCTAATGCCTACTTAACTCTGATAGTATGTTTACTTCATTATATATACTACTACCATGTTTTTTTCACATATCCAATAATAACCATTTTGCTGGCAGCTCAATATTTCGTAAACGACTGCCTGAATCGAAAAATGGTATTCACTCAATATTTTTGAACGACCTATCCAACGACATCGCACACGATAGGATAGACGAGATAAAATATTTATTCCTACTTTACGTGTGTGTAGAACAACCTAAACATTTTTTTGAAGATTTTATTTTACCACTTTGTTGGCGTGATTAATATGTATACCAGTATCAAATTAGAGCTTTCTAGTACTAAGAATCTCTGAGCTAACCCGCGGATAGACAGACGGACAAACCGAAACTATAAGGGTTCCTTGTTGACTTCTCAACCCTATAAAAGGATGTAGGTATTATGTGATAAACTCCAACACCATTTGACCGACCACCATGACAACTGTAGATAAGTACTTTTCATGAAGAAAGTTTGTATGCCATCCATTTTGATATTAACGTGAATAAAGCCGCACGCACAGCTAGTATAATATACATATTATTAAGAACACTTCAAAATCAAAATAAAAAAATACTTTATTCAATTTAGGACTTAAGAAGGAACTTATGAACGTCAAACCCTACTACCGGTTCGGAAAACATCCCAGTCATCGAGAAGAACCGGTAAGAAACTCGAAAGGACTTATTATTTTTTCCCAACTCTATAAATAATATTTACAGTCAATAATCATATTATCATATCAATAGTTTAGTGAATGCATAGAAAGGAAACTACTCCCAGACATCACTATCATTCACATAATGTACCACCCTATAATAAATAACCTATTGACAGTAAAACCAGCTTGACATGGTCCTTGAACTCATTGTCTGGCAAATAAGTAATGTGCATCGGGACCTTATTATAGTACCTAACACTATTACCTAAAATACTTTTGTTAGTCTTACTGAGTCTAAAATACGGTGAGACTAATGTCTATTTCTAGTATTAAAACTGTGCTGGTCTTTGAAAAAATCAAGCATGTCAAAGTTTTACGAAAGAAAAACCCGCTTTTGTAAAATTAATGTGGTGTCTACCCAGCTGTTAAACCCCACAGCAAAATACCGTAAGACATTATGCTATGGAAGTAAGCGAAGTAGACTAACTTAGCAGTGGCAATATCTGTTAACTGGCGAATTTGACGTACTGCGAATGCAGCAGGACTTGATATTTCCGCCAAAGTTTTAATGTTAACTAGGACCCGACTGTAATTTTGAATCAAGCGTAATATTCAAGAAGACAGTATTATCAACTAAGTTTACTAAATTCCCTTCTATCTTGATATGACTATCAACACGCCCAACATTGAGCAAAGCAAATCTCACATTTGGTTTTATTTGCATTTAGTAGTAAATTATTTAGAGCAAGGCATTCAGAAATTTTAACTAAAATATTATTTAATTGCCTAACCTCAGGAATCTATTCTTTCTACTTTGAAGATAAGTGAAGAGAAGCAAAAATGGTCCCAAAATCGAGCCCTGAGGTCTGTACCGGCGGTCTGTTAAATAAGAACTTAGCAGGTCGAGAGAAGTTGCACTCACACCATGAAGTTTCAGCTTAAGTATAAGCGTACTGTGGGCAAAGCAGTCGAAAGCCTTTGAGAGATAAAAAAAAATCAATTGCATCCTGTGACTCCTACCAGCTCCTAAATATACGACTTAGCAACGTTGCACCAGCGTCAGTGGTGGATTTTGATTTCGTAAATCCATACTGCCGACATCTAAAATCTCTAGTGCATTGAAATATTCTACTAGCTTCTTAAACATCTTACTAATCGAAGGAAATACAGAAATTGGTCAATAATTTTCAAGATTACTTCTACGACCTGATTTAAACAGAGGAAATACTTTACTAACTTTCATTAGATTAGGGACAGTTCCTGTTTCTATGCACTGATTAAAATATATTAGCAAGATATGGTGAAATATTGACAATTAAGGACTGAACTAATATTCCTGACATGCTAAACAGTTTTGGTCTGATTACTACATTTAATACATTTATTTCTTAAAAATATCGCTTTTGCAGATACACAAAAACGTTTTTTTTTTAAATAATATCTAACTTTAGCATAAAATGAATGTACGATTGTAAACACTGGCAACTGAAAAGTGTGGTATATCAAATTTCATCTTATCAGGCTTAAGCCAGGTTTCTGTGAAACATAATATTTCTAGTCTCTCTCTATCTAACAATAATTCTATATCTAAAATTTTTCCGGAGAAGCGATTGATGTTTTCATTGTATACTGTTATGTTACCCTGCTCCTTTGTCATATTTACTGGTTTAAAAAAATTATCGCAGTATCATTAGTCGAATTATATGATACTGCTGAGTCACATTTATACTTTTTAGGAACGTACATCCTTTCCCGAGTTAATGTAAAATTATTAATAAACTTATTAATATCAAAAAATACAAATTTGTCACTAAGACGACATGTCAGATTGTATATGCAATTATTTAACATATTAATGTTATTATTATTATTTTTTAGGGAAAAGCACACAACGTAATGTTCCCAACATACAATTTTTCAGATGACTTAATTAAATCATGTTTGTTACATCTAAACTGTTCCCTATTAAAATGACAATATTGTAATTCCTATCTAAGTCGGTGTTCAAAAACTTATCTATTATTTGGCTCTAAGTGGCACCTAGCATACAATAACTAATAATGTTGTCCTTTAAATTCTGTAACAACATCAATTCCATGCCTTTATCGATTGTGTCATTAAAACTATAGTTTTTTTACAGTACTGACATCAGTACGCCTATGCAACAGTGTATTATGACTGAGAATGTTAAAATATACAATTTTGAAGCAACAATGCCTCAGTGCTACCATAGTGCGTCGATCGACGTGACTTAGATCCTTACACTGAGCCTGAACTTTCGATGAATGAAAACGTGATGAAACCGTAGCATAATAGTAGTTCATTTTCTAATGCCCGCGTGCTAGCTACCACCCTTGTAGAAAATCTGTCACCTATAGGTGTATTCCGGCAGCTACACTGGAGAGCCAGTTTCCGCACTAGGCTATACTTGATATCGGATAAGATTGTGGCCAAACGCTAATACCTATAAAAAAATTATATTATGAAACGATGTATCTTTTTGTAGTTTCGTAGCGTTTTAATTACGCTAATAGCTAGCGCGAACTTTTCAAGTGAAGTAGGGCGTGACGCACAACGACAAAGCGACATCGTTTGCCCACCATATTACAGTAATACATATGTATTTAAATACTTAAATACACTTTAAAAAAATATTTCACTTATTTAACCAGTTTATGTATTAGATTACCTAGTAGAATAATATTATATGTTACATTCGCTAATGTGTTATATGAAACATTAATTTAAAACACGTGTTAGAATGACTATTGAATTACTTTGGTATGAATCGATACTTTCTTATTAAACTATTTTAAATCGATTTGTCAACGAAGGTAAAATCTGTTAGCGAAGCGATAAAATAATGATAATGTATAAAAGAAAACGGCAATAGCGTTTAAAAGGAAAACTATGACAGCTAAGTAGCCTTCACAAGTTAACGAGTAATCGTCGACTAACTTATAAAATGTACTTAGAGAAGTAATTTCGTACAAAATCCATTGAAAATTACTTAAAGCCCTATTCTAGGGAACTAGGGAACCCTATATTGCGCGTGGCCGGACATGCACTTGGTAATCTTTTTATAAATAAGAATACTCCATTTACTGTAATATTCCATTATACAACTTTCCTAGCAAACAGCGCTATCCGTGTGTTATTTTATGAGGCACCTACATGTGTAAGTTACATAAATTCTGTGTTATGTTAAAAAAAGGGCCTTTGTACTGCATGTAGGTGATAAAATTTATACACGTTCAAAAATTATACAAATATGACAATACACTACACACAACTATACAATTACCTATATAAAAGTTTAATGCGAGTTTACGTACTACATAGTTATTTCCTCCTTGTTATTAGTATTCCTTGATACTGTTTTTTTTACTCAATATTTGTTGATATAATGGATCACCTGTTATTTGAATTTTGGTAACATATCAACAATATTTTAATAAAATGTACGCTCGATACTATGTTATGTACAATCTTTTATAATACTTATGAAAAATTGGTAAGGAATTACATTTTCCTCGTCCGGTATTCGGATTATATTTCCATTACTTTCAAGGGGCAGTATTATTTGAGTTTTAGGTATAAGCGAAAATAAACTACTGGAGTTAAATAATTTTTATATCGATATACTAGATGCCCAGTAAAGTGCAAAAAGATGAAAGAATTTTTACCAATTTACAATTTTACCAATTAATACTAAATACTCATGAATTTATTTATAATTATAATTTTAATATTATGAAGAGATATAATAAGTGAATATATTCGTAGAAGGTAATCGGCGGAGCTACTGATTGAATTATAAAATCATTTCACTAATAGTAAGCCACATCCTGTAGGTTATATTTACATTTTATTACATGCTAAATTAAATTAACGCGTATAAAGTCGTGGGCGATTGCTATTTGTATATAAAGTATAGAATGATTATTATTATTAGTATGTATTTTATATTAAGTAGGTATAAAGTCCTAAAATTATAGTAATTCATTATATTTGCTGCTTTGCATTATTCACAAGAGTGGAAGTTGACTGTAAGAAATGCCTTGTGGTATATGACCTTTGTGTAAAAACTTTAGTGCAATAAAATATTTATATCTATATAATTGGAGAGAGATATTTCAGAAAACAAATTAGAAGATAGATCAATGAAACTAAAATACACCTATACATATCACCCTATTAATAATGACTACCTAATTGTTTTTTCTTTATTATTAACATTAGGTACACGGTATTGTTAAAGAAATCGATCTGTTAAAATTTTAGAGTAGAAGAAAATAAAGGTATCATATATATCTAAAATGTTTTATTTATTTTCTATTAGCCATTCTTGTCCCTTTATTAAAAAAGCAGTGTAGTTTCGATACTAAAGAAGTTGAATTATTTTGAAGTTGAAGTTCATTTATTTTTATTTTATATTAAGGAAATATTAACTGTGTTATAATTTATCATTTCTACACTATATGTAAATGCTACATTCAATAAATTACGAATATCTTTATATTACATTATTAATTTTCTTCTACATCAACTGTGGGCAGTGAAAAGTAGCACTTAGTTGACTGACCATGATTTTTTTACCACTGTTTGATATAATATTCATTATCGTATTAATAGCCATTTAGATATGCAGGTTATTTTTATAAGGAGCATAGTTCAAAATGTAAAAAGCAATATAACAATAATCAATTCTAAAGTAAATTGTATGATGACTGCCAATTTGCTTTTCACAATTACTTAATTAAAGGATTTCCTAAATAAATAAACAACTTAACGTAGCTTTGTCGTACTTACGTTTCCATTTTTACATTTAAGTTATTTATAGATAATTCTTACGTTCCAGGAAGTTAAATTCGGTGAGTGTGTCATTTAAATATGTTATCCCTGCTAATGTATTATGTTTACATGTCACGTAAATTCTAGTGACAACCAGGGAGTAATACAATTATTTATACCGTATTCCCTGTACGAGAGAAAATTAAATTAATGCTGAGAATTGAAAATGTAATATTTTTAGTCGCTTCGCTATCATATTGCGATCGTTTTTATCCTGTTTTTAAATGAAACGTCAATTCATTGCGCGTCAACATTTCATTCTCTTATATGTTATTACTTGTCATTTTTATGAGAAAAACATTTAACGTAGATAAATGATTGTGGTTCATGAATGTTTACAACATACATGAAACATTATTGTGTACTGATATTTATCTATTAATTACTGAACACTAACACTATTTAACGTACCTACGCGAGTTAGCGATCGAAAATGCATCGACAATGATACATTAAGCAATTATGCATACAGAATGAGTGACGACAAGTGTTTGGATGTTTCCACCGAAGAACCCTGCATTGCGCAAAACAATAATTGGCCTTAAATAAAAATAACTAATATGGCCTTAAATAAAAATAACAACGAAAAACGTGACCCTTCATCGGACTTGTACCTGTTATTAATTTTATTCACTGTAATAATTCGATAAAAATTTAAATCAAAACAACTGAATTTGTACGAACATCATTACTTTTATAATCGCTCAAACAAACGTTATGTTTATAAATTCAACTTTGAAAATTTATAACTTTTAATGCACACATAGTCGATATTGATAATTTTTCAATCACTATTAATAAAGATTTATCATCAGACAAAGACACTTCAATTTTATTTTAATCGAAAAGATAAACCTGTTCCGAATCCCCGCGAGGTAAGGCGTACATATTATCACAATTGCACATAATAGAACCCAGAATGAATACTCAATACAACCGGCGAAGACGGCCTCTTACACATAAGACTATGTGTAATTAAGTAGTGAAGCGAGTTAATAAATAAATAAGTTTTTTTTAGTTACATAATCCAGCACTGGTCACACACTGAGCCGTTCCAACGCCCTAGCGGCCCTCACAGCGACTGGATCCAACACGCGTCGACGGAGGGTGGTCGCGATCGTCGAACTTCGTTATGATTCGGAACGAAACGATCGTAAGTCCTCGGGCGCTTTCGGAGCAAGCGCGCCTGAAGGCGGGCGGCGCCCGTGTGCTCCGCTTTACCCGCCTACTGTACACTATAAAAATCTACCATTTACATTTTTTTATGTAACAATAATTCATACATTTGCTAGATGCTACAAACAGTAGCGTATTAATAATCAGTCATTTGGATATAATAAAACTACTACATTTTTATACAAGGAATAATAATATAAATAGGTAACGATTTCCTTTTAAAATAACTGCTTGATAATTATTCGGTTCTATCATAAAATGTAATTATAAAATGATAATTTAAACTTACTAATTTAACAGTAATTATTAAAATTCCCGACTCCTGTGTTAAACTTTTTCCTAATTTAACTTATTCGTTTAATTAGTCAAACCACTTATAGAATCCGATTTTAGAATTAAAATTTATATTATTTGAATAAAGAGTAAATCTTAAGAAGCAAAATCTTAACCGAAATAATTAAACACAGGGTTATGTCGATTATTCATTTTACTAAGAATACAAAGTAATGTAGAAATTTCTTATATTATTGCAATATCATTTTATAGTGGTAATACAGCATGCACAGATGCTTAGAAAACGTTTGAATATTTTATTTACTGTAAATTCAAACTACCTACTTTACAACTTAAACGAAGGAGGCAGTTTCACTCAGTACCGCTTTAAACTAATTAGAGTAAAACATAGCAAAACGTTATCGCGCGCCTGTCACGCTTCGTTACCTAGTTTTCCCAAGCAGAAAATATTCTTGCCGTCTATGTATTACGATGAACAAGCAAAAAGTCATAAAATATGCTTTCGTACGCATACCCAACTGGCGGGGTAAATGCACTCTCTCTGACTTATTTACTTTCTTCAGAGATTAGTGGGGGAACAGAATTATTCATCGATATAAATTTAATATCGTTAATTTATTACAACGCTGTATAACGAGTACTACTGTTAGTGATAGCAGTCTATCATTGTAATAGTTGATGTTTTCTGTGCACTAATTTATAGAAACGAACGCAGCAATTTCTATTTCTTGAGTGAAGATATTTAAGTACTAATGCATTTTTTTTTCGATCAGACTATACTGTCATCCATAAGGCCCCAGAGGCTACAGACGGCTTTTATAGCTTCTTCGAGCTTGGGTACTAAGCATGTTCAATATAAAATGTATTGAAAAATTAATTATGGATTTTACTAATTTAATCTATAATACAGTGAATATAATATTATATATTATATTAGTTTATTGCCAAGTGTAAGCAATGATGGCTCAGTGGTAGGGTTTAAGGACATCGTGTCGATCGACGTGGCTTGGAATCCCTGCAATGAGCCCGAGCTTTTGGTGAAGGAAAACATCGTGATGAAACTATAGCATGTAGGTAGGGCTTTTCAAATCTCCACCTAGCTAGCTACCGCCCTCAAGGTGAAAATCGCCAAGCACCTATAGGTGTTACGGCAGCTGCACTAGAGAGCCAGTTCTCCCAATAGGCTTAGCGTTTTACCATCTTGGGCCACATGGTCATTTAACATCAGGTGAGATTGTATTGTATTGCCAAAGGATAAACCAACAAAAAAAATAAAAAAAAATAAAAATTACTATGGGCTAATATGAAAATACCGGTAATAAAAGTTATAGCAAACGGAGTACAATTAAAACGAGAAAATGCGATAAATAACGACCATCACTTACTGAGCTGTTGTAAAGAATAGATGTTCCATCTAATCTATTATAATTTAGTACATCTTTTATTTTATTCTTGCCGAGTTGATTCCTGATAGTAAAGAATTATTACCCTTAATTATTATTATCAAAGCGAATTATTTGAGATTTATAACACAATCTCCTCCTAAATATGTCTTATTCAGTTCTTCGTTATTCCATTGTTTTAAAATTATAACTCTTTATAGTTACGTCAACCTAGTTTTTTTCCACAGATTTTATTTAAAGGGGCTAGGTATATCCAAGATGTATACTGAAAGAAGGTCTTGGGTTAAGTTTTGACAAAACAATTTTTTGGATAGTAGACTTTAACGAAAAAAGGACACACGATTATAATATTTTAAATATAACAACATACTTTATAAATTACTATTGAGATTTAATTAAAAAGAAAATTACCCTAATAAAATGGAATACAAATCCATCAAATATTATGTAAATATCAATATAAGTTTTAATTATTTTGGGTTACGAGCGTTGCATGTCACAAGCCCAAGTGTCCACTTTATGTCTAAATTGCGTAAATAGTAGAATCTCTCAAAGGAATTTTACGACTGTAAGTGTACAATAAATTTATGTTTATCTAGATAGTACCACGTGAACGATGTTAGAACATTTTACATCTGCCAAAAATATGGTCTCCACCATAGATTTAGTATAAATCTCTAAAGAGTTGTTCTCTTTGATTTAACATCAAATGTTTAAATTTTTTTTAAAGTTATTCAAAAAAAGAAAAAGTTCCCTACTTTTTTATATGACGTTATTATTTCAGCATGTTGTGATCTGTCTTTCTATATAATAATCTGCACATAAACTCATCCTTAAAAAAACAAACATCTCGTTACCATCGTCAGTCATATTAAAATCCTTAGTCAAAAACTCTCCATAACTTCTTAATGTAAAATTTAAATATTTTCAAAGATCAGACAGTTCCATAGCCCCAAAAACAATACCTACATCTGTATTTTCATTATCAATATGTGCTCTTTAGGAAGAATCCAATTCTATCATCTCGTTTTCGATGTGGCTCCGATCCGATTTACATTTCTTTGTATTTTATTTACAAGCCACGAAATATACGTATATTTTTTACATTTATTCAAATATATTGTTTTTTTTATCTGTTTCTTAAAAAGGGTACCATAATCCTATTGATTACGTATATGATCCCAGCAGAAAGCGGAATATTATGTATAAATATTATTCTAGGCAAGATAACAAAGGTATACCTTCACTAAAGTGAAATGGTTTATTCTAAGGCAGTTCACTAGCTACATAAATATTAAATCTCCTAAGTCAACTATGTACTCTTAGCAACTGATTACTTGACCCTGTAAATGAAGTTTCCTTAAATGGAAACTTGAAAGGCCTGTTTGTGTTACACATATTATATTTTAGGTTACACATATTAGGTTGTTAGAAACAGTGATTTAAAATTTACATGTTGAAGGCATCCCATTATCCGACATTGCTTAGTTTAAGCCCGTATCATATTAATCCTCTGTCAAGGCACTTCTCATTAAGTTTATTTTTAAATCTCTATTTCATAGGATTATTTAATAGAAAGCTACGTTATTTTGGTCGTTCCTTAAGCGTGAATAATTGACTTGGCTCTAAGGAATGTCGAAATACTATAACGCGTTATACTAATCTAAAAATTAAATTAAGTAATATCCGAAAAAACCTGTTGCTGGAAAAATAACAAAGTCATGTTCAGTGAATTGTGACATGGTAAAAACGCGTCATATACATTTAATAAAAACATGGTACTACTTATTGATATGAAAATATAATATTCTATCATTCGTCTAAGTCCTACGTAAAAATAATAAAACATTCCGTTCGTAATACCTTCATAATATCTTTCTAATGCGCAAAAGATGTTACATGTCTTTTCTTTTGAACTTCATTGAGTCGTCCTGACATTTGTGATCTCTTTATTTTATTTTTATATACAAAACATGTTGTTTTAAAATTATTTTGAAGCAAATAGTATGATTTCTTGAAATATATACATCTAATATAAATATATATATATATATGAAATATATATATCTATCATAAAGAAATGTGATCCCGAACTTACGTTTTAAATTTGGCATAGGTTCCGCAATATTTATTCAGCATTCCGCAATAATTATTCAGCAGTGACAATGACGCTTATATACATACTTATATATCGTTTATAAGAACTTTGAATCATAGAAACTGAATTATTTTTCATTATTAACACGATTCTATTATTATATTTTTATTAACTCGCTTTCTTGTTTCTCTGTTTTCTGTTCGATACAAAATTAGCTATTGATTTTTAAGTAACTTCACGATGAGCGAGACTTGAAACTAGAAACGTAGCTCAGAATTGGGTGACGATGCGAAAACAATTCGTTTTCTTGTACGTCGGTATACGGATTAAAAAATATAAAATAGTTAAAAAAAGGGAGGGGATGCATGCAACACATAATAAAAACAGGAGTTTAGGTAATAGCTGTCGTTGAGAAAACTCTTGTTATTGCGTGAAATATTTTATAATTTATAATTCGTTTATAAAAAAATCTATATAAAAAAATAATTAATACATTTTTGTTCATATAGGAATCGAACTTACATAATCAAAGTAGTAAAGTTACTTCCATGATGCTTTTGAAAATTACATTTTATTTCGTATTTCGCAACAACGATTCAAATAAACATATATCATCATAAGAAGTTATTTCAACTTCTTATTTCACGTATATATATTAGCTTACTATTTTGACAAAAAATGTCAACTACCGCAAACAATTTTACGAGTGATCAATCAATTGGCTAACAAAATGTCATTATACCTCCCTCGCCCCCAGGGTCGGACAACGTACCCCCACTAGTCCTGTTTCACAATATTACAGAATGTGTCACCTTTTACTTCGACCTAAGGTCTCGTTTCTCGTTATACGATAAACAATAATAATTCATTGTGTACATAACTTTCCGTTTATCTACTCCTGACATCTCTTGGCATCAGCAATATGTTACCAGCGTTAATAAAATATATACATATTTATATACACAATGCAGAGTAACGATCACGTTAAAAATAAGTGGTAAGCAGAGAAACTCGATGAATCATCAATTCGCTTCTCCGGCTGAACATCGTCATTAGTTTTATTAAGCGCGAAACTATAAATTTACTTGTTTGAAATTTTGATTAACGGTGTGATTATGCTTCCGTGAATAAACATAATTAATTCTATATTACGGTATTATTACAATAATTAACGAAATTACATTTTTTCATTAATTAATACAGGAGGCAACTATTATTTGTATATTATGTATCTTATATATAAATAAACGCATCACGCAAAAACTACTTGATAAATTTTGATCATTTTGTTTTGTTCTACCCCTTGAATACGTGGTCGTAATTAAAAAAAAATTACGATATTTTCATTTAATAATTTAGAAACAAGTATTAAAGTTTTAAGAAATGACGATTTCTTCTGTCGTCCACGCGAGCGAAGACGCTGGCACAACTTGTATTTGATATAGCCAAAGTATGAGATGTAACATTCTATTAGGAGTTATAAAATACATTTACATTAATATTATCACACTAATAAAATAACGCGATACAGTTTTATATTAGTACAACGTAATAAGGGGATGCACATCTTCAAGTATTTTTTTATTAGTAGCCTTTGATAGATGTCTAACCAGCGACTTCAGTGCTTTTACTAAAAGACAACTTGACAGCTGGACCACAGAGGCGTTCTTTACGACCTATACAATTTATTTAGTTATTTAATATATATTTAAAAAACTACTTAATAACTACATGTAAAACTATAAATACGATATTGGTACCTGACATTAAAAGATTTTTTTTAATTACATTTATCTATAGCTGTACTTCGCACGAAGTTTTTGAGGGATCTTGATCATGTTGTAGTTAATATTTTAAGGGGTCATAGGGGGTAATAGGGTCAAGTTCATTGACCCTATATTATATAATAGTGATAACATTTTGCGTGATCTAGTTTGGTTATTGTGAATACGTGAAGTGGTTTATAAATATAAAATAGAAGCATGCAGTTTGAAAAAGTTTCCCAAAAAACTCCCTAAATACTTCTAACAAGGCAGCCTCCATTTTGTTAGACCCCACTTTGAAGTTTAGTAAATACTATGAAGGTGTAAAAACATTGACACGGGCAAATGTTTCTGCGGCGCCAAAACAAAAAAAGAAAAATAACTTGTACTTGTTTTGTATTCATTTATAACAATTTATGTTTTCGTTTATCCTTCAAACTAATAAGTTTTAATAATTTAGAAAACTAAAAACACGCTTTAACCTCGCGTTAACATTTCGTTACAAAGCCGAATCTATTTGAATTGTCAAAACGAATCATATGAGCCTAAACTCGAGGTAAACTTACTAGTACCCACTGATGTGTTCCACTATTCCTGGCTCCATTATCAGTTAAGCTCCAAGATACCAAATTAGAGTGTTGTTATCAGAACTACATATACATACAATGTTTTATTATGATACGATAATTAGAAGTAAGTTAAAATTTACTTCTAAGTTTTTATTACATTGTTACTTAGTTACTCGTACAAGTGAAGCTAATATAAGCGTGTTAAAAATAACTACAGCGTTTTCCAAACCGAATGGCAAAATTATAGTAATTCTGATTCTAGATCGTTTGTACCATTTTTGCTTTTCTTTTTTTTAATTAAGTAAATGGTTTCATAATAATGGAGTCTTATTGTGTATTATGAGAAGTCAAACCAAGATGAAACATATCCTAAAACACGAGTATTATTTTTATAATACATAGTAGACTAATTACAAATTGAGAATAGTTACTTATTTTATGACCGTATAATATTATCGTAATGAACATCACAGTTAAGAATATACAGTTGTTAAAACAAGTTTACTATTGATATAGAAACAAACATACTATGGGTACATAACATAATTATAAGACTTGTTAATATCAAATCAGAGTACAAATTAAATAATAATTATACACATTTTGTAAACAAATCAGACATATATCGTTTTATTACCGCGTACCCTTAATTCGGTGTAGATAATTGAGCAAGGTATATAGCGCAGACGCGAGCCTTTTACTAGCCCCGCGTCCATCTGGCGCCCTCTGCAATTTATCGACACTACACGTTATGTATTGTATGACGTAGAGCTTGATGCGTCATCCAAGTTGGCGACAGCGCAACCTCGGTACGGCTACCTTACAATCAATTACTAAAAGCACCGAGCGCAGGCACGCCACCTAGATTATAATTTAATATCGAAGGTATGACTGACGCATATTTAAAGCAAAATCGTTACTGCCTTTATTACATTGAGAGTGGAATGTTATATTAAACAGTTTCAATGTACCTTTTTCCGAATAAAATTTAATATTACGCTACTAAATACTTTGATCAATTGATATTGGTTATGTATATTCTATTTACAGAGAACAATATTATTATAATTAGAAATGAATATATCAAAAAAGCTAGAAAGCAGCACAAGTAACAGAGAAGTTGAGAAGTAATAGGTTAGCGAGGAATAAGTCATGAGGAAAGATAAGTATGAAGGTGAACGGACATTGGAGTAGAGGAAGACCATAAAACGTATGGATGGATTTCGTGAGGAATTATATGTATTATTAGCAGAGAGGGTATTCTACGGTTAAGAATAAACTAACTACCGTAAAAATAAGAGGATTGTAGTACCAAAACGGATCTTAAACGTGTTCGGACATGTTTCAGTAACGTATTCAGCTTTATTCAGATACCTCCGACTACTATCGGATCTCTCATATAAATACAACGGACATCCGAAGATACGCATTGTCCGGTTGAAGCTGTAAAAGCCGTTTGAGGCTTCAGGACCCTTATGGCTAACAGTAAAGTGAGTTCGAAAAAAAAAGAAGATACGCATTCTCGCTTGGACAGTCGAACAGTTTACATCGTCTAGTCATCATTCGTACTGCGTGAATTATATTTGTAGTCCATGAATTATATTCGTGGTAGTCAGAACATTTGTCATATAAGATCAGACATGGTTCTTCTAACGAGACGAGAGTTCATTTCTAACAGTATATATAAGGTGTGACCACTGAGATGACAGCTGATAGAGAAGACTGGGAGAGGAATAAACGTTGGGCCGACACCATTAAGCGTGGGAAAGAGAAAGAAGATGAGAAGAATCACAGATTGAAATGTGTATTTTCATTTATTTGGTATAATTACATTGAGTGATTATTGAAACTGTACTAATAACCATACTATTGACTTTGCTATTGACCTGCATTATTAGCTGGGAGTGATAGCGCTCTGTGACCGCACGCATTATATAAGCGGGCAAAGAAAAACTTAAAGGGGCATACTCGTTTGAACAATCGGATAATTCGTAATACATGACTCGTAAAGTATATAATAAAGCTGAATTTAGTACTTCCACGCAGATATATTTTGAAATATAAATAGATTACAAGGTATATTTTTATTAGTGCTTACTCAGATACAATAATACTAACCACAAGCTACTAATCCCAAACGCAGTTTTTTCACGCAAATCTGTAACGAATTTGAACTAGCTACTAATTATTTAGTCCCGATGCAATTTGAATCCGATCATTTATAATATAATTAATGGATAATAACTTTGTTAAATTGATCATAAATTTATTTTATTGATTATTCATAAAAATAAATGAAAATATATATGAATTCATGTAAATACCTAACTGTTATACCTGAATATATTGTATTTTTAGTATAATTCTCGGTTAGTATTTATGAACTCCTATTAAAGCGTTTTCAGTCACGTTGTAGAAACGTGAATGTGCACAAAGCGACACATTATTATTATTGAATTTCCGATCTAATAATACTTGCCTTTTTCTAAATTATTCTTCCGTATGAAACGTTAAAGCTAGCTACAAAACCTTATAGAAAATTGTAAATATAATTTAGTAGATAATATGGCAGAAGTTATGCAAACAGACCACAAAATATGTAGGTAAGAAGAAGTTCTTCTAAAGTAAGAGTGACTATTTCTCAAAGCATCATGTCTAACGTAATAGGTACTTGTCTCTCCTCTCGACATGTGAAGATCAAGTTAAGTTGGTATTTATTCTCTCTTCTTCTTGTTTTAATTTAATGGCAAATGTTTATCCACAAATCTGCCAACGCCACGTCAATAGAATATTTGTCTAATTATTCTTGTAATTTTCAAACAAACCTCTAACAAGATGGCGGCTACGTTCTTAAAACTGTCCAGACAGTTTCTGTGACAACTTAAAATGCATGTTCTAGGCTATTATATGCAACTCACTATAGATGTGCCACAATAACCAAACTACATCACGTAAAATACTACCAAAATTTCAGATAATAGAGCCAAATGTCATAAGTTCAAAGAATTACAACAAAAACGACTACACAAAAAATCAAGATCCCGTCAAAAATCCTATCTAAGAGTAAATACCTAATTGTCTGAACAAGCAGTGAGGTAATTATATAGCTACATAAGTAGTCATACCTGCGACTGTTTAGCCATATCCCGTTTACTACCAAGGTAGTTTAAAAGATAAAAATAATGTCAATGAAAAGGATTCTATCGAATTGCTTAAAGTATTTTTATAATATTTTAACGTGTATTTAATGAGGTAGGGCACAGAGAAATGTCTTTTTTTCTTTCTTTTTTTATAATATCTCGTCAAATTGACGGTACTGTCTCTGGTGGTGATCCTACCCGAATAACCTTGTGTTGTGCGCCTGCAGTGAGTAGGGTTTCGAGAACTTCTTGGTGTAGGGTAGTCCAAAGTCGGCAACGTGCTCGTAATTTCTATGGTATTACAAGCGTCCATAGGTACGGCAGCCACTTACCATCAGGCAGGCCGTATGCTTGTTTGCCACTTTAGTTGTATAAAACAAAACTTGTTGATGTTTTGATCAAAAAAACATCGCAACTTTATTGCATTAAATTTCAAATAGACTGTGTCCTTGGTTCCTGTTTCATGTCCATGATCTCTATTTTAATGACTTTTATTTTTTTTTTTTTTTCAGAAAAAAACTTTTTATTTGGCTGGAATAAATCCATATAACTGTCTGAATTGACTTTCGTGTCATACACGTTAAAACATCTCTATAAAACAGAGTTTTATTACAGAATTTTGTTTAACTGGCTGTGGTGTAAATAAGCTGTATATAATGATGAAGTAAAACATAATAGCATAAGGTATCTTTAAGTGGAAAAGCTTTATATATAATCGACTATTGTATTGCTATAACATAAATCAGAACAATATAACACGCTGCTTTTAGAGAAGTACTCGTATATTTATTTGGGACGTGTTTAGAAGGCCCTTGTTTTTATGGCGCCGACCTTAATGATACTAGGAAAGTACCTAACATGTGGGATATAGAGTGCTTGCCCAGATACAATAAAATGTTTAGGGGTTTAGAAGATATCTCACTATAATTTGTTGTTATTATAACTGAAAAGAAAACCAAGGAATATTATCAGTCGTCTTCTGAATCAGATATTTACCTAAGTTTTAGCTTATTTAATTAAATTTCAAGAAACCTAAAGAATCAATTTTGTACCTTAAGTCGCGTCTTACCTTTATAATGATATACAAAGCATATTATACAACAATTTGTTCAAATATTCAATATACCACACTTACCTTAGTGATGAGATTCAGAGCAAATTTACAAAATATTATGTCATAGAAAAATTAAGAAATATAATTAGCCCTCTGCTCAAACAGATATTTAACGAAGATCGATTTAGAGTATTAAATACTAATTGAATTAAATTATTACAAAATTTCTAAACGAACAACTTTGTACCTAAAGTCGCCAATAACCTATATTAATGATATACAAAAAAAACTGCATATATTATTATCTAACAATTTATTCAAATAATTAATCTACTGCACTTACCTCAGGGATGATAATTCAGAGCAAAACAAAATTTCACTTACCTGTAACAAAAATTAAAATAAATTAATGTATATAACTTTGTGCATAAATATTTACAAGCCCGAGTGCTTATTGTTATTAGAACAGTGTACATAAAATTGATTAACCATTAATTGAAAAATAACGTTTTGGGAATTTTATTTAAATTTAGATTAAATTCTAACTCGGTTAAAATAAAATGAGTAGGTACCGATTTAAAATACATAATAGTTTAGAAGAAATTTACACAAAGTTATTAAAATCACAATGCTATTTAAGAATTTATGTATTTTAAAAATTAAACAATATACCTAAGTTTTAATATCGTACAGTATACGAATACAATGTGTATTGTGTCCTAATTGTTCCTATAAAAAGAAGTACTGTTAGTTTATGGCCATCTAAAAGCTTTTCCAGGGCGCGGCTTTTATATTACCTGCAATATATAACCTGTCTTCAACGTAATACATGTTTCCTGAGGAAATACGTCATGTTGAGCTATTTTACCCGTTATTTATTCGGTAATCCGTGAAAATTTTCTTACATTTTTTGTCTGGCTCGTGATACTCGTATCTTGTAATAAATAACATATAATCAATAATAGACGCCATTATATATCTTATAAATGCGAAATCCATTACAAACCGTGTTGACGTTGATTTTAGGCTAATATCAACATATTATACCGACATTTTTTTATACTAGAAAGGTCGCAAACAGGCGTACGACCCGCCAGATGGTAAGCGGCTACCGTAACCTATGAACGCCAGCAATACCATAGGTATCACAAGCACGTTGCCGTCCTTGAACCCCCCTACCTCAAGGAGCTATGGAAGCCCTACTCACCGCAGAAACACAACACTAGGTCATTTGGCTGCAATCTTCTGTAGGGTGGAGGTATTCCACCAGTCGGGCCACCTCAATTAGAGATTCCAAAGAAATTTCTCTACGCCCTACCTCTTAGACATACATACAATCTATTTATTGTTACATATTAATTGGGTAATTATTTAAGGCATTGGGTTCTTCAAAACTAATTGGTTGTGGTTTAAAATATGCAGTGATTGTGGTAGTTTTATCAAATAACACAATAAATTAATTTAAAAAAAAACAACAGTAATTAAATGAACTTTAAAAGTTATTACCACAAGAAAACTAACTACAAAAGATACTTTAGACAACGTCGCAGAAACACTTTCTTTTTCAAAAGCAGCAGTTACAGTCGCTCTCACTAGAATTAAATATATTATTTGTCAGTCTAGGATTTGCAGACCATTTATAACTTAAGATATAGATAACGACTGAACATGCTACAAGTACCACGTAGATTTGATTTGTAAACCTGTTTCTGTTAAATTCTCATAAAGTATTTCATTTATTTATCGAACAAATTATTCAATATAAAAATATTTTGATTATTTTCGGAATTAGGCTTAAGTATTTCTGTTAAGAAAAGTAAAATATGTGTCTTTAAAAAATGATACTCTAGGGACGATTTAGAATTAAAAATTAACGATTTATCATTACAAGTAGTTGGTCATATTAAGTATTTAGGGGTATGGTTAGATATAGGACTTAGATGGACTAAGCATACTAGAGATCTAAAATTAGATTACAAAGATTTTTAAACATATTTAAATTTTAACGGGTCCTTGTTGAGGTATTCATCCCCAATTTTTAAGAAAGTTATGTATAAGAATTATACGCAGTCGTCTAGATTACGCCAGTCTATTATACGATAATAGTTGTAAAAGTAATTTATAAAAACTAGATAAAATACAAAATCGATGTATGGAAATAATAGGAGGTTTTATAAAAAGGACCCCTCCTATTCATGTTATGGAATCGGAACTCTATCTTCCACCATTATTTGTGCGTAAGTGCTTTTTGGCAGGAAAATACTGGCTAAAGTTAAAATCTGTAGACCACTTTATAATCAATTATTTTGATAAAATTGTCAGTTATGATGAACACGCATAACTGGGAACGATAGAAATAAACATTAATAGTGTCTTTACATGATGAATTAAAAGCAATCAGAATTACATGTTCCAAGCAATTAGAAATGTTTTCTTTAGGAGAGTGGGTAAGTTATCTTGATTTACATAACGTACTGAAGCCCAATATTAACATATTAGATAAAACAAAAATACATTATAACCCACATACTTTAAAAGTAAAGTGCTGGAAATTTCTCAATGGTATATATCCCGATTTTTATTCATTATTTACAGATGGGTCTAAACTAGAAAAAAATAGTGGTGCAGTATTTTTACACATACAAACTCTTATTCACCTCAAATTAAGAATTACAAGTAAAATTACTATAATGCATACAGAAATGATCGCTATTATGGAAGTATAATATATCATTACATAGAGGATAAAATTTATAAGTTTGTAATATACACCGATTCCAAAAGTGCAATTCAACATACAATTAGATGTAATTTACCAAACTTTCGTGGCATTCCTTTGGCTTACTTGATTATTAAGTTAATTATTGTAATTCAACGTAAGTGTATTGTAATACAGTGGGTGCCTTCTCATATTGGATTAGAAGGTAATGAAAAGGTTGATAGATTAACTAAACAGGCTATCGAAGAAGGTATTTTATTTGATTGTCTACCAACATATAAAACATATATCAACTTATAAAAACATATAAAGCTGACTTCAAAAGAAATTGCATCAACATATGGTCCGAATACTTCAACGTAAGATCATTAACAAATGGCATTTGGTATAAGACTATCCAACTATTTCTGGGTTTTGTCCCATGGTTCGAAAATTCTGATATGAGACACATGATTATCCTGGCTATGAGAATTAAACAAATTTAATTTTTTAATGAAAAGAAGATAAACACCAAGATGTCAGATTTGTGATTTAGAAGGCTCAAAGGTGACAAATATTTAAGTAAAACTCAAAATGTAGGTGTATGTAACGAAATGTGGGCTTACCCAACAACGGAAAAGGCCAAATCAATTTATGAATCAGTAGACGTTGGTGTTAGGGCGAGAAGCTGATTGTATGCCTATCATATTTCTTTGTATAATTTTGTTTCAATTGTTTTTTTTTAATTGTGACGTGTTAAATGGATTACGGTGGCGTGTTCTCTTTAGAGAAACCCTCAATAAAAATAAAGATTAAAAAAAAAAACATATTAATATAATAACGGTTAGATAATGGAAGAATAGGTGCATAAAGTAAATTCGTCAGTATTTGACAAATAATATAAGCTCAAATTAACTTAAAAACGAAATAGATAAATTATTGTAAGTTTTGCTTATTGTTACATTACATAGAAGGGACTATCGGATTTAAAAAAAATTGCTGGAAGTAAATAATATATACATCGGAAAATAATATATTTAAAAATTAATAATAAATTGTTTTAAACTAGCTGGTCCGGCAGACGTTGCTCTGCCTTGACCAATAGTTATTAACTCGATCCTAGTGCCACCTATCCTGAACTTTTGAGATTGTAACGAACAAAACAAAATAAGAATTATGCATCCCATAGTTCGAAAGGTAAATTATGGTTAAGAATTCATAAAGAAAAATAGAAAAAGAAATTACAGGTTTAAAAAAACTTCTTTCCACAATATTAAAAAAAAAATAGGTCTAGCGATTTCAAATGATGCGCTTTATTTATATAGATTAGTGTTATTGTCCATGAAACTAGTTTGTTTGTGGGACGAAGAAATTAATTGTGTAAATTAGCTTGTGCAAATCGGAAAACACACAGGACGGGACGACTCGAACACTGAAAGAGGAGATCAATATAAACTCGACCCTGACATAATTTACAGTGGCCGTGCCTTCGCAGTCGTGGTTCGCTACCTCGTTCAAGAATAAATATCGGGCCGTCCCGACCTATTGCGTTAAAATTAAGAGGGTTTGGGGCTGTGTCGAAAAAACGAGTCAACATATTTGCATTTCAAGGTAGACCGTCAAGAAAATACGAATATGTTTGAAATTTTATTTTCCAGTCCTTAATTTTCATAAGTCCTTGTAGTTTTGAATATATTAAAGCCATACCTTGTTTTAGTTCATGTTAACTATATATAAATTTATATTTTTATGTGGAACACATAGCTTGCACACATGTAAAAAAAAATACAACAACATATTTCCTATTACTCGGTTCCCACGTTTCATATAAATGGCACAAGTTTAAATCTTTACCGTATTTTTTTAGAGATACATAAGTAATACCTTTGCTTATACTCCACATCAGCCATAGTTTATCAGCGTGATGAAACTACATGATACAAATAAAGGACATATATAATGTTTAAAGAATGGTGATGGTTTATTCTGGAATTGTACAGCTGTAGCGCTTAGAATGTGAAACTACTGTAAGTGTTAATGGTATGAATACCTCCACCTTACAGAAGATCGCAGCCAAATAACCTAGTGTTGTGTTCCTGCGTTGAGTAGGATTTCCAGATCTCTTTGAGGTAGCGGGTTCAAGGCCGGCAACGCGCTAGTCATACCTATGGTATTACAAGCGTCCACAGGCTAAGGTACCCGCTTACCATCAGACGGGCCTTATTCTTGTTTGCCAACTATGTTGTATAATATATATGTATAATTCTGCCAAACCTAAAAAGGATATAGCGTTATAGTAAATATTTATTATTATTATTTACAAAAATATGTAGCCATGCTGCAAGGCTTCAGTTTTTCAATTATAATTTCTGTTATGAAGAAAACTGACAGGTTGTATATATTTTATGTGTATATATTATATTTCTATAACATGTAAAATTCTATAATATGTATGTTAAATCAAAGGAATATGTAATAAGAATATGAAAGTTATAAAGTTCGTTATAATACAATACCTTTAATAAAACAGCATTCTTAGATTTGATAGCCCCCATACAAGTTACAGTACCAACATCGTCGTGTACGACTTGCAGTATCTTCATTAACTTTTCACATTTAAATTATTAACAATAATTCTATAAATATGTCCAACATTTGAATTAGTATATTTTGCAAACAAAGAAGTTATAGCGAAACTTCTTATAAAAATCTAATAATTAGCATAACATTGAACACTCTAAGAATGGCAATAACTACTTCAACATTTAAAGTTTTAAGAGATTACTTCAAGGTTAACGTTTATTATTAAGACGAAATATCACAGGTGGATTAAGCGATATACAGGCAGGAACTCTACTTAGTAGTAACATTTAATTTATCATAATTATCAGGTTATAACTTCTATTGTCTTATATATAACAGAATAATAATTTCAATAATTCACTCGTAGGTACGTAGGCCTTCAAATTGACTTCACTTCGAGACGCGGGATATGTTTATATTATACGTATGATCACAAGAAAATTTCATAGATTCTTATGGATATAAATCTGTTAGTTTTAGAAATGAACATTGAGGCGACCCTCAGCAGGAACACCGCGAGACTTCTTTGTCCTTGTACTCGATAGTAAAAGCTTTGTATTTACACAAACAAAACGTCTCAGTTTTCTGTTCAATGTTCTCTTTCGCGACATTCGATACGTCTATTTCGAAACAAACTTATACGTGCCGTACCGACGATTCGTTTTAACTAATGAATAACATTATTTATAAACTGCAAAAATATAACCTCAAAATAATAATTTTAATGTTACGTTCTGGGTACGAATGCAGAAGCTCGAGGCGCAGCAAATCGAGTGGCCTACCGTGTCGCGCAGACTCCGCCGACACTTCCCGATGTTACACGAACTATCCCAGACCTCGAGCTGGGACATTATTTCACTGTTTTACATACTACATACCTGACAAAGTAACTCTAAGGATATAAGGTAAATCTCTTTATGAAATTCTAAGGTTTGTGAGTATGTTTGTGTTCGAAGGTATGAAATTTTCGTCAAATTATGAGTGTATATTATACAGAAGTCATCTGAAAACGGATAACAATTAAAGAATTCCTTAATGTGTATTTGTCATTGTCATCAATATTCAGAATCGATTTAAAAATATGTAAGATGTTTAGGATATTATCATCGATTGTAAAACAACATTTAAAACTTTAAACCGGGGGATTTTGTATTACATTTTTTATATTATCTCAATAAAAATCTGATCTAAGTCTTATGGTATGAGTAACAGTAAATGGCAAGAACGACAGCAGATGTTGAGAAATGTATACCTACAAATATTATGATGAATATATCTGGGTAACTTGTACAGTGTCCCCATTGTCCCCATATACAACGTCCTAAAAGGTAACGTGGTGATGGTGTTTATGTATATGGTGATAGCGAAGAAGTCGACTACTAGCATACTACTATACCATAAAATGTACTTACGATTACATATCATTATTGTTCAGGGAGAAAAATATAAATGATAAAAATAATACACAAAATACTGTTTAAAAATAAATGAGTAAAATTAGGGACCAAATATAGAAACTATATGAGGATTAGGTACGACTGTAAGGTGCCACTAATACTAAAATACTCAAAGCCGTTCTACTTAAGAACAATAAAAAGTTTTATGTGATTTAAGTTAGGGTTTTGCCACAAACATACTTGATGAGTCGATGTGGTTTAAGATGGTAGCGTGCTCGCTGTACAAAGGAAACTTTCTAGGTAATTTTCAACTTCAAAACGGCGGTTACCACAAGAATAGGTTCTACCGTCATGTTATCGTTGTATAACGATGTGATCCTCCAGAGAAAGCCCAGACTTATTGTAGAATTAGAACCCACTTCATTTGGCACGGCGTATAAATAAGTTACCAGTATATTATGGTTTCGCATCAATAACACATAAATTTTCAAAATTGGTTATTTATATCATAACGTACACGTGAATATGGTTACATTATGGATACAACTAATGCAGCCTCATTAAACGGCATTTTGCATGGCTCTTAGATTCAATGTATATTGCTAATGATAAATATTTTCTTAATCAAATTTGGGAAATGTATTCACAACAGAATACTATTCCGAATATATACGTATGTAGACGACATACGTACCCTGCGTATTAAAAAAGGTTGCATATACAAGTTTATCTCAAGTATGCATCAGGACGTATTGATAAAATTTCACGCAAGTATAATTAATAATACACTGTGACGCTTACTTTTTTTTTTCGAACTAACTATACTGTTAGCCTTAGGGGCCCTGGAGCCTTTACGGCTTTTACAGCTGCTTAAGCCCGGTAAAGCTGTAAAAGCCGTAAAGGCTCCAGGGCCCCTCAGGCTAACAGTGTAGTCAGTTCGAAAAAAAAAAAAAGCTTTACCGGGCTTGGGTCGAGCGCTTAAGGCACTCAGCCGCGAAAGCTTTGCAACAACATCCGAGGGTGCCAAAGTGGCCGAACCTCGGCTCGGACTGTTGCGCGTATGCAAATAAGTCGCGATCTGACTAATTCCCTATCATTTGATCTAAACTAACTATACATATATATATATATATGTTTCTTCCCCCTGGGAGGAGGGAAGGAACATGTTAGTGTTCTGTAAATTTTTGTCTAAACTAACTAGGCAAAAAAAGAAATTAATGTAGAGTCACTGTATCGCGCGAGCGGCTGCTTGGCTCAAGGGGTCCATACCGATAGATCGGACCTAGGCTTGAGTTGTCGCAGAGGAGGGCGGTCGTGGCGGGTATTACAATAAGAAGTAGTACCTAGTTATTAGACACAAATAGTGACTGGTGTAACGGTAGAGTAGAGTATGTGATACAACGATTATTTTGGTAATATTTAATGTAACCCTGAATCGACATTTATGTACAAGACAATTTTATCAAAAAACAAAACTAACTTCAATTATTTTGGGGAGTTCCCTTAAGTATCTTTGAAGTTGAAGGTCTAATGCCAATGAAATTAAAATACAACCACTCTTAAAGTACCCCCTTTACAATGAAGAAAGAACCATCTACATCGGTTAATAAACAAAGAAGTTATGGCTAAACACACATAAAAAAATATACATTCGAATTGGAAACCTCCTGCTTTTTTTGAAGTCGGTTAAAAATAGGTTTACGTGTTGGTTAATCAGAATAATTTAGGTAATGCTTATAGTCATGAGAAAACATATTTCGTAAAATTGTTAGACTTATTCACTTAATAGTAAAAGTAAATAAAGATGACATTTACCTCACTTGAAGTCAGATAGCAGATACGGGAATCAGTGCTATCTATTGAAGCCTGTTGAACGATGCCATAGCGTGTTGACTCGCGATCACTTGTGTATTCAGAGCGTATGCTGTCTTGCCGATCGAATACACCCCTGTAATACAGTCTTGATGTTTACTTTCTATTAAGTTTTCAACAACCATGATATATAATGCTACACATAATTTATAAGTGGCGAGGGCTCATATTAGAAGCAATAAGATTTTCGTAGTGGTAGTGTTTCCCGGTCAGTGTGTTCCTTCTTTCCTACAATATGGAGTTCTTCAAACATAACGTGAAGAGACATTTGAGAGGGTAGGCTTGACACAAATAAATATGTATAAAGCCAGGTTTTCAATAATATTTTAGAAAATATACTCCTTTCGCCAATGAAACCCATATTTTCAAATGACATATTTTAAATTGAATTATTATAATTAAAAATTCTAATTTAATGATATTATATTTTACTTTACATGTTTAATTCCGAATAAAGTTTAATAATTAACAGATATATCATATTCACTATAATTGCAATGTGGTTAAATAATAAGAATGAATCTATCAAAGGCATACTGTTCGATTCAATTTCCAAGAGTTCTGACAGACAGTTCATAATACGAATTTCATAGGAATCTGATAAGTATCATCCATTGTTGACAGAATTGAAACTGGTAATAATTTCTGTATCTCTGAGATTTATACAGTTATATATATATCTAATAATATATCTTTCTTAGTAAACATTATTTTTCTCTTATCTTAGAAATGAATAATCAGTGTTCTTGTAACATTTATATTTATTATTTAGACGTCTTTGTTTTCTGAATAATAATACCTGTCAATTTCATGTAATATTTGTAAGCAGCTCTTATAGCATATCGACAAATTCCTAATTAATTATGGTCTATATGAAAGAGAAATTATACATGTATAGATTTTTAAAATCGATTAGAGTATTCTTTGATTAATAAATTTATAAACTCGTGTTATTATTAAATTCCCATCTATTTTAAATCACGCGTTACATTTTTATATTATAAAGTCCTTTTTTATTTTTTATATAATTAACGTTTGTCCACCAACCTGATATATTAGTACTGGAAAATAAGATTAATAATTCATTGCGATGTACTGGGTTATGTAATAGCATACTTGATTTTCCGACATCTGCGGAAGCAAGGATGCTATACAAATTGGTTATTACGGGCATTAGAAAATGTCGAATTTGAAGATACTTAGTTTTAGAAAGTTTGTTTATTGTATTATGAACAGTTTTTTTTGTGACATTTATTGGGATGACATGGTCACTGATTGACCAAACCCTAACGAAAATAAAGAGTGAAAAAAACGTTTGGCCATAATTTCATCTGATGCTAAGTAACGATATGGCCCAAGATGACAACACGTTAAGTCTTCTGGCAAAACTGGCTCTCAAGTGCAGCTGTCGGAACACACCTATAGGTGCTTGGCGATAGGTTTTCAACTGGAGAGTGGTAGCTAGCTAGGCGAGTATTAAAAATTACCCTACCACTATGCTATGATTTCAACACCATGTTTTCCTTTACTAAAAGCTCGGATTCAGTTCCATCACTGATTCTAAAATATCAACTATTACAATCTTATATTGGACAGTTATTGCTTGCCTTTGTTCAAAACTATCAGCCCTGTTGCTTCGATAGCCGGAGTCATTAAGGCTTCCTTCATGGCGTAAACTGGGCAGAGAGTCCCAAGGGGAGCGACGAGGCCCTGGCGGTGGAGCACCTCGCCAGCCGTCTGAGTGGCGGTACCAAGCCGCCCGAGCCGACTCGCCGATGCAAGACGCGCAACGAGATGCGCTCACAAAACTGTTGTAATTACTTAATATTATGTCGCTGATACTGCAATATGTTCTATGTCAAAAGACTCGGTCTCAATTATTAATTGCAAAATATCCCACATTTGTCCGATCAATAAATAAAATAGATCTTTCAAAAGTACAGTACCTACAGTAAACAAATACAAAATAATTGACTATTATACTGAAACTAATTTAAAACAAACATTTACGTCTGCCCCACCGGAATACATTTAAGTCAACAGTTCTTATCGTAAATCGCATTGCTTTGTAATTGTCAATGAATTTAAAAATGTCTGCTTCATAGTTTCTATATAGTAGTATCATTCGAATAATTTAATTAATTATTAAATTAATTTATTATAGTAAACGCTTTAAATAGTATTTATTTAACGTAAATATACTTAAATGCAAAAAAAAAACTAATATTTTGTTTAAAATCTCAATACTTAATAACATATCATCATATATAGTTTTACTATAATGCAATAAAAAATTAAAACCAGTTACATATTTAAAAATAAAACATTGATAGATCTAATACTAAGTATATAGTATATTCCACTGATATATACGATAAAAAAAACGAAAGTAGATTATATTTCTTTGTTATCCGTACTATCTTCGTTAATTTCTCATACTACAATATACGTAATACTCAACTCAATATTACTTACAAGTCACTAGGAAAGGGATTAGGGGTCACGGGATTGTAGTAATGTATTTTATATAGTACGTACGGTAGTAAGTAGCTATTCAAAAAATTACTTGCCTCGCGAAAGGTTAATTCTACCTCAGGACTTTACCCAGGGGTATTAACGTTGAGAAAAACGGTATCTACATTAATAGCTCCGGTACACGATCGATAAGTAACCATACTTTCGCTTGAACGCCTCTTGTGGTTAATTTTTTCAAAGGTATTATATCTTTGATTCTATGAGACATTATTATGGAGTCTTACGGATTAAACAGTTTTTACTATTATTTAAAAAACAAATGAAATATATTACATTAAAATCTATTAATGTTATATTATATTATACTGGAACATAAAATAAGTGATAAAAACGCAATCAGGTACATGTATAAATAAAAGTATGATTGTTAAAAAAAGTACATATTAATAAAAAAAATATAAACAAAAGTAAATATTAATTTTTATATTTCAAATAAACATAAAAAACATTTGGTGGGTAATACTGTTGTTTGCATGTATTTAATGATATTTTATTAATATACACAGTTTGACAACGTTTGATGAAGATAATTGATTATTTATTAAATCAATATGAACAGATATTACATTTAGAGGCAGAGGCGTATATAAATATATTTTTTACCATTTTGATAGATGCTCAGTGGTATAAATATATGCCATAATTATTTGACTTATAACGTAGATACACGTACGAAAATTTAAGTAAAACTGATGAGATGATCGTAATAAACCATTTGGGAAAAAAATACTGTTAAAAGTATTTAAAAGCACAGAAGACCCCGTCCCGGTAGGTTTTATAATGAAATTGGGAAAAATAAATTCAATATACTTAAGGGAGTATTACGAAGTCTGTCTTTTTATACTTTAGAAGAGTTTTTAAAGCGTCGCCAGATGAACATAATTGACATTTTAGCCTAAGGCTTCTAAATTATCTTCCTTTCCTTAGCTGTCTTGTTGTTAGGCGATATTTCTTTCTTGAATTACCTACTCTTTGTTCAAAAATCTTATAAAGAATAAAGTTTTAATTAGTTACTATTTTACGCAATTTACTACATGTAGGTATTCGATTGGTAAACTTATATAGATATACGAGTACATATCTTATAGTTTGGAACTACAACTCTGTCAAACGTTCAAATGGCTTGGCTGTAACTTTTTTATACTATGTATATATATATCCGATTACGAATAATTTCTTTAATGCGACATTGACGTTGTCATAACAAAGGGAACATATCTTGTCGCGTATGTGCCAGCAATTATTAGAAGTTAATGTAGTTGATCATAACTCTGTGATCACGTATTCTATACGAACTTATGGATCTAGTCAAATACACATTATTAGAGTTTTTTAACATCATAGGTTTAGCGTTGTGGCCACAATCTCACCTGATCTTAATTGACGATTAGGCCCAAGATTATAACACGCTAAGCCTAGTGGGAACTGGCTCTGAAGTGCAACTGCCGGAACACACTTGTTGGTGCTTTGCGAAAGATTTTCAACTTGAGGGTGATAGCTAGCCAGGCAAGCTTAGAAAAAGCCCTACCACCATGCGATGGTTTCCTCAAGATTTTTTCCTTCACTGAAAGCTCATGCTCATTACAGAGATTCGAACTTACGTCAAATGACACGATGTCTATTCACGCTACCACTGAGCCATCATTGGTTCATTGTTATTTATTTATCTATATATTTATAACACCACCACACAACCAAATCAAGGAACTAAAGATTGACGGCCATATCAAACTATTGCGTTAGTCTAACGATTAGTTAGTAGTAGTTAGTTAGTTTATGTTCTTTAATAGGTAAGCGGTGATAATTCCTAAAGTTTGATTTGGATAATGCCAATTTTATTGATGTTGAAGTCTCATGAAATAGATTTGGATTTAATATTTACGTTACCACAAGGTAAAAAATAACAGTTTTATGGTTTCAATATTTTAAAAGTGGTTGACAACGCAGAGCTATTGAGCTTACCTCGATTGGTGATCACTTAGGTATCCTTGGTCACGATCTCTTACGCGATCTCTATAATAGACAAAAGGGTTATAGAATATAATATAATTATATCAAATTAGAAAGAAATAATAATACTGTATCAACTTGGGTTTTCAGAAAACTATGGTTATGTCCTTTTTTCGAAATAACTTCGAAGGAACCTGTACTTTTACAGCTTCGCCGTACATATGGAGACTATAAAGTTCAAGCACTTGTATTTGGACGTTCATCGAAGTAAAATCTTTTTAGGTTCTTTCAATTAATAATAAGAATGTTAGTGCATTGATTTTCGATGATGAAACAGTTGTATTTCTGGTCATAAGTAAACTTTACCTATCGACGTTGTTACGTATTCCACGTTATGTTCTAGAAACGGTGTCTTAAGACTTATATCAAAATGATAATAAGTTTTAAAATACTGACTATTTTAAATAATAAATTAATATTTAATCTTCATTGCAAACTTTACAAATATAATAAACTACATCTGCCCGAGGCTCCGCTTGTGTTGACTACAGAATTATATCCTGATAATTTTCCTTTTAGATAAGAACCAAGTATTAAGAAGTAAAATAAATAAAATAAAAAACATTTTATCCCGTAGTTTTTGCGTAATACGCGCACAACGGGAAAACCTAATCATTTTATTCCACTATATATTAAAGTCCACAAGTACTTGGATGATGTTTTCCTTAGACAGAAAAGAATAACGTGCAACGAAAGAGCCCTGATACTCAATTTTGAGTAGAAAATTACTGTAGAAGATAAATTCAAGACTCTAAAAGCTAGGGGTGCTCAAACAGTCGATTGCGAGAGATTTCAAGTTGATTGCGGGAATTGTAGAAAAGTATTTCACCATGATATTGTCGCTTCGGCGATCACATATTCAACGACACATGTAATATATTTTTTAGTGTTATGTAGTGTTTACACATGTAATATAATTTTGGCATTTTATATTTGAAGAGCAATATCCGCTTTTAGAACAGCTCTTCAGTTAACAGTATTATTCGGATCTACTATATATTTGTGCTAGTCAGTATTTTCGTGCAAATAATGAACAAATATCGCAATTGGCTAACTAACAAACACCTATCATATTAGGTACTTGTTATTGGAACGCGGTAATTATGTGTCGTTCTACGAAAAGTACGCGATTAACATTAAAAAATTGTGATTAATGAGTTTCTGCCTTCACTTTGTACTTATTTAATTTTCATTCATTTCATAAACATTGTGCTGTCGTAGTAGTAGGTTCGTAGTGTATGTCTTGCTGCTTAAATATGATGTGATAGATGGCCGCCAATATATGTTTGAGCATCCTTCAGCTATGAGTAATATATTTCTTATGATATTCTCATCAACCCTTAAAGTTACTTAAGCATTTTCTACTGGTTACATTTTTGCATGGGTAAAATGGATAACTGCGCGCCCCAAAATACAAAACATTTGACCGCTATATTTTATATTTTGATGTTTTACCATAAATTACGAAGGTATAAATAGTTGCCGTAAGGGAGCGGAAATGAAAAACCCTCATTGTACACTTCGTCTTGGATATTCTGGAATTTTATATGTACATACAAATATAACATCTTTTGTGAATAAACTTATGTATGACGCACACACATACTTGTAATTACTGTTATTATTCTTATTCCAGTAATATTTATTGAGATCGCCTCAAACTACTAAAGCTCTCCGTTTACTCCTATATTAACCTTAATGTGATGCCGGATTTTTTTGGCAGAGAGCGACTGAACTGTAATATAAAACGTTTAGGTTTTATTGGATCGTATTCACACAAGAAGTACTTTAGCGTTTCGTCCACACTATCACAGAATCCACATAAGTACTGATGGAATAAAATAAACTTATACGTTGAGAAAATAACTGTTTGAAAACAACATTTTGAACTTTAAGTAGTTTAATTTTCTACGTGTATATTATTTACTATTATTATAAACTAGCTGTGCCCGCGGCTCCGTTCGCGTGGACTACAGAATGCCGTCGGTTGAGCGCACACGCGAATCGTGCTGCTCCCACTTAAACGACCGAAGACAAAAATACATCTTAAGAAGATATATATAATATATATAAGCTATCACAATTTTTTGTAGGTTTTTAAGATTTACAATTATGTAGAACATTAATTTGATATATCTCTTATGTTTTACTCAGCGTAAAGCGTAATAAACCATTTAAACGCCCCAAAAGCGTCTTTTTTCCTAATTGATTCACCCTTATCGTTACTGCTTATTTTGTATGTTACTTTATCTAACATAATATATAATATAACGTGGCCAGATAAAATACCTATAAATTAAAAAAATAAATAAATTGAATAAGTGGTTTTTGCGTGAAAAGAACATAAATGGACATAAAGAGAGAGTGACGATAAGTTTTATCAAATGTATAGAAGATAGGTAAAGTTTGTTTATTTGTCTCTGGAATTACTGACATGACTCTGTAAATCTCTTTAACTGATAAAAAGCTATTTTTTCTCTGTTACATTTTATTCTTATTAACATTTATATTTTAATCAACGCTAACGAAGTTGCAAGATGTTGCTAGTACGAATTATTTTTAAAATAAAAGTAATAATTATGAAAATAATTTATGTGAATTAATAATAAAAAAAAATATTACTTCATTATGTAGCAAACAGACAAGAATTCTATTTTTTAGTAGTCACTGCAGCATATAGCTCTGTAAAACTAATCCCAAAAATACCGCAGCCCTGAGGCCGATCAAAATAGGTTGCTACGCTTGAGGATTAACTTGGCAAGCGTCGTGTGCCAACATGTGTTCAGAACCACACAGTTTTAACCCAAGCCTGGTGAATCTGTAAAAGACGTAAGGTTCCAGGCTCCCTAAGGCTAACAGTATTGTCAGAATGAAAAAAAAAACACTGTTTTAACCGAAATAGAGTAGCTACAGCTGTTCTGTTTTGCAGTAGAAGTAGGTTTTTGCACCAGAAATAGGTGTTGTGCTACCTTGCATAGATTCTACCACACATTTATTTTTTCATAATAAAAGTTTGTCTATCTCATGTGATATGTCCAAACGTCGTAGCATAGATCATAAAGAAGACTAACTTATAAAAAAAAATTTTGTACTTTAATATAAAATCCAAATTATTTCTGTTTGCTATTATTATACTGTTTTTTAGTATTAAACAATGCTATATATTTACTAAATTAAGTTTTTTACTTAATATTAAATTATTATTAACCTAATTGAATAAATAATATATATATATATATATATATATATATATATATATATATATATATATATATTAAAAAACTGAAGTATTAGGTAGGTAGGTATTAGCTTTAAATACCTTTATGTTTTTAATTATCTGGGCTTTCTACTTACATATGTACAATACCAGTACTTTCTGAGCTCACTAATTGAGTTGTATAAAATCAATAGAGGCGAAGTAAGTCTGATGGACTAGTTGCTAATTCAAATAAAACTAATAAAGTTTAGTTAAATGTTTGTTTCACCCAAAGCTAGTAGTCAAAACCCTCCATAAAAGTCTATGGATACATGAAATTTATTTGAATTACCAAATTATCGGCCATACCTACATTGACGCCTTTGGTTTATGCGACTCAATTTTACCCTTTTTTATTTATTAGATGATCGAATATATAAAGATAGTTCCAACTTATCATTTCTATCTGTAAATTTAATTTATAATATGAATAATATATGTATTCAGTACTACCGAAACAACTTAGTCACCTTGAACATAGACTCCGGAAATATTCACACACTTTTATACACAGGAAAAAACAAATCTTACAAAAACTAAAAAATAAACTATATTTAATCAACTATAAAATTAAATGAACATTACTTTTTTTCTTAACATTCCGCTTTCCGAAACCATTTGGGCGAATTTCAGTTTAGGTTAGAAATATTAATCGCAATATATTTACTTAAGTTAAATGTAAATAAAGACAAACATACCTGGTATTGTGATCACTTAAATAGCCCCGTTCTCGATCACGCTCGCGTTCTCTCATTAACTCGTTCCGGTCACTGAAACAAACGATAAATAAATATTCAGTTAAAATTATTTTCATACATTATTTTATGTGTATATCATTTTCATTATTTTACATGATAATAGATTTAAGAGAATTAACAAAGTTTCCTCTAGTAATTAGAAGAGTTAATAATTACATTACAGTCCGTTAACACATACATCCGTCATTAACGGTTCGCTATTAATAGCGATGGTCGTAAGATACAATTGGAAAAATTAAAACAAATCATATCATAAATAACGATTCGTCGATGTGTGAATGAGCCCTTATCCAGCGTAATCGTGTGATTGCTAATATTTAATTTTTAAGCACGCCCAGGAAATTTATTTATTATATTAGTGTATTTATTCAATCGCATAGATTCCAACCGTTCTGCTTAACCAATGGATTTTAAAGTTATCTTGAGTAAAAAAATTATAAATTATTTTTTATAGTTGGATATGTATGATGCGGCGGTATTTTATTTATTAAAATTTCTATTATCACCATACAATTGGTGGACAACGACAGAATTTTTGTCAAATATTTTCAAAATTTTCTATAAAATAGACAGTGTAAACTCTATATAACGAAATTCTACTTAAAGAAGAACTCCTTAAAACGTAGAAATTACTACGGTTTGTTTGGTTTACATAGAAACTCTATGTAGAGCAATAAACACTTTTAATAACGAAACATCATTACTTAGACCCCTAAAATCATTGATTTTACATAACTTCAAACACATTTATAGACACAGAGACGTTAATATTTCGTATTTACAATGGGATTCTAAGAAATTTGTTCATTTATTTGCTGTAATTGCCTAGCTCGTGTTTTCTTAATGTACTTACCTACTATTTTCTTACTGCTATGCGTTGTCTTTACGTTATTATATTTTTAGTTGCGTTCAAACTTTTGAATTTAGTCATAATTAAAACCACGTACTTAGTTATTTATAAAATTACAACACAAATTATTGTATTATTTAAAAAAGGTACAAAGGTACTTATTTAAGTACACACTCTATATTGATTATATAACATACCCTGTTTCTTCAGTTTCGCTATATGGAGTTTATATTGTATTTTATATTATATGTAACTAAATACTGAACCTATAATATCCGTCACGATCAGAACGAGCGCTGTGCTGTCTCTCAACACCTAGCCGATGCGGCAGTGGTAACGTTGACGAACGGTTGCCACTGCCCGAGCACTGTGAAGCTGATCCTGTCACAAAAAAGGAAAAGATATATTAGACTTTCGGATTCCTGTTTCTAACACAAGCTGTTAGAATTCTGCTGGATGAAAAATGAATGTTTATTCTTTTATAAAGAAATATTTATAGCAGCCTGTTTATGTCTTGTTTTCAACCATTTATCAGTATTATTATAATACAAACTTGAATGTATAATGATTAATTGTACATCAATAAGTGTTTGTAACATTTATTTCAAGCTACACGATTTTTTCCGTAACCTTTTTACTAACCTTTACAGTTTTTTACGGTTTTATCATACATTTAAGGGTTAATCAACATTTTAACGGACAAAAACAGATCTCGAATACCGAAGTTTGTCTAATCTACACAAATAAATAAAATTGAAGTATCTGTTTGTAATGTCAAAATATTTAAATAAATGTAAAACAATTACTAAATGCATATAAAGTATGTATACAAATCAACACCGTCTAGGGATATTTCGAATAAAGTTCTTAAACTCTAAAAATCTTTTGAAGAAAGCTTATTTTGTAGACCTTTTTGGATGATTCCAAACATAAATTTGAAAAAATAAATTAAAAACGAAAGATTTTTGCGGCATAGTTTTAGTGAAGTTCAAAGGTTTCAATTTACCTAACATCGTTTTTGGTAATTTTTGGTGTCAAATTAAAGTTTTAAAACAAGTAAGCAGTTAATTTCGAATTTATGTCACTGTATGCATCATGCAACGGTACGTACCGTTTAACGAGATTAAATGTTAAGGTTAGTAGACATGCCGGGACTACTCAACAGAGTTTAGCTGAGGAGATTGAAAAAAATTAAACCGTGATATCAAGGTTATGGTCACCTTATCGTGCTACTGCGGGGAAGTGGCTAAAGGACACCCAGGCGACAAGTGCATAACCACCCGACGACAAGACCGATTTTTGCAAGTTTCCGCGAGAAGACAACCAAATGTTACGGCCATGCAGTGGGTTCAAAGGCTCCAGTCAGATCACCAGTTGCTTGTGACTGACTAAACTGTGAGGGGAAGACTGCATAAAGCTAACCTTCATACTTGTAGACCGCTTCGTACTCCAGCACTACGCTGAGTGATCTACGTGGACGAAGATTACAGTGGGCTCGTGAACATTTGCTCTGGGAAGATAACCAGTAGTCTGTAGTGCTGTTTAGCGATGAACCCCGATTCGCGAAAAGTACCTGTATGGCTAGTTCCTGGTCATGAGAGTCGTCTGCAGCACTCTCAGGAAGTCCATTCATACCACGGCGGTACAATATCCCACAGCAACACTTTGATAACATAATACAAAACATAAAAAACCGTTGCATGAGCGTTGTTAACGTCATGGGTACTTTTACTGCCTGCTGATTTTACGGATAATTGCAAAAATGGAATAATTCCGCTTTATTTTTCACTTTTTCTTGAAACACACATTTATCGTTAGTCTTAACATTATTTCAGTTTTCGTCTTTAAATTAAAAAAACTTTTTGTTTTATTCTGGTGTTAAGTCTGATAAATGGCCCTTATAAAAATATATAAGTTGTATGTTATAACAAATTTTGAGTAAATTGAGAAAATCCGAAATATCCCTATATACGATGTTGATGCGTTTATATACGGAATTTATTTATATACGGTACTATTAACAAAAAACAAATTTTTGTTTGTCTGTCTGTTTGTTCCAGCTAATCTCGGAAGCGGTGGAACTGAATGGCTGATTTTATAAGGAGTAACTTAGGCTACTTTTATTTTAGACTAGCTGCGTCCGCGGCTCCGCTTGCTCGCATTACAGAATCTAAAATCTGTCCAACCGTTTCGGAGATTAGCTGGAACAAACAAACAAAAATTTTTTTTTTGTTAAAAGAATCGTATATACATTTAAGCATATACATAAAGCTGTTATTTTGACATTACAAACAGATACCAATTTTATTATTTCTATAGTTAGTAGTATATATTGATCTATTGTAATCATGATGAAATGTTGAACTGAATTCATAAATGTTATATTTTATTAACTTGATTTAAGTTTTTACAACATATCAGATAACACTATAAAAATGATATCCTAATTATAAACTTTCTCAATTAATTTGTCTTTCTTAGACTTCGACTTTATGAAAATTGTGGACATACCGTTTAACGTCCTTCTTGTCCGTATTTTTAATTAAATCGGCACCAGAAATAAAGGTTATTGACATTCTCGTGTTTATTGATTGGGCTATAAGTAATTAGAACTTATAAAAAAATCAGTAAAAAGCAATCTTTAGGAACGAAGCGAGATTTTGACTCAACGGATTTGTAAAGAAAGGAAATTATTATAGTGGATCAGTAATAAAAATCTGCAAGAGATTCGTGGGTGATCATTTAAATACCATTGCCAGACGACGTTATTGTGCTTTACATATTTGAAAATCAGACAGGGTCCTCATTATTAATAACTCCGGAAGTCGGGCACTTAGGAAAAACTGAAAACAGTCCCAAGGTCCTTCGTCGGCACGCAACGCTTGACACTATGCACGACGAAAATGGTTGCGATTTCAATTTTGAGCCCCTTTTTTTGACGGAGCACTCCGAAAACCGTCCTGTTTGCGGGCGCGGGTGGCGTGGAACTCAAGCCTTAAATATTGATTTTTTTAATTAAGTCGGAAGAAATAGCACTGCTTTATCCGCGTACGCTGGCGTAATGGTTAGTGATAGCTAAATACAATAAATATTCTACAAAAATATTGCTTCTTGGTACATCTAAAAAAAAAAAAACAATTAGGTATTTTGTAACAAGCTTTTATTGAAAATTGAAAAGCGATTTATAAGCATTATTATTAGGCATGGCATATTAATTCTTACGAACGAAAGTTACTTCACCATCAAGGCAATTTTATGAAGATAAACTTTGGCCTTTATAGCATGTTATTTGGACGAATAGTTTGGGAGATAATGTAAAATTAAAATAATCCAACACTCGGCTCGGGTCTATGACTACAGTTGTAGTGGCACGAACGAGCCGTGTGAGTTGTGACGCATAACCCTGGCCGCCCAGTGAAAATATTGTCTATACTGAAGTATTGTAAATCATCAATCAGCGATTTCTTTTAAATTGCACGCGAGTGAAACCGAGGGACATAGCTAGCTGAATCATAAATTCTACAGATACTGGATTTCAACATTAGACGACAATTCTCTGAAATGAATAATACCCATCGATTATTTGCATGAATGGCTGAAGATATAAAGACTAATATGACAAGCGTCAGTAATCTTCTAAATCATGAAATTGAAGTTATGTGAAATGACAGAAAATGATGGAAAACTGGGTCTTATTGTATAGAAGTTACAATACGTAAAAAAATATGATGATATATACTAAAGGTAATGAAACCAAAAAGCTCATCAATAAAGTTAACAAATCGAATAACATCCAATTTAATTTCAAGTCATATAATAAAATGTACTTTGTTCATATTGAAAAACTTGATTTTTTTGTTTAATGTATCTTTATTTTTATACGTTAGTCGATATTGAAGTGTAAAATTAAAAACAACTACTTAGCCCGAGTGAAGCTGTAAAAGCCGTTTGAGGCTTCAGGGCCCTTATGGCTAACAGTATAGTCAGTTCGAAAAAAAAAAGCAACTACTTGTTAAATACGAAAATTAAAAAGAATATTATTTTATCTATTTTATTTAGATATTTTTATACTAGTATTTTATGCATACTATTATTAAATAAGTATATTTAAATGTTATCAATGTAATAATTATAGTCGCTAGCGACTAATACCATTTCGGTTTGTTTACACTGAAATTGTCAAAACATGTATAAACCAAAACAAAATTTATTATACAGATAACATATAACAATGGACATGAAAAAGTGAATAAATCCAAGTAAAAAAAAAACGTCAATTTTTTTGTGAACTGATAAACGAATTTACAACAAAGCTGCAAACAAAATCGTTAACATTAAGAAATAAATAATGTTATCACCTCTTTCTCTTATTGCGGCTTCCTTGAGGTGTCTCAAAGATTGGAGTATGGACTCTTGAGTCGGCCCTCAAGGAAAATAAAAAACAGGTATAAAATTAAAATTACATCAGGCTATTACTGGGGTAAGTGCATTAGGTAATGTTAAATTAGCAATAATTTATTTTGTTATTTATAAAGTGTTAAATGTATTTAACGTAAGCAAGATATTGTGCAATTTTATTTAGATAGTAAAATTTAAGGAATTTGTACAAATATACTTAGTTCAGTAATACTCACTTCGCCGAGGCGGATATGGACTTCGTTGATTGGGTGGTAAATTATCGTTGAATTCTATGAAAAAAAAGGTAGTTATATAACATGAATTTAAGTATTTATGTGCTAATGATTATTGCTGTTAAAGTAGTGTATTTGCTGTACTGTAGTTAGCAGAGACTCTTAAAAATACACACAAAGATACAATTGAAGGTTTAACCGACCAAAACTATCGTCTCCAATGAACTCGACTTGGCAGACACAAGTATTTCGGTTTATAAATAACTAGCTTACCTCCTGAGGCTTCACTTGATTAAACTACATATAATTGTTGATTATTTATTTATCATTAATAATTAAAAAACCTTTTTAAAAACAAGTTTTTCTCGTATTCTTCTCAGCAAACCCTTTCATATGATACCCATATCATAGGAGTGCATAAAAAATAAGTGGTCTGCCCTATTTGGGAGTACGCCATATTGGATTTAGAATAACGCCACTTAGCTAATCATGTATTATCATCTATACTAAACGTGTATGATAAAATTTCAGTTCAAACAGTTGAGGATAAATTATGTTGCAAATTTTGACCCATTCTAACGAGACAAATTAAATAAAAGATTGTAATAAATAATTAATCTTAACTGAGAAATATTATTTCCCATACAAACAATGCCACCTCCTTGCACACCCATCGGGGTAAAGTTTAGAAAAACGCTCGCTGAAAATGTGTGTGTGTTTCATTAGTTGTATCGATGAGTTTTTATTGTACTTGTATATACAATACATTACTTGTACAAAGTTTCAAATAGATCTAAACCGAAAAATATTTTTTTTTACATAAACTTTGCCACTCTCATCTCCTTAGGGGTTGAATTTCGAGGAAATCCTTCTTAAACGATACCTACTATAGTATAATGACAACATTTACTCCAAATTTCAAATTGATATCCTGATGATCAGTCAATCAGAATATTACCTATTATATATATTTTACGTACGTTATTAGTATTTCTTTATCAAATAATTTATATACTATTATGTAAATTACATATATACCTTATTATAATAGAAATGTTACCTAAATCTTCCATGCTTTGACTGAGGAGAGCTTCAAAGGTATGAAGGCTGTAGCTCTCGGCGTCCATCCCTTTCGCCAGAGTGTTACGAAGATGCATTTCATATTCGAGAAGGAGACGCGAAGTCGGTGAGCCTGGGGCAGGAGTTGCGCTCGACTGTGACGCTTGACGGGATAAGCAGGGCTTCTGGCACGAATTAAATGTTTTAGTGACTGGACACAATCTATCTTGGATCGACAATTATAAGCAATCTTGGTGATTTTGAGCCATCAGTGACGATTTAAATCTTTCAACTAATAACATTGAGATATAATAAAAAATATATATAATGAAACTGATATAATACAACATTTCACAATTAAGTAATAAAACTAATCTAATCGCCTTTATAGTGAACTTGCCTGAAAGCTCTGGCGAAAGAATTATTATATAATATTATGAATTACCCGAAATATAAGTAATTTGGAAATAATTTATTCTAGAACAATCAACTACGTTTTGACTTAGTGACAGGCTAATATATAATCATAATGCATGAGTGGAACCATTGGCTAAAGCTAATGTATAATAAAGCATGTAAGAGCTAAAATATGACTTACCCCGTGGTGATGTTGGCGACCATCGCGTCGTTGACAAGGTTCTTGATCGGAATTGCCGTTGGATGACGATGGCGTAGTTGCGTAACACTGATTGTCGAACATCACGTTGTCGGACGGCGGCGAGTGATCACGTTCGCCACCACCCAGCTCCAAGTATAGACCGCGGCCTGGATATCCACTTGGAGCTGCTCCCACTCCCACACCACGTCTATTCAAATTAGTATTAACATTAATTATTATAATAAGAGTGTTTTGTGTGAAATAAGGTATAGTATTCTTATATTTTTTCTAGATTTTTTTTCATTTCTTTTCTGCAAATGTATTCTTTTTTGTTTTTAGCCACATCCTTTTAAATTATACACGATTTAATTTCAAAAATTACCAACATGTTTTGTAGTTTTACTTTAGTGGTGGTTTAATAAATTTATTTACAAAAATTTTAATGTTACATAAATTATTAAATTATTACGCAAATAATAACTATCCAAATATTATTCATCTGATTTTGGAAACTGTATTTCTAGTGTTTTATTTTTATTCTTTAAAGGTTTAGCATCTGATCATGTGAGGTTAAGTTTTGTAATAATTAGGGCTAAAATGTTAACACGCTAGGTCTACAGAAAGACTGGTACTTAATTGTATAGTTGATTGGCAACAAAAATTTACTTGTATATTTTATTTTAACGAATATCATAACTTTATAAAGAAGTACAGAAAAAAATCAACATTTTTTTATATATAAACAATTATAGTATCGTGAAAGTTGGTAGGAATTGACGTAACATTTCGTAGCTCTTTTTATGCTCCTTTTATATAAAACAAAATATCCGCCGTATCAAATTAGGCATGTTCAATAAAAAAGAAGGTTTTATTTATCCTCCTCCTCCTCCTCGCGTCGTTTTCCTCATTACTGAGGGTCGTGACTCCCCCGCTGCATCAGTTTTATTTATAGATGTACATAATCTGCTCAACACAAATTTGATCTCAAGGAACCAGTTTAAAATGGTTAAATTGCGAACGTTGCACCAAATATTAATTTTTTAATATTATTAAAAACCATTATTATAAATTTGAAATGTTGCCGATTGATGTAACAAACCTTTGCGAGCTCTGTCTGCTGTTGTTGTTCACAATATGTGTATAATGTCCATGGTGCGCATGCTGCTGATGGCGATGTCCATGGGAGCCACATGTGGGAGGGCATGGCCCAGTGCCGGCGTAACGACGTCGTCCCATTTCTGGGGATGTCACTGGACTCTCCGTTGACGGCATTGGTTTCAGCATGCGTTTTAATGTACTTGAATCTATTAAATAAGTGAAAATTTAATTTTAAATTAATAAATTGTTTGTGCGTTACTTTTTATAAACAGCAATGCCCAATTCCAAAGTCTACTACGATCTGTATATTAAGATCACTATTCTCGAATATTTAATAAATATTAGGGAAAAGGTATTTACATTAAACATCGACTATAAATTCGTAGGTAAGAGAAGATGTCGCGGAATATGCATACATTGAAACCAGGTCAAAATAAAAAATGAATATCAAAATATACTTCATTAATTTAGGCCCTAAGACACTACTGCTGGATCGAAAAAACTAGTCATCGAAGAAACTCGATAGAGTCTATCTTTTTTTAACGACACAAATAATGTTTACAGTAAATATAATCATATTAATAATTTAGAGGATGCACAGAGAGGTAGTCTCAGATATTACTATCATTCACGTAATGATTCACTCTATAATAACCTTTAAACAGAAAATCCTGGTCCTGGGATATGGTCCTTGAACTTATTGTCCGGCAAATCAGTAATGTGCTTCAGGATCTTATTATAGAATCTAACACTATAACCTAACTATAACTTTTTTGGCCTTACAGAGTCTGAAACATAAGTATGACTAATTTATATCTATCTCTAGTAATAAAACTGTGCCGGTCTTTGAAAAAATCAGGCTTGTCAAATTTTTACGAAAATATATTCTATTATCAAAGATATATTGTGAGGCAAAGTTAAGATATAAGATTTCTGGAACTTGTCCCTTAGTGATTCGCATGTTTTAGATTGCTCGAATTTTCGGTTTTTGTAATATAAATATTACATCTAGCTCAGCTACTGAACTCCACAGTAAAATACCGTAAAACAGTAAGCTTTGGAAGTAAGTGAAGCAGGATAACCTAGTATTAGCATTATCTGTAAACTGCCAAATCTTACGTACTGCGAATGCAGCAAACCGTAATCTTGCCGAAGTTTGCATTTGTGGGCTCCATAGTAATTTTGAATCAAGTGTAATACCCAAGAACACAGTATCATCAACTAAGCCTACTAAATTCTATTTTGATACTACTATCAACACGTTGAACATTGGTTGAAGTAAATCTCATACATTTTGTTTTCATTAGCTGTAAATTATTTAGAGAAAACCATTCAGAAATTTTAACTAAAGTATTATTTAATTGCTTAACCTTTGAATGTATTATATTCATTTTCAATATAAGTGAAGAGTTGTCTGCAAAAAGAACTCTTTCAGTACAGACTGTTCTCAACCACTAGCGATAGATCATTTATATATACGAAAAAAACAAAAACGGTCCTAAAATCGAGACCTGAAGAACAACCATTCTAGTTAATGATCTCAAAGATGTTGCTCCTTTTATACTTATCTCCTGACAGCAGTCTATTAAATGTTAAATAAGAGATTAGAAAGTCGAGAGGAGTTCCACACACACCATAGTATTTCAGCTTAAGTATAAGCGTACAGTCAACGCAATCCAGGCCTTTGAGAGATCACAGAATACACCGATTGAATTCTGCAACTTCTCCCAGGCTCTAAATATATGACTTAGCAGTGTTGCACCAGCGTTAGTGGTTGATTTTGATTTCGAAAAATCCACATGCCGACCATCTAAAATCACTTGCGTTTTGAAATACTCTTCTAGTTATTTAAGCATAATTTTCTAGAAAATCATACTACTTAATCAATGGAAGCTCAAGGATGCATGAATACACGATTAATACCTTATAGGGTTCATAAACGAGACATATTCCGACAACCAAGCTAATACAAGAAACGACAAAAGGCCTACAAAACTTTAAATATTGTTACATATATTTAGCTTCAATTTGTAATTACCTCAACCGTGTTTGAGTTTATATGTATATTTACCCATATTCATATCTTCAGTACTCTTGGACTTGGTACGTCGCGATCCGGTCGTGTTATTGTTTATAATATTGTGATGATGCGCTGCATGGCGTTCGGATTCACGCGACTGAAACGATATAAATAACTTTACTGAACTGAGTTACTTTGACTTATAATAAAAATCGCAAGAAAAATGCACCACGTATCTTATATACGTATAATCACCATGCACCTTAAGGTATCAAAATGATTGTTATAGTTCAAGATTTAAAGAATTTTGTGAGACATGTTACGCTTATAAATAATTACTTTACATTGGACGGATAGAAAGACACATTATTTTGGAAAAAATACATTCATACAAACTTTAAAATTCCATATTTATTCATATAGTAACAGATGATTTTTTTTCACTATTTTTCTTTTCGGTTCTCATCTGAAATTTTGTTGTATATGTCGGAAAAATCCCTAAAAGTTGTATAATTTTTTATGGTTTATCGAATGAAAGTTACTTATACTGTTGAGTTGGTGTACAGGTCACTGAAGTTGATTTATACCTAAAATATAGTTATATAACATGGTAAATCAATAATTTCAAAAGTGTTCATTCGATAAACCATAAAAAAATTATACCATTAATGAGTTAAAGTTCAATATCTCTGAGAACATTAATCTAAGTAATTAAATTAATTTGTAATTTGTAGGAAATTAAATTTCTAAAAAATTTGCTGTAAAGTTACACTTTCGCCGCTACGGACACTATTGTAGATTGTTTAATTCTGAGTCAATCGCAACCAAGCCGGATTTGAAGGCATAAAATGCGGCTGAGTTATAAAAAAAAAACTCGATTTACGTGTATTTTAAATGGAAAATCTTTACACGTTCAAGGAAAGTAATTCAAATTAATATTGAGGACTGTAACTTTCAGAGATTTTTTTTCCGACATATAAGACATGATTTTGGGCGGTGACCGAAAAAAAATTGTCGAAAAAAAAATCAGCCTACTACAGTAACTATGTGAAAACTGAACAAAAAATTTATGTATCTATTAATTTAAATACTAAATCAACATCTTTTTCAAAGTATCTATCTACACTCTGAACCTTTATAGCTACTCTGAATTTGCAAATTGTCCCTAACATTGTTTCTTGAATTTAAAAATATAACTACAGAACTCCATTTACTCGGCAATAAGGCAATGAAAGTCGATCAAAATCGAGTTTTACTTGACACACTACAGTATTTTAAAATATTAAACTCCTTTTACCGATTCATTTCCATCTCCATAATCGATGCTTTTGGGCATGTGCTGTAGATGTTCCTTGCCGGAGCGTGTAGAAGTAGCTGATGATTTGGAAGAAGTTAGAGTACCGCCGGCTTGTACGCCTTCCGACTTCAGATCCTGCCCGTGTTGGACTGAAGAATTGTTACCACTAGCTTGTGTTTCTTCAGTTGTCTGATAAAATTTAATGGTACTTCATTTTTCATATACAATAGTATTTTGATATAATTTTTTTCATTAAAGTAGAACAGAGTAATTGTAATGAAATCTGCTGTTTAATATGTTTTTATGAGTCTGATAATGTACCACAGCAATAAGAGTTTTCATATAATTTTAAAATAGTAAAAAAAATTATACAACACAAATATTACATTTGTCCCATGAGTTCCCACAGCAGCGGTGACTGTTTTAGGAGCTGTGGAAGTGTTGGTGGTCATAGTTGAAGTCTCTTGAGATTTCGGAGGTCGCGATGGCGGTTGTGACTCAGCTTGACGTGCTGCAGCTGGAATCATTAAAAAAAATACACTAGTCCATGATCTAGGGTTTTTATTAAAAATTGTATTTCATTAAAAGGCTTGTATTTTTACATTTTATGTTCAATTTTTAATGCATATACCTTGGTTTATAGTAACCTATAAACCTCCTAAACTTCCTGTACGACGAATATAGATCTTTCATTTAATTGTATTTATCCAGCATAGAGTATTAAGATATGCATTTATTTTTAATTCACACATATCTAAATAAAACAGGAAGGTCCAGCAATCAGATGAATGAAAAACTAATCAAAAAGGCAAAACGAGTGACATGTAGGTACTAACAATATAAGTTTTAACATTAAATTAATCTTACGTTTAGGTGGTGGTTGGTGGGTCGGTTGAGAATTAGTGACATTATCATAAAGCGAAGTCGAAGAGGTAGCAGCTGCAACTTTTTCAGAGCGACCCGATGTACCGGTCGCTGTTGCACCAGCATCAGTTTCAATAGCACGAGTCGTTGTCCTTGGTAAGGTTGAGGATCCTATAAAAATCATAAATTAACAAAATGATAAATTCAGCTATACGATGACTATTAATAATTATGTATCGTAATAGATGGATATGTCAATTAATTTTCTAGACATTAATGTTTATTTTCTAACCAGAAAAGCTATGAATTGTGATTACCAGTGCTCAATTTATTATTGTATAAAAATTTATATATCATATTATAAGCGACTATTATACAAATAGATGTACAAATATATTATACAAAGATATGGCTTCTAAAAATATCCTTCTCCACAAAGCGTAAGCGTATGCGCAAGAAGATCTTTTGCTAGTATTTAAAGCATGAAGGATGTTTGCTAAATTTGTTGTCCTCTTAATTCCTTTTATCCGATAATTGATAAAGTATTTAGCGTACATACTAAATAAATTTTAATAATGAAAACATATTCAATATTTATAAAATGGCAAGTAATTAAGAAAGACTTCAAGTAACCTAACATTTATCTGTTATAAATCATCTGCTAAATTTTGAATTGATAATACTTACGATAGCGTGGATCTTGAGCCCTAAGTCTAGCATATTGTTCTTGAGTCATGCATGTGCATTGTGGTTCTCGGCCGTAGGTAAGACTATAAAACATTTAATTAATTTAAAATATAAAACGAATGAGAGTAATTTTCTTTGATTACATTTTTAGTAAAGGTATTTTTACATAATATTTTATCATAGATCCGAAGGACTCCGTTATCGGCACCAAAGCCCGGTGAAGCTATCAAATCCTCTAATGGCTCCAAGGTTCTTAAGGCTAACAGTATAGTTAGTACGAAAAAAAAAGTTTATTTGGCACTAAAATTTAAGACTTTAAATCATAGATCAGTACATAATGAACCACAGGATCCTAACAATAGGACACAAAATAATAATGATTGATGAAAATTTACCTAGATCGATTAGGGCTAGCAGGAGTTGAGACCGGTTTCCTTTTTGCTTTGAATTTCTGTTTGCTACCTGGAGGTTCCAACTTCAAGCTGTAGCTCGATGATGCCTTGCGGGAGAATTTGAACGAAGGTGACTAAAACATTATTGTGTGTATTATATAAATCGTAAATCACAATAATAATTACAAATAACGAATATTAGAAGCACAAAATTATCGACAAACACAAAACTAAAGAGAAGTGAGGTCAAGAAGATTGAGTAGCTGGCAAAATATTGTAAAACCATAGAACTTTATGAATGAAAAGATATGATTGATTTGAAATAAAGATTTATAGTGATATATGTATCCGATCGATTAAATATCACGTCATCATGTGTACAATGTGAATTACAAATGCTACTTTTTAATATTTACTGTTAATAATCAACGGGTATATGCTTAACTTCAATTATAGGTACTTTATATTAAGAGTAATTAATGTGGCGATTATAAAAAATAGCATGGCCACATACCACATTTATATAGACTTATTCTTCCCTTGAAGAACAGAACATCTTCAATATTAAACGTTGTACATGAGTTTCTAATACAATTTCGTGCTTATATTCGATATTTAAAGTACTTACACAACATTCTCTGAATTGCTTCGCGTCTATAGGAGATGTGAAGTTCAAACCCCAAGTATCATTGGTCATAGGATCCTTCCAGTACACAAAGCATTCTGAAGCCTGTCCAATACGAGTTCCTAAAAAGCAACGACATTAATTTATTAATCAACAGTTTGAGCATTCAGTACAGTAACTCAAATCATAACTATAATGAAAACGTTTTAGGAACACAACCTGAAAGTAACTTGATGGTAAGCACAGTACAATTTAAAAACAACGTCGACCACCAAGAGATCGGAAATCTATTGCTGTTCGTCGTTGTCATGCCGGACTATATGCATATCGGCAATTAGTTATACACTGGCTGATCCCGAAACGCATCAAATCAATAGAGTCACTATATCTAGCTTATCACCATGTGTATGGTGGTCGCAATACAGAAAGGTACATATCCCTACCACCCCGCTTGACTCCTGGATATACATACACCGTCTAATTCTAGAATTGGACACGCCTTATCGTGCCAATATCCCTGTGTTTTACCCTGTGGATGGGGATCGCGATCCACTGGAATACATTTGTCGTGTCCTACCACCTAGTATTTTTTTTTAAGTTTTAACAGTTCTGTCTGTCGTCTGACCAAACCAATCATATTAAAAAGAAACTGTATAAAACGCTACTTTTAATATTATATGCTGCTACGCGTTGTTTTTGTTATCTGATATTCTATTTTAATGCCTATATTTATTTTGATCTTAAAGATCTTTTTAAAGATCGTTTCTTGCGTTTCGGAATCAGCTAATGTATATTAATAATTTTTGGATTCAACTGTGCTTCCCGTCTGACAGAGCACGCACAATTTGCCGTGCTACAATAGAATAATAATATGTTTTTTTCATTTATTTCATATATTATTTGTATTAACCAGTATATTGTATTTATTTCAAAAATATATCGCATTTATTCTATTATCTTACAACCTACACAGCTGTTGCTTATCTTCCTGCAAAAGATTTCCAATAAGTTTACTCGTGGTTTTGTAATATTTATCAAGTATTTTAATATATCTATTTTAATAAATCTGTAGTTATATCTGTACATCTAATTTTAGCGGGAGCAAGAACATCATATATAAAGATAAATATGCTCTTAAAAAAATCTGTCTGTCTGCCTGTTTATACGTCCAGATTTAAATCAAAACGGCTTCTTATGAACTTATGAAATGTAAACGGGAAATTTATGTCATTATAGAATAATAAAGCTATAAGAATTTTCGATAATATTTTTAGAAATCGTAAAAAAAATGTAAAAAAAAGAACATTTTAAATAATTCTCAGCCGATTTGGATAAAACTTTGTAACGGAAAGCATAAGTCATTCCATAATCGATAGATTATAAGAACCGTCAATAATGTATGTAGGAGTCTGGCTGAGTACCTTAAGCGCTCGCCCCCAAGCCCGGGTGAAGCTGTAAAAGCCGTTTGAGGCTTCAGGGCCCTTATGGCTAACAGTATAGTCAGATCGAAAAAAAAAAACATTTAGGAGTCCTAAAAAAATAGTTCGCGACTGATTTTGGTGCTATTTTATACACGGGAATAATGTGTCATTTCTCAATTAATATGCTCTAAATCAATTGTCAACTATATGAGTAAAAAAAATACGGGTTGAAAATAATTACTGCGTAATAAACGCATACGGAGCCGCGGACACACCGCTAGTATAATATAAATATTATGGTGCATGATAAGCCATATTGTAGTATAGTATATTGGAAAACTGATGTAATGATATTGGTAAAAATAATGCAATTAAAATATGTTAACATTATAACAAGCTCTATGTAAATGAACCATCAATAAATGCAATAGTTATAAATAAACTGAAATAGTGAATCCGTAACGCCTTTTAATTAAAAATGTTCGTAATTATTTTACAGTAGTGGGATGACCACCTACGTTTTGTTATTTTTCTATATACGAACTATATTATAATCTATAGTTATAAAAGTTATTGTCCTGACTGACTCATCCTCGTCCCAGCACAAAGTACTAATGACAAAAATGGGAAATTTGGGAAGAGTGTTATATTGTACGGATCGTTTAAGACGCGATTGCCCGAAATTCAAACCTATAGGTATGAATATACATTTTTCAAAAGTTTACTCCCAAGTAAGTGAAAAGTTGTGGTAAAGATTGTATGGGATATAATATTCCTAGGTTCAGTAAAATAGTCTACACAAGCGACGCCGTGGGCGGAAACTTAATATATAATATTACATTTATACTGTAAATAAAGGTTTCGAAACGTTTGCGAGAGATGAAATGTTTTTTTAAGAATATCAAAAGACGTATTTATTTGATTGTCAAGAAAACAGATCAAAGCTCAATCAATACACGTGGACCGGTGCCTAATAAAGAACATCTTATACTATTAAGTAAATTCTTGGTTTGGTGTAATTGGTTTCTCGGAAACGGTTGGATGAGACTTTGTACTTAGATAATGTTTTATTTTACAAGGTTTACCTAGATATGTGTTTAGTTTTTGTAAGACATCGAGCTAAGCTCAGTCGCCTAGATATTGTTTTTTAACACTACTTATATGTGCCCTATGGCGGCAGCTGTGTTAAATTTGTTCGACTCACTTTCCAAACTTGCTTAGAATTTACCAGATAACTTGTCGTTCATGGTTACTGCTCCGCTCCTTAGAGTTATAGAGTGAAATTATAGTCCATAATAATAATAATAAAGCTTTTATTGCGGTCCTTAATTATAACGTTTAGATGTGCCTTAAAGTTTTAAAATATGTTTATACAAATGTGGAATAGTAAAATATCGGCTAACGGTCATTAATCTTGTACAGTCTGTCTTCCGACAAAGGCCTCCTCTAAAGATTTCATTCGGTCCTGTCTTTTGCTTTGCGAGTCCATGTTGGACAAGTTACTTTTTTAATGTCATCCTCCTATCTCATAATCTGTCTACATGTTTCTTTTGCCATTTTGGCGGTACCATTCCGTTACTTATTCCATTTTTCTTTCTTTTCTTTTCTTTCCATAACCACTTTAGCTGGTAATATGATGTGTATACATTCTTGAATTTTATTTTAATTTTTATGTTTATGAATTTTTCTCGCTCCTTTCTTTTGACCCCTATTGTGCTTCTCTCTATTCCATTTTGACAAATTTTTATCCTGTTTGCTAGATGTTTTGTCAATGCCTCGGTTTGATGCCCATATAGTAAACATGGTAGAATATATACATTACACTTTCTCCTTTTTTCTTTCATAAGGATATCTTTGTTGTTCATAATTTCACTAAGTGACCAAAATCGTTTCCAAGTATTAACGATGCTTCTTCCTATTTCTTTCTTCATACATTATTCGGTAGATATTAGCTGTCCCAATTATATGTACTCCTGTACGTATTCTATCTGTTCTTCATTTATTTTTATGATCTGTGTTCGTGAAGAATTTGACTTTATTTTTGTTTTTATGAGGTTTACTGACAGACCTGCCTTATCGCTTTCATCCGCTAGCTGTGGCAGCATTGCTTCTTGGGTCTTCGGGTTGTCAACAAACAAGATTTAATCGTCTGCGCAACGCAGGTGACTTAGTTTTCTGTCATTTATGTTTAGACCTTTGTTCTCCCATTCTAGTTTTCTAAATATAATCTCTAGAACGGCTGAAAATAGTTAAGGTGAGTGTGGGTCTCCTTGTCGTACACCTCCCTTAATCGGAAATTATTCTCCTATAGACTCCAACTTGACTTGCCCAGTGCTCTTTGTGTATACGTTTTTAAGTATACTATATATAGTATATTAAATAGCTACCAATGACTGAACTCAGGACTGCAGTATTGTTTGAGATAGGCACTGACTACTTAAAATCAAGTGTAAATATTTTATCTACATCCTTCCCAAACACAACAAAAATAAAATACACAAGCTGTGAAAACGACATTGGTCATCTGTTTTCTTAACTACCTAGATACCTATTTTCGATGTACACTTTTATTACTCTGGTGACCCAGTATACACAAATAAGTTTATAGAGTAACTGGACTTGCTGCACTAGAAAAATCAATTGTGAAACTGTAACGGCAAATTTAAAGGAAGCCGAAAATATATTATTTATTCAAATTTAACCGTTATTTTTTTAAAGCTACATTTTTTAAGTCAATGCATTTGAATACATTTTTATTGTTTTACACAACAAAGGCATACTTTAATTAATTGAATTTGATTTTTATTTGGATTCGTATTTGAATGTCTTTATTAACGAGCGATTAGTGAGGTTGTTTTTATGGATTCAAATGCCATTATTACAAACGTTATATTCTTATCATTGGTCTTTGACCATCTACTGTAATACGCAGCGAGACAGCGCCCAGGAATATAGTGTTTATTGTAGCCAACTTTTTAAATGAGGTCTTCATGATCCGATAGCTCAGGGAGAATATCTTCAAGCCTGCTTATAAGATACGTGCTGTCATCCAGCACACTTGTTGCTATCGCGCCCAGTCAATCGTGTGGGTCAATAGTAAATAGTAATACTAAGTCGGTACGGATTCCATAATCAATCGACACGATTCTGCGACAAATTAAATAGTATCTTATTTAATATGACGTGTTGGTAGGGGAAGCTAGTCCTTACAACACTACGAAAGATACTTTAGGACTTCGAGGATTAGAGGAGACTGCAAGAGTGGCAGCAACGGTCACACTTACTACATCTAAACAAATGATTTGTCCATCCAGGCTTTGCAGATCATTATGCCTGAAGATCCCCTTCACAGAGAGCTCAATGTATACCTATTACTATAAAAAGGTAAACATTGTGTGTTTATAGGAGTTAATCTATGGAACTACTGATTCGATTCTCAAAAATTTCAATTCTTACCATTAGGAGCTATATTATCCCTGAGTGATATGAGCTAATTTTTGGTGTCAATTAATTTTATATTATACCAGTGCTTTTCCCGCGGCTTCGCTTGATTTATAATTGAGCTATACCCCATCTTTTTTACTTTCTAAATGAAATGCTATATACTAATTTTCATAAATCTATATTAAAAAATGACGGACTTTGATACAAACTTTCATCCCTCTTTTCACCAACTTAGGGGTTGAATTTCCAATAATATTTTCTTTGCCTACAGTTTTAAAGGAATCTGAATGCATTTTTACGTTCCTAGCCCCAGTGGTTTCGGCTGTGCGTTGATCGGTCAGTCAGTATCTTACTTTATATATATATAGATACTCATTTATTTATTAACTAATTGTGTACACTGTTTTACCCGTGTTAAATTTATTCAAACAACTCTCCACCGCGCACTGCCAAAGCGCAGGCCTATTCTGCCTATCATTGTTCCGTGTAGCTTATCATTGTTCTCAGTTCCCGTACTTGCCTATAGCTTGCCCGATTGTTTAATGTCATGGTAAATAGCAGAGCGCCCGCGGCCCCGCACGCATTTTTTACGCTGCAGTAATTTTCATTCCTTAATTATATTTTTACGCATTTTATTAACAAACCATATGACCTATCAATAGAGTAATGACACTACTTACCGTGTACAATTTTCAAAAAAATCGGTTGTATCTTTTATTTAATTATTTCTAAATTTATTATGGCACTTCTTATAGCTTATCAATTATGGAATGTCCTAATTATAACTCCCGTGTACAAAATTTCATCAAAATCGGTTGAAAATTAATACAAATTAAATTGAATGAAATTAACTTTTTTTACAATTTCTAAAAGTATTATTGGAAATTTTTATAGGCATCAGGCATGGAATGACATGTACATCCCGTCTACAAATTTTCATCAAAATCGGTTAAAAATAAAAAAAAAATGACATAATTTTATTTACAATTGGCTTTTTGAATTATTATTTTTTTTTGTGATAATTGGAATGATCATATATAAGTTTTTTTTTCGCAATATTTCAAAAGTTTTTTCAAAATAATAATAATTTTGTTAATTCAGTAGCGAAAACGCGCCGATCGTTCCCAAATAAATCCGAGCGCGTGTGACATCACAAGGTTAATTTCTACTCGTTGTAGCACACAGCTTTTACAGTGCTTTGACTCTTAATCAATGAAATTACTTTAATATTATGACGTCACAAACCTGATGATCAATCGTAGCGCGTTTCGTAGTCATTTGTTTCTTTTTAAAATAATACAATTTTCAATTGTTCATTATTAATAAAAAAAATTGAGGTTTTCCAATTGACCATTATCATAATTATGATGAAGCTTTAAAATTCATAAAAAAATCGATATTCTTTTCTTTTAAATACCCAATTATAGAACCCTAACACCCCGTTATCGCCATTTACTCGTTCGTTACATAACAGGATGCACTACTGTAGATGAGGTTTGCTTAGATGTCTTAAATCTTAAGATGTTATTTGACCCCCATTACACCCTTTGACTTAAATAAGATAAACATAATCTATACTAATATATAAGGCTTAAGAGATTGTATGTTTGTTTGAATGCACTAATCAGAGCTGCCAGTCAGATTTACCAGTCAGCACAGCTAGTAAATAGATAAATTAGTATACAATACAATCGAACGTACCTGGTTGTAATAGCCTCACATCCAGAATTTTATCAACTTGGGAATTATAGGCGGTGATGTGGAAAACACACTCCGGCGAATCTTGAATGCAAGTGATATTCACGGGCACAAGGTCTTCAGAGACTTGCTGCCACTTTACTGTTCCTGCGCCGCTAGCCGATACATGAAATACCTCAGCCCATAATCTACAACAAACAATTCCAAAATTACTGCTTAGTATGATAAAATGATATATGTAGGTTATTCCATTCTGTGATTTTATGTTCCGTACTGTTTGTGTTAATATCATGTTATGTTCTCAAATACATAGGTGCTGTAAGGGACCTTTTTTGGCTAGTTACTTTTAGACCAAAATTGAAAGATTACTGAATATATATACTTATACTATACTACATTATTTCTTCCCTCCTTCCAGAGAGAAGAGACATGTTTATATGTATAGTTAGTTAGATCGATTTACGGATAGGGAATTAGACAGATCACGATATTGCATATCTGGCATCAGCTCAAGCTTAGGTTCGGTAACTTTAGCACCCTTGGATCTTGTTGCCTTGCTTTCGCGGCTGAGTGCCTTAAGCGCTTGCCGCCAAGCCTGGGAAGCTGTAAAAGCCGTTTGAGACTTCAGGACCCTTATGGCCATCAGTATAGTCAGATCGAAAAAAAAAGTGTCCTGTCCTTTTCTAGGATTGGCTTGCTTTTTTGTTGCAATGAAGTGTTTAAAAAAGTTATAATACAATTGATTAATAAGTTTAAAATTATATGTTTGTACTGCAAACAAATAAGTCAGTGCCGTCGCGTGAAAAATTAGTTTTTTTTTTATATATTTTCAATATACTCATTTTCTATATTTTTATAATTGTAGAAAATACTTTTTCACTTTCACTTTTATTATAAAATAGAATGCATATTATATACATTAAAAAATTAAAAAAGTCCACTTTCAAACAGATGTTTTTTTAATTAGTAGAAAAAGTAATGGTTAGATCATAATCATCCATATTATGAAGGGTAGAGGTAAGGAGAACCTTCTTTGTTTATGACAAAAAGTGTTCGTTATAAGCATGAAATTAGGGTGCCGCTACGGTAGCAAAGTGGTAATTTTTAAAGATAGCACCAAAAGTTATTATTTTTTAATTTACACCCACTTGGACAACTTTTCACTCCACGAACTTTTCTCATTTTTTTTAGTTTTACAACAATAAAAACTAAAAAAACTACGTAAATTTCCTTCTTGCTACGCTAGCGCCATTTTGGTGGATTTTTGAATTATAATTTGGTGCTTACAGCTGGATACTTTTTTAAATTGTCCCCCTTATAAGATGGTTCTTCTTACCTCTACCCTCCATAACGCATATATATAATTTATTGTTCCTTGACATGGGTGAATGGCATTGACACTGGAAAAAAGGAATGATGGCTTAGTGGTGGCGTGTGCGGACACCGCGTCAACCGATGTGAATTTGAATTCATGTAATGAGCTTCAGCTTTCGGTGAAGGAAAACATCGTGATGAAACCATAGCATAGTGGTAGGATATATTCTAATGCCCGCCTGACTAGCTACCACCCTCAAGTTGAAAATCTATCGCCAAACACCTATACGTGTATTTCGACAGCTGTATTTGAGACCCAGTTCACCCACTACTAGGCTTAGCGTGTCACGATCGTGGGCCACACCGTCATTTAAAATAAAATGAGATTGTGTCAAATCGCTAAACCTATAGAGAATTAAAGAAGGCCGTTAATCGTAAAGATTTATTCACGTTCGTTACACAATTATAATAATCACCTATATCACCTATTATTATCCTTGAATAAAAGGATTTATAAAATAGTAACAAAGCAGTACCTAAAAGATAAACATTTTTATAGGCACAATATAAAAATATTATCAATCAGAGGCTTATTTTTCATATTCCAACAAACGCATGGTTCTATTTTCGTGCAAACTAACGTGCAATCCATCGTATAACTAACATTAGCAATATAGAAAATAAATCGTTCGAACCTGTGTTCGCCTACGTATTATATTGCGCAAAGATCATGAACTTAGCTATATGATTGGATAAGCTGACGTTGTGTAGGCTAAGCTATTTCGTATAAACTATGCTAAGATAAATTAACATATTATTTGTGCTTCGCCTCGATTTTTATTTGATTCATATGTATTTTATTTAGGCTATTTAACATTTTTTTTACAATTTTTTTATTTAACTTTTATTTTACATTTTACTTAGGCTATACATTCTTATTAAATTTTTTATGCGGGTACCGTTTGCTCACAATCTCACCTGGTGTTAATTGAAGATGTGGCCCAAAATAGTAATACACTAATCCTAGTATGGGAACTGGATCTTAATTGTAGCTGCCGGAACACACCTATTATAGGTGCTCGGCGACAGTTTTTCTTCTTAAGGGTGGTAAGTTAACCAGAAGGACATTAGAAAATGCCCTACCACTATGCTAGAGTTTCATAAATTTGTAAAAGCTTACTAATAACGCTTAAAAAAGAAGTGAACTATTTTAGAAAATAATTATTATGATTAAGACTTAAGCCAGAAATTCAATAATGAACATTTTAAAAGGGAAATTAAAGGTTCATCATTAATTATCTGGATGAAAGGACAACTGCAGATTAGATCTAAGATATAGAAAAAACAATTTGTTCCTTAATTTATATCGATATTTATATTAATATAATAATAACACCAGCTTGTAAGTATCCCACTTTACGAGGGAAGGCAAGTGTTAAATTACCACTCCAGCCAACGACGTATTGGCAAATTCAAATGCCGAGATATTACACATTTCTATATTTTCCCGCATACGGAACAATAATATTTCACAAACGTAAAGGTTTCCTTACGATGTTTCCCATCACAGACAGTCGATAGTGTTACCAACTTAAATGGGTACGCAAATTCCAAAAAATTTTTGTGAGAATCTGTATTACGCAAGTCCAAACCACTCAATCGCTACTACTAATATATATAAAAATAAATATACTGAAGTGGCTATCTGTAATTTCGAATTAAAAGCATTTTCTTAAGTTCATGTGCATATTACCATAACCTAATATACGCATGCATGCATGCATTTCCTTAAAATTTATGTTTATCTATTTGTTCGTCCGACGATAACCTCTGATACTAAACTAATTTTAACGGGATTTCTATTGACAGATAAAACACTTCTTATTGAGTAATCTAGTCCGAATATCATTACGGTTTTCTATAGTATCTAAGCCGCAATGATAAAATTACAATTTGAAAAAGTAGAACCCAGCCTACGTTTAATTCAGATAAGATATACACAGTTCTTGTGTAACATATAATTCATTTGAATGAAGTGGGGGGTTCTAGCTAGTATTATATAAATATACTAGCTGTGCCCGTGCCTCCACTCGCGTGGACAACAGAATGGCGTCGGTCAAGCGCACGCGCGAATCGTGCTGCCCCGCTCAAAAGACGAAAGACTGCTTATTATGGGTGATCCTTAGAAGATAATATGCTATTGCTGGTTTTTTGTATGTATTTTTAAGATGTAAAATTATGTAGAACATTAATTTGATATATATATTATGGTTTACTCAGCGTAAGAAATTTAAAAGCCCCAAATATATCTTTTTCCGAATTTCGAATAGTCACTGCTTATTTCGTATGTTACTTTATCTAGCAAAATATGTATTTACTATAACCTGGCCAGATAAAATAGCTACGAATTAAAACTAAAAAGCATGTAAATTGGATAAATAGTAACCGCGTGAAATGAACATAAACGGATAGACAGACAGAGAGAGACGTTGAGTTTTATAATATGTATAGATATAGAAGATAGAATAAGATATGTTACCTTAGAAGATGGCCGTCCCTCCGACGCGAATTCTGCCACGGGCTATCCTCATAGCGGTACGCCTTGCGCAGTATGGGGGCACAGGAGCACGATGACAGCTTGTTGCCCATTCCGCGCGTGCCACACTCGGCGCACTGCACTATGCCACCTACAAACAAGATACAATATGTTAGATAATAATTCACCTAATAACCTAAATTTCTAATGTTCTATTTTTATAAGCTTCTATTTAACTGGGTCAAACCTTACAAATAAATTTTTAACTAATTCCACTTAATCGTTTGAGCTAAAATTTTGAATACTTATCTAACTTCGATGACAATGCAATAATATGATATTATTGATGAGGCTAGACCTGAATGCTGGCCATAGCAATGCCTCAACAAAACAAGATATCCTTCATCGTGTTTATGTTTGTTGGATTCGTCTCGATAAGTACCATCGTCCCAGGTTATAATCAGAGTCAAAAATGCTTTTTTTTATTAATATGTACGAGTATATTATTTAATAAATTTAAGCATACTAACAGACAGCCTGATAGACCGAGAGACGTTGGAGGATATACGGTGTATACAAAAAATATTTATGTAAAAGACGATACAATAATGCATACATTCCATTATTATTATTATTCTTAAGATCTTACCCGTGGTCCCGTGATGTCACCAGGTGCCATCGGAGCGCGAGAGTGAATGTCCGCGGTTGAGGCTCTGAGATCTTTGCGTACTATGTCTATACGGATGCTTTACCCCGCCATGCTACAATAAATATTATCACATTTTTTGTATATATATATTATATTAACTTTTATATATACAAATGCATGCACATTTTATAACATTATTATAAACATAGTAATTTAAATTAATTAATGTGATTTATACAATTTTATAAATAACGCTTATATAAAATATAGTTTATTTGAAGTTTACAGATTATTTAAAATATTTATGGTTATTTCATGATTAACACGAAAACGAACAGCATGCATAAAATAAAGGAAATAGTTTATATTACCTCACTTCAACTGTCAGTTCAGATTTTATATAATTTTAATTAAGAACAAAGCGAACACATGCGAGCGTCTCAAATTAAAATGATTTAATGTTTAAAAATATATCCTTAATAAAGGTTTAAATCGTTCTAAAGTATTCGAGGACACGATAATATGACAACATAATATTCACTCGAGTATTTACAGAATCACTTAGATGCAGTGCGTAACTTTTTTGTAATACGGCGGTACAAACAATTTATTTTTTTAACAAACAGTATAATAAAATTCAATGTTAACGTTAGACTAAACCTTCTGATAATATTTGACATATATCCTAAATCGATCAATTTCTAGTTTAATTAATTAATTATTCTCTTAACAATGATAATATGAGCTCTATGATAATTGTATTTTTCTATAAGAGCTAGTTTAAATTAAAATAACTAACTAAATAAATAACTAAACAATTGTTATTCTTCTTTATCTCTGTATAATTCATATTTATACAGGTATAAATAAAATTTTAAATTTATTAAAGCATTGTCACGTCCTTTAAAATTAGGTATATTATTTAAACTTTAGATTCCTTGCGATCAGTAAATACTCACTAGATAAGCATTTTTGGAAATTAGCCCTAAAACAGCAAGCAATATAATACCTCCAAAATAGACACGTGAAAATTAGTTATTAGGGTTACTATTAAATAGTCTTGATCGTGGCACAAAGTAGACTGTTATTGAAACTATACAGGGTGGAAAAAACGAATGGGACATGAAAGAAAAGTACATTAAATATTTATGATAGCAAATTTTACTTAAAGGAAATATTTTATTATTAAAAAAAAATAACCGCAATTGTCATTTTTTTTAGTTTACTTATGCTGGGAATCGAACTAACTAAAAATGCGAAAACCGACATTCACTATGTTATTGTGCTAATCGATAGAGTATATGATAAGAATAAAATCTCTCGAATAAACATTGATGATTTTAAACTTCTCACAATTCAAGAAGACCATGAAAACTCGAGGTGTTTGCTAGTAACCACTGAAGAGTTCCATTATCTACTTCCTAACTCCATCACCAGACCTTCATTACAAAGCCCAATCTATTGGACTTGTCAAAACAAATTATATGAGCCCAAACTCGAGGAGTTTACACTAGTGGCTCCGTGGCTCAGGGGCTACTAATCCACTGAGTAGTTCCACTATCCACCTCCTGGCTGTTGTCATTCGAATTAAATATACCTACAAAGTTTCATTTCGATAAGACAATTAGGAGTAGGTTAAAATTGACTTCTAAGATTTTATTACATTGTTTGTTAGTTAGTTAGTTATAAGTGAAGCTAATATAAGCATGTTAATAAATAAAAGATAATATATGAAGTGTAATAATCAGCTAAATTGTTTTTAAATTATTAAGGATAATTTACATTATTGTTTCTTTATTAGACGAGATATATTAACAAAATAAAAATAAAATGTAGAACGTTTAAATTTCACACATCTCGATATGCTCTAGTTTTTGAACAATTTTTAATGTCTGGATATGTACAAACGTCACAATTAAATAACCAGCAAGATCTCCAGCTCTTAAGCCGCTGGATTTTTTCTATGGGTTCACGTGAAAAAGTAACTTATAAAAATTTCTATGAGACTGTATAAGAGTTAAGTAATGAAGTTCAAGATATTATTATAAACATTCATCCTAACACATTACAGAATGAATATCTGTAAAGACTAAATCTGTATACTATAGAAGGAAATGGATCCAATTTCGAGCAACTTGTCAGTTAGTTAATTAAAAGTTGTATAAAAATATTAATTTTAAATAATATATTCTATCAGTAATAACCTGCATATTCAATGGAAATATCTAGGTATCCTTCATGTTAATTCAATATGTATAAATTGTTAAATTTCATGGTCCTATTCAATTGTGAGATACAATGTTTATCCTAGAGATTTTATTTTTATAATAGACTCTATCAATTGGCCTATAACACAGTCAATGTCTGTTTTTTGCATGTTTAGTTGGTTCGATTCCCGGAACAGGTAGACTTCAAAAAAACTAAATGCGATTATACTTATTGAAAAAAATGTATATATAATTTGCTATCTTCAATATTTAATGTACTTTTTCTCCATGTCCCTTTGGTTTTTTTCACTCTGTATATCGGTGCAATAACGGATAGCGGGTTATTGTATTGTAGCAAAACTATCTATTTATTACTACTATCTATTACTCAAACACTAAACACACCGTGTGACGAAAATACATCGCTATTTTCGCTGTCGAGTCGAAGTTCGAATATCAAAGTGTAATCTATACTAATATTAAAAGAGGTAATTTTATTTATATGTTTCTATTTAAAGTGGTTTATATGCAGAAATTTATTTATATATAGAACGTAACATCTGGAACTACTGCACCGATTTTGGAAAATTATTCACTCCTAGAAATCTGCATTAGTCTTAATTAACATTGGCAACTTTTATGCTGGGAAAAAAATATGCGAGAGCAACACCGCGGGTAACATTGAATGTTTAATACCAATACTGATAATATGGAATAAAAATGTTAAAAGGAAAATAGTCATATAATCACGAATCGTCACAAATGATGATATTACGTTAAAATTAATGTTTTTATTTTTATTTGAATTTATTTATATTTTTTTTATAATTAAATATATTCACTGTATGTATACACGCACAATCGATTAATGCAAAATATCGGTTCACTGGATCGATAAAAAAATAGGTTCTTCGATTAATCGAACTCAGATCGCAATCCCTAATTCGTGCTCGCCCTGCGCGTGTCACGCGTTTATCACATTTTTGTTTGTAATAGCTGCTCTAGTACGTAATACATAATACTACCACAATGGTTAAATATTATAGTATCAACGATAGCTGACATATGAAATTGTATCAAAATACGACAGCTACAATAACCTCGTGTCGACAAACAAGCTACTACAATATATAGTTATAATAACTGAAAAACCAGCTACTAAAATAGATAGTTTCGGAAACCGCTGTCAGCGTTCAATAAATAGTTTCGCTTCGTTGCCTAAAAAGCTGCTTTACTCACCGCTACTATTAAGTATAATTAATATGTTTGGTTAAAATAAAAAATAAAAATCATGAAGCTTTGAAAAAATATACAATATGTAATGTGAAAATTATTGTTTTTACTACAAATTAAAAAAAAAGCATTTGTACTATTCAATGGATTAAATACAGAATTAGATTATGCATTGGCGTTGCGTAATTTATACAATTAGATACATAACACTTAATATTTTCGCTCTGCATAAGGGAATTTAATAACTTTGCGTTATAAGAGTATCAAATAACATTACAGAAGTAATGGAATTAACTGATAATGGTTTGAAGATGGTGAATTGGTGGCTTTGAAGATAAATTTGAAGTAATATGTGTCATCGTTTATGTTTACAATTTCACGTGATGTTAAGTGAAGATGTGTCCCAAGATGATGACACGGCCTGGTGGGGAAACTGGCTCTCAAGTGCAGGAACACACCTATTGGTGCATGGCGACAGATTTTCAACTCGAGGGTGATAGCTACCCAGGCGGGCATTACAATGCATATTGTATACAACATACATGCTATGGTTTCATCAGGATGTTTTCCATCACCAAAAGCTCAGGCTCATTGCAGGGATTCTAACTTACGTCGATCGACGCAATGTCCGTACCCGCTACCACTGAGCCATCGTTACTTAAAAATTACTTATTATTATACTATTGTTACTTTACTTTATTATTACTATTACTAGTATTACTTAGTAATATTACAAGAATAAAATGTAAAGTTATAGTTAATACAAAAACATAATGAGGAGAGTGCAGAAATGTTAATAAACTGTGAAGAATTAAAAGATTTAGACTATAGAACTCTATTTACGATAAAATTAATATTTCCTATCGATTATGTAATTAGAAGAATCGATTTGGCATTGGATATTAAGAAAATTTTGGAAATTTTGAAATCTTTGAAAGAGATAGTATCAGTCATAAGGTTATAAGAGATTATTTTTTTTTCGATCTGAGTATAATGTTAGCCTTAGGGACCCTGGAGCCTTTACGGCTTTTACAGCTTTACCGGGCTTGGTTATAAGAGATGTAGAGGGGAAATGTATATAGAGTGAATCAATTCGCGTAGGGTTTCAAAGTAATAAAATTATATGCTCACGTCCTACAAATAATTTCATTAATAATATTATAAATAAAAACTAGAAATTTTCTCAATTGTACGTTTTCAAGGATCAATACTAACTTGATTTAAATGAAATGTGTCAAAGTTAATTTAAAAGGCAGACTTGGGACTCGAAATTCACGATGATGCCAAACAAATTTTAACGCAGTCCATGTCATGAGTAAGTTATGGGCTAAACTTTCTATATAATATAATATTAAAAATATTACAATAAGGTTACGGCTATATAGAATAAGTGTAATGTGTGTCCGCATATGATATAGAACATTTTATTTAAAAAAAAAACGTTAAATAACTTTTTATTTAAAATGTTTATTACGTAATCAAGAAGAAGTCATATTAAAGGCTCGCTACATACCTATTTGGAAGGAGCTGTGGGTAGAATTTATGCAGTCAATATTTGGGTCAGAAGCCTTAAAATAAGTTTAACGGCCTTCGTTACTAAAATTTGAAATAAATATTAGGTAAGTGGGTAGATCATCAATGTGAATAAAAAATACAAAATTATTAAAACAAGGTTTAGATATATTCAATGTCTTTAGTAATTAAACACTCTTATTGAAACAGTTATTAAATGCGTCCGTTAAATACTTGTCAATTTTATTGTATTATGAAATAAAAATGTTATTTAAAATGCAGTTAACTATTTATAATATCTGTTTCATATATTTTACACAAAATACCAATCATAAAAAGGACTATAAAATATATATATATATATATATATATATGTATATATAAACTATTATATATATGAGTACATAAAATTGTAGAAACACGTTTCGATTTCGATGAAGTTTGGTGGAGTATAATGCTTTCAATCGAAACTAGATTAGTTTAACTGTATTTGGGTCAGTTAAATTTGATTTTATATTTAAAACTGAATACATAAATGGGGCTTATCGATTAGCCCGCCTAATATATAAATTTTGCCTTTTTTCCAGTATGTTTAGTATCATAGATACTTTTCATATAAACTTGTGGGAATGATTTAAATAAATGATATTGTTACAGAACAACATGAATGTAATATATATACATTAATTTATACATACATATATAGTATATAAAAATGTATAATGTGAAGATGATGTTATTTAGTTTATTCATATAACTTGAATAAGTCATATAAACCTTTTATTTTGTTTTCTATATACTGGTGGCTAATAATATACTGAGGGGTAGAAGACACTTATGTATAGCAAAACACGAAGGAGCCGTTGTAGTTTTCTAATACACAATGTGGTTCTAGCGACAACCTGTGCTAATTAAGAATATAATAATAAGGAAAATTTGTAATCTAACTTACACATAACTATTTAAATTCATAGTACAACTTTTATTTGATATTAAAATTATTGACATTTAATTTATTTCATGTTAAATTTTTAACTGAATATTTAAACATGCATGATGCTTACTGCCTGACAAAAATTGTGCATGAATATATAAATATATTGTCATACAGCACTCATTCATCAGTGTAAAAGAACATAAAATTATCAATTCACATTGATGGCAAATGCGCCCACACGTTTACGGGGAGTTAAGGGAATACAAACACTCCATGTGCAAATAATTTTAAAAGAATTACGAACCTCGAAATTGTTCCAATTTTGCGCAGAAAATTTAGCAGCCTCCACACTCTCTTTAGCACCCATATTTAAGAAGTTGTGAAATCACTCGAATGAACTATGAGAATTTGATTTCGATGCGTATGTTCTGACCTCGTGATGCTAATGTGCACTACGACTTGATTTTCTGATGAGACTCGATTTTAATAAGCGTTTAAATACCTCTATCTTCGGTGGTTCACAAAGTTAAAAATTCACAGCGCTGAATAGTAAATGAAGGGTGGTGTATGTTGCAGCGTGCGAGCACTACGGGGCGAGGGGCGACACGGACCGCTGTAAACACGGCCAGCTGCTATACAGCTACTGGCCCTAGCAACGCAGCTTCAGGCAGCACACCGCTCCGCTGCTACCTCACGCTAACACCACCGCACAGCGTCCGGACACTCTACGTTTCGTATAACACAACACGCGAATCGCAAACACTTTCGATTATTTCGTGATATTTCAAAGTGCGCAGAACATAATGTGCGGTGGTGGTGGTTTGGCGAGTAGTACAGTAGGGCGACACCGGCGGTACCACTAAACGTCAGAGACGACTGGGTCGCGAATCAAGCGTGCGTGGCGGCACTGTATGCGCACTGTCGCGTCGGTCTCTGCCGCGCACCGACCGCCCGCCGAAAGCCGAGACGCAGCGACGCCCAAACCTAGCAAAAGATATGATGGCCAGCGCCCTCAATTACTCAGAACTATACCGTCTCGAACATCTGCTGAATTTGATACTAAATTCATTGCTAAATCAATCTTAATACATTCCTATATAATGTTTAATGTCACAAAAACATATTTATAATAAGTATTGATATTAAGGAGATCATCAATGAACGTTAGAAGCGGTGCGGTGTGGGACGTGGGCTGCGCGCGCACACTCCCTAGACTACATTCGATTTTGGTACATGACTGTTGGATGCTTACTGTGGCTCACAGAAGGCTTTAATAGTTCATTCTAAGTGATGTAGCAGTATCCGACTACTTCGTAATATTAATATATCATTGGTTTAAAATATCACCTGCAAAAATTAATATTTTAAATTGTCTATCCGTAATATTCCTATATATTTTTAATACAGTTAATTTATTGGTTCACCAACTTTGAATATACTTATATATTATGTTATTAGTTATATGAACTTGTACTTCTTCTCATAGGGCCTCTTCGACATGTAAACGTTTACAGCTTGTGAATGCATTGTTTCCTGAATGAAAATATCTGAAAAAATATTTTATGTCACAAAACAGCGGAACTTAGTAACTTTGAAATAAATATAATCGACAGTTTCCCGTTGCTTACTACTATTGAATGTTTTAAAGGTTTTTTCACAAATCCTCTTAAGTAACCATAAGATTATACTAATGCTCATCTATACAAGCCCGATCAATTGCCTAGCAGACGACCATTATATTGCTGAATATGATAATAAGTAGTAGGTAAAAAGAAAGGTCAAAGGTGACGATAAAAGTGATATGAGTTAATTTTGTTTTCGATTGCATGGTATCCGATTTGTAATAGTTAACTCGTTTTTCTAAAAAGAAACAACCTTTAATGAACGCAGGGGATCTGGTATTATAGGTTTGAAAATTAATAACGAAATTGTTTCAAAAATGTATGAACCACTCATTGAAGTATCAGATAGAATTATATATTTAAGTATCGGCTTAGATGATTGAAACCACTTTAATATAAAAAGCACCAACGCTAGATAAAAGCAATGACGTAAATGTCAAATTACATTGAGAGCTGACACAAACCCTAACTGAAATCATACTTATTGCGAGGCGTGTAGATCGTACGACACTGTAACCTGATTACGTATTATGGAAAAATATGTTAGAGAAATGAACACTGCTAGGAACTATTATTGAGAATAGTTCCCCATTTAAACTATTATTAGTATATAGGTCTGATCAGAGAAAGCGCGATCTTGGTACTAAAAAAAGAACTTAAGCCGTTTACTAATAACTTTTATAATTAAATAAAAGTGTAGCATTTGCGAGAGTACGTTGAGTGCGAAAATTGCATGTCAAAGTCATATGCGTGCACATTACCGAAGCCCCGGAAATTATTAACACTAGGAACATTATTCGATGCCGAAATTAGCCCTCAAGCTTATACTTACAGTTTATTTTGATTTGACTATCACCAACATCATTTCTAGGCCATGAAACACAAAACGTGGATGCATGCACACACCTACCTAACTATGCAATTGTGGGGTGAGAAGGTTTCTCATTAGTTACAATGATACACGTAATCCATGGTACAAATTGGTCAAAAAAACAAATGCAAATTTTCGATGAGTTTACGCTTATGGCCATCTCTGAGACCAGATCGAAATCTATCGGTTTTATCCTATAAAGTCTTATGGTGAACTTACATGGAAATATATTCGTTTTCATTGCACCTTCGCATCTAGTCTGGTCTGTCTTGTTAATAAATTTATATGAGGGTTAGCAATATCTGTTCACACAGCCAAATAAAGTCTGCTTAAAACCTTCCGTTAATAATTGCCTGATTGGCACTGAACAAGCTTGGTTGCAGTGCAAAGTTTATTTGATTAGGATATTCAAACTACTCCGTGATAACATCACTTGTTGTATATTTGCAAATAGATAGCAGCTGGGTCCTTTTCTGTCGTGTGTGGCATAACTTAAAGTGCTATCGCTCTTAAAGGCTTAACTTAAAGGCTCTCAATGATTGCCCTTTATTTCTTAGTTATTGTTAAAGAAGTTTGACATTAGAATTCGGAATCAAAGATTATGATTTCACAAAGACGGTAATATTGTCAACTTTACCAGACTTACGTAATGCAAAATGACATATGATATGGTAATTAAGACAATGTATGCCGAGGACCTGTTCTTTGTAATCTAGTTATCTAACGGCATACGAAATTTGATGTCTAAGCCTAAAGACGTATGTTGTAGATTCAGCCTTAAAATTATCGTCATTAAGACTGAAATTATGATAATGTGCATCCGTTTGACTTAACGTTGCTCATCCGAATTTGCACAATGGTTACATAGTTTTAATGCGACTGAATAAGTACAAATACTTAAATAATAGCATTCAAATATGACCTGGATTTTTTCACAGGATCGGTTCTGCTTCCCCTATTTTTGGGTGGCTACAATGTCAAATTCCTTGCTTTCACGTTATCAAATTGAGTACCAAGATGAAAATGTATATGTCAATAGTTTCGTATTATATGTATTGTATACTTTGCAGAAATATGCTTCTTGTAATTTAAATATATATATGTCGTTGATAGATTTTATTTCAAATGCCTGCGTGAGATTTTGAATATGATATAATCAAATCGAGTAAATAACACCGAGCTCCTTTTGCGGACAATTTTTTTTGGTATAGAAGCATATTAAAAAGCTCGTCAGCAGCGGTGGTGCGGGATTTTACGATAATGATCCAATAGGAAGATTGTGAAACACACCTTCTATGTCCAACTCTCAACATGAAATTGTGGTCTGCAGAAGTATAAGCGGAATGTGAATATTACATATATAACTGTATCAAATATGCTCTCATATACACTATATATGCACGTGTATTTAATGCGAAGATTGCCTACCCTAGTCACGTCAAAGCAGTAACAAACATTAGTCAATAACAACAATCCTAAGATTGATTGAAAACAAATTAGATATAATGGGATAGGAAGACATCATCATTATCACACAAATACTGCATCCAGCTGACCGCCAGTAGTAGACGTGTTCCATTCCTTTGGAAAAGATGGGCATAAATAAGAGATCATTTGTGGTTACGCGCTCGTTTATATGCTTTAAAAGTATATTTCATATCTAACCTGTATCAGCTTGCTGGTTTCTGTTGACGCAGAAACAATCACATCGCTTTCACTGAATATTTCAATAATAATAATTCGTAATTTTGTACTATATCCACAAAATCACAAACAATCTATTTTCTGAAAATCTGTAAGACCAAATTACCCTGTGTCACTCTGTGAGTTATATATTAATTGCACAAAGTATTAATTCTCTCGTAGTTTCCATATCGTTATCGTCTGCCACTCGCTGCAGAAACATATTCATGAGCTAAATGTGAGAAGGTATAGGTTAAACTATTCACTAGCATCCTATGTAGTGGGACATTCATCATTTAATAGACAGATTTGACCTAGACAGACCTATTTGACAGAGACCGTGTGTGTGCCGGCTTAGAATAGCACCACCCCATCTCATCCTGTGGGTGTCGTAAAAGGCGACTAAAGGATTATCCGAAGAACGGGCAGCAGCGTCCTTCGAGTATATATCTACGACCATACTGCGATCGCCAACCCGCCTGCCAAGCGTGGCGATTATGGCAAATCCTCCCAAATATGAAAATGCAAACAAAATCTAGACCCCTAGTCCCCGGCGGCCCCGCTATTCCTGACTCCGGTAGCGGTCACGGTAACGGTGGGGCAGGGGGTGCTATAGTTAATCCCCGGCAGAGATCCGGCTACCACAACCGACGAACACTGGCCCTGGCAACCTACAACACGCGCACACTGCGAACTGACGAGAAGATTGTGGAACTTGAGGAAGAATTGAGCAAGTTACGGTGGGATATCATAGGTTTATCTGAAGTCCGAAGAGAGGGGGAGGACACGATAATCCTTAAATCTGGTAACTTGCTCTATTTCCGGGAGGGCGATCAACAGTCCCAAGGAGGTGTCGGGTTTATCGTCCACAAGTCCCTTGTGAACAACGTGGTAAAAGTCGAGAGTGTGTCGACTAGGGTAGCGTGCCTTATACTCAGAATAACCAAACGGTATTCGTTGAAGGTCATACAGGTGTACGCTCCGACCTCGGCGCACTCAGACGATGAGGTGGAGGCTATGTATGAAGACATTTCTAAAGCCATGCATAGTTTCAATGCCCACTTCACGGTTGTCATGGGGGATTTCAATGCAAAACTGGGCAAACGAGACGGCGACGAGCTGCGAGTGGGGCAATTTGGAGTAGGAAATCGGAATCATCGGGGCCAACTACTGGCCGGCTTCATGGAGAAGGAAGGCCTTTATATGATGAACTCTTTCTTCAGGAAGCGAGAACACAGGAAGTGGACCTGGATGAGCCCTGACGGTGTAACGAAAAACGAGATAGACTTTATCATGTCGACGAAAAGGCACATATTCAATGATGTCTCTGTGATCAATGCGGTCAAAACCGGAAGTGATCACCGTATGGTAAGAGGCACATTGAATCTTAATTTGAAGCTCGAAAGATCTCGACTGATGAAGTCTACGCTCCGCCCAGCACCGATCCAACTCCAAAACCCCGAGAGCTTTCAGCTGGAACTCCAAAACCGTTTTAATTGCCTAGAAGACAGCAGCGTGGACAATTATAATGACGGGTTCGTGGAAACTGTCCATACGGTTGGGTCCAAGTTCTTTAAGACCCACCGTACAAACAGGACCAAAAAACTCTCGGACTCTACTCTAAAACTCATGGAGGAGAGGCGTGAGATGATTCTGCAGTCTAAAGGTGATGCCTGTGCTTATCGGCGGCTTAATAGGCGGATCTCAAAGTCACTGAAATCTGACATACGCCAATTTAATACGAATCGTATTAAAGAGGCAATAGAGCGAAACAAAGGCTCCAAAGTGTTCCAAATCTGTCTATTGGGCAAAGCCAGCTAACAAAGCTGAAGACTGACGACGGCAGAATCGTGTCATCCAAACCCGAGCTCTTGAGAGAGGTAGAGAAGTTCTATGGACAGTTATACACGTCAACGCAGGAACCCGTTACAAATCTAGCTAAAGACCCAAGAGCTAGATTGACTCGATACTATACAGAAGACATCCCGGACGTCAGCTTGTACGAGATTAGTATGGCTCTCAAACAGCTTAAAAACAACAAAGCTCCCGGAGATGACGGAATCACAGCCGAACTATTGAAGGCGGGTGGTAAACCAGTACTGAGGGCCCTTCAGACATTGTTCAATTCCGTCATCCACGAAGGTAAAACGCCGCAGGCATGGAACAAAAGTGTGGTGGTACTCTTCTTCAAAAAGGGTGATAATACCCTATTGAAGAATTATAGGCCCATCTCACTTTTGAGCCATGTTTATAAGCTGTTTTCGAGAGTTATTACGAACCGTCTCGCTCGCAAGTTCGACGACTTCCAGCCTCCCGAACAAGCCGGTTTCCGAAAAGGCTACAGTACCGTAGATCACATACACGCATTACGGCAGGTTATACAGAAGACCGAAGAGTATAACCTACCCCTTTGTTTAGCGTTTGTGGACTACGAGAAAGCCTTCGATTGGATTGAGACCTGGGCTGTACTACAGTCTCTCCAGCGGTGCCAAGTAGACTACCGGTATATCGAAGTGTTGAAGTATTTGTATGAAAACGCCACTATGTCAGTTCGACTGCAGGACCAGAACTCGAAACCTATCCTGTTGCGGCGGGGAGTCAGACAAGGAGATGTTATCTCTCCTAAACTGTTCACCGCTGCACTGGAAGATGTCTTCAAGGTTCTGGACTGGGAAGGACTAGGCATCAACATAAACGGCGAGTACATCACCCACCTTCGGTTTGCCGACGACATAGTAGTCTTGGCTGAGACCATGGAGGACCTCCGTGCGATGCTCGATGACCTCAGTAAAGCCTCTGAACGAGTTGGTCTTAGAATGAACATGGAGAAGACGAAGATTATGTCGAACGTCCATGTAGCGCCAACTCCCGTGAAGATCAGAGACCATACGCTTGAAATTGTTAAAGATTATGTTTACCTGGGACACACAATCCAGTTAGGTAGATCCAATTTCGAGAAAGTGGTCAATCGTCGAATCCTACTCGGCTGGGTAGCGTTCGGGAAGCTACGTAACATATTCTCGTCCAAGATACCGCAGTGTCTCAAGACGAAAGTCTTTGACCAGTGTGTGTTGCCAGTGATTACATATGGAGCTGAGACGTGGTCGCTAACTATGGGCCTCATAAGAAAGCTCAAAGTCACTCAAAGGGCAATGGAGAGGGCTATGCTCGGAGTTTCTCTGCGTGATCGAATCAGAAATGAGGAGATCCGCAGGAGAACCAAAGTCACCGACATAGCCCGAAGAATAGCTATACTTAAGTGGCAGTGGGCTGGCCACGTAGCTCGTAGAACTGATGGCCGATGGGGTCAAAGAGTTCTCGAGTGGCGGCCACGTACCGGAAGACGCAGCGTGGGCAGACCCGCCACAAGGTGGACCGACGACCTGGTAAAGGTTGCGGGAAGCCGCTGGATGCGGGCAGCACAGGACCGGTCGTTGTGGCGATCTTTGGGAGAGGCCTATGTCCAGCAGTGGACGTCTTTCGGCTGAAATGATGATGATGATGAGACAGATTTGACAACAATTTACTTGTTTATTGTTTGAAAAGGATTTAATTAATTGAACGTGTATATTATTTAAATATTTGTACATATATTTTATAGCATAATATATGTCACTGGTTAGTCCATTGAACACAATTGTTCACTTGAAACACGACACAACACGAAACAAGAATATTACCGCTGCTGACTTTATATTTAAAAAATTAACAATATTTTACATATTAAATACAAAAATCCTTATAAAACTGTGATCAAGTTTAATCAAAAGAAAAATCTGTTAAAATGACAAATTTGTGAGAAGAAATTCTTAAAGTACTTGAATCTGAAAAAGAACTATTACCAAAATTAGTGAAGTATTATCAATATCAGTGAGAAAATTAAACCGATTCACAGAAGAAGGAGGCCGAGTTACAAATAAAGCTGTTAAACTAGCTTATAAATCCCTACAGTTCCATATTGCGTTTATTTCTATGAAAATCGATTAAAAAATTATATCGCAATATCTAGTTGTTGTAAATCCAGACATACATGTGTACACAAATATGTGCCCCACTAAAAAGCATTATGTTGAAAATGTGGAAAGAACCATGCGACCTGTGAGATTACGGAACTATTATAAGATGCGTTAACTGTAACGGTGTTATGTATGTAAACCGTTAATTTGATCGACTAAGTCCAGTTTTCATCAATGAATAAATACGTGTGTGTACGTTAGTGAATAAATCACTAATCACTTCAATGCACATCATTCAAATTGGTCCTAAAAGGGAATACAAATAATAAAAATGCATTTGAATTATGTCTGAAAATTACCACTACGGGATACAGAATATAAAAATTCACCAAGAACATACTCCAATTATGATAGAAGTCAAAAAGCATCTAAAAATAAAATAGAAAATCAAAGTGTAATCGAGAATGGAAATTTAAGTACTATAAATCTTGAAGAAGATATAGTTGAAGTACAAATAGTTGAAATACAATTTAATTTTAAAGTAGGGAAATAAAAGGGGGAAAAAATCTCAAGAAAAGTTAAAAGTACAAGACAAATTTCTCAAGCACCCTAAGAAGAAGTAATTACAAAATAAGAAAAAGAAGACACACAAAAAATTAGTGAGATTAAAAAACAAAAATGTTATTGAATTCACAAAAATTTTGGCCTAAACATTAAAAAAATATGTTTGACAGAAGTTAGTTTTGAAAAAATGAAAATGTATATTATTTTCTAAGATATATTATTATTATTATATAATTGTAGTGGATATCTCAAGTTTTTAACCTAAACTAGGAAGTATTAAAGAACTTTTAATACAGAAAAAATACATATAGTTGATAAGTGAAACTTGGCCAGATACTATTAAAATGTTAATAATAATTATTGGATATAACGTCTATAGAAAAAATAGAACAGACTGATATGGAAATGTAGTAATCCTATTAGGTACATAAATCAGTTGTAGCTAATAAAAAATGGAATATATTATATTTTCTTATTGACCTTCATATGTTCAAGCGTTAGTCCATGGATTGGAATGCAATATGTACTCATTTTAGAACTCACTAATCACTTCAATGCACATCAGTCAAATTGGTCCTACAAAGAGAGCTCTTTTTAAAGCTCTTAATAACGGTTACCCTAACAAAATTAATCTAGTTATAAATAATCACCGGCACACATTTCCAGACATTTCATTTGTGACAACAGATATCGCAATAAAAGTTGACTGAAAAAAAACTGAACAGTTGTGTAATGGTAATCTCAGTATTATCATTTTTTACGCTGTGATGTACAAACAAGCATACAGATTTTAAGTGGTAGCTGCAGCATATAACAATTTATAACAAACCTTAGAAATACCGGATTCCTGAGGCCAGTCACTAATAGGAGTAGCACTCCTGAGAACTGACTTAGAACCACACCTTTAAGACCGTAACATACCAGCGCAAGCATTACTGCTTTGCGACAGATATAGGTGTAGCGGTGATGCTTCCAAAGTCGTACCTTGTACAGATTCTCTGTCACATATCCATTAAATGTTCTAGTGGCTCTCAGAAATCTCAGAAAAAATCTATTGGTAGAAAATTAATTTAAAATTATTATCTCTATAAAATATCTTCTTTTGCAACCGGGATATATACAGCGTTGACGTTTTTAGCCCCAAATAGGAAAAGGCTTAAATCCGTCACGTTTCAAATTACGAGGAGATGGCCGAAAGTGCCTTCTTCCTCATTATTTAAATTTCATCAGGCAAAGATGTTGGTCGACATTTCTCTTATTTATCGATCGACCACACATGCAAAGACATTTTGCAACTTCAGATTTGAAGTCTTTTAATTTTAGTGGAATCGATATTTGCTTTTGTTTCCCAAGTTTTGTTTGTCAAGAAGATGATAAAATATTCTTATGTAGTACATTCTCATTCTAATTTTTATGTTAGGGTTTCCCTGTTATCGGTTGTCCACGTCACTCGACTATACTTGGTAGTTATGTACGGTATATGAATTAGTCAACGTGCAAAATATTATAGAAGCGAAGACAAAAATGTATTGAAATGAATTTCATAAAGTTTTCAAGAAGTAACTTGAAGCTTTTAAAAGACATCCTTCTATTCATCTCCATAAAATGCGTAGTTACCATGAAACAGCCAAAACATTTTCATATAAACATAGTCGCGTGCACTAGCTATTCATCCATGGGTGTAAAAACAAGTACATACAATGTACCTTGTATGTAGTGTACATATGTATATTGTACACTGTACAATACAGTGGTTTTCATGTTAGGATGAGAAAAAAAAGTTTAAGGTGGTTGCACAATATTGCTACTACATTTCATATTTTGACTTTTTTATCGTTATAATTCAAGTGTTAGGTTTCTTGGTTGTGGAAGCTTTTTATTTGCCTTTTTTTATAACTAGCTCTATGCCCGCAGCTCCACTCGCAAAGCGTCCAATGCCGTAATGGCCGCGCGTAGTCCCATTATCAGCGTTAAATAAAAATTATAAATAATGAAGATGAAGAGTTCCGGGAGTCAAGATTTTTTTATTGGAAATTTCTTCCTTTTTAAGGAACTTTTTCTAAATTTCTTAATTATTAAAAGTTTTTGAGTTATTAACAAAATGAAATGCCATTTTGTTTTTCATCTTAATTTAATTTAATAATAATTGCATTTTTTTATGTGCTAATGCATCGTCGAGATACTTTTTTCTAAATGTCATTCCGAATCGTATGAGCTGTGCTCATATTTTTAGTAGCTTTATCTCAAATTAACACCATTTTGAAGTTGTTGACCAGACAGGAAGGAATAAATGCTTATTGTGGATGATCTTTAAAAGATAGATATATGCTAGGCAATTATGTAAAACATCAATTTGATATATCTCATATATTTTACTCAGGGTAAGCCATTTAAGCGCTCCAAAAGCGTCTTTTTTCCGAATTGATTCACAATTATCGTCACTACTTATTTCGTATGTTATTTTATCTTACAAAATATAACCTATGACCTGACCAGATAACATAGCTATGAATTAAAATAAAAAACATGTAAATCGGATAAGTAATTATCACGTGAAAAAAAAACATAAGCGGTCAGACAGACAGAGAGACGTCCTTTTATTTATTACATCGTTCACGTGAATATATTTTTGATAATTATTAGGTATTATTATTATTTGGATAATTCTTCGGAAAGACGTGTCTTATCTAGTTTAAAAATGGGCTGTTTTTAATTGTAATTTGATCATTAATGTTATATAGAAAATTACAATGATAGGTACGAATATGTAGTCTGGATTCTTCCTTGAATTCCTCCTCGGTGTACTTCATTAATATGAATTCTACACTAAACTACTTCAGTGTTTTAAAGTGATGAGGTAACATAGAAAATTTACGATTTTCTATACTACTATTTAAAGAGATAAAGTTTGTATGTTTTTAGGAAATAATCTCTGAAACTACTGATCTGATTCTAAAAAAATATCTCTGAGTGATACCTATAGGCTATTTATTTTCGGACAATTGCTAGTACTATATATAAACTATACAGATAACTAAATGACAATTTCTACGTCATTCTCACTTTTTACAATTTTAAGGCTTCGTATCCACTACAGACGTGCGAGGTAGCTAGGCGGTACGAGGATGCCTAGCGAAGCTGTGAAACGGTGTGTGGCTGAGTGGTGCGAGGATGCGTAGTGGACTCTTTCCTTTGATTGAAACATGAGCGACGGCATCTCTCGCACACATTCCTCGCTCGCATACGTCGTAAGCATCACTCGCTCGAGTCCCTCGCACTCGCATGTCTCGCTTTTTTGGATGTACAACTCCTAGCTCCGCTAGTCCTTCTCCACCAGAGCTGTGGTAAGCGAGGCTAGGAAAATTTAGTAATCCTATTGGTGGATTTTTCCTCATGTACAACCTAGTACCACCTCGTACATATCTAGTGGATACGCAGCCTTATACTCTTACTTGGAACCATTTAAAACTGCATCGGATTTACTTATACAAATCTGACAATATTTAAACATCGATAAGAAGACAGACCTAAAGATAAGCATTGCTTATATTTATTCGACGTTGATAGGAAAGGCAGTATTTATTTAATTATTTGCTCTAGTGTTCACGGACGGTTTTCCACTGCGGATTAATAAACGTTTATATAATAAAATATGGTAAACCGTGTATCTGTTGTAAAAGAGGCGCTTTATTAACACTATGGTTTATTTTCGCTACATATCCTATTTTCAATCGTGAACGACTAGCATTAGCGCTGATGCAAATTCTGCACGTTAAAAAGTCGATCGTCTAAGGGGCCATATCAAATATATGTTAAAATTCATGATATAAAATCGTTAATTTTTATCCTTTTATGAGACACGAACCAATACAAAAAATGTAAATAAAATATTTTTCACTCTCGAGACACGACTATTGCTACTTTTCTTCCAATATTCATCAAAGAGTTTCTAGACGTTGGGATCACAAAAGTCATTGACAACTAAGATTTTCGAGGGTAATTAATTTATGATGGAATTCTTTATTTTTAATTCATAAACTTGGTCTTTTGTATCTGATATAACGTAACATAGGATTTTTACATGATATAGTTGTTATTATACAGATATGAAGCAAATTATATAATCGACTATTATGTAGTAGGAAAAACATTTGGTTTTTATAAATTTCAAAATAAACATGCTAGTTTGAACGACGGATACTTATTGCTGATAATAATTAAAAATAATCATTAAACTGTCATAAGTTATAATAAAATGATATTTTTTGTATCATACATAGACCTTTACCCTATAGAAGATCGCAGCCAAATAAATACTTTTGTGTTGTGTTTCTGCGTTGAGTAGGGTTTCCATACTTCTTTTAAGAAGGGGATATTTAATGAGAGTTGGAGCACAGAAAATTTTTTTAGGAGGTTTTTCTCTACTTGGGGTATTCCAACTGGAAGAATACCTCCATCCTACAGAAGATCGCAGCCAAATAATCTTGTGTTGTGTTCCTGCGGTAAATAGGGTTTCCAGAGTTTGGGTTATGAGGGTTTGAAGTCGGCAACGCACTAGTATCTATGGTATTATAAGCGTCCATAGGCTACAGTAGCCGCTTACCATCAGGCGGGCCGTATGATTGTTTGCCATCTTAGTTGCATATAAAAAAACTTGGTGAAGTATTATGTAATACACATATGGCTAATTACCATCCTCAAATTGAATACCTGTCGCCAAACATTTGTTGCGAAATCTGCATCTGAGAGCTAGCTCGGGATCTAGGCCCTATCGGCCTTACTTAAAAATATTGATTAACTATAGGCAATGTAAACATTACTAAAGGTAAATTTAGCTCGGTCTTCTTCTATTAATATGGATTAGATAGAAAGGGAAATATTTTAATCGGTTTTAAAATTTCGACAGATTTTTATAAGTAATGCCAAGTTGTCTTTAACATCTTCGCCTACATGGTTAATTGTCACTAAACAGGATTATACTTAATTCATCGAATAATAAATTTATCTACCTACTAGCAAACCCGTGTGAATATTTCGTAAATTATAATTTGCGAATAGAATGTAAACTATCTACCAGCTGTCACGTTATTTAAACAGATTTCTAATAGATGGTGCCTTCTACACGTTAGTCGAATATATTTTTAACACAAATGCTATCAACAGATGGCAATTTAAACGAAAACATTAATTTTAAACTATTATATTATTTATCATAAGCTTTAAAATGATGTTTGAAAGATTAATTTTAATTTAACACGTTACCACAAAAAACACCTTTGATAATGTATCGTTAATTGGTATGCTCTTAATTATTGTACCTATCGACTATTGCATTTAATCATTTCACGCTGATAAAATACCTTACACAAAAATATTATTTACATACTTAACTATTTACTATAATTTATTTGTTGTGCGATACTTGAATATCAAGTTTGATCCTATCGAATCAAATTCATACGTAGGAATTCTGTTTCAAACAGGAAATAACTGTCCACAGACGTTAGCCATTACGTGGGTTAACAGCCAGTTCAGCGACATAAAAAGATTAAAAGACAAACAATAACGTATTGTTACTTTTATTCAACACCAGGTGTTACCCGCGACTTCGTTCGCATGGAATTTAACCCTAATTCTTTTTCTGAAATAAAAGTAGTCTAAGTGAAAGTCCCATCAAAATCGGTCCAACTTTTTCGGAGATTAGCCGGAACAAACAGATAGACAGACGGACACATTTTTTTTTATGAGTAGGTACCTTATATACTTTCATATGCATTTAGTAAAAAGCTGTTATTTTGACATTAGTAACAGACACTTGAAGTTAATTATATGTACAGATAGATTGACTACAGCGACAGATCTACTTTGCCTAGGCTAAGCCTAGCAGACTGCTTCTGGGAAATTTTATCAACAATTAATATTGTACTCTTTACCATTTATACTTACATTTTTCTTATTACTTCAGTTATATTTTTATGACCTATTTACCTTGTAAAATTTTAGAATAATATAGTATAGGTAATTAGACTACATATGTATTGTATTCACTTAGCTATGAAACATCTCAGTAATTTCATGTATATCATTCAGTAATTTATCATCAACATTATATCAACCATTCATTGTTATTTACCGTGTGTAACCACAGAATATGACAAAATATATCAAAAGAAATGTATAAACGTTATCCTGATATTTAAATTTTTTTAGTGTACACAAGTTTACCCATATTTTTATAATTTTAATATTTAAATAATCTAATGTAAGGTAAGTTAAATTCGATAATGAAAATAGCTAACCGCAGGGCCGGACTAGCCACATAGCAGAAGTAGAAAATACTCCAGGCACCGCGCTTCTCGCGGCAGTGAGTAGAAAAGTGAAAGTAAAAAGGCTCCCAGTTGAGCGATCTCCTTTTATTAGTGTTTTGTATTTTACTTAATTATTTTATTACCCAACAAAACCTAGAGTCTTGCCAACATGCCCTGCGTTAACTTAATCCACCTGTGTCTGAACTATATTTGTATATTAAAGTTATCGGAAGCGAGCTTTCGGTGTAGACCTGAGAAAAGCGTATGGTTATTATTTTAAAATAGACACTGTAATAAAACTAAAAGATAGAGACTTAAATATAACGGTACCGGTAACGGTATTCATGTGACTGAAGACCGTCGATACACGGATACAAAATATAAAATAACCGATAAATAAAACAAATTCAGTTTACCTCAGACTCGTGAGAAATATGAAATATTTCCAAATGTGAAATGGCTATTATTTTATCAGTATACCAATGTGAAAATTTATTAACAACAAATTCATTTTTAAATGAGTTCTTTATATATTACGTATATAGTAGGTTAATAACTTTATATGAAAGGTAATTTTAAATACGTAACGTTGAATATACAGATTTATAGTTAAATATTCAAAGCTGGTGAAACAATAACTAACTATACAATTACTTTGTAAACGTTAATTGATAATAACAATTAGTCTTTTTTTTTATCTAGTTTGTATACAATACGAACGTATTAAAACATGTGATACTGATATGTATATAAAATCATTCAAATACATTAACAAGCTTCTTTTTTAATGCTACCGTGCCCTAAATCCGTAACATATAAGTCATAACAATATGTCTGACCTGATGGTATAAATGGATTGAGCTATTTCAGCATTACTTTCGTAAAAATAAGAAACGCATACCTCAAAACTCAAGGCCACTTATAATGCTGTTTCAATAAAGAAAACTACAATGAAGATGGATGATATTGTATATGAATAAGTCACCAGATGACTTGGTCTGGAACGTTCAAAGATACAGATACAGTAGATGATGCTTCTACTTTCTAAAAGCTTTTAATGCATATACACTACATAATGTCGGCTTGTCATGATCGATTATATCGAACTTACCGTAATATTATTAACGTGAAATATTATCCAGTTATAAAATATTATTGAAAACTGTTTACTGGTCTATAATTTACACATATTTGATACTAACACAGCCGATAAAATAATTTGGAAACTTCAGTAAAATTACAAAAACAATACGACTGGTACTATTTTTATCTTGTAATAGACTTTTTTATATGCCCCGTATTATCCTTACTATTAATGTAATTATACCTACTTAATTTTGTAAGTGAATCTATACCAGTTATTAACCGATCAAAAGATTATATGAATTAATCGTCATCAATTAATTCTATTGATTTTTTTTTATATTTACGCCTTTCTTGCTACATAATTATGAAAATTAATAGGTTTACTTCACATTCAGAAATAAAAAAGAAAGCCTGTAATTATATTTATATAATAAAAATTAAGCAATCTGGGCTTTTAAGTTGACAGGTCATTCAAGAATGACACTGATGCATCTGGATTTAAGGGGCGGTGTCGATTAAAATCGTAGGAGTTAGATAATAATGGTTAATTAACGTAATCGTAAGCAAAAACCCGACATGCACCTCATTCACTTATTAAGCTGAGAATAAGGAAGTTGTAATTAGAAACATCAATGTGCACTGATGTTGTTCAGGGCGCGGCGTGATGGCCCAGTCGGATCGCGGCGCGACACACACTAGGGCGGGCGGCGGACACGCTAGCGTTACGTCAGCCAGGGGAGCGGGGCAAGGGAATCGACTACGAAAGAAGCCCCGCACTACTGCATCCTCTGAGCGCCCATCATCGCTTAGTTCCGTTTAAAAACGTAATATCTCCGAGCTCGTCCACGGAACCGCTTGAGGCGCCATCTCCCTACTGAAGCATGTAATATTTCACTTTAAAAATATCTAAAACTAAAACAACTTTTACTAGCTAATCAATATCACAAATATACGTACGTTGTACATCCTTATATTATTATTATGTAGAATAAATTTTCCAGCTTCGTATAGGAAATTTACTTACTCACGACGAGTCTCGTAAATACAGTCAAAGCAATTTATCTTATACGTATACATCGTATATAATAACAAATTGGCAGTCTTTAATGGTACGTGGTCGATTAAATCTCAAAATGATACCTCACATTAATATAATTTGTTTGTTTCTTTTTAAGAAGTATTCTTGGAAGATAATTACTACAATTATATTATACAGCTTGGTTCTGGCAAATTTAACCACTTAAATAGGTGCTATTAATACAACCAACTGGTTAATAAATATCTCAATACTGGACAAAAATTTCATACCGAGAGTAAGTTAGGGTTACTTACTATGCTAGCATGCAACGCATTGCGGTTTCAAACGTCGAGAAATCCATAGTTATGTGTTGTTCACACTAGATGGTAGTATTACGAGAATTTTCCTTAAGATGTTTCGTACGTATGATGTTTTACTTTATCGTCAGTCGATTGTGTTATTATAAAATTCATATAACTAAATATACTCAATTTCGCAATTGTTCTAAACAAAACAAAAAACGAAATTTCTGTTTGATTCTATTACAGAGTATCTTTTGATCTGTTGATTCAATCTTTTGGTACATTTGTTAATTAGTAGATTCTGTTGTAAATAAACCCGCTTTCAATTAAATGACCTTGTAAGTTATTATATAAATAATAACGTGTGTGGTATCTCTACTAATTTATTTATTTATTATAGATTAAAACACTAATAAAATATTTATACTTAATGTCATTTTAAGGTAATAATATTATTATATTACTTATTACAGTAAATCACAACATTAGTGAAAAGTAGATAATTATTAGATTAAAGTAATTACAGAAAATAAAAAAAAACATGGAAACATAAGAACAATAATATATTTAATAAAAAAACAAGAACAAATGTTATTTGAAAGTAATCTCTGCCCATTAATTCCTCAGACCCCATCACATCCGAGTAAATTATATCTCGACGTTGTACTGCTCGCACTGGATCTACTTGGGAATTATAGAACCTTTTTAGAAATAAAAATAAAAGTACAGATACAATATCCAAGACATAGGATGGAGTAAAGTCGTCTTATGTACCCTCGACTTCGAGCGATATTGTATCTAAACCGGCTTCTTGCACAGGCAGCAACAAATTTAGCACTGTTATTCCCAGCATATACTGTTTTTCTACAAGTGGAGAATCGGTGACCCATAATCTACGCAAATTCACGAAGCCTTAGAAGAAATTATAGTGTTGGATAACTAGCCGGTTTTAACTTTGGAAGACTTTCGAAAAATTAGAAGCCTCGATTCAAAGGTCAAAATTATATCTATGACTATTGACATGTGGATGATGTGCACCTATATGGACAATTTGTTTTATTCTTGAGTTTTTTATCGTCATGTGTTTGAGTTAAATATTGTTTTATTAAACCCCGAGATTTGTTCAACTAGTTCTTCTACATTACAAACTATTTACCATTTTTATCTTCACGTCAGCTTCAAGTAAATGCCGAAGTTCGGCAGAACTTTCCTAGCCAGTTCTTTAGGCATTATTGTCCTCGAAATGACGTCATTAGCGTTGATCACATATATTGTGGGCATCATCAGAGTTTTGATGTAAGCACATGGCAAAGTATATTCTCACAGTCACGGAATATCTAAAGATGTGAATGGTTTGCCGATCCAAGTAAAAAAGTTTTACTTGGGGTTACTCGCGTGGACTCCAAACTCCGCTATAGCCACCCAGAACCTCGCTAGACTGAACTGATTATCTCGTTGTTGCCCGCCCACTGGCACAGCATCGGAACCACATGCAAAACGACCTGGTAACCTGGTAACCACGTACCGATCGAGTGAAATAGAGATCAAGCACGTGCTTGTTTCATTTTTTTTAATCAGCAACAAACTTCTTTTTACTTTTTCCTCCATGATGACTTTTACCCAATAGCACGTTAATTTAAAAGTATTTAGCTCGGTCACATAGATCGTCTCAAACATGAACACTCATGTTACCACCGGTGTGCGAACCTGCGACATGGCCTTCTTTGTACAGTTCGGTTTACCACTAATCCATTCGCAGTCGACCTTATCGCATACGACCGAAGTCCATGGGTGGGTCCGTCCGATCTTCGCATCGCAAATGCCCATTAAACATATTGTGTATACTAGCCACCCGCCCCAACTTCGCTCGGGTAAGTTGAGTAGTTCTATTTGTTTACGCTGCGCACGCCAGTAAAGCTTCCAATCGGCAAGATTTTTTCTGACATCTTCAACAAGCATCGTTGAAGTATCGTCATATTTCAGCCAATTTACAGAAAACTTTAATGAATTATAGATCTAAACCTTCCTCATGAATTAGTCCAGAGCTGGGCAAAATACATACTTTGCTTTAATTAAAATACAAATTACAGAATACTATCTCGTATGTATTTAAAATACGAAATACAAAATATTTTTAAGTCGTGTATTTATCGTTACTATTACCGCTATTAATCACTGTGAAATACTTTCTTCCAGTTAAAATTAGCGGATATGTCACAGCATCCACTTGATTTACTCCATCGCCGCCGTCTTCCGGCATCGTACACGTACATGTGGAGTGAATTTGATCTCCGTCCGATCCTAACATATAGTTGCTTAGTATTCTCCTGTATGGCGAAATCAAACTTCCGCCCCTTGCAAGCGTTGCAAAACCGTTTTTTACACAAAATAGTTAATTCCCCATGGTTCGTTCGAAACGAAGACCTCCATAAAGATATGGAACTTCCTTCGATCAAGTCTTACATCAAAAACTCTCGCGAAGAGCTACTTCGACAGAGCGTCAAACCATCCAAACCCGTTAGTAGCATGCGCCGCAACATATACCCCAGTACCAGGCGCCTCAAAGGCAAAATGTAGGCTGCGGAACATATTTACGGACCCTGATGACGAAATCACGGTAGCTAACGCGTCATACCCGTTCGTCTCTTCAAGTTGAGCGTGTTTGCGCCCACGGCCGCGAAACCACCGTTCCCTACGTAGGGGACAGGCCGTTAACTTCGCTCCCGCACACCCGCCACGACCACCCTCTCCAGCGGCAACTCAAGCCTAGATCCGTTCCTCCGGCATGGAGCCCTTGAGCCAGCAGCCGCTCGCGCCATACAGTGACACTGCATTCACTAGCTTACCACACACACACATGACACTGCACTTCACACATGCACACCACTCAGGTACATAGGTTCTGTAAGGGACCTTTTATTCATTTTTTTTTCTAGTTAGTTTACACAAAAATTGACATATCACTAAATAGATATACACATGTTCCTTCCTTCCTTCCAGAAGCCAGTAACATGTATATTTGTATAGTTAGTTAGCTCGAATTTTTATGGATAGCGATTTAGTCAGATCGGCGAATTTTTCGCATGACTGGCAACACCCCGAGCCGAGGTTCGGCCACTTTGGCACCCTTGGAGCTTATTCCCTAGCTTTCGCGGCCGAGTGCCTTCCGCGCTCGCCATCAAGCCCGGTGAAGCTGTCAAAGCCTCTAATGGCTCCAGGACGCTTAAGGATAACAATATAAACAGTTTGAAATGAATTTGATCATCTATCGTGACGTTCGTACTATTTCTTCTTCTGGATATGGCGCCGCAAAGGCACTGGTCAATGTGTTTAAATCTTCGTAGTATTTTTCAAACATTCAAATTCGATTCAAGAAGATGGTGGCTCACTTGTTAGAACTATCTAGGGAGTTTTTGTGACTTTTCAAAATCCATGTTTTCAGTTTATATTTATAATCCCCTTTACGAATGCATAATAACCAAACTATATCACGCAAAATGCCACTAATATTACATAGTATAGGGTCAAAAAACCTAACTTAATAAATTAAAAATAAAACCACAACATGACAGTTAAGATCCCACCCACCAAACACCTAACATTCGTACTAACAAACTTAATTAATACTGTTTCGTGAAAATAACTGTTTAAGAATGAAAATCACTATTGAAAAGAAATTTGACGTACAGTACAAGTGCAGTGTTGATAACTATAAAGATTGACATATTTAGCGGTCGCCATTTTGCTTACGAAAGCTATCGCACTCTATTTTCTGCAGGACGCACCTATTAAATTATTATTAATTAAATTAGAATAAGATCGCTAAATGTATTTATGTTAAAATGTATTTTCAAGCCATAAGTATTTGAAATACCAATTACAAATTACATTTTTAAGAAGTAATTAAAATACAAATACAAAATATGTATTTGTATTTCAATTACGTATTTTAATTACAAGTAATTCAAATACTGCCCAACCCTGAATTAGTCCATCTATTGATGAAAACCGTATGAAAATCCATTTGGTAGTTTTTGAGTTTATCGCGTTCATACAGACAGATAAACAGACGCCGTGGGAGGACTTATAATGTAATAAGATTTGTTAAAGGACGAAAACATAGTCGCTTACCCTATAAGTTTTAAAAGTATTATAAAATCCAAGCAAAAAACTAATTTCTAAAACTATATCACGCTAGCTGTTTGAATTAATTTTGTAATTCGTGTGCATTGACAAGGCGTCTAGTATAATTATTATGATAGTTTTCAAGTATGTTCAAACGTTTCGGCTTATTACACGGGGATCTAATATTTTCTATACAGAAATTAAAGTCTTAATTATTTTTATAGCCATTTTGGCTTAGGAAAGCTCTAGAGTTATTATTCGTTTTTACAGGGTTGTCTCCAATTAATTTTGAAAGTAAGTTTTAATACAAATAATGTAGAAACAATTTCACGCGGGCGAGTCCACTAATACTACGAGCTATATATCGAAGAAATTTCAATATATAATTTCCTAAACGTCTTTAAAAGTTCTTGGGGTTTTTTGTTATTATTCAGGTACCTTTAAATGCAATCAACCATTTACATCAAACTGATTTAACATTCTTACGATAACTTGTAATTTATTTTATTGTAGTAACTATATGTAGTCTATGTATAAAATGACGTGTGGTCGTTTGCCGTCTATACTATTTGTGATCGTTTAACTTATCATTAACAAAATAAAACAACAATATGAATTGTAATTTATTTTCAATTTAATAATAATAATAAAAACAAAAATTAAACTCTAAGAAATCCTTAAGAAATTCGGCAGTCAGCAAATATAGACCGGAAAAAAATATTGTTAACTTATCAATATAATTAACCTACCATAAACCTTAATTAAATTATGAGGTAGATGTTTTCAAAAAGTCTTTCTTCAAAATCTTAAAATATAATTATTAAACTAATGATACAAGAAACGCATGAAACCCGTATAGTTACAATAGGTACCTTAATTTACTCATCTTCTTACTGAAATTCTACTACAAATCATACCTACTCGCTAACTTAAAGTTAATAAATTTAATGTAATAATTTTATTATTAATAAGTTTCACCTTATTTATTATTATTCTTTTAAGTCTAAAGCCACATATGTTTGGCAATTAACACGGATTTTAAGACTTAAACTTGAAAAATGTTTTTAAATTAGTTCAAATTATTATATTATTTATTTATTCGCTGTTATTAATTGCTTATTTATTCTGGTAATTATAGATTTGTAAGATTTTTAATTTTCAAAATTTCACATTTCAGAGTTCTACATAGTTAAATTTGCATTAAATGCATATTATCTGTATTTACTTGGATTGCAGTATATTTGCAAAAGATGGCAACATACCTAGTCATGTAATATCATGAAATTAACATGTACTGTTTTTTCGAACCGACTATACTGTTAGCCTTAGGGGCCCTAGAGCCTTTACGACTTTTACAGCTTTATCGGTCTTGTTAACATGTACTGATTTTGTAACGGTAGACTGGTGGAATACATTCTGATTATTTTATTATCTATGCCATTGTTATTTAGTTTCAAATTAAAAAATAACAAGGGTATCCTAGCTTTCAAAAATAATAACTATAGTACAAAATAATTTATGTTAAAAGACTAAACGTCCGAAACAGGACATTTCTTTAATATGAGTCTTCTTCAAATGCTAATGTCGTAGAACCAGAACAGTATTTATAGTGGGTGGCATATTAAAACGTAATTATGCAGTGAAGAAATTAATAAAAAAATAATATGATAGACCTAAGTTGTTCAAAAAATTTATGTTACTATGACGATGAACAATCGGTGGTAAACAATTTTTTTTTCTGAAACGAACACAATAAGACATTTACTTAAATCTAAATACACGTACAATTATATGAGGTAGATTAACATCAAACACATTTGTTATTATGTGATAAATTACAATACACTTTAAACTTTTACTTGTGAAATATTGATGGATATTATTAATAAACGGTCAATAAAAATCTACTGCAAATTTAACAAGAAACATGCATTTTAAATATTCGATATTTCTTTCGTAATAAATTACATTCAAAACATGATGAAACATATAAAGTACATATGAAAGGAAATCTTTGGAGAATCTCTCACCCCTTTTTGAATCTTATATTTAATAAACGATTAATTTTATTATAAATCGCATAAACTAAACTAAAGACAAGACAAGTATTCTGAAACATTATTTGATTGATTGACTGCAGGATTAATTAAACAGCCACATATATTATATCTGTCAAGTTGTCATCTTAATATCATCATAAGAGGCATTTGAGCAATCGCAAAATTCAGTGTAAATACATATGGCAATATTTTTTCAACATTTTTATTAACTGATTACACCCTACAATGTATATAGATGTATAAGATACAAAAAAAAATACATATGTATACTGGCAAGTTAATATTGAATATAAGCTAAGTTTAATAGTTCTGTCATTGATCTAAACTAACTTTAAAAGTAGGTATTGCATCAATGTATATTTGACTTTGGCACATTCAACTTCAACATTTAAAATGTATATATTTATATAAAGTATATTATGTAGAATATAAAATAATTATGCTGTTTACCCTCACGTGTATCTTTAATTATAGACTGAATGGAATATTCGTGGTAAACGTATCAAATATAATTATGTTGTATTATTATTACATGATAACATAAATTTATTAGTAAATATGGTTATTGACATGTATCGCAAATTTATAACATATTTTATACATATAATGTAATGTAAATAATGTGTGAAATAACCAACAAAAATCATATTATCCCTCATTATTTAATAAATCTTATAAATTTGATTTCCATGACTATGATAACACCTATTTGGTTTTGGTAAGTTATTATAACTTGATTTTATTAATGTACTTACTAATATTTCTCCTTTATTTGTCAACACTTCTCGTACTAACTATTGTTAATATAGATGAATAGTCTGCTTTTTTTGTCAGGCTTGAAGGAATTTTAATCGTAATATTTAAAATAATATCTTTTTTTGTTTGAAGAATAACAGATTATGTATTGAGGACATATTTGGAAATTTTGATATCTTATTTTGTGCACTCATGACATTTTACGTAGTGAAACAATTAAGAGATATTTTTTTTAATATTTAGGGATAAACTTGAGGTAAAATTGTATTTTTATTACATTGCAATCGGCTGAATCACTCAAAAGATAAATTGTACTATATTGTAAAACTTTATGGTTATTTTATTTTGTGATGAGCAATAACAAAAAATATACTTAACTAAATAAAATATGTAAAAAAAAACTATTTTAAGATTGCAGCTGTCCCCTATATGTTGAGTACTGGGAACATCTTTATGAAATATTTTAAGTCTGTTAGTATATTTCTAGTTAATAATAAAACAAAGCCGTTACCCCATAACATTGTCAAAAGACCTTCAATTATAGAATAATTAATAATAAATATCGAAGTAGCTTGTCTATGAATTCAACAACTGTAAATAAATATCAAATTAAAATTCCGGCCCCGTTAAATTTTGTGCTCGTTTTGTACTAATAAATTTTATTGTTTAGTACTTAATATTATATATTAATGATTTATATATTGGCTACTATAAGTGTCAATGAGGTGTACCTAGATGCGGGGAAATCAAATGTTTATATAATTTGAGAGGATCCACTTACATTTTAGCAGATATAGATAAATGGAGAATGTCAATTTCGGTTAGTCAATTTGTCCATTCATTAACAATTACAAGCTATAATAACATAAAGTTTGTCAAAATAGAATATAGCAACAAAATTAATAATAATAATATTATAAACACACGCTTAAACTTTGGATAAATACCAAATTTACGAAAAATAATTAAGATATTGTCACTCGAACACATAAAATTTGTACTTAAGTTACGTTTGCAAACTTAGGTTATAAATTTTCTATCATTACAAAATGTATAAAATGTAAAGTTTGTACTATAATATGGATTTGTACTGATCAGTCTTGTATTTAATTATAATTTATATTGTAATTAAAATGAGGTAGTCCGTTTTGTTACGTATAAAATGGCGATATAACTCTGTACTTATCTTTGAAAAATAAATGCTTTAACATGTTGAAAAATGCACTGAGTATCAAGTTTCTCATTCATCAACGTCTGAAGACGTCAGTCTTTGCATCAATTGAAGTCAAGAGTTATCCAGATTGATTGATATATTAAAGGATGGAAATTTAATTTCAAAAAATTATTGTAATATGATTAACGTAAATCTAAAAGTCTTATTTGACGTCAAAATTCAACTTTAGACTATAAATCATCTGTATTAGAAAAGTCGAAATTTAAGGTCCTTCAGAAACTTTACGATGAAAGAGTTGGTGAATGTTCTTAAACTTTACGATGGTGGGAGATTAGGCGGCTGACTTCCTTGAGAGCTACTAGAACTCTTCGAATGCGACTCATCTTTCTTCTTTTCGACCTAGAAATATTAGAATAATTACAACTTTTAGACTTCTCAATAAATCGTCTAAATCACTTTTGACCCGCATTTATTATAAAGAGCTATTAATTATATTAAACTTGAAATATACCGTTCAACGTTAGCTAATTATTAATGAGGTATTTTTCCAGTATCCTTTTCTTTTTAAAGACACTACTTTTATTAATTATTTTGTTTATTTTTTTCTCTCTGATTACATTTCCAAATTCATTTGTGCTCTTTTTAATTAATTATTTTTAACTGCTCATTGTGTGTAATCATGACGTAAAGTCCTATAATTAAGATTGCATTTGTTGGATAAATTTTGTCAGAAATCTTATAACTTGGTACATTGTAAATCTTGTTGGTGTTTTTATTTTAAATATTTAAACTGGCACACACAATACTTATATATCAGGAGATACAAAAGTGTTATAAACTAACTTTATCTTTAAATAGTATATTATGTTACCTGAATGAAGAAAGAAGCCTGGAAGTGTAAATAATTTATAGTAATGAAGATTATGTCAAACTGAAAAAATTGATAGGTCACTGGACTCATTGGTTCTAGTGACTACGGTTAAATCCTGATTGACTATTTACGAGAGATCAGGGATGGGAAACGCGCCGTTTGCGGGCTACTTGTAGCCCACCTCCCATTCTAATACGGAACCTTAAAGATTTTTCATTTTGACTTTTGTAATTTCCTAGTATCGCGCAGCCTTAATAACGACTCACTGGTAGTGTGTAAAGACACCGCGTCGATCGACGTGAGCTCTAATCCCTGCAATGATCCTGAGGAAAACATCGTGATGAAACAGTAACACAGTGCTAAAGCATTTAGCATTTTCTAATACCCGCCTGATTAGCTACCACCCTAAAGATCAAAATCTATGTCACCAAGCATCTATAGGTGTGATCCGGTAGACAGTCTCTTCTCTAGGCTTAGGATGCTACCATATTGGGCCATATCGTCACTTAACATCAGGTGTGAGTTTGTGGTTAATCGATACATATAATAATATAAATAATACATTAAAAAAAACAATGTCTTAACTTTGTTTAGCCTGAAATGAGCTGGAAATTAAATTCAAATTCAATACTAATGTATAATATAATTATTACTTATACAAACATTGTATATTAAAATAATCAATGAAACATATCATTTCTTATTGTTTTCTGTGACCAAGCAATTATGAAACCAACAAACAACGACACTGTATCTTTATGTATAGATACTATATAGATATAGGTTATTCTATATATTTTTTCTTAAAATACCTCTGTTTAATACCGTGTTGACTTATATGCTAAGGTTACCTTTATTGGGCAGTCAGCAATAAGGTGGTCCTCGCTCTTACAATTGTGACATCTCTTTGGTTGTGGTCCAATGCTGCATTTGGCCGCAATGTGGTTAGCAAATTCACCGCAATTGTAGCAACTGTAAGTTGATGTATGAACAAATGTATTTTTAGATTAACCATAAGTTTATACTATAAAATGTAATATGGAAATATTATCAATAAATTCATGTACTTTTCATGTGTATAAACGTATCTTAAAACTATTACTTGTATAATAATACTAGCTGACCTACATTTCGCATATTATAGAGTTAAACTCTAACTAACAGAGCAGCTATAATTGTAGTTAAACAGGTTGTTAATAGATGGTGCTTTGAATATATTTTCTTTGGCATCAGAAGATGGGATACCTAATGAAAAATCTTTTAATCTTTTTTTGGCGATGTTATTAGTTTTAAACTATCTGTGTATATTTCGTCAATAACAAAGAGCATAAGCTTTAAAATAATGTTTGAATAATTAATTTTGATGAAGTATAAACGGAAATATGGCGTTGCCAGAAAAAAAACCTCTTTGAAAAATAATGTATATGTTAAAAGTTAAACTCGGTAAAACCTATTGAGTGTTAAAACCAATGGAATATCGAGATTTATTAACTTATATGAATTTCATTAGTATAATTATCGGGTCGACGACGAAGAAAAACACCATTAAGAGACCTGAATGCATAAAAAATGATCTCGTGTTACAATAACCTAATGGGAAAAAAAATACTATCGTTCGCTTGAAGCTTAAAATCGAAAATACGTCGTGAGCTTGTGTGGATAATAATAAGCTTGTACCTTCGCTCGGACAGAGCTATATAAATACGAAATATGCAACTAAAACACTAACAACATTTAAATAAATATTAAATGAAATAAATTTAAAGTTTAGTTTAAAACTTATAGAACAAGCGAAGCAAACATGCAGTAGCAGCGATCTGGCATCATTTATAGCGTACCTAAATATGTATCTAATAAAACTATCTGATACCAACGACTACCTATATTAACACAAAATATGGTTTCTTTAGTGTTAAAATATGTTATTTTATACATATTAAGTTTTCAAAGCTTTGAACTGAAAATGATTGTATTGCGTTTATTAGTTTTAACAGGGGATATAAATTTTATATTGAACTAGCGATACTCCCGTGACTCCACAAAATTTCATCAAAATCGGTTAAGAAATTTTAATTTTTTATATTTACTATTCCTCAAAATATTATCCAAAATTCGTATAGCATCTCAATTGACTAATGATATAAACTTCACGTGTACAGAATTTCATAAGAATTGGTTAAGCCGTTTTCGAGTTAAACACGGACATACATACAGTAAAAAATTTTTTTATAGGACATTTATATCAGTGTCCTTTTATTTAGGATACCTATTGAGAAATTTGGAAAAAAATGTACGGACAGGGCTACAGATTTATTAATATAGGCATGTCTGCATTTTAAAGACAATATTCGTTACACAAATAACCATTCCTTGTTAAGCTACCTATGGTACGATTAAAAAAGATGAGTCATGTTAACATTAATTCCTAATAAAGAGTATAGAATACAATGTGGATTACGTTTCTTGAATGGTTCTCATAGAAAATGTATATACTATACTCATCGGTTTGATATTTTTGATATATTATGACAAATAGATGAATCAGTCAGGGCATTACAGTATATTAATTTCCGCTAGCACCTTTACCAGTATGATAACAGAATTACAGACAGTAATGTCTGTAAAATAAATTATTTAAAGGAGAAATTATAAAAAGCTATATACATTGTGTAAATTTTAATTGCCTCCTTAATCTATTTATAAGTGACAATAAAAGTGATTATTTTCTCATAAAACACAACAAACACACTTTTATTTATAATATCTGAGATTTCGAATTTCTATAAAATACTCTGTAGTTTTCGTCCTCTTAGTATTTGATTTTTCAAAGAACATTTCTTTTTTTTAATGGCTTTGCTAAATACTGATTTATATGTTTCTAATACACATCTATATCCATATGATAAAATTGAAGTATCTGTTTGTAATGTCATAATAACAGGTTTTTACTAAATGCATCTGAAAGTATATTAAATTTATTAAATTTGTGTCTTTCTATCTGTTTGTTACGGGTAATCTCTTTCACTGGCGGATAGCTGATGTTATAAGGCATAATTTAGGCTACTCTATTTTTAGAAAAATAATTAGGTTTCCGCACAAAAAATATAAAAGCTGTTTTAGTAGTCCACGCGAGCGGAGACGCGGGCACAGCTAGTAATAACTATAATCAGTCCAATTAAGGGGTTTCCATTAAAATGAAGATATGTATGTATTTATAACAAATAGTTAGGTATCAGTATTCATGCCTCCAGCTTCAAAACCAGACTCGCTGATACAAATCCTGTTTACTTATTTCACCGCCTCAAAGGTTCGCCTAATAACGATTAGTCACATTTTCAATCATTTCTAATATAAATTGGACGCATCTAACGTTCGATTTTACGTACTGTCCTAACTTCTTATAAGTCTAGCTCCAATAAAAAAAAAATAAGTATAGTTAATATTAAAATGTACGAACTTGCTTAACTTACGTTACGTAACTCAGTAATGTTTAACAAATTACATATAATATACAGAAAAATGTATAATTTTTCACGTGATCAGAATAGTTTAATATATATAATCGAACTAGAAAGATACATTCATGGTAGAGTAAAAATGTTGTTAGTATTTATATGGTAGTAAATTAGCTATGAATGAATTATATTATTAGGATGGTATTGGTGCTTAACTCAGTATACTTAATATCAGAAATATGTTGATGAATTCAATTAAAGATATTATAAATATTTAGTATTTATGAACAACAGTCATCGTAACAGGAAAATTTGATTCAATTATACTACGATAGGTATGTATATGATTCAGTGTTCTACTAATATTTAATTTACCGTATCTTTCTGAACCGTTTTTTAGACAAGGGACGTCTATGGGAGCCCTGACAGTCCATAGCCGATGGGCCAGAGACACGTGTTGCTTCCAAACCTTTATCAGATTCTTTGCATTCGAACTCTACCTCCTCCTCATCACCAAGCGAGCGAAAGCCAGGCATTTGTATAACACTCTGAAAAACAAGACAAAAAAATGACCTGAATAGTTTACTTAAACGGATGTTTCTTAGGCATAATAATTTAAAATAATTTTCATGTTGTTGCGTTACCATTATAAATTGCCATTTATCGTGTTAATGCAACATTTAAAATCTAGCTTAAAATAACTTATTTGAATAAAACCTTCTACAAATGTTGGTACTAGCTAAGCCCGTACAAGTTTATGAATTATTATTGGATCCGTGTTCCTTGAAACGGGAACGAGCTGTAAATTTACTTATCGTTTGTGAGAAAAAAATCAACGTTATCGGCATCCAGTTACATAGTCTTGACCTAATATAAGTTTTACCGCTAGAGTTGTTGCAGCCGAACGAAGTACAAGTTTGGTGGCGCAAATGTATAGAAAAAACATCCGGCCTTGATAAGCCGAACAAACAAATAAGCGCACTATCGGGTCAACCGCTAGCTTTATACGACACAATATTTTTTAAATGTAGTTTTTTCTATTTCAACTATCATTATGTTCACTGGAATAAAATATATATTAGATTATGATTCTAATATTATATTAATTAAATAACTATTAATTCTTATTTTATTACCAACAGATGAATGAAGCTTATATATGAAGTCGACAAACAAAATATTACGATAATGATTAATTTGCACCTTACTCTCTTTGGTTTAAACGTAGCCCTTTAAATATCTACCTGATGTACAAAAACATCTTGCCCGCCGTCGTCGGGGGTAATGAACCCCCATCCCTTTGCCACGTTGAACCACTTGCATCGGCCGCGCCGCGTCACCCCTATTACACCGCTGCCGCTGCCGCTCGCCGCACCTGCAAAAAAGACGTTAACTTGGTTATTACCAAGAAGCTTTACCGATAACTTGCCTTCTATGCTGTTCATTCTTTTTTCGCTCTATATTTAAACTGAAACAGTACTTTTTAAAAACAAATTATCTTCCGTTATTTCTTTAAAACAAAATATTTCAAAAGGAACAAATCAAATACCATTATCTATAATTTAAACATTCAGTTTATTGCCTTAATGTTATCTTACGTTGAACTTTGACGCAATATTTGGTACGTATTGGTAATAGTATGTGAAAGTTATCATAGAAGAGAGCATTCCTATTTGGCAATTAAAACAAATATGAGACTCTCATAGACTATAGTGTGAGCAAAGAAATTTTAAAGTTATAAAGATCTTGATATTGGTTACATTTTATTAATGTTTATTGTAATCCTAACTTTCTAATAAATTCACAGGCAAACTATCTTCGGAAATGTATTAGCAATAAATAACGGTTCATGAACGTTTGCTAGACTTAAGAAAGGGTATGTTATTCCCCTTATCGGGCTCTTACACAAAAAAAAATAACGTGGGAACCGAATGGAATGAAAGACACTTCTCTTTATCGTAGCTATTAAGTCTAAATAGATCCGAGCATATTGAAATACGAACTTGAAATAAATAAAGATTACGTTTGATTGTGACGTTACATGTTAAATTGGAATGTTTTTGACAAAACTATTAATGTCATTGATCCATCTATAATCGTAACGATGAATAATGAAAACATTACCTTGAAATGACATGACTAATATACACATACTAACGTGGAAACAATTCGGAAGTTACAATAATAACAAGTTATAGCTGATGAATACTAATATGTAGGCATCATATTTACTAATGGATCACTTTAACATTTAATGAATACTTTGATCTTCAGCTACAGATTATAAAAGTTGCTGCCACCTGAGTATCTTCGACTAACTTTTTATATTTTATAACTAAGAAAATAATTTAAAAGCCTTCTTAGAAGCTATACTACACATATGATTCATTTCTAAACCTTTCCTCGAATAATTATTCATAACATGTTCAATAAAAAAGCTTCCTAAATTATGACCTAACATACATGGAATGAGCAAAATCATTGAGGCTTATTAAAATTATCTCATTATATGAAAGTTTATTGGTAGGTTTGCTAATTCGATATACATTTCCATGTGTTGGTATGTAAGCTAGGCATATTATTTCGGGCGGCGGCAGCGGTAAAAGCGAGCTGGTAGGCACACGTGGCGACGGCGGGGACTGGAAGAATGTTTGGTATTTAGGTTGCGTTTCTGGTACCTTTTTCATTCAATGCCGTAACACTGCAGCGCGCCGCGCCGCGCCATGCCGTAGCAGCGAGGCGCACAACCTCACCGCATCATACATTTTCAATTCCCTACATTGTTTGTCTACAAGAAGGCTATTTATATTCTGTATATACACGTAACGATTTACACATATATTTATATAGAAAACAAACTTCCCAACTCTGTAATTACATGCTTATATTTTCAATTCTTACATAAAATAAACAAAACAACAATCGCTTGGCCACTTGACAGATATTTCTAACAAGGAATGCAACCGGTATCTTCAGTATTCTGTTACTTTATACTAACCCGTTTTAGAGTGGGAATCTAAATGTTTTGGAATTAACTTTACAATTTTGATTTCAATTAATAGTTAAATTTTCCTACGGAATTAAGTTTTATACTACTAAAAGTTCATTTATACAACTTACATAAAAGTTAGCTTTTAATAAGGCCTGTAGTATATTCAGTTGGTTTAATTAAATACTCCATTTTACCGAATCGCTTACTAAAGGATACCACAGTTTGCTGACGAGTCACTGTTATCAAAAACTTGCGTTGACATTACAAACGCAGTGAAACAATGTTTACACTCGGCATACCGAGAATTTCAACCGTATTTTCATTTTAATTTACAGGTACTATGTTATGACATCTATATGAAATTTATATTTCATTGGGGAAACTTCAAGCTCTTGCTAATAAGGATATAGTCTATCTATACATATTTTAAAATCAACGTCTCTGTGTCCGTTTATGTTCTTTTCACGCAAAAACCACTTATCCAATTTACATGGTTTTCCCTTTAATTAATGTATATGTTATCTGGCCAGGTTATAGAATATATTTTGTTACATAAAGTAACAAATTAAATAAGCAGTGACGATTATGGTGAATGAAATCGGAAAAAAGTCGCTTGTGGGGCGATTAAATGTCTTACGCTGAGTTAACCATAAGAGATATATTAAATTAATGTACTACATAATTGTAGATCATAAAAAGACCCAATAGATTGCATCTTTACGGAATCTATGGAAGTATTGTTACAATTAAGAAGATATCGTGAAAGGCAAAAATTGACGTGTTACGACTTTAATGGATTAAAGTAATATAGTGCATTCAACTTTCTCACGGTCGTTTAATACGCCTGAAACAGTAAACGTTTAATAAGCCGATAACATAAGTAATGCTAATACCAGTAGTTCACTTTTAGTTGAATTAGCGGTCGGTAGCATGATATTTTTACGCGTGTATATGTTCCAATACGGTAACGGGCAGTACTTAGAGAGCATCCAAGTCGTGTGTGTATGTTCTATGCGCCTGTTTTGCAGTTTTGTTTACTCAGCATGGTGCGCGTGAGCGTCCGCCCGCCCCCGCCTCGTCGCGCCGCCCCGACGCGATGTTCTAACGGCCTACACTACGCACTAACCCCTCTACACCTTAATATATGTTTACACTGAAACTTTTATACCATTTACATAAAACTGTACCTGTGATACACTGTTCTATAACTTGTATTCATTTAGTTACTAGTGCGCATTTTCTTTATCCAATATAAATGAATTTTATGTGTTTCTTGGAATAACATGAAATATTCTTACAAAATATTCCACTCCATCTAAATATAACTCAAAAATGTTAACTCAAAAATATCACATACACAACAGTCCCGAGACAGAAATCGTGACTTTTCTGGTTTATTGTTATTTCCTAAAGCGATTAGATGTAAGAACTATTTTTAAACCGCTCTGCTTAAATTAAGCTTGTGTTATTTTAAAAGCAGGAAGGGGAAATTCTGTGAATATTTTAAGTGGAAAGTTTAGAAATCTCGTGCACCCTATGACCCATGACTAGTCATAATTATGAAACCACTCCAAATATTATTTGTTTATCTGTTAGTACGTACGATTTACTTATCTTATGATTTTATATATTTATTTACTAAAATATTTAGATCACGGTCGTACTTATAAAATTATGATTCAAATTGACAGTCTATTATAGTTTTATATGTTACATATTACATATTTTCGAGTAAGGCATGCCCTTTTGTATATTATTATTAAATATTAGGGTAGGGTCCCTCCTTTTATTATCAGATCGTAGAATCTTGATTATAAGCATTTCCTTTTCGTTTCGCCTGCATAATATTAATGACACTATGAATAATTAAATTGATATAGTGTGTTACACTATTAATTTTTAAGATTTCGATTACAATTTACTTTTCATTAATTCTTAGTAATACGATATAATATTTTAATTAATCGTTTTAAATTTTTGATGACCCTTTTTTTGTTTTTAAAACATATAGAAATAATGGAATGATAATTATTAATTGTATGACGACATGACGAAATTATCATAGAATCACCTGCCAGGCCACCTTTCCCTGTTTTGTCATTTGTGTCGATCAGGCTTCATGTCATCGACCCATATAGCTGCCGGCTGAGTATCCAATACATGTAAATATAATTTCCTAGTAATACCTTGTTGTTCTCGAGGTAGATAGGTACGCGCGATGCGGGTCGATGATTCCTATCAAATGTTTGAGAACACGACAGTCGACACTAAGCGTAAGGTTAGTGTGCCTTAGTGGTAATGCATGGCGTGTAGCTGTGGTAAACATTTTCAAAACTCACAACTATATTATTATAAAGTATCCAAATATTTGGTGAATGTTTTAAACAAATATAGTTCAGAAGATATAAACACGTTATAGCCAAATTAGGAAGGTGGGTTTTAAAGATAGTAAGTACCAAATGTTTCGTCATCACTGTGGTCTAAATAAGTTTTTCATATCTCAAACGTTTAAATTGTTTCTTCGTTCTCTATAAATACATAAAACAGTTATTAGAATTTGTTACATGAACATTTAAAACAAATACGGGTACAACAATATATATTTGAATACAGTGATTTCAAAGTCATTATCACATCAAATGCATACCAATATAATTGAAAGCGGCATGTCCAGCAAGCAAATGAAATGACCTAAAATATACTGCCATTCATTCCTTTTCTGTTATCAATCGTAGGTATGGTGGCATTTGAACGTGAATCATCGTCAAGTGGCGCTTGTGGCTCGGTAGTCGGTCGCTCGGGATCTTGAACTAGGGAGGGAAAGAGACAGCTGAACATACCACCATTCAGATTTAATTGACTGGTTACGAACTCGGACCCTGCACTAGGGACGCGGACGCGGACGTCACGTTACTTAACATCGACTTTCTAAAAATTCTTGTACAGGCATTACTTTTTTATTATAAGAATTCTTTTGAAATATCACTTTTAAATTTATTCATTGACGTATTACAATTCAACCTCTATTATTAAACAGAGTTACACTGGAATCTCCTTCTCATTAACTTAACTGAAAACAAATAAATATTTCGTAATTTTATTCTATCTTTGGCTCGTTTAAAATATATTTATTATGCATGCACAAAAACCTACTACATTTCTTAGTTTATACTCGTTGAAGTTTCTATTCTTTTTAAAAAACAATATTATAAAAAAACTTAAAGACCTTTAGTACCTACTACACCTATATATATGTAAATATATGTGCCTACTTGTTAAATATGACCTCCACTACATTGATGTGTAGATGACAAGAATATAAAAATTGTATAATAAAACTTTCGTCCTTTTAGAATGCAATCGGCTCACTTAAGCATACTGAAGCTTTTATCACTCGTACACAAAAGTCTACTTAAAACTAAATATTATAAACTTTATATCATCAAATATAGAGTAAAAAATTGTGCGCCGGGAGACTCACGTAGAATAGAGTTGCTTTCTATACGATCAAGTAAAATGGTATTGTAGGAATAGTAAACAATTAAATGGTTGATGCGTAGTCGCCTCTGCTATATAAAATATTCACGTTACATATTTCTAATTCACTATTTGTTACCTTACATATTATAATAAATAAATTGAATTTCAATTAGTTATATATTCTGAAGTAACACATTTTTTTTTCTAAATCTTTCTCTATTCTCTATTCATTTGAACTTTGTGAATGAATTATTAAAATCAGTAAAACTTACTGTGTAGGTAAATACAAATGATATCATACGAAATATTGTTTAATTAATAAGTACGTATTTATAATTAGTATATCTTGTTGTTGATCAACGACGTGCCCAGTAAACATGGCACACATGTGTGCGACATCAGCGAAACGAGACTCTATTAACCTCAATTTGAATAATTTCAATGATGTTATAAACAACTGTTTATGATTGTCTTCCCGGGCCCTTGCGCATAACATATCCGCTCGATAAGGGGCACGTACAGTACAATCAGTCAGAGCGGTTTCAGGCATAACATACACATGCAACCCCTTATACAGCATTATACAATTTATTAACAATAAAAAAAAATCGTACTCATCAGTAAACTATAAAATAATTACATAAAAAACTTAAGAAAATACTTACTCATAGAGGGAACTGCATTTCCGCCTTCCCTCCCAGTCATGGTAAATAAATCTATCAATGGGCACCACAAATATCACCTCTCCGTAAAATACATCCTTCGCATGAACAAACAAAACACTTAATTTGCGGCAAGTTCAAATAAAAATATATTTTTCACAAGTATTAAACTTATCAATTATGAAATAATATAAGGGGTGCATGAAAATAAACGCGCGTGCGCGCGGAGCGACCGACGACGCGTACGCAGTTCGACTGCATCGAAAATGAGTGACAGTGGTGTGGACTGTGGAGTGTGGACTGTGTGGAGTCAGCGCAGCGCCGCGGCCACGGTGATGCGGTCGGTCCCTTCCCGGATATTATCAAGTATGTAGTTTTTAAAATAGAGAAGTTTAACGGAACGTGTGCACCGCCCGAAAGCGCCGGCCGCTTTACCCCAACGTCCCCAACCCGAAATGTGTCACTTGTTAGCGCGGCACAGCATGTTGTTCGTTAGTTCCTTGCCACTTCTAAACGTTACGGGAACGATATAGGGTGAATGGCACCAATCGACTACCTAACCACATACTACCGACAAACATCCAGTTACATCGAAGTCACAAAAAATAATACTCAATAGTGACCGAGGAATCTTCTGGAGATGTCCAACTTTGAGACTCTTTTGTTTTTTATCTTAACCGATCTGAAACTATTTTTGTTACAATACACCTTTGGACAATATTTGGTAATAGATAGGCGCTTATAAATAATTCAATACTGTAAAAGATACTTCTTGGTGCATACGTGATCAAACAAGCATGCATGCATTCCTTTAAATGTTTAACGTTAAGTGTGATTTGACGAATTGAATGCTCTTTGATTTTTATAACAAAAAGAATATTATTTAGTTAGTAATTTATTCTCTAATAATTTTATGTATGAACAGATCACTGTAGACGATGTATGTAATGTAGGTATCGTATTTAAAAAAAAGGAACTCTATAATTAATTAATTCGGCATCGCTTACTCACAATTTTTTTTGTAAATGGTTTATAAATATCATAATATTTTGTACCTATTTACGCAACTTGAGCATTTTTTAATAAGTCTATTATCGTTTATAACACACTTATTAAGGATAAAGCGTTTATATGAAAAACTTACTGATAGTTTTTATACTAACTCTATATTGCCGAGGAAAAAAGTATTTATACGTTAAAATTGTAATTATGTCGTGTAGTCATAGTATATTTCACGTAAATTTCTTGAGCAAAAAAGACCATTTACTTTATATTATTATTTTTATATTATGCATTTCTCTTAGTATATTTGCTTCACTCAAACCTTTGCACAACTTATACCCATCAATACATCAATGTCATTAATTGTAATTTTTAATAAGTATCAACAAAATAATTTGTCCTAATGTAAATCTACAACAAATTAGGGATACGAACACAATACAAAGATGTAAATGAAATAAGTTTATATAGAAACAGCATTAAAAAGGAGTGCAATTTCTAAAATTACTGCATACATAGTTTCTTATTTTTATACTTATAATGAATAACTAAAGAGTTATTCTATATTCTTTACAAAAAAAACCTTCATTAACAATACTACATTGGCATTAAAAACGGTATTATTTAAATGGGATATTGTCACTTCCTTAATACTATTATAAACACAATTAAAAGAGAAAGAGGGTACGAGTTAGTTAATTAACGTGCAAGTTATTCCCCTAAACAAGCATAAAACTAAGTTACGTAAGTATAATAGAAATATTCACCTTCTCATGTGTAATGGGAGGGTTAACAGGTGCACGTTTTAAAAGTAGAACTACGAGTCAGTGTACGAAGTACGCCAACCGACTTAACGAAGGAAAAATTAATGGTTTAATTAATTTTAAGCGTACACACATAATATTACATGTTTAAATGTGTCGATGACATTGTCTAAACAATTTATTAATTCACATTTATACCAAAAAAATAGTATTCATATTGAACCTTAACTTTAATTGTTTTTTTTTTATCGTTATAGGTTTGACGTAGTGGCCACAATCTCACCTGATATTAAGAAACGATGTGGTTCAAGATGATAACACGCTAAACCTAGTGTAAGACTGGGTCTCAAGTGCAGCTACCGGAACACGCCTATTGGTGCTTGGCGACAGATTTTCAACTTGAGGATGGTAGCTAGCCAGGCGGGCATTAGAAAAAGCCCTACCACCATGCAAATCTATGTATCCACCACGTATCTCTCTACTTACGTAGGTACTTAAATTGTATCATCCGTTTTTAAGTTATTCTTGTTTTGGTGCGCTTACTTTAGTAGAGAATATAAAGTTGAGAGCTGCGCGCGCATTCTGTGATGGAAGTGCTACATGATGAAGTTAACATAATAATGTTAACAATATACAAAAGTTAACATAATAACATAATAATAAGAATAAACATTAATAATGTGAATTCATTTTACTGACTTTTTATCGTGTAATAATAATTTAAATGTGTATAAAATAAATACACTCAAATAAATAAACATTTATCAAATTAAAATAATGTTTATGTATATAGCGTTCAATTATTTTTACACAATTAAATGTTAGTAGCTAGTAAAATGAATTCACATTATTATCGTTATTAACTTCATCATGTAGTTGGCACGCGGGATAAAATTTTTGGTGTTATTTTTGTTTGGTTACGCCAAAAAATGTAAGTTCTTACATGCATACTTAAATACGCATTTCTTTTCAATAAAATAAAACATTTCAACTAAAACTCTGGAACAGTTCACGTTCAAATGCACCAGTATATCTATGCTAATTTAATACAGCGGAAGGGTTTTTTGTTTGTTTATTTAAACACGCTAATCTTTTAAACTACCAGTTGGATTCGATATTTTTGTATATGATAGCTAGATTCACGAGGAATACTATAGGCTATCTAACATCAAGCTACACCTCTTAGCTCGCCTTAAATGTTGGTTTTTGTTAAGTTGGAATAAATAGCGCCTCCTAACTGCTTTATCCGCGTACGCTGGCGTAATGGTTAGTGATACGTGAATACAATGTTCTACAAAAATATTGCTCCTTAGTACGTCTAAAAAAGTCCGCTATACCGTATGCCTATTTCTTATACATAAGCCACAATAAGTTATTTTGTGATAAAGTTTTATTGAAAATTAAAAAGTGATTTATGAGCATTATTATTAAGCATGGCATATTAATCCTTACGAACGAAAGTTACATCATCATCAAGACAATTTTATGTAGATAAACTTTGCTCTTTATATATAGCATGTTATTAGGACGAATAGTTTGGGAGATAAAGTAAAATTAAAATAATTCAACGCCCGACTCGGGTCTATGACTCATTTCCTTTAAATCATCAATCAGCGAATTATTTTAAATTATACGCGGGTTTTAAGCGCACAGCTACTTTTTATATACGAACCCCAAAAATGGTTACACCTCACTTAAAGTCCAGTCTATTCAAGCTCCATCCAGCCCATGAACAGCAGTCACTGTTGACTGTTGAAAATCTGTTCATAATTGTTGTCGCGTCTCTGCGCTAATCTATAAACGCCTTTAAGCTAGGTAACCGGTATTAATTATTTACCGTATAGTGGTCGCGATCGCCTATTCACCCCGCTGTCGACATTTTCTTCGTTAATTATTCAAGATGTACCTGCCGTGTAATATCACACAACGTGCACCAAAAATTATTGAGAAAACTATATTTTCTTTCTTATACAATTGATTTTAAGTTGTCTATCGTCTCTTTTCTGTGATTTAGGAAAACATATCCATTTTGTCAATTTGTTCAATGTAGCGGTTATCTGGAACACTTCCTCACCCTAAACATCTGAAAGAAGTCCCCTTCAAAGATATGTCAAATTTTGACGAGCTGTCCAGCCGTTTCTATTGTTGTGATCTAATCCATATACGATTATGGCGCCAATATGGTATAACCTACATTGCTTCCTTACATAAAAGACAAGTTTTGAAAATAATAACGCCAAAGGGGTCGTCCTGTACGCTTTCTCTGATTTTTTCACTCTGAACACCTCGCTAGTTAGTTATTCTATTTTCTATGGTACACAAAATGTAAATTAAATTCACTGATTAAATCGATTGTTGGGACTTCCTTTCTCATCGAAATGTTATATCTATAGAGGTGTACAATTCGTTGAATATGATAATTGTTTAAAACGTATAACATAGTTTTTGTTTATAGACAAGTATGAAAAGTTTGAACAAACTAGATGTTGGAATATATAATAAAATATTAGGCGATACGTTCACTGATGAGGCTGCTAGCCTTTTAAAATCAGTTGCATCTTATTATTAAATATAAAATAAACATTACTTACAGCATATTAAAAAAAGTGTTAATTATTTTTCCTGCGACTTAAAATATGTGCAATAAATACCTCATGGATTCATATTGAGATCTAGAAAAATGTTCCAACATTTCAAACTCGCATATAAACAATTGCAAACTTTATAAACAATTATATATTTTAAAAGTATGGGTCTATTTATTTCATAAATTACTCGAAAACGATTGGTGCTACTAAGTAAAAAATATTGTTTCTTAAAGAGAAGATTTTTCGAAAAAAAAAGAAACAACTTGTTTACTCCCAGGACTTCGTCTCAATTAATAATATTTTTCATTGAATGTTGAAAATAGGACTCCATGTGTTGAGCGCTGTGCCGTAACGCTGCTTTGAAACCGGTAACTGCTAATAAAAACATTTATTTATGTTATTAAATATTAATTATTTTAATTTAATATGGTGTCATCTAGACACTTTAAGGAAAAAATATATTGGTGATTTTTCATAAAATATACTAAATAAACAAATTTTTTATAGATCGCGTTTACATTTCAAGATGATTTACGATTATTTTTTAAACAAAGCTTATAAAATTATTTGACTGCGTGGAGACCTTTTGACAACTATTCTTAATGATGTTATCGACAAGCGGTATTTATGTTGACAGTATTGTTTTTTGCCAGTTGACAGTATGACAGTTATTATGAATTATTTAGGCACTAAAAAAAGTAATGCATTTTAAATTTGACGTGAGTTAGAATCCCTGCAATGAGCCAGAGCTTTCGGTGAGAGAAAACATCGTGAGGAAACCATAGCATGGTGGTAGGGCATTTTCTAATGCCCGCCTGGCTAGCTACCATCCTCAAGTTGAAAATCTGTCGCCAAGCACCAATAGGTATGTTCCGGCAGCTGCACTTGAGAGCCAGTCTTCCAATAGGTTTAGCGTGTTATCATCAGGGGCCACATCGTCACTTAACATCAGGTGAGTTTGCTGCCTCTACGCCAAACCTATAACGATAAAAAAAAATGAACACTAAATGTTTTTTTTTTATCAAGTTTCATTGTTATTATTATTTTAAGGACCAAAAATAATAATTGAATTAAATATTTTAATCAATTTATGATTTATGGAAATATTTTGAACAACAAATACAATATTGTTTATTGTAGAATATTACAAAATTAATAATTTAAAAATATATATATTATTTTTTGCACACTCTACGACATTAAGTTCCGACATTCTAGAAGCTATTGTTTGTAGATAACGCGGTATCTACTAATCTAATCAATTATTAATTTGAGAGACCAATCATTAATCTAATCAATTATTAATTAATATTAATGTAATCCAATAAGCTTACAACTACTACTAACATTAAAATACGAATATGTGTCATAACATGACGAACGGAAACAATCATAACCATCTATTATAAATAAATAAATTTTAAATTCTAAATCGATTGTGATGACATCTATAAGTATTATCTTGAAGTTTTATTATGTTTACTATCTATCTTTCAAAAATACATAGTTGTAAAAGAATAATTTACTTACTATCGTGGTTACCCGAAAAACTTACAGATGGCAGCACAACTGGGAATAAGCGTCATCTGGTTTCGCTATAAAGAACTATTGAGCTCACTTAACTTGCTTCCCCCAACAGTTGATAATGACTACGGTGTATAACCTAACCGTCCCTATAAAGCTATATGTATGTACATTGTAATATTTTCAATAGAGGCGTTCCTTTCAAGGGGTGTTGCCCGTGACGACCCTAAATGATGATGTTGTAGGTATTTTATAGAACATATTAAACACTGTTCTAAACAATAATATGGAACGAAGCTATAAATCGAGATAATAATTATTCACTATCATCAACGAACTGATCATAAAAAAAAATACACTCTCAGATTGATTTTCTGAATTAGTGATTTTTATTTATTTAGAACGTAATCATTTATACATGGTGTGGTTTTATAAATTCTATAAATTACAAATAATAAATCAATTAAGAAGCATATTAATTTTGAGAATAAAAAAGGAGAAATTTAGAATATTTTTTTTTAAATTAAAATGGCAAACAAGCGGTCGGCCCCTCCTGATGGTAAGAGGTTACTGTAGCCTGTGCACCTTGTAATACTAGCGCATTGCCGACATTTTACTACCCTTCCTCAAGGAGCTCTAGAAACCCTACTCACCGCAGGAACATGTGTAATACAGGGTTACCTTGCTGCCTTTTTTATATAGGAGAGAGGTATTTGATCAGTCGAGCTGCCTCAAGTATAAAGGAATTTCCAAGGAGATTTCTCTGTGCTCTATCTAAGTCTTCTTGAATAGCACTCTTCCCCAAGGAGCTCTGGAAACCCTACTCACCGCAAAAACACAACATAAGGTTATTTAGCTGCGATCTTCTGTAGGGTGTAGGGTAATTAAAAGAAAATAATAAAAAAACAGTACAAAAAAAATATGACATTCAGTAAGCTCATGACTAATGAATCGTTCATCTACAATTTGTATTCAGGTACGCAGTTTTTAAGTATAATGTATATTCTTGGATTAATGATTAGTCCCTTTAACGCTTTAATCGCAGCAGAGACCAATAATTAATCTAAGTTTAAACTACTACTGAACTTCAAACTCGAAAAAGTTATCTCACTCTAGTCCCAGTGGCAAAATGTAAACATTTTTAAAAGGGAAGCCGCTCGAAAAGCTGTGCAACTTCACACTTTAGTATGAACTAGTAATGAAAGTAAAGCAAAAGTTATTCACCACCTACATCATACATGAAAGCACTGATATTTGAAGAAACAGTGTTGTTGAAGCATGAGAAAAGATCTTTTATGTACGCAGGTGTGCATGTGTGAAGACCGATTTATGCTGGCGTGCTTGTTAAATTATCAGCTACCATCACGAATTTATAAAATAGTAGCGGTACATCGCGGCTCCGCACACGTTTCCCCAATAATTAATTATTATAAAACTGTTTTTTGTTATGAATTCAGGAATGACATAATCTTCCCATGTACACAATTTCATAAAAATCGGTCAAGCCATTTTTGAGTTAAATTCGGACAGAAATTACTGTAATATATGTTTACTGTAACATTATATTATGGCTTACTAACATTGGTATACATATATATATATAATGAACGAACTTCTTAGCATTCCATGGATTCACCGTGCGAGTACCGGGTCCATCGTATGGCAGAGGGAGGAACTCCTAGCAATCCCCGGGACTTGCGACCCGGGTGTAGGTTTAAGAGGCCTCCTTATGATGCACATCAGCGCTCAACTTGACTGCTCGTATTGCTCTTACTGACTAACCTTTTTTTTATATTAGCTTAGCACATTGACGGTACTGTCCCTAATGGTAAGCACAGTACAATCCTAACACAACGGCGACCACCAAGAGATGTAAATCCATGGGCGGTCGCCTCTGTCACGTCGGCCTGCAAATTTCGTAGCAACCTGTTAATACAGCTTTAGATACTCGTTTTAAATAGACCTTACTCCAGTCCTTGATAGGCCAAGGTCTTTTAGTAATTTATAGAGATATTTCGTTAGTATGTCTCTCGCTACCACTTGAAGCCACTTTTACCGCATATAAATAAACCACATAGTTATTTTTGTACACACGTAATACTAACCAAATATATGTGTGTATATCTGAACAAATAAAATTATTATTATTATTAATTATTTAAATTAATAGTAAATAATACTAATTATAAATAATAATAATTAAATAAATAATAAGTTAAATTTATTATTATTCTTATACCTATAGATATAGGTATGTCTTAAAAATTAGCAGCCACACGGGATTTCGTTCGTGAAAATTACAATATAAAATTTTGTAACAATAAAAATAATCACTCAGGGATGATGTACTTCCTACTAGTAATAGAAATTTTACAACTGAATTAGTAGTACCAGAAATTACATCCTACAAACATAAAAACTGTATCTCTTTATAAAAGTAACTCTACCTACACCATTCACCATGGTGAGCTGTTATACGCACGCCTGAATGTTGAATGTTCATTTATTATTACAACCAGCTTAGAACAGATGGCGTGCAAGTCGTTTTATTTTCAAAACAACGGAAACAAAGTCGCAGGAAAAAGCTGGTAAATTTTAATTCTTACATATAATTTTTATTAAACTTTCTATCGATGATATTCTTTATTAATATGTACTATGAATTACAATATAATCGTAATATATATATATATTAATTATATAGGTATAAAAGAAAGAGTTCTAATTTATTCATCAACAAACACAAATAAATAAATAAACAAACAAACACACACACACACCATAACCTATTTATATAAATAAAAATGAAATGCTTAATTGTAGATCTTAAAAAGATCTACAAATAATCAGCAATAACATATATCTATGTTCTAAGGATTAAGTTAAAGTTCTGCAGTAATAATGGTTTTTGTGTTTTTTTTTTGTCTCATGCTTGTTTCCTTTTCTTTAAAATGTTCACTACCTATATGTAAAAAATGTTGTACAATATTTACATTCACAGGTCGCTCGAAAGCATCTAACGTTAACACTACTCTAATAATGAAAAAAATCGTGAGCGACCTCTATAAAATAAAATATTAACTTGAAAACTCCAGAATACTTATAATGTCAACAGTTGACCATAAATACACGACGAGAAAAAATAATTTTATTACACATTTTTAACCATTTCGGAATTTTTTAAAATTCTTGAACGACCTTGTATATTATTTAATCGAGTTGATTTTACATGAGGATCCTTAAAAATTGTTAAAATGTGTATTACATGTTAACATGAATAGTTTAAGCACAAATAATCAACCAGAAGATTCTTTTAATATCCTTTTTAATATATTTACTTTGCAGAAGTTTAGTTAAACTATATCTTAAAAGTGACCGGCATAGTTTTAATACTAGATAAACACAAATTAGTCGTTCTGTATTTTAGACCATTAACCATGTGAAGAACGTTTTTAAGTATAGGATGGATCATAACGCGAATGGTAGTGATGTCTGGAAATGACTCCCTCTGTGAACATCCACTATATACAGTTGTAAATGTGTTTCTAACCTGTGGTAGTGTTATAACTTTCATAAGTAAAAAGTATATTTGATTTTGATTTTGAAGCATTTACTTGAGTAAAACTCTCCCGAAACGCAAATAATTTTCGAAAGTTCAAACCTATAAATAATTATCAATGATTTTCTATAGACTCAACATCTTGGACAAATGACCGTGGCGTTTAACTGAGACATGAAACTAAAATTTATGATAATATAACGGATAACATACAATTTCCATTATAGAGAAGTGGTGTGCCATTGACTGTTCCATTAGCAACGACGGCTGTAGGCGGTGCTTTGTTGATATCTGGTCCATGAGTTATCAACCACGACGTTGAACCAGCAGCCGCTGCAGCTGCTGCAGCCGCTGCGGCCGCAGCCGCTGCACATACGCTGCAATCTGGAATACATAAATTATCAAAAAGGCTATTTCTAGATTATATGTAAAGAAAATAATATTTATTTCTGCTCTGTCTTCAAGGATTTAAGTTAGCTTCATCATCAGCCTGTATCTGTCTGTGTTTACAGGCAAAGGAGAAAAATAAATTGGTTATATATGTTTCTTATATATTTTAGTGTATGAGACCTCGAAAAGGGGAAAAAAATATGATACAAGATTTGTTATTCAAGATGTTTATATATTTCTCGACTACTGATGTTAAATGATATGTAGACAAACTGTTTGAAATTAAAAATATTATGGTTGAAAAAAAAAAGCTAATCCAAAAAGGATAGTTTGTTGCGAATAACTGAATAACTCTAAAGAATCTCTGACCGTGATGTTATGTACTTTAAAATCGAAGGCAAAAACGAGCGTACATGATTCCACCCTACATTCGTCATCCTCAACCCAGAATGAAAGTACTAAGGTGGCAGGTTGACACCAAAACGTGAACAGTCCTTAGCAGGATGTCCTTATCACCATTCATATTTCTCAGATATTTACAAATGATAAGAAGGAATTTTGGAATTTTTGAAGTAGCACCATAGAAAATGGTATTGTATAGAGTCTTGATATTTGAATTTTCCTGTACATTTTCTTTTTTTAAAGGGATTAATTTTTAGTAAATTACGCTTTGTTTTCCAAATCATTCTCGAGACTCCCTGCGACGGTATGATAGACTTTGCAAATTTATTATATATTTAGGTAAAATTAACAAAATTATGAACATATACACGAAGATATGTTTATGTCATATTATATGTAGATACTCGTATGTATATCATACTATACGGAGTCTTAAATAGACTTAGGCTTTCATTGGATATTTATGGCGAAACGATAATTATTCGAAGTAGTAGTTAATAAACTTTTTAACTAAAGTATTTTTAAAAGCTAAATAAAGAGCAGAACCCGTGGTTTTATTGTCTTTAGAGCTCAAAGAGAAAGCAGTTTCATTCGAAAATAATTGAAATTAATTTGCAGAAACTTCTTTAAGGTTTGCGACATTTTGTCACTGCATATGATATAACCCAATTAATTTATATTATGATTATTATAATGAAAACACTACAGTACAACACGGTTATACAATAAATATAATTTTAATTGTGTGGTACTGGACATCGAATAATGGAATAGGGAGTAATGAAATGGAATAGGGAGGCATGTAGAATTTCATCAATGTTTGTCTATTATTCCATGTTTAAAACTGATATGTTATAGATTGAATATGAAGTAGTAAGTATTCAATTCTATTTATTAAAATTTATTATTCCATCTTATGTTATTCATTTTAAACGATTAAATATGAATTTATCATATTATTTATTTTAAAAATCCTAACATATACTAATTAGTTGTATTAAGTATTTGTTTTCCTTGGGTAAATTAGTAAATTTTTTTTTTAATATTTCAATAACTATTACAGTCTAACCTGCTATTATAATTAATTTCAAACTAAAATTGCTAACAATACTATGTCTAAGATTACGTCCATTGCGTTCGCTTAGAGTTCTATTAAGGGCACTCACTTAATGCATTCATTTAATAGTTTAAACTATATATATATTTCACTACATTAGTTCAAATGGCTTAGTCCTTTTTAATCTTCTCACCATGCCAATACTATCGAGGAGCTGGATGACCTCGACATAGACATGGTGATGAAGCCTATGTTCTTGGCCTTCTCTAGGTTTCTGTATGACTTTGCTGATTACATCGGTATTAAAGTCGCGGACAATGTCATCATTTCTTATTTACCAGGGCGCATTCATTATAATCCCGAGCACTTTATTTTGGAATCGTTGAATTAATGTACAATGTTTCTTTTTATATATTTTTTATCTAGATTAACACAAAAAGGTATTAGCTGTTGTACAGGAGATATATAAACCTGTTTTTTTTTTTATTATTGTTAGTTATAACATAAAAAAATGTAAATTTATTCTATTTTTTTATAAGATAATACATGCATTTAAGTGTAATATATTAATAGAATACTATACTTAAGTCTATACAGTAGGTATATATTTATTTAATTTCAATTATTGATCCAATTCAATTGAGTAGGTACTTATATAAAAATGCTCACCCTTCATGTATAAACCGAACACTATGTCTCTCTTCACAGAAAGTATTGTAAAAAATAAGACATTATAATATGTTGTATAAAAACAACACTATATGATTTCCTTTTATTGGTAAACTGAAACAAGTATAGACATTTCACAATAAACTACACTTGACGCGGCGCGACGTGCAATAATAAGCAGTTTGAAATACGTCGATACACTCTCTCATAATCTTTTTACTGCTCGGAAGGACGATTAATTATTATTTAGTATTGAATAAAATGTTGCAATAGTAATAGTTATATGGTCTACAAGTGACCACTATGACGATTACCGAAAGACTGCGTGGTACTTTGTGATAAATTTAGGGTGACGCGCATGGTTGCGGGATGCTGACTATATTCACAACAAATACATAAAACAGTACCTATCTTTCATCAAATCAAATACAAAATATTATAATGGTGGACTGTAATTTTGAATAAAGTATGTGTATGTCACAACTATAGAGATATCCAAAACATTTTAGTACGATTTATTTCTATTGACCATGTAAGTAGTAAAAATATTTCAATTCACATCTAGACCGATTGCAGATTAAGTATTATATTTCTTAATTAATTTGGTAGTATATGATAAATCCAGCACATTTTTGTTAAAAGCATACATGTTTTCTTTAATATTTATGTAATTGTTTGATTAATTAATTATAGATGAAATTATATCGTTTGTGTCATACTTATTAGGTACAAAAGTACTACTATAGTTATTTTTTTTCTCATGTCCTAAAATATATAAAAAGAGATACTCTTAAAGTTGGTCAAATATCAGCTTTATCTAGATCGAACCGAAGAATATTATATTTTGATCCTTTGAATCTCATTTAATCTCATTCTCTCAACCGTGAAGATGGCCAATAACTTAAGGTCGTTTTTCTTCTTTAAATTACTTAAAAAATATTGATATTATTGACATAACATTAACACAATTTTGTACCTACAAGTTTCATTACAACAATTCAATACAAGTTACAAGAAATATTCTTAATTTGTGGCTTATGTATTCAGGATATAAACTAAAAATAACTATGTGCAGTTTCGATTAGTAATTAATACATTTTGGTAGCCATGTTTGAGAGATTTCATTTGGGGTACGCATGCGCCGCACCACTTGCAAGGAGTGAATATAGCCAGCCGGCCCGCGCCGCGCGGCCCGACCACACATCTGCTGGTCACTAGCCAGCTCGTGGACACAATACCCACTGCGGTAGCCATTCATTCTATGAAGAAATAGACGATTTTAGTAACTTTTTTATTTAACCCTTTGAGTATTTAATGAATCTTTATATTGTTCAACACGTGTTTATACGTAAAATAAAGTATGTAATTCATTTACCTACTTAAAAGTTTATATCATTTTTTTATTCCTTATGAAATACATTGAACTTATATTAAAACAAGAGAATTGTAGTAAAAATCATTTTAAAAACCGTGAATACATAGTGCAATTATATTATCAAACCACGTTAGACAGTTTTAACTATCATGTTCTTTGTTTGGAAATAATGTAAATAAACAAATTATGTTGATAAAGGAAAAGTAATAGAGTACCTATAATATTATATTATAATATTATTTTGACTTTTTGTTAGATTGTCTGTTCGGTGTACATGTCACCTGACAAATACGTACTGGTCTAGACGAGGACACATAATTATGAGGTTTAAAAGTTTAACTTCGAATATCATTTGGTTTTTACTCCATTACAATCGATCATACAAGCATATATAGCGCAATTTTACTCTTTCTAAAACACATTTAAATTACTCACCAACTTCGTTTTTTTTATTTATTTAATTAACATTATTAGTTGGTAATTTTAATATACATATAATGTGTATGTATAGTGTGGTCACCTCAGAACCTTTACCTGATTCACCCTACATCCCGCATCGAGCTTATTTGCTAATGCTCTATTTTTTTCCACATTTTACTAAAATAAATCCCTAAATAAAACGTTAACATTTATAATGAAATAAATTATAGCGCAAGTTAAAATATTAATAACTCGTTGTGCCATAAGAATTGTTTTCACTTTTATTAAGTATGTTGTTATGTTCAATCTATTTATATATAGGTATAACTGGAAAGAGCATTTCGACCTTAGATCGAAGGAAAAAGGAATTTGGTACCGAACTCTGCAAAGTGAGCCTCCTCATATACCGTGGTCCACTAACGTGAGAATGTCCAGGAACCACATTGTTATCGCCCATAGATTGCGTTCCGGGCACATGGCCATGAATAAATTCTTTTATCTGATGAATAAACGTTCTTCGCCTAATCGTGAAAGCTGCGATAAAGTTCAAGATATGCATCACGTTTTGATGGAATGTGTCCGGAACAAAACAGAGAGAGAAAGTCTGGTGGGATCAGGGTGCCTTTCATGCTATATTATCTAAACCTGGTAGTTCTGATCCCTTTTCGGTATACAACTTCATTGTTTGTTATTTTAATTAAAGCTAGTTTATTCACTAGGCCGACATAACCCCAAGGGTTCAAGGCCTTAAAACAAGAAAAAAAAAATCACTGTTTTTATTAGTAACTCGATGATTACATTTTTTATTTGTGACTCAGCTTTATTATTGTCTAATTATCTAACTTTATTATTATCATTATCATTTTGGTAGTGATCATACGACACAAACGATCACTGACGCACTAGGGCAATGAGTATCAATATTCAATAGCAATTTTAAGGTATTAATGCATATATTTTAGCAGTCTATTTAGAATATTCGTATATTCAATAATAATAACATAATAGAGTTGGGTTTGATAGACTTAATATATAGATACGTTATTGGTCTAGATAAAAATCTCATTACACAGAATCCTGAAATGGGTATTCAATAGAACTATCGGCTTCATCAAATCCATTAACACATGGGATACTTTTTATTCCGGTAAAAACTCAGATGAAGTCACGGGCAAAAGCTAGTAGTATATAAAATTGAAAATTTTGGAATTGCGTTTATATGTAACCTAACCTTTACTAGTCCACTACAGGAAACTTCTCGTACGAACATTTGTTAGGAATAATATTAAGATAGATTTCTTAGGGAGTTCTATCTTATCCAGAACCAAAACACTTTCACCGAATTTAATTTTTTTTATTAGTCAGTAACAAAAAAACTAGGATAAAAATGTCATGATTATATTTCATGAAATATTTACTTTTAATAAGCATTCGGATCAAAGGTCCCCGCTGGTTTGTAAATAGGGGCCGTTTTTTATAATAAAAAAAAGCCAAAACATTAATACCAAAACTTGCATAAAAACGTATGAGGCGCGTGCCGTAGGAAAGGCAATGGACATTTGTCACTATCTTAATACGGCCTTTTGTGTAGTGATTTGTGTTTTTTTGCTATAAAATGTTAAAAAATATAATATTTTTGTATAATAATATAACAATTGATATCGTTAATTTTACTTAAAGAACCTATTTTACACGCAGGGTAAAAACTTTTTTTATAGTTTTAGGTTTGGCAGAGTGGTCACAATCTCACCTGATGTTAAGGGGCGGTGTGGCCCAAGATGATAACACGCTAAACCTAGTGGAAGACCAGCTCTCAAGTGCAGCTGCCTGAACACACCTATTGGTGCTTGAGGGTGGTAGCTAGCCAAACGGGCATTAGAAAATGCCCTACCACCATGCTAGGGTTTCCACAATGTTTTCCTTCATCGAAAGCTCAGGCTCATTGCAGGGAATCGAACTACACACTACCACTGAGCCATCATTGCTATATATGTCAATGGAAAAAATACTAAGAATCGTCACCCACATATGCATTAAATATATATACCCAAAAACCAAAAAGAACCTTATCTTAATTTCTTTAATACGAATTATTTTCAATGAGAAGAGTTTGATAATGAGAGAGTTTAATTTTGAAAGCATAACAAACACAATATGTTAGAAAGTATTTAATTAATTAAATTAATTCTAATTCATTTAACAAAAATATTGTAAAAGAAAGCGAAATTCATTTTATTTTTGTTTTGTTGTAGGTGGTCATTCTGACCACAATCTCACCAAATGTGACGGTGAAAATCTAGAATAGGAACTGCTTCATGACTACTGCTGAAATACACTAATATGTGTTGGTAACTAGGGGCGATATTAGATTTTCAGGTTAAGTGTAGCTAATGAAACAACCTCATAAAATTAACTACCGCCATTCTATAATGGCAAGACGATACTCTCACATTTTTCGATGCGGTGCCTGAAGCCAATACCTCTGAGACATATTCGCTTCAAAACAAATTACCTAATTATAAAAGAACGCTTAGTCAAATGTAACATATTTTTTTTATCATAAAGTACATCCATCCCATCACTACATATTTTATTATTATCATCGGCTTTAATAGAACTCCAGTATAATTCGCGAGTGACCGTTCTCTGTCAATCAATCACAACGAGGGGTAAACGTAAAAAACTGACCCCTCGTTGACCACGCATAAATGCAGGGAAAAAATTCACAATACCCCAAAAAACCGAAAATGAGAAACAGCTAACAAAGCCCTGTATTAATGGAAAGATCGTTCAATGTGCACAGCACGTGCCCCAAGCAAACTGTGAATACATGCTTTTTTTAAATTTAGTACTGAAATTTTATAGAAACAAATCAATGTACAAATCTTTATCCGAGAATCCTTTAGGAAACTTCAAGCGAGGAGTGAATCGTTATTCAATGGATGACAATCGCGCTATATCTTCGCTCTTATCCTCACTATCCTGAGATGCAATCGAGATCTTGCATATTTTGTTAATTTAGCGTAAATAATAATCATAAGCCGTTGTTAAAAAGAGTAGTTTATCTATCACTTTTAGTACAATTTGCTATTACCTTACCAACAGGCTTTTGATTTATTATGGAAGCACTTTGTACTTCATCGTTAAAGAAACTGATAGTACCTACTAAATCATGTAATTCCTGGTTACAATTTCATGTCAAAATATTACCTTTTTAAAATATTGTTAAAATCAACACTTTTCTTGAAATATATCTGGAAACGTCTACAATCGACTCGAAACATCGAGTATGTATTCGTAGGTACGAAAAGACACCGTAGTTCATACACACATTCAAAGCTTATCGCTCCGATTACTTCATCAAACAAACAATGGTCTAAAAATAGAACACTTCCCTTTTTTAAAAATGTCGTGAAGTGCATGGCCATATTATTAATTTCGATCATCATTTTATTTTGGTTTATATTGTGGTATGTATCTATATTGCAAGCCGTGTTCCGAGCCAGGATTGTTCTGTTTTGGAGAACCAAGTGGATATAACAAGCGATAAAAGGAAGAAATCTGTAAGAGGAGAGTCTGTAATTTCGACCACAGTGTACTAAACATCTGAATACTGATTTTATTTGAATTTTGAATAAATTATTTACGTAAAATCTAACGACTTTTTCACTACCCAATGATATAACAATATTGTAAAAATGCACTAACAAAATAATCGAAAATGTAACAACCTCTATGTAGCTTATGTTAAGTTTGTCGAAACAATTTTTATTATGAAATATTATTCCCATCAGAAATACGTCACTATGCTAATTTACGAATCAAAAATAAAATGTTATAGAAACGTGTCGAATGTCACATTTCTCGCTATTTCGTTAGTGAGGATTGTTTGGAATAGGCACTACAGTTTGTCGAGGGGGTGGGCGAACCCTCGGCGAAATTGACAACTTTTTGCTTGACACACAAATACAATGCCACCTCTATTGACTCACGTCCACCGTTTACATATGCACCAAATAAGCGTACTCTCAAAAGCGCGAATTAAAATTTAACAAAATACCTTGACAAGCTTACGTCATGATGAGTTTGTTTATAGGGAGAAAATCAACAAACTGTTTGAATAACAACTTAGGGCGTATTTTAAGCGCTATCATTCAGATGAGTGGAATATGATTGGCATAATATTTATTTGTATTGATAGTGAGATAAAACCATTTAAAATCTAAGTTGGATATATTTTCCTTCAAATACATAATTAAAAAAAAGGAATATAGAAGTACATTTTTATCATAATAAACTTAATGTTTAGGGTGATTCCTTTCATTTGGCCTGCAAAATTCGTTTTTTATGAAGTTTACACCCGTTTATGGTGTAAAAACTTTCAGATTGTTATTCAACGATTATGACGCCTCTATACTATGAAAATTTGAGATCTAAAGAAATTCATACTTCAATTTTCAAGGTGTCACGTTTTTATTGAATAAAAAGCATTCTCTATAACCGACAAATAGTTTTTATTTTTTGTTATATCTACATTTTATCGTCAGGCACTTAAATATTTTGAAGGGTTTTTCTATAACAGCTGGGTAAATTTAAAGTATTTTACTTTTGATTGTTTACAATTATAATACATTTTTTTCAAAGTTTCCTCTTTGGCATATTTATTTATTAAATACTACCTAAATCATTAAAATCACCACCTAAGCTTCGGTATAGTAATGTGAATACGAGAAGTCCAATTTACGGTTTATTGAATGAGAAATTCAACGGACTCTTGTTCTCAATATTCGAGTAAGAGACATGGCCTCCAAGATTATGTGATTTTTAACGTCTCTTGGTTATTTTTTGTGAGGTTATGAGGTTGGGTTGTATGAGGACAAGTAAGCATTAAGTCAAAAAGAGATTGACTTGGAAATGAATTGATTGATTGACAAAAGAAATTGGACTTCTTGTATTCACACTACCATACGAAACTGAGGTGGTCATTTGAATGAAGTTAGTATTACATAAAAAATACTAATGATTAAGTTTTCGCCAAAATATAATGTAATATAATTGCAAACCATCATTATGTTTTTATTTGATTTTAAATATACCTGGTTCTTATTGAAAAACTCTTAACTTACGTAAATTTTTAACTTGAAACCCTACACGGAAATATTACTACTAATATACCTACCTACTGTTATGTGATTATGCTAGGGTCTATATCTAATCTCTATATATCTATATATCTCTATATATAAAAATCTGTATATCTAAAGTAAGTGGTGTATTAACATTTTTATGAAAATATAAATGCTATTGTGTATTAAAAATTATCTCTATAATAATACTAGAATACCGGTTTTTAGTTGATAATATCTCAACAACAGCAGTACAAAAATCCCCATCAAGAATTTCTAATATTGTTACTTTTAAAATAAATCATATCCGGCTATTGAACAGAAAAGTAATATACCTATTGCGATCAGGTCTAAGAGAATATCAACCAATTAATTTTCAACATTTTCGTAACAACGAAAACCAAATTCATTTTTTATTTTTATATGTAAAGGGCGAGACCCTCATGGGGCACCTGCGTTTTCATTGGTTGGCTAAAGGAGGGACGCTGCGCAACACACGAGGGTCGCAAGCGAAACCGCGCAACCAATCAATTCTCTCATTTTTTAAATAAAGAACAAAAATGATAAAAAACGTGTACGTGGTTTTTTATTTATCGCATACTTACCCCTATGTTACATGTACAATGATTAATTACATAAACGTATTTTTTACATAATATTGTATTTATAGCGTATATGAACACGATTGTATTCGTTTTTATTATGAACTAGCTACGCCCGCGGCTTCGTTCGCGTGTACTACAGAATGCCGACATTATAAAAATATTTTTATTTGTTGTTCTAATGTTATCTGTGTTCTGGAACTTAATTATTTTTCTAAAATAAAAGTAGCCTATGTTACTCCTTATAAAATCAACTATCTGTGAAAGTCCTATCAGTTAAAGTCCCGTCAAAATATATCCAACCGTTTCTGAGATTAGCCGGAACAAACAGACAGACAAGTATTTTTTTTAATAAGTATTTTGTATATACTTTCATATGCATTAAGTAAAGCTGTTATTTTGACATTACAAACAGGCACTTCAATTTTATTATTTGTATAGATAGATTAAAATAAAGATCGAGTTTATAAGCCCCGTTATTTTTATAGAAATGGGTTACAACTACTATACACGTGGGAAATAATCCATGATCTGCATGTCGCGTTTCAGTATTTAGCTATTGTACATAGTATCTACCGAGTACTTTATATTAATGTCACTACAGTTCGGCAATATGATGGCGATCAGGTGGAGTGTTAATGAAATTTCTTGTGGTCACCGTTATTCCTTACCATTAGATAGCTCATTGCACTTTAGCAGTATAGAATACTATAAAATCTCATATAGTTATTAATAAGTCAGTAATTTTAATAACAAATTTTATGATAGTTAACTCAACTCTACTGATACTACACTTTATTTAGGGATTACAATCCGATCCGGCGGATCCGAAATACCCGAAAAAATCACAGCGTTAGCAAATGCTTATAACAAAAACTCTCATGTAACAGAAACGACATTTTTTCCTTCGATCATTCTTTTAAATTCGAAAAGTAATTTACATTTTTGTATTTCTTTGATTAAGTAATTAAGAATTATCTTTTTTGTTGTGTACACCAAAAAACTGCCAAAGATAAAAAATATGTTATTATGAGACGAGGTTATGTACAATTTATTGTGATTTAGTTATCGAGATTAGAGGCAGAGCCTGCATAATTTCAAATAAATAGTTAAGTAAAACATAAATCGATGTTTTGTTGGTGTGGCTGATTAACGTCAATTTTATTAAAGACTGCAGACTTTGCCGCTAGCGTATCCGACTTTCCACAAATAACGAACCGCCACACCGCGCCAGCAATTGTCACAACCGAAATAATGCTCGCGGCTCACTGCCGATTTCTGGGGTGTATGCCGGCGACATACCCGCGCGGCAGAAACCGGCTGGCCGAGCCGTCAGCATAATGCTTAGTAGCCTTAATACTTACTACAATTCTACTACTTACATACTTACGTGTACCTCTAGTAGTATTAGCAGTAACAATATTTTATTATTTGTTGATTACCTACCCATGGATAATCTATAGTAATAAATATGTAGTACTGTCTGTACAAGTGATTTATTTTTGAAATTCTGTCATACATATCTATTAAGTATAAAGGCCAACTCATCACAAATATGACATAAAAATATTATGCCTAGAATTAACTCAAAAATGGCTTGAATGATTTTTAAGAAATTTTGTTTACGAAAACTTTGTCATTCCTCAATTAATAGGCTAAAAGAATTATCAGAAATATCAAATACGAGCTGAAGAAATTTCTGTGCAATAAACGCGTGTGGAGCCGCGGGTATAGCTAGTCAATACATTTCAATTTGAATAAACTACAATAAACGTTTTGTTTATAAATATAGAATAATATATTTTTTACCTAAGTACTTCTAATCAGTCGATTTTGAGAAAATACAAATTTATTAAGTAGGTTAATTATTCGATTTAGCCTGGATTGAAAAACATGCCGGATTGCATCCCTAACTCTCTTATACTAGTCAACTCATGGAGAACTTTATAGACATAATATTAATAAGGACAAATTGAACCATTTTTTTAAATACGAACGTGGAGTTATACCTTTTTTACAGGGTTATCAGGTGATAGATGAAATTAATTTAACTAAAGATCGACAAAGATGTGCGCTACTATAAGAAAGGTAAACGGAAGTTGATTAGAAGTATAATTGGAACGAATTAAATAATCCTAAAAGTGAAAAAAATTGACTATATTACAGCGAACCAACTAAAGAGAATATTAAAATACTTCTCGTCTCGACAGCAACAACCAAAACCATTGTAGAAAATGAGTTATACTGATTTGTTTCAATATCTAACCGCTAACATAGTAAGTTATAGGCCGGCATGTCTTCCTTGCATTGCACTTTATTTATAATAAAGTTATAAGTACCGTCACTTTGCAGAGGTCTTATAAAAATATCAGTTATTAATCACATTTTTTGTCTTCAACTGATAACTAATACTATATCCGTCCTTCTATAAAGTATTTACCATAAATGGTGTAAAATATTCGCCTTTACTAACAAGGTAATAGTTACATATACATTATTGCATAAATTTCAACTATGCATTTTTAATTAAAATAGAACGTCATTAGGCTGATGCAGTAAAAACAAAACATTGTGCAATAATAACAAGTAATTATGAAATGTTCTAGAAAGTTGAATGTAAACATTGCGCAATGCCTAAAACCTATATAAATAAAGCCGCCGTAGCTTCAGCGCGCATATTTATTCAGACTTAGTTGCCATACTTTGTTTTTTTAATTGTTGTTTACAGTGGAATTGTGAATTAAGCTGTAAAATAAAAAAATAGAAGGTTCTTTTTCTTTGTCTTCTTACATCTACAATCCTTAGGACATCTCGTCGTTAACAATATAGGGATTCGTGCTACATCACAAGTCAACATCCTTAGGACATTTCGTCGTCAACAATATAAGGATAAGCACTTGTAATACAACTTAATCATCACAACAACCTAACGACAACACTGACAGAAGTATTCTACATCCTTAAGGCATCTACCGTCCACATTAGAAGGATCCGTGCTACAACGCAAGTCAACATCCTTTTAAAGAATACATTTTTCGAAGGAAAGCACTTTGCTGAGAAAAAATTGACAAAATTATTCATAACTAGATTATGTTCACGACTACAAGTTTCTGTTGTTCTCGAAATCAAACGACTTGCACGCCACCTATTGTAAACTGGTATTACTAATGACCCTTCGCGGGTGGCGTATAACAACTCACCAAAGTTTCATCGCTATTAGATTAATTGTTTAGTAACGTTATGTAGAGGAAAAAAAAATGACCATTCATTTATATATATATATATATAAACTAGATATATTCCTGTTTTTCTCACATGTGAAAAATACATAGGTACATAAATATAAGCACATATATACAAAAGCTTACAAGTTATTTACTTTTTGCATTGATACTATCGCTTCCTGTTACCTATATTTTAAATATATTATGGAACGTCACATCGTTTTAAATAAAATAACGTCACACGAATAGTGAAGCTAATTTGTGGAAAACAGTAGGCTTTCGTACTGGCAAAGCTGTCTCACTTAAGCATCCCTGGCACCGTAACATTTGAGTCGAACGAGAAGAGGTTTAGAGTTCCACAGAAGTAACAAAAACAACTCTAAGAACGATCTTCTGAATACATTAGAAACAAAACCATAGCCCGCGATTGTGGATATAGAAGCTTAACATTATCAGCCTCGCTGTGAACAAGTTCTGAATAGCGGACAATGGACTTGCAATTTCATTTTCATGACAACATTTCGATTAATGTCGGAGTTCCATACTTTCTGGTCCTTAGCTTCATGTACATAGAAAGTGATCTTCATCGCATAAGCGAAGGTTGCGAAATAAAAAAGTTAGAGAAACCTGTTCCTCAGTCTTCCTTAGCTCATCACTTTAGTCTAGCAAGGTAACTTCACACTTTACTGAGACTCAGTTTCACATAATAACTCATCTACCCCAATAGACATGACCAGTGATGTTGCGCACTTAATGTCACTTCAGTATTCTGGCCATTAAAACTACGTTTCAAATACAATATCATATTCAAATTCAAATACAAATTCATTATGAATTATGTTAAGTACTAAGTATTGTACCAAAAATAGCAGCATGCGTCTCAATCTGTGTCCTTATCGCACAGTCTGTGCCCATGAAGCGACACCTAGGTAATTTATCAAAATCATTTTATCATAGATGTCATAGATGTATTATTATATATTAAATCTATGAGGTCTACATTCTTTGATTTATAAAAATTGCTTTTCGTATTCTCTTTTCAAAATTAGTTTCTATCTTCCAGACTTTAGGCGCATTATTATTTTACTGTCTACTTATATCACAAAAATATTATATATACTAAATAAATATGTATTACAGAGACATCTAGCGAGATACCAAAGAACTACTACCAAGTTCCGTTTAGAAATTCAGCTTACTTTAGACTACAATCTATAGATGGCCAAAACTTAAAGTCACAATAATAACATAAAGGAAATAAAAATAATGTGATTTATTGACGAATTGTCAATAATAGTAATTTCTCTAATTCGGTGAACTTACACAAAATTGTTAGATTAAAGTTTACAAGTGAATTTAATATCACGAAAGAACTTCGATTATGTTAATATCGAAGGCTTATTGATTTAGCTAATGTGAGTGACTAAAAAAGTATGACATTTTTTATAGTATAACTGTACAAATATTGCAATGCTATGATTGAATAAAAATAAGAAAATAATTTCACGTAACTACATGAAAAAAATCGAAATTTTGATGTACAGCCGTGGTTTCCCAAACCGCCGTGGTTTTCAAGTTCTGTTAAAAATTCCATCGTCATTGTTTTAAGAAACTTAGTTAATTTTAATAATAATATGACTTTGGTTCTGAATATTATGTATTTTATCAAGTGGATCCAATAATTAATCTAATACTATTAAGTGAGAAATTCTTGCTTCTCAAAAAACGGTTGTAATGATTTCTATGAAATTTTATATTAAGATAATATTTCACTTTACAAATTTGTCTAGATGGGTGTTCTTTTTGTTTTTCTTTTTTTAAAGATTTCTTGCAAAGCTGGATACCGAGAAATTTATTATTATACAACATATATAAATTAAAAAAAGTTATTTACTTCGCAATAAACAAGTATTATATAAAAAAAATTCAACATATGCAATAAATGAGAGTAATAAGCAAGCGGGTGGCTGATGGTCGGATAACGATTTACCAAGATTATCTCAGCGAGCTCTTAGGGCGAGGGCCGGCTAACGGTATTGCGTGTTTCGATTTCGTAGAGCATTTCTCCGCGCGGCTCGAGTTCCCGTTACCCGGCCGAAAGTACTTTTGTTGCTGGTCGTACTTCACGCGCGCTCTTTCATACCTCTGTTTACCGATCGCTGGAGTTCACTGTATCGAAAACATGCCAGTTTTTGTTTCCATTATATCTTAACTTAAAACAAAGAACGTATTTTCCAAAATAAAAATGTCATACAAACAATAACGATTCTATTATTTAAGTCCTGATATCAGAAAAGTATCAGTATAGTTCAGATAAGTATCTCTTTGAAATACAGTCTCAATTAGGTGATACTTATATATTTAAAAATACTAAAGTAAAAGATATGATAAGATTAGACATAAACGTGCACTTTCAGTAGTTTCGGTTTCTTTCATATAATTAGTTACAGATAGTCAACATTTCGAACATGAGATTATACTTTCTAAGAGTAATTTAAATGAAATGATAAGGAAGTGGATAAAATGTAGTAGTTAGTTGAGTAAGCCGAATGGCCTTGTGAGCTGTGCGGGTCAATGACCGCAGCGTTGACTGGATGTTTACTTATCGGCTGAGTGAACGTAACCAACGAAAGTTCGGACCAAACTTGAATTTAAAAATTTAAAGAACGCTGCACTTTTCTCCGGATGGATCGGCTACGACGTAGCGGCTACATGTGCTACCAATGTGACACTATTAAGATGACTTCAAAATTCCTTTTTAATTAATTTTTTTTTTACTTTGCATCATTGTATTGATTCAAAATCACTTAATAAAATAGTAAAACATTAAAAATCTTTTATCATACAGTGACTCTTCTGGGATAGGTAAAAACAACATAGTGCATTTTTTTGTATACTTACAAACCTGTTAGGCCCACTTCAGTTTTAACTTTTCTTACTTAATAATTTAATTAGTAAGTCAATCTCGGTTGGCTTTTCCTATTTCTAAAAGAAGCATTAAGAAGCAATGTAAATTAAAACAACCTGCATTAACAGTTAATTTAATAAAATTTTAAATAAATACATTGGATAATTTATTATCATTTCTCTATAAATTCGTTTTTGTATAAGTTTATAAAAATAAACAATGTATTACCGCATACTGTGTTACATATGCGTTAATTAAACAATATTAGCATATTATAATAAAATATTTTATATAACAATGAAATTATTATTATAAATAAATATATAACAAAATATTAACAATATTGTGTATGGAAAACATCAGGCGATGTTCAGTTTTCATATGAGTTAAGATATTTTTTCTAATTATATTACAGTGTAAAACCACTGTACAAAAAATCGTAATCACTAAATATATATTTCTTTAAATTAAATTATTTGAAATTTGTTATGAGAGTTCCATGAATTTTGAAGGTAAAGTCGTAGAATTTTCTGCTTAGGTCTTTGATTAATAATATATCACATGTAATCATCCCTTTAGAGGTGTTATAATAAATTAAGTTGCATTTAAGCGTTTTTAGCGTTCCGAATTCAAAAGGAACCCTTATAGTTTCGCTATGTTCGTCTGTTTTTTTTTTTTTTTTTTTTTTTTTTTTTTTTTTTTTTTTTTTTTTTTCGAACTGACTACACTGTTAGCCTGAGGGGCCCTGGAGCCTTTACGGCTTTTACAGCTTTACCGGGCTTGGGGGCGAGCGCTTAGGGCACTCAGCCACGAAAGCTAAGCAACAACATCCGAGGGTGCCAAAGTGGCCGGACCTCGGCTCGGACTGTTGCGCGTATGCAATTAAGTCGCGATCTGACTAATTCCCTATCCGTAATTCGATCTAAACTAACTATACATATATACATGTTTCTGCCCCCTGGGAGGAGGGAAGGAACATGTGTATGTGTATTTAGTGGTCTGAAATTTTTGTCTACTCTAACTAGGCAAAAAAAGAAAAAAAAAGGTCCCTTACAGAACCTATGTACCTATGTGTGTTGTGCATGTGTGTATAATGCAGTGTCATGTATGGCTGTGAAAGCTAGTGATTGTATAGTCACTTGTATCGCGCGAGCGGCTGCTTGGCTCAAGGGCTCCATGCCGATGGATCGGACCTAGGCTTGAGTTGCCGCAGAGGAGGGCGGTCGTGGCGGGTGTGCGGGAACGAAGTTAACCGTACGTCCCCTGCGGAGGGAACGGTGGTTTCGCGGGCGTGGGCGCGAGCACGCATATGTTGCGGGAGCGGACGCGTAGTAATTATTAGCTTTCTCGATGTCGTCGTCGGGATCGACAAAGAGATTTCGCGGACGGCGTTTATAACGTTTGGCAACGGGGATCGAGTTGTCTGGGACGTAGTTCACGGTGGATTTTACGAGCGGGTTGGGGTGATTCGAAGCGCTATCGAAGTATCTCCTGGTGAGATATTTCACATAGGCTTCTATCGAGGGAAGCCTCATGTCCCTGTGGAGGTCCATGTTCCTAACGAAGGCTGGAGGGTCAAGCAGGCGACGGAGAAACCGATTTTGGACTCTTTGCATGCGGACAAAGTTATGTTTGGACATATGTGCGAACGCTGCGCAGCTATATGTCAAGATCGGACGGACGCACATCTTGTATAGTGTAAGCTTATGTCTTAAGGACAGTTTGCTTACCGAACTGAGCAGGGGTCGCAAGCGGGAAAGGATCCAGACGGCCCTATTCCGGACTATAGTAACGTGTGCGTTGAAGTTAAGCTTCGAGTCGAGGGTGACACCCAGATATTTAGTCTTGGTGGCCCAAGGGATATTCCTACCGAATAATGAGAGGGGTCCTACCGTGCGTGGTAGTTTACATGTATGCGGTTCGAACATAATCGCGGCGCTCTTTACCGGATTAATAGCTATTCGCCACGTTCGAAACCACTCCCCGAGAGTGGTTACGGCACGTTGGACTGCGCAGGCGAGATTTTTTCTGTGTCTGTTTGACGCGTATATGACTGTGTCGTCAGCGTAGAGCCCTACCTCGACCCCGGGGGGCTTCGGTAGGTCGCTGACGTACAGATTGAAAAGGCAAGGCGCCAGTATGGAACCTTGCGGGACGCCTGAGCGTATAGGGTGGGCGATAGATAGTACTCCTTCCACTCGGTAGTGAAAGGTGCGGTCGCGTAGAAAATCATGAACTAGGTGAACTAACCTATCCGGGACTTCTAGATGGTGAAGCTTGTGGACCAGTCCGGCGTGCCAGACCTTATCGAAGGCCTTGGCTACGTCGAAAAAGACCGCAAGCGTGCGGACGGGAGCGATATTGCTCTTGGCGAAGTTACTCGTGATGTGCTCCGTGAGGCGGTGCACTTGATGTGTACACGAGTGACGGGCGCGAAAACCGAATTGTTCGGGCGGGTATAAATTCTTGTCGTCTATAACGACCTTGAGACGGTTCAGAAGGATCCGCTCATAGAGTTTCCCTAGAGTGTTTAGGAGACTGATCGGGCGATAATGTTCGTCTGTCTGTTCGCGGCATAGCTCAGAGATTCTTAGTACTAGAAAGCTGTAATTTGGTATGGGCATACATATTAATTACGCCGACAAAGTGTTATAATACAATCTAAAAAAGAAATAAATGTTTATTACAGTGGGAATGATTTTTTTTTTCTAGTCTATCCCATCGTGTGGGGTGTCAATAGATAGGTCTTGCAAAGATGTTGTAGGTCTATGAAAACCACTTTTCGAGTCAGGAGTCCGCTTGCGAAATATTAAGCTTTACAGTGCTATTTTTTGTTAGATTCAAGTGTCCCCTCCCCATCCCCTGCCACCTAAATGGTTGTTTATGGATATGTGAAAAAAATCATGGTAGTAGTATATATAATGAAGTTAAAAATATCAGAAATAGATAACTTATATTAACACCTAAAGAGTTTGTCCAGGTTTTTTTTTATAAATAGTACTTATGCCCCCAAATAAATTGCAAGCTTTATTAGACAAACGATTTGAAAAACAGTACTTTTATGTAGTAAATATTATTCATATAAGTGAGTATGTAGTTATTTTGTTTCTTCATACACCATAAAGAAGAAATAAACAACTATTTATAAATAAATACGACAGTTCAATTATTATTTTAAGAAATGTATCAGACATAATAATAAATGTGTATTTTTATCATGCATGTTTACGTTCTTATTGGACACTTATTCATTTTCTTATAAGGATTACATATTCAATGGTTTTTCTCAAATACATACTATGAAAATCCAAATTCATAAGAAAAAGCCTAGGTAAATGAAAGAAAAAGATAAAATATTTAAAATATATGACAATAAAGTATATTTTTAAGATAACACTCGTACGTTGGTTATTTGTGACATAAGTTAATCAGATTCTGTATAAATCGTAATAATTATCGTATTTATTAATAATACCATTTAGTTATTGGCATATAACAGAAGAAATACTCAAGTTTGTTAATAAACACACAAAAAAAGTAAAACTCAGTGTGACCTAAACCAAACGTAAAATAATAGGTATTAAATATGACAAGCAAATATACGAATATATCATGGTAAGCCTTGTCAGTTGGTAAAGTGGAGGTCAGGCCTCGCATCGCAGCATGATGAACAGAGGAGAGATGGCGGGGAGGCTTGCAGGGGTGACGTAATCCATGCGGTTCGATACTCTCGAAAGGCTGCGGGGTCGACGTCCGCTAGACGCGGAACCACAGCCTACGCGACTGCTCAATTAAACATTGCGCATTTACACTACATACGAGTACAGATCTTTAGAACTTATCATGCTATTTTTCTCATTTCAATAAACCATCTTCTGTTTAATAATTCTATAATTCATAATAAACTTTTTATCTCTCCACGTTTATTTTCCATAAAACATCCATTGAATTAATATTATTATTAACTGTAAACATTATTTGTACAGTTAAAAATGACTATAAACTCCTTGGAGTTTCTTACTAAATTGAATAAAGTTGTTTTTATATTATTTTAATTTGATCTCGAGTCCTTAAATGAAACTATTTTCACTAGTATAACTATTATAAGGTAATAAACGAATAAAATAAATGTACTGAGGAGAAAAACAACAAAGTAAATTTCAAGATAAAACTATAAAACAATAGTCTTGAAATAATATTTGTAAATTAACCAAATTAATCTTATAAAGAACTAAAGAGTCGTATTTTTATTAGGGTCATTAAACGTATTTAACCGCAGAAACCGTAACTATAGCTTAATGTACGTATTGTTTTAAAAAATCTTGTAATATTTGTAGAAAAACAAGTCATTACCCTCTTCGCTTGGAGCAAATTATTTATACAGCGAGGATATAGTGAAATATAAATTTACCTATAAGCAAACGAGTTAAAATGTGGAACTTATGAAAAGTTTACAATCAAACAATAAGCTACGTGAAATGAAACTAATTTTGTTTCCACATATTTATGATGTTTGTCAGTTTTTACTATTAACACTCAAGTTAGAGCTTTAGTTATAAAATGAATATACAGAATCTATCCAAATTACTATTGATTTTTATTTCCTACACAATATTATGGTAGTTTATAAATATTGCAAGCTGTAAAACATTGGTAGCTCAGATTCTTGATGAATTGGACTAACTGGAATTTTAATAATTTATAAATGCTCGCGTTTTTTCGTGGAATTAACTGATGAATAATTACCATTACTTGGGAAGCATTAGATATTTGTTTGTTAAGTGAAATATATAGTCGGTGATACTGCAAAATAGGCTATGTACTATGTAAAACTATTTTTAACGATTCGCTAGGTGTGTGAAGTGCTTATCGTGGTGTTACATCGTTAGTAAAATCTATATAGTTTTATGCAAATTAATCCTGAATGTGGATATAATGTGAAAATACTTAGCAATATAACATTTTGGAATTAATAAAATTGAGGCAGAATCTTTTATAATATTGCACTCCTTCGTTTTTCAGATTACAAAGCCCGCGAGGCATTTTATTTATTGTATTTATATTAATTGGTATCTAAATATTTTGTTGTACTTCAATGTAAAAGTAGGTATCGTTACACAAACTACGCACCACTTTTTTAGGAACCCCTATAGTTTCGCTATGTCCGTCTGTCTGTCCGCAGCTTAGTTCAGAGATTATTAGTACTAGAAAGCTGTAATTTGGTATGGGTATACATATTAATTGTAATTGTTTATGATGCCTCCCCTACACGTAAAGTGGGAATGTTTTTTTTTCTCGTCTATCCCGTCGTATAGATAGATAGATAATAGATAGGTATTTCAAAGATATTGTAGGTTTATGAAAACCACTTTTCGAGTCAGGAGTCCGTTTGCGAAATTTTACGCCTTAAAATTGCTACTTTTTGTTAGAATCAAGTGTCCCTACCCTCCTGCCAGCTATATGGTTGTTTTGGGAATGTAAATTTTTTTATGGTAGTAGTATATACAATGAAGTTAAAAGAAAAACTATCAGAGGTAAGTGGGATATACAAGTTAACGAGTAATAGACAATCAACTTATAAAATTAAGCTTTACAGTGCTTTTTTGTTAGAGTCAAGTGTCCCCAGCCCTGACAGCTAAATGGTTGTTTTTGGTTACGTGAAAAAAATCTTGGTAGTAGTATATACAATGAACTTAAAAAGAAAACTATCAGAGGTAACTAGGATTTACAAGTTAACGAGTAATAGTCAATCAACTTATAAAATTTATCTGGAGAAGTAATTTCGTACAAATTCGATTGAAAATTAATTAAAGACCCCTCTCTAAAGGGTGATTAATGTTACACCGGGCCGGGCGGATGCTGGGACACGGTCAAACATTCATTATATATTTTTGTATGAAGTAATTCATCGGCCCGGTGTAACATAAATGATCCTTAAGTCTGCATATTGGGGCGTGCAACAACGGAACCCTACACTGCGCGTGGCCTGACACGCACTTGGCAAATTGTGGTTTTCTTAATTAGGTCAGTATCATTGGATATTGTTTCTTCTTCACTCATTTATTTTCACAAACTAAATAGTTGGATGCTGATGTATGCGATGAAGTTTTGGACTTTAACGAGTAATATTTTTCTGTAAATATTGTGATAGTTATATCGCACTGTACAACACTTTACGATTACATCTGATTTTACGAATAAGATTGAACGCTATAAAATATTAGAAATGTATACACTACGTAAAGAAAATAATACTCATATTTAATCTCTTTACTCTATTAGTTGCTAATTATACCAAGAAAAAGTAAAGTTAAATAAGACAAAAAAATTCACGATTTTCAGTAAACTCTGCCTTTCTCGTAATAGGATATTGCGTGTGAATATTAAAACTGTATACTCTAATTTTACTTAATAAGAGTGGTCACACAACATTTCGTGAAAAGTAAATAAGGCATTTGCAGTAACGAGTCCAAGTGAGAGGCGAGCGAGAAGGGCCGCTGAGAGCGAGTTACACAAGAAGGGTTATAAAACTATGGCAATGAACTCGAATAAACCTGAACCTTGCGAACCGCTAGCCACCGCACCGATAGCGACAGATGCAGTGAATGTGCGGTTCGATGCAGTCACATCACACATCATAATTTGCCTTTGGGATCAGTCCATACTATAAAGGACTATATATATAAGATTAAATGATTAAGATGGTGAAATAAAAAATGTGAGATTACTTTGATAATAATGAAGCTCTACAGCCGCGGGTGGGTTTTAGCCTGATCCAGTATATTCCAATAGACCAATCTATTTTTGACTTTCTCTTTCCAGCTCTTTCAGTATATACGCCATCCAACCATCTGAGTTAGGCCTGTCACGAGTTCTACATCCATCATGTTCTCTATCGAGAAGTCTTTGGGATATCCTGGTCTCTTCGATCATTACGATATCCTGCTTTTCGTAGTTGTTCAGCTTTAATGCTATTGATAATCATACTTCTAACGCCAAAATGTTTAACTCGTGGAGAGATATAAATATTATTTTATATATGTTCTATGCCAAAGAAGCTGTAATCGACCAATGATAGAATATTTATCACAATATTACTTCCTTTAATAGAATCGTTATCATTGTTGTAGATAATAATGGACAAAGTAGGTAACGAAAAAATACCATATGAAATTAGATAACGATAAATCTATACTTCTATGTTAGTTCTCAAGATGTTTCGGTTTTCTCACGATAGTTTGCTTCACAGCCAGTTAATGGTATTAGTAATGAAATAGAAATTAGTAGATATATGCGCATTGCTAAAAATTCGTTAGTACTTGCGAACCTGTGGGCAATAAATTGATATTCCACTGGTCTAAACTATGCAAACACCACGACTCCGTGTAATTTTCAGATTTTTTTTACCTATTTAGACGTGTAATTTATATTACGGATATGCATAATTGACAAGTTGCAAAGATAAATTCTACTTGGATTATTACATTTCCTATCAAAGTAACAAATAGTGATTACTTGTAGAATGAAATTAATAAAATATATTTTTCACTATACAATTATGCCAGGGCAGAACACGCATATTATTTAATTTATTTTCGATTCTCATGCATAATGAATAATAATGCCGTATTACGAATTTTTTTCAGTTTGTGTGAAATTTAAATAGTAATTTTAGTTAAAATGTTGTCGACCGCTGACGCTCGTGTAACAGTCGGTTCGACAACGGACGAGGAAATTTTACCTGCAGGCTGCAACGCGGCAAGCAGCGCGCGATAGTCGTACGGTGCAATGCGGAAGATAACCTTTTTGTGCCTGCTTCGCAAAATGAGGGTACATGAGACTTAAATCTCGTTCTCAAAAGTAGTAAATTAAAATTATCATCGAATCAGGAGCATTAAAGAAAATTAATCGGTTTAGTTATTTATATTTATAAAAACTGTATTTATAAGCAACTAGTAAACTCCCGAGACTTTGTTCGCGTTAATTTCAATTTAAAAATAATAAAAAATAGCATATATAACAAATTAATAAAGTTGTTTCCTTTTAATTATTTTCTAAATCGAATCAGTAGCTCTAGTGATTACTTTTCTGTAATAATTGCATAGATAAACTTACTTTATTTTATAAAATATAATAATGATCAAAAAAACTTAAATGTTATAAAAATGAGTACTTATACTGAATAAAAAATTAAAATATTTTAACATTGATACTAACAGTTATTTGATATATGGAAATTCAATAAGCTGTATAAAGTCGTATAAATATATGGCTTAAAATACAATGACGAATAAATAAACCGTTTGAAAAGTTTTAAACATCCAATTTAAAAGATGAAATAATTCTAATGAATTGAATGGAATTGGATGGATTTCATCTTTTGTAATGATTAATGTAAAACGCGGTGATGTAAAGAAAAAAAACAACTCATTCGTATGAAATTGAGTGAAACAGGTAATTAATACCAAAAAAAATGAAATCAGGTAAATGGTGCCTTTTAATTTCAATAACCTAATGATAAAAATATTTAAGATTTTTTTTTAATTTATTAACATTATTTTTCTCCTTACCCTTATCCCACTTAATTAGGGCTAGCACAACATATATTTTTTTCCACTCTCCTCTATCTCCTATTATCTCAGTATTCTTTTCATACGCCTTTCATTCCTCATACAATATAATACATACATTTAATCTTGGCAAAACTATAGCTAAAGTACCTGTATTAACTTATCGGAAATTTGTTGTTCTTGGTTTCAAATATATTACCCATTAAAAGAACTTTACTCTTACCAATTCAATACAAAATGTGAGTATAATATAATTTCCTTGAATGTTTATCGTCCATATTTATTCGGGAAATTATAGGCATGCACTTATAACATTACAATATGAGCAATATCTGCAAAGTTCATACACCTTTATTAAGCTATAACGTGGCACATAAACTACACTGTACATACTCCTGAATGCGATGCACCAAACCCAGTCACTATGACAGGTTATATTAGTAAAAAATATTCTAATAAGAATATAACTCTATTAAGAAAATAACAAAAGACTTTTTTTTTAATTATGTAGATTGTTAAAAATAATTAAATGTTAAAAATAATTTACGCAAAAATTTGCAACTTTCACAAATTACATGTTTCAACTTCTTATTTTATTACATGATATATATTCATATTTTAAATAATTAACATACTTCATGTTTTATTTTTCAATTGACCGTTCTTGTATAATTTTTTGTGTATAAGAATTAAATGATAACAGCTAAAATAAAAAATTGTTTGTTACGTTATTTATCATACGGGTGAAATATTTTTAAAATTTGCGGGTTTTGTTGAAATCCGAGATTACAAAAAGTTATTGATATGAAAAATCACTATCTGTTGCCAAAACTGTATACAGAAATGCCTTCAAGTTTTAAATGACCCAATATCAAAAACAGTAAACAAAAATATATATCAAGAGTACATTAGGACTTAAAAAAAACTTAAAATTGTAGACAATAAATTAATTATTTCTAAGAAGATGCGAATAATGTAATCAGGACCAGTTGAACGCACTTTACGCACGTTGATGTCGTTTGTATAATAAGCATGAGTATTAAATTGTATAGTACCACGCGGAAACCATTTTGGATTGGATTAACCATTGTATATAAAAGATGTGACAAACTTACTAATATCTAACGAAGGTATCTATCATCCACCATTGAAATGCATAGGTACTTATATCGTAACTAATACAAATCAATCTAATTATTTAATATTTTTTGTGTGTGATAAAAGCGTCTTATGAACCACATATTTTATTTTTCAAACAACGCAAAAGTTGTAACTTTGAACCTAAGCGACAATTTTCATGTCACCAAGGTCATTTAAAAAAAACTGCATTAGATCATTTGCGTTAATTGTAACTGAGACCAAAAATCGGTTCATATTATGTATCTAACGGAAAAAGTTGTCAGATAAAAACTTTTACCCTCTACTTCAAATCCCTAAAGCAAATATGCCTAAAAAGGCTGAAATAAGTATTTCTTGTGCTATGCTCGGAGGAATTGTTTGATATGACGCCAACGGCTGTCTTTCACCATTGTACCGCTCACCATCGGCAGGGAGTTCATTCTCACATCTTGAAATTTAAATGGTCGCGGACTGTCCGGTTTTAGAGAAGTTTCTTTCCGCGAACACTCCAGATATGGAATTAGCTCCCTGGTGAAGACTTCAAAAGTGGATTAAATAGGTTTTTAAAGTGTCAGCAACTCACAATTGATGCTTTTGGTGTTGCAAGCATTCAGAGGCTGCGGTAACTGCTTACTATCAGGCGGAACGCATGCTTATTGCTACCACCGCGGTATAAAAATAATTCTTCATTTTTAATCAAGAACCTAAAAGTGCCATTTTTTAAATATGCTATGATCCTAACTAAATCAAATAATTTGTTCACCACCTTAGAGGTTGGTTTTGATGAAAATACGATAAATCATCATCATCAATCATTTATTCATTTTCTCAGGCAGCGTCTGTACATAGACTTTCACATCCCTTCAGAACACAAGACCCAGTTACGAAACAATATTTGATTTGCCTAAACATGGAAAGCTTAGCGTAAAATAACTCCCAACCGCATCATCACTTGAAGGTCTACGAAGACCTGTCAGGTACTTTGACACTCGTTCTTTGACGATAGAACTGACCTGTTGCTGGTCATCGAGCTATATCCGAAACTCAGAAAATCTTAGTATATGCGTTAATTTAACTAATTATAGCAAAAAAGAGTTCGGGCTCGTCCGGTGTTTGAACACATACACACACTTTTTCTACCCTCTATAAAGTAAAATAACACAAAAGCTTATCTCACCTTGATATCACAACATAGAATTATTGTTCATTTTCTTTTTTATACCTTCAGTAAGCAACTACAAAGCAAACAGCTGCAAAGCTGTACGTTGATAATTCCGACAGATGATAGTAAAATGACATTATGCATAAAGAATTTCATGAAATTATTTATTGAATTGAAAATTCCCGACCAGTTGTAGTTAATAATATCCCACGTGTTTAGAAAAATATGGAAATATAAAATAAGTACAAATGTGCAGTAAAATCGATAATGAAAATTACAACATACTAGAACTGAACATACTTTTTTTTTAATAGTAGTTTAGCAAATTGACGTCACTGTACCTAATGGAAAGCACAGTACAATCCAAACATGGCGGTCGCCACTGTCATGCCGGCTTGAACAAATAACTGGATATGCACAGGCTGATCCAGAAACGCGACACGCAAAATCGAGTCACTATGACGGACTTTTCATCACGTGCCTGGTGGTGGCGACTTTACCACCCCGCTATCGCCATATCGTCGTTCCTTAATCAGCAGGGTGCACCACGTGCAGCTGCATCTGGCTTAGGCGTCCAGTTCTAAAGGTATAATTCGTCACCCCGTACACCTCAGTATACTTGAACATACAGAACTTGCTGTAACTTGAATCCTGGAGTAGACAAATTTTGTAAAATTGTTTTAAACATTTATGCGTTGAAAATAATATCAGTGAAATAATATTGATTAATTATTACAATTTTAAAAGGAATATAAAACATCTTTTAATCAAAATAAAAAACATGTCACAAAAAGCTAAGGTTGAAGGTATCATGTGCAAAGTTCAGTTTACTAGGTTTTCAGTTGAAGCTCATGAAATTTCTTTAGCACCTGTATAATTTAAAAGCCACAACGCTTAGTAATAATTTTAATTAATTACTTATCACAATATAACACTCAACTGACGTCACTTTATGAAGCAATGACGGCTCAGTGGTAGCATGTACGACTTCGCGTCGATTGCTCACTGCAATGAGCCTGAGTTTTCGGTGAAGGAAAACATCGTAAGGAAACCATAGCGTGGTGGTAGGGCTTTTTCTAATGCCCGCCTGGCTAGCTACAACCCTCAAGGTAAAAATTTGTCGCCAAGCACCAGTATGTGTGTTTCGGCAGCTACACTTGAGAGCTAGTCTTCCACCTAGGTTTAGCGTGTTATCACCTCGGGATACATCGTCACTTAACATCAGGTGAGATTGTGGCCACTACGCCAAACCTGTAACAATATAAAAAACTGTATGCCGTTTCCAATTACGTGACTCCCAGACAACAAAAATTATTATCGGAAGGAAGAAAATTAAAAAATAACATTTATTGTTTCCAGTATTGTATTGTTTTAGGCTGATTAGCAATAGACTTTTTTATTTTTATTTAATTTTAAATATTTTAATTTTAATTTTTAAACATACTGTCTACTCGCGAATTCAATGTTTTCGAAATCATATATTACTAGCTGGCACTACAGACGTTGTTTTGCTCTTTCGAGTAGTCTATAACTCTTTTTTTTTTCGAACTGACTATATTGTTAGCCTTAAGGGCCCTGGAGCCATTAGAGGCTTTGACAGCTTCAACTCGCTACCTATAGCGCTTAATCCGTCTGGAATGATGACATAATAATAAATAATTTTGGTTCGCATTTCGGCTTACATGCCGCATAAGTATAACCCGAATAAGGCAGGATAGCATAAAAACCATACACATTAAAACACTTGAATCTTACTAGCTTTCATGGTGATCAGTCAAACGGTGTTGGAGTTTTTCAATCTCATCTTCTATACATATTATAAAACTCAACGTCTCTCTGTCTGTCTACATAAAGTTAGCAATAACATATATATCTATCTTCTAAGGATCATCCACAATTCATTTTTGAAGCAGCAACACGCCTCCTAGCCCGGTGAAGCTGTAAAAGTATTCTGAGGCTTCAAGACCTTAAGGCTAATAGTATAGTCAGATCGATAACATTCTGTAGTCCACTCGAATGGAGACACGGGTACTGCTAATATAATATATGCGAACGTACGAACATCCATTTATATATACTCGTATATCTTATATTTAATTAAAAATCTTGTATGCCTTTGTTAGTGATTCTATAATTTCTGAACGACTAGATCGTTTAAGCTCATATTCACATAATAATTATATACTTATTTGTTTGTTTTATCAAGACTTTACTTATTTGTTTTATCAAGACGATAGTTTATAGCTATGTTAGGATCCGATAGATGGTGCTGTGGTCGAGCCATCAACTACGTGAAAGATACACAAGGTGCCGTGTTAGGTATAGAAAAAGAAAGGAGAAAAAAGAAAAAGTTTAGTTAGCTCGTTTCAAAAAAATACTTTTACTAATAATACTAGCTGTTGTTCGCTACTTTGTTTGCATTAACTAAATAATTGCGTATGATTTATTTTATAAAATCACGTCTCAGATGCTCGTTTAGGCTATAATAATCATGATGAATAATCAGTCTCTTTATATATTGTTTATTTATATATGAAACTTACGTCTTTGGATAGACGACATCGAAAAAGATCAAACTGGTGTGTTTTAAGCGAAACAATTTTCTTTTTATTCTATACCTACCAAATAAGGTCTTTAAATGTTTTTTTTTATCGTTACATGTTGGGCGTATTGACCACAATCTCATCTGATGTTCAGTGACGATGTGGCCCAAGATGATAACACGGTAAACCTAGTGGAAGACTGGCTCTCAAGTGCAGCTGCCGGAACTTGGTGCTTGGCGACAGATTTCCAACTTGAAGGTGGTTAGCAAGCCAGGCGGGCATTAAAAAAAGCCCTATCTCCATGCTATGGTTTCCTCACGATGTTTTCCTACACCAAAATCTCAAGCTCATTGCAGGGATTCGAACTCATGTCAACCGACGCGAAGTTGCACATGCTACCACTGAGACATCATTACTTAGAGTAGAGCTTATTATTGCATTGGAGTAGCACTAATTTGCCAGATTTCTATCTTATGCAAATCCATCTTATCAACTCACATGCTACGCAAATACTCTAGTATTATGCGAGACGCGTAGCTCACAACAAGATAAAGAGTTTTGCCAATGAAAATGTAATATTTAAGTATTTTTAAAACAACTAGGGTGGCAAACAAATGTACCACCCACCTGACGGTAAGCGGTTACTTTAGCCTATGGACGCTTGTAATACCAGAGGTATCTTTAGCTCATTGCTGACCCTTAACTCCTCTTCCCCAAGTAACTCTGAAAGCCCTACTCACCACACGAACACAACACCAGATTATTTGGTTGCGATCTTTTGTAGCGTGGAGGTATTCCACCAGTTTTTGGAGATTTTTCTCTACTTGGGACAGCTCAACTGGTGGAATACCTACACACTACAAAAGATAGGAGTCAAAATATAACGTAGTATTGTGTTCCTACGATAAGTAGGGTTTCCAGAGTTACCTGAAGAAAAGGGATTCAAGTTCAGCCACGCGCTAGTGATACTTCTAGTTTTATGAGCGTTCATAGGCTACCGTAACCGCTTAACATCAGGCGGGCAGTATGCTTGATTGCCACCTTAGTAATATTTAATATAAACATATTATATATATATAAATTAATAGCAAATTTAAAATGATAACAGATGAGTATAATTGTCACTTGTGTATCTGGGTGTTTCCATTTAGGTATAATATATCAACTGTTTAATTACCATTATACAAGCTTTGTTTATTTAAGAATTACATAGCCGTGTGTGAAATTGTATCATCATATTTATTTATAAATCCTAATTGATTCTTGTTCAGCTTCAGTTGCGAAGAGATAGTGCGTCGCTAAGCGTGTTTTATCGTTTTTATCATGGTTAATGTTCTGAAGAATTGTTTGACCTTATCCCATCATCTCCTTTCTACTACGCAATCACACGAACTGGTCTAAGGAGACACAGCTACATAGCGCCTATCATAGCACGAAAAAAAAAATTCGCAATTTCTTACCTTTGCGATAGGTATCGGTAGGTATATAGACTGGTCTCCCAGCCACGTGTTCCATCTTTCCTATGATATTGGGTCCTTCAAACCCAGTGAAGAGGCATTTCAGCAGGCCGGTTGCCGTCGACGACTACCGATGAAATTTTTGTCACCAACGATCGCCGTTGTTTTAGTACCTACTGTACCGTACTTACCACCAGGTGCTGTACATTCATTTTGCAAGTAGTATAATATATATATATATATATATGAAAAAAGTACCTTTCATAAAGCCACTATTTGAATTATCCTAAATATTTTCCATTAAAAATAAATGTTGATAAATTATTCGTCCCCTCTCTACTTTGGTAATATATCGCAGCAAAGTACGTAGTTGCAAACTGGTGGATTTCCGCCAAATGTGAACACGGCTGGGTCGTTCACCTCGCGCTACGCTTATTTATTATTTTATGATCACTTACAATAAAACTTCACCAAGAACATAACTTTAAAGTAAACGATTTCTCAAGTATACGTATTTATAAAGCTGTAAAGTTTTAATAACTCTGTGGTTGCACGTAGTCTATAGTTACTGTAATAAATTAAAAAGATTAAAAACGTTTGCTATACTTTTTTAATTTTATATTGTTATTTTTATCTCATTAGTCTTCTATTTTGAGATTTTTATTAGATATTATTATTAAACACAAACACACATACACACTAATCGAAATGTTTTATTTTACTTTATAATAAATTATTTTAGATGTAACATGTTCATGATAAGATGTTGTACGTAGACAAAAGATTTTATCAATTTTATTTTCTATAAAACATTTATTACTCACTTACACATACCAATAATGTTGATACATTTACAAATGCTGTAACTATTTATGAGTAACTACATCTATATTAATAAATCTGTAGTTCTGTCTGTTTTTCCTAATTTCCTGCTAGACATCTTCATATTTTATACATATTGTTACGGTCTGAGTAAGAAAATATAGAAATAAAACACCATTCTCGAAATCTCAAGAATCGTTTGGAATATGCCCGAAATATCGTGTATTTCGTACACTATGTGTAGTCGTGTGTCGTGTAGTCATAGTTTCGACGACGCACACATAGAAAACCTTATCGCTTCAACTGTCAACAAACAATGGGCTATAAATCAAATGCTCCCCTCCTTTTGAAGCGGTGACGTAAGTCGTTTACAACATGGTAAAAGTTCATGGAGCATCTAGAGATTTCGTGATCGTCTCATTTGAATATAAAAGCGAGCCGTAACACGAGTTAGGACAATGTCCACCCTATTATCACATAGGCTTGTCCTGTTTTCGCATTCATGTCGAAACCTAACTTTAAACCCTTGCAAGTTTTTGCAAAACAAACTGCTACGTAGATTAGTAAGTGCCGAACCAGTCGTTCGTAATAGAGATATCCATAGAGATCTAGATATCCCCTCGATAGAGTCCTATATGAAGCCGCAAATCATCCCAAACCGTTAGTGGTAGCCGCCGCGACATACACGCCAGTATGTGTGCCCCTAGGGCAAAACGAAGTTCGCGTAACATACTCACCGACCCCGACGATAAATTCGCGGAAGCTAACGCTTCTTACCCGTCCGTATCTGCGGCAACTCAAGCAAGGTCCAATCCATCGGCATGACGCCCTTGAGCCAAGCAGTGGCTCATGTGATACAGTGACACTGCATCCCTACACAAACATGCACACCCCTCAGGTACATAAGTTCTGTAAGGGACCTTTTTTCTTTTTTTGGCTAGTTAGTTTAGACAAAAATTGCCAAATCACTAAATACATATGTATACACATGTTCCTTCCTTCCTCCCAGAAGGCAAGAACATGTAAGTATAGTTAGCTCGAATTTCTATGGATAGGGATTTAGTGAAATCGCGACTTTTCCGCATGATTGGCAACTGCTCAAGCCGAGGTTCCGCTACTTTGGCACCCTTGGAGCTTGTTGCCTAGCTTTCACGGCTTCAGCGTTCGCCCTCAAGCTCGGTGAAACTGTAAAATCCGTCTTAGGCTCAGGGCTCTTATAGCTAACAGTGTAGTAAGTTCAAAAAAAAAAGAGTTAGGAAAGTTCTAATTTCACGAAGTGAAAACAACAAGCGAAATAAAAGAAGAACTACAAGAGGATTAATCTACAAGTACGTACAGAATGATTCTGCAAGTACATTCGGTAAACGATTTGTGAGTTTGTTTTGTTTTCATTTATATTTATTTGAGTACGAATAAATTGATTTCGTGAAACACTACGGCATTTTACTACCCACGAGTGTAACAATATTATAAAACTCAACGTCTCTCTGTCTGTCTGTCCGTTTATGTTCTTTTCACGCGAAAACCCATCCCCGAGTTATATGGTTTTTATTTTAATTCATAGCTATGATTTGGTCAGGTTATAGGATATATTTTGTAAGATGAAGTAACATACGAAATAAGCAGCGACGATAATGGTGAATAAATTCGGCAAAAAGACGCATTTGGGCAGCTTAAAGGGCTTATGCTAAGTAAGACATACGAGATATATCAAATTAATGTTCTACATAATTGTAGATGTTAAAAACACCTACAAAAAAGTCGCGATTTTTGTCTTTCGTCTTTTGAGGTCACGTTTCATACGTGCTCTCGACCGCCGGCATTCTGTAGTCCACGCGAGTGAAGCCGCGGCCACAGCTAGTCCTATATAAAAGACTGATCATTGTCTGTCTGTCTATTTGTATGTCTCGATTTAACTCAAAAACGGCTTGACCGATTCTTATGAAGTGTTTTATATGGAAAGCTTATGTGAAATGATAGGCTATAATAGTTTCCAATAAAACTACTAGAAAATGTAAAAACATATTTTTTCCAACTCCATTTTCGATGTGTAGGTATTGAATATCGATCATTAAAAATTCTTCAAATACCGATTAAGTACAATGCGAGGGGTGTCTTACAGTAACAAAAGAACTTTCTGTACAGACTCCAGATCGGTAAGTGAGTGATTCCAAAAAATAAAATAGAATCAGAAATATATAAAAAAACTTATAAAAATCTTGTAAAGGACTGCACATTTTTGAACGATCACATTGTTTCAACCCTTTTAAACAGATGCCTGATCGATAAGTGACTTGAAAAATATCTGTCTTTTAAAATCTTTTCTAGTCACGTTCTAAATTTTAAATTTTAAAGATTCTTCCAGCCATTAAATTCTATCTTTATATACGGCCTTCTTATTTTATATATATTTGAACGCAAAAGAAGTTTGTCATACAATATCTAAATAATAAATTACCTAAAGATGCCTTCGGAAAGCAACCGAAAAACACAATAAATGAGGAAAAAACTATAGTAAAATAAATGTATATAATTAAAAGGTAAAAAATGATTGATAATCAATCATTACACCACTTCGAGACTTGTTGACTAGTTTGCATGTCAAACTCGTAAACCGACGTCTCGTCACCAGTAACAATGCATTTCATGAATGTTAGGTCGAAATTGACTTGTTCTAGCATGTCCTCAGTGACTCTTATGCGATTAAGTTTTTGGAGAAAATTCAGGTCTTTTGGGACTAGTCGAGCGGCAACATGTTTCATACCCAAATGATTACTTAAAATGATAGGGATTGACTCATGAGACACAGAAAGTTCAGCGATTTTCTCTCTCAAACTTGAATGAGGATTTTCAGTAACTATTTTCTTCGCTTTTACGATGTTAACTTCAGTTGAAGACTTTGATGGCCTACCAGGGTGAAGCATATCTCGACCGCTTTTGAACGCTTGGTACCACTCATTAGCACGTATTTTTGATAAAGTCGAATCACCGAAAGCCTTCTGTAACATTTCCAGTGTCTCCGAACACGAAATTCCATTGGCGATGCAAAATTTAAGACAAACTCTTTCGATTCGTTTTTTTTGGTTATTAAGTATTTATTATGAATATTTATTTAGTACTAGATATTATCTAACTAAAAACAGCACTGTATTTAATCTAAATGACATATGCCACTCAAACTCCGCGCCAAAATGAGAAACAGTTGTGCAAATATTAAAAAAAATTTGGAGCCATAAACAAATCATCCATTTCCGATACTCTTTTGACTGAATGTATATCCATATAGTATACTAGCTGGGCCAGCAAACAGTTTTCTGCCTTTTTTCTGGTGGTTAATGAACCGATGACAGCGCCAACTATCGGATCCTAACATATCTATAAACCATCGTCTCGATAAAACAAATATATAATGTAAATATGAACTCTATCGATCATGTCGTTCAGAAGTTATAGAATCACTAACAGACGCACAAAAGTTTTAAGTATATACGATTATATTGTAGTACATACATTAGTTAATACATTATATAGTATATTTCATATTGTAGAGTTATGGGTATCGGTATAACGTAAGTACACTTCAACTGACACAACAAGGTTGAACGGAACAAAAGGAGCCTTTTTATCCTTTGCTTCAAACATTTTGTTTCTCTCTACAGTCGTCGCGTTGTGTGATTTCATATATTATCATAACGAACATCACGGTTAAGCAATACAAAGAATATTTAATCTAATTAGGAAAAAGTACATTTTCATTTCACTTCAAAAAAAAGTTTATCCATAACAGAGTGAATGTACATGAAAAGTGAATCAACCTGACGTTTGGTTGCGCGGCCACTTGCGTTCGTTCACCTCACAAATTTTCGTTTCGTTGGTTACATAGCTGTGTGCGTGATCAACCTCCCCCCTCCGCCCCTTGTATGCCCCCATTTAGCGAACTTACATTACGCCTAAGCACAAATACATCATTGTTGAAATATCACCGAAAAAATCAATATTGTCTAACGCTGTAGGATACACCAAACTTGTTTTTAAATGTCAATCATACAAATCCAATATTTGTAGGAAAAAAAATATTATGAAATTACTGTCAAACATTCCATCAAGTATGAAAAGGTAAAGGAAACGAAACAAAAGAAGGGTATCGGTATACCGGATATGAACTGCAAAAACCTTAAAAGGTCCATTTTCAGATAATGGTAAAACAAATCTTCAGGGTTGTGGTTATAAGTCATTGTGTATTATGAAAGCATGCCTGTTCATTGTTCATAAATAAATTAATACAGCTAAAATCTCGTATAGTATTTAAATTAATACTCTAAAAATAGTTTTTGAAGTTTAAAAAGAAGTAAATAACTCTGTAGTAAAGGTAAGATCGCGTTTAAATCATAATCAAATAAATATTTAATTCTTAAAACTGAATATCTGAAAAAATCTTCTGTGCAAAGAAAAAAGTCGTTGTTGATTCAAATAGAACGACGTTGATGTAAGCTAGGCCTTGTCAATGACCTCTATTTCGCCACCGAACGTTTTAGAGCGCCAGAGAGTCGACATTTTGCGCCATTCGATATAACTTACATTTATTACTATTGCTTACTAAATTTTTTGTATTAACCAATCCATAAAAAGATTGTTAAATGCGTAAACAATGACCAAAAAAACATCATATTTAGCGTATTTGTTTTGTGTTCAGCGTTATGTTTTATTATTTGTTGGTATTTACACCCGTAGTATCCATGTTTTTCTTTCTAGAACATTTCCATCCAATGATTGCCTGAATGATATTGCTAATATATAGAATAAGACCGCCTTTTGTATTTATCACATAATTGTAAATATATCAACGCTGTGCAATAAAGCGTAAACAAATAAATGATATAATAGAAGTAACATTCTTATTACTAACTAGCTGTGCTGTGCCCGGTTTTACCCGTGTTAAATTTATTCAACAAACTGTCCACGGTGCCGTTGCCAACACGCCATTGTGTTCCACATCCCTAATGTTGCCAGCCCTATCGTAGTTCCACTTCTCGTACTTGCCTACAGCTTGCTAGATTGCTTGACGTTCAGTTACTGCTCCGCTCCTTAGGGTCTAAGCATAAAGTTATATAACTTGTACTATTTCTCGTGAATCTAACTATTACATACAAAAATAATTTTTCGAATCCGACAAGTAGTTACAAAGATTAGCGCGTTTAAACAAACAATCAAACAAAAAAACTCTTCACCTTTATCATATTACATAGTATATATCTTCTTTAAAAGTTCAACCCGGTGGAGCAGTTACCATTGTTCCCTATCCTCTGCCTTTCTTTTGACCTCATGATTTTCTTTGACATTAAAACTGAAGAAAAATGATACGGCACGACAAGTTCTTTAAAGCAATTTTGGATAGAAAAATTGAAGAAAAGCGAGGTAGAGGAAGACGTAGACGAAGCTTTTTCCAACAGGTGAAGGACAAAGTGGCATTCATGTCATAGTATATATACATATACTTTTTTATTGTTTTAATTTAATCACATCTCATATGGAATACTAAAGGACATCAATGAGAAATACATGTATTAGTTGGTATTTTCATAGAACTATTACTATAAATAGATTTACGGTTTTACAAAATCTGGAAATTAAACGCTGTTTTGTGTTGTTGTATTTTGTCTCATTCAAGAAAGAGTCAATAAGAGTATTAAACATTGACCCAACATTAATAATAATAAATATATTAGAAATCTTCCTGAACGCTAAATACATCTTATGTTTTATTAGTCAGTATTTGTCATTTGTGAACATTTTAAAAGTAATTGCAGAGGATAACAAGCATGTTTTATTTAATTATGAATCGCCAGAAAATATTAAGTTAGTATATGTATTTTCTAGCCGTATGAGTATTAAGTTCAAGTCAGTTGTCTTGGATTTGCAAATGTCGTTACCGATCCGATAGTGATAAAACGTGATGGTGACTGATTGATAGAATAACAATTTTGTGAGTAGGCCAGGCACCGTACAAGACTCTGTTTGCGGTTCAGCTTCGTTCAATGTGACACTTTCCGACGTCATAAACAACTTTCCTATTAGCAATATGCTCAGCCACAGACATCAGCGTCGCTCGTCGCGCCCAGCTGCCATAACAATCAATACGCGCCACTTTTCTAAAATCAAGCTTGAGCCTGACTTATAGAACAAGATTTCATCATTGACGTAATCTTTACACGAAAACAATAATCATTTGTATGTAGCTAACAATGTAATTCTTAAGATTTGGCTCAATCTTATAGGATAAAGCTAAAGAAAATGTTTATTTGACCGCGCTAATCTCTAGAACTAATTGTCAGATATGAAAATTTTTTACATGAATATTATAGTATATTTATTGAGAAATGTTATAGGCTACATAACTTTATGCTATAACTCGAAGGAACGGATTTATAACTATAAATGTTAAGCAAACTGGCAAGTTGTAGGCAGAAAAAATGATAGGCTTCATGGGTACGTTAGCTGCGACGCGGTAGAGAGTTGGATGAATAAATTTAACACGGGTGAAACCATGGAGCACAGCTAGTAGTTTAAATAGATTTGAATGCAAGCGCATTCAGTATAACGCACTCGAAATCGACTCATCTACGTATCGTATTTCTGACGGTACAACTACTGCTACGACGCGACGCGACGCGGGGTACCGGGACCCTAACGGGACTTTTTGTTTCTTTTTCATTTTTTTTCAATCTCATCCGTTTTGATGTATACGTTCGCTTTTAAGGAATCTATTTTGATATTTATGACTTGTACTTTAAAGCGTGTGATTTAACAATTAGATTTCATCTCGATGCATATATATATAAAGATAAGTAAAAAAGTAATTTTCTGATTATGGGCATTCTTATTATTATTATTTTATTTTTTCTTGTAAGTACTTAATTTAATAATGTGATGAGTAGACCGATGTTAGTATACAAGGCCTTATTGCTGATAGCAATCTCTTCCAGGTAATCTTTGGATGGAATTCTTTCAGAAAGTAAAATAGGGATAACTCAGACGTAACATAATATAAAAAATATAAATATATTATAAACTACACAGTATGACATACTTATACACGACATAAATATAAATAACAAATATCTCTTAAGTAAATTATATGTAGATTACTTATGCTCATCGTTTCTGCCTTTTTCTCTTAAAGCTGGTTAAATTGTGAATTATAAATATTTATGAATTATATATTTTTATATACTATAATATTCTTTAATGGTTGACTAAATACCCAGTGATAAATTATAACATTTTGACGATATATTTCATCGAATATACAAATTGTAAAAATTTGTAGATAACTACACAAAAACTGCACAAACTTATTCACTGTCCAAATAGAATAATGAATGCATATTCACGTATTTCAAATTGTTCCTATCTTGAAAAAATAACCCCAAAGTAGGTGTAGAGGAATAATTATGCATTTATCTCTTAACAGCTAATCCTGTTTATATAAATTTTTCAGAGACGTAACTTGAAGTGTGAAGAAAAATATAAAGTAGGATATAAGTTAATTAAAAAAAACAGATGAAATGAAATTTTGCTTTTGATATAGAAAATATTTTACACGTAGGTACTGTTGCGGATACAAGCTAGTAAGTAATATTGTTTAGATTTAAACATCGCAATGAGTTTTTAAATAGCAAATTCTAAAAGAGTAATAGAAAAACCAATTCTTTTATTCATATTGATTTATGAGAGCAGCTACTTTGTGGTAAAGAAGGACTCCTTTTGTTTACATTCTCATTGTAAAAGTAACCGAAGAACTGTCGTGGTGTGACGTTGCTTTTGTGACGTCATGACTTAGCTGTACTTTATGTCAAAATGCACTTACTCCGTCATGCGGGTCCCCAACAATATAACAGTTCCTGTTGTAAACCGGGATCTATAGTAATAAGATTTTTCTAAGAACGAACGGTCTTCTCAAGAACAATACGCCAGAAAGATATATCATAGCTTTTTTTTCAACACAGTAACCAATTTGAGGTTTCAAAATAATATTATTAATAGATGACCGTAAGTTGTTTTGTTTGTTTTAACGGTCAGAAAGTGTTTGCATTAATAGAATTGCAGTTTAGTGATTTCAGTTTTTTTTTCTAAGAACCGCGATGCCCTCTGTTTGTATAGATGTTTATTATTTAAGTTTTATCTCAGCCAAGGACACAAGTTAGGTAAATTTGTCATAAACCTATTATAATATATTTTCCATAATGTATAAATATCAAGCACAAAATTTATTTGATTCTTAACGCCGTACTTTAAAGAACGTTCTTAAGTTGAAATATCTTACGTTGTATTTTTAACCGTTCATGATTTTAATTAAAAATCAACAAGTCAACTTCCGTGTTCATTTTGATACAAAAGCAACTAACTGTTATATCTTATAATAAACTATAAAAGTTCAACATACATGTAGCCATGTACATATCACACAATTAGGAAAGAGTACAATAATTAACCAAATAATGAAGGTAAGTAATTGATGTTATTGTAAAAAGTAGAATTCGCAATGACTAGCGCTCTAGAAATTGTGTGATAGCTCTCATTGCGTAAGATTTAATCAAAACAGCCGATTCGTACAAATGTCGTTTTTTTTATGAACTGTTACGACCCTGACAAAAGAAGGGGTTTAATAGATTGAAGGCAAAAAAACCTGTGATTATTTAACCCATATCCGGTATTTAGGCCATTAGAACCATGTGGTCGGGTAACCCTTTGGCCCCGTTATAATTCGTTTGCTTAGCAACAGTTGCATTATATTATCATAATAGGTGACTTTTTTACTTGGAAGGTGGTACAGTACGACCCAGAGCCAGGTGCTATATTTTTTTGATAAAAATAAGTTACAATTTTAAAACATATAAAATCGTTTCATAGACACTGTGATTTTTTTATTATTAACTGTGCCCGCGGCTCCGCTCGCGTGTACTTCTAAAAAAGGTTTTTTATTTTTTTTGCGGAACACTAATTATTAATCTAAAATATAAGTAGTCTAAGTTATACCTTATAACATCAGCTATCCGCCAGTGAAAGTCCCCTCAAAATCGGTCCAACCGTTTTTGAGATTACCCGGAACAAACAAACCGTATGCATTTTAGAAAACTATATACTAAATGCATGCGTATGCATTTAGTAAAAACCAGTTACTTTGACATTACTAACAAACAATTCAATTTTATTATATGTATAAATCACAAAGCTAGATTATAATACAGTAACAGGCTTCAGTAATATGATTTTCGCTTTTCACTTAATCGTCTGTAAGACGAGAGAGTCTAGCGGCGTATTACCGATTCCAGGAACATGATTCTTTTCACAAGCAAGGTGTGAACTGCATCTTCCCGAGGAAATGCAAGCGGGTTCACTGCACTTACAAACTCATAACCCCCTTTCTAAAGCGCCGATCCAATTATGTGCACTTTCGCAAGTCGCTACTGTCACTCGCCTAGATACGGATAGGAAACTCCAAGCGATGCGCTTGCCACCCACCTGTCGATATGGCCCTATATGCCTAGCCTATACTGTGATTGATTACATACGACATAAATTTTGTATGTATATATATATGCGTGTGTAATATGTTTCTCGAAAAACGCTTTACAATTTGGATGTAATCCTGAACTTATATCATGGTTTATTTTCAAGGTTTTTTTTTAATTTTTGCTAGACCGATCATAGGATCAAATGTATATCCCATACATATCTGTACTAATAAATATTTATTACTAAATCATGTTAATAAATTAAATCTATATACATCTTATCATAAGTGGGATATAGATAATGTATGTTTAGTTGTGCACTAAAATATAAATTTAAATTATGAATTAATTTAATATTGAAAACGAATAAATCACCACTTCGTCGATAATTAATTAAAACTCAACGAGATCATGAAAACATGTGTAACATGAAAGTTTTTCAGATGTTATTAACGAGCGCAGTGCACGCCAATGAAAACGAGTCAGGGCAACGGACCGGACTTATTGTGTCTATACTTACGTCTACAACTTAATAGTTTTTAATTAAACAACAATGTGATACAGTATACGTGAAACCTGGGATACCAATATGCTATAAATACGTATTTTTGACGCAAATAATAACCTTTTTAGTTTAAATGAACCATTAATTAAATTTCGATCATTGGATTTTATATTCAACCGAATATTATATTTAATTAAAAAGGTATTTCATAAATTAAATTTATGTTTTTCAGTACTTCTTCAAACTTTTCCAATACGTCAAAGTTCAAAGAGAAAGACTCAGCCCTTTAACGACGAAACTTTACTGAAGTTCACCTATGATATTAAAAATGAATTTGAACTGAATGATTTTTTATAAATAACTAGCTGTGCTCTCGGCACCACTGCGAGGACTACAAAATTTTTATTTTTATTTTTTGTGCGGAACACTATTTATTTTTCTAAAATAAAAGTAGTCTTAGATATTCCTTATTATATCAGCTATCTGCCCATGAAAGTCCCCTTAAAATCGGTTCAATAGTTTCGGAGATAACCTGAAACAGACAGTTTTTTTTTTGTTATAGTTATTATATATATATATGTTTGTGTATACTTTCATATGCGTTTAGTAAAAACCTGTTATTTTGACATTACAAACATAAACTTCAATTTTATTATATGTATAGATACAATCATGTGAAAAACAACATAAAAACATCACAATTGTATTGACATAAAATATATAAGAACATACGCAAAACATACAAAAATATCATTAATATATTTTCTTTTTTATATTTTTGTGCGATCATATCCCTAGCCAAGTTATTTATTAACTTATCGTGAGTGATTCCCGACATAAGAGTAGAGGAGATAAAAGTGCATTGGCACACTTACCTACTACAGACTGCAGCAGCAAAATGCAACGACGGCACCACGTCGTAACTTCTGCGGATATACGTGGAAATCGTCCATTATCATTAGAGCTCCCCTATTTCTCCGACGTACATATAACGTATAAATTCATCAGAAATAAACAAAGATGTAGAGTTCTTTTTAAATTGGCTGTATTATAAATCACTGACGCCTCGGAAAAGTGGAATGACGTCCGCGCGACCGTGCGATTTTCACTCACCAACACGAACTTAGAGAGAAATGGAAAAACGTGTTAATGTTAGTTAGACTAATGAAAAGATTTCTTGAATTCTATAAATAATATACTGCAATAATTATAATATAATGTATTCATTTGTATATTATTATAATAATATATATATATATATATAATGTAATTATAGTATAATATAATGCATTATGCAATACTACTGGTGAGGCCTAAATTGAAACGAAATAGACTAAATATTATTTATGATTTTTTTCTACATATCTATATGGATGAGTGATACTGTTCTGTTACTTTTTTACTAAAAAATTTTGCGACAGCCAAAATGAAGACGAATCCCAGAAAAAATCACGACACGGTACTGACAAAAACAGTAAGTGACAAAAAATCACACTTAGAATTTGATCATCCATATATTATGTGTTATCGTGCAAACAAATCTCTTAAATGTGTTAAGAATTTCACTAGACACAGCGTATCGGGAATTCATGTTTAATCTAAATACTTTTAAATGTTTTACATGACTTCTCCTATCAAAGTTACTACTGATCAAGAATTTTTTAAAAAGCTTTCTATCATGTTCAATTAAATGATATCCTGAGATCTCAGAAGTGATACGTGATTTTGGTTATAATTAATAACTTTGGGTTTTCTTATTGAGGGTAAGGAAAATGATCGATTTAAATAAAAAATATATGAAATCAAACATTAAAATTAAGTGAAACTACAGGTGTATCCTATATGCTTAGAATCTTTACAACTAGCCCAAAACTTATTTATAGATGCAGCAAATTAAGACTTAAATTTCACTTCTATTATGTCTAAATACTAAAGGCCGTTTTTGTGATTAATAATGACGTATGAAACGTATAAAATTGTGGAGAAAACAGGAGATAGCGGAATTTGCGATGAAATAAAACTTAAAGAAATGATAAAACGTTGTGGAAGCATTTAAAAACATTATTTCATGCAAATCTTTGTGTATGTTTAATAACAAATCATTAGTTTAAAGTACAAGCCTGTGATTTCATTACTTTCAGATATGATAACGTAACGCAATGTGTATGCAAATTGCACTTGACACGTCGGCGTCGGTGTCGGCGGGGTCAATGGCAGTGTCATCGTAACGGCCCACAGCAACAGTTGCGCCATTGTTACCTTTCACCTCGTATACTATTCTACAATGACATATCACAGCCAAGCTCACATCATAGATTATTTTTAAGATAATTAAATATTTTCTTTGCGTTCCAGCTCTTCAAAAATGTATATGTATGAAAATGAAAAAATGTGTATGTTAATGATAATGTGGTATATATTCATAGTAATTAATCATCTTTTTTTTCTATAGACTAAGTACGTATTTAGTTAACCGAGTGTCCGATAATATATTATTTATTCAGTATATCAGACACTTTCAGGCCTTAGCATTTATCACCCTAAGTGACACCCGGGTTGCAACCCTACAAAGCCGACATTTACATATGTTAAGCTAATTTTATTAAAAGGAATCGGTCATTGATTACTCGAGCAATGATTAATATGATTATTCGGCCGGCTCTAATCAGAATAACAATGATGAGTAGCACAGAGTACGCATTATGAGGTGACAATGAAAGTATACGTCGCGTTTCTCGCTTGCGATAGTTCGCCGTAATAAGGCCAGCTGCGTTCATCGGCCCCGATCGCGCCGTTAGTGCGCTGTGTCGGACCGTCAAGCCGCATCGCCGCGCGCCGCACAGACAACACTACTCTGCCGCTGACGTTAAATTTTACTTTGAACTGAATGCCAAAACCAAACAGACAGGATTTTTATAATTAAATTCAATCCAAGATTAATAATTGCATATTAATCTTTATAAAATGGTAATTAAAATAAGGTGTAATTTAAAACAATGTTTTTTTGAAAAATATATTTGAAATAGTTAATACTGCATTTAAAATCAGGAAAACGTACTAATGCCGTAGAAAGTAATAACGGTGGCGGCAAATCCATATATATATATATATGCTCTACGCGTGAACGCATGATTCACGAAACAGCGAGGCCGCGTTGTGACATAATAATCTAAATTAACATATTTGACTTGAGTTTCGGTTAAACCCCTTTCTGTCTTTCCTACTCACCTTATTTACTGTATGAATCATGACCATCCAAGAAGTTAAGAGGAAAATTGAAAAGAGTGAATCAAGACTGAAATTTAATACCTACTTAAGTTGCATTTAAATTCTGCTGTGCTTCACATTAGATTGTGTGAAACTCAAATTTTATACAAATTGTATAAGTAAAGAATACATCATATTATAAGATTTCAATGATACACATTATGATGAGCAGTCTAGATCTGAGTCCTACAGTAAGTGAGAGCGATCGAATCTGCTGGATCGTGGATGATTGCAACTGCGTTCCGGTAATGTAACCGTCGTGTATGACTGTAAGAATTCTGCTGGGAGTTCATTGAACTCTTGTGAGTGCAGAACGCAGCAGTACGGTGGGGAAGCCACACTAGGTCACACTCGGCCAACGGCACACTTACCTTGACTCGACACACACCGCACCACAGTCACCGCCGTCGTCAAAGCCTTTCGTTTAACATCAACGCATTGAAAAGTAGGCAACCCGATCAATTTTTTTTTTCTATCAATTAATTTTATGTAAGTAGCGTTACGTGAATTTTATTCGTAAAGCTACACTTGTAAGTATTTTGATCAAATCACCCTAGTAAAACCCGGCATTAACGTATGAGAAAAACTCAAGAGAAATGAAGGTATTACTTCCTATCGTCTGCACAAACACTAATAAATCGATGTACTTATTATACATAAGTGAAAGCGTAACCAGAACTGAAAATCTGAGACTAAATCATTTATTAACTATTTAAATTCTACTGGATTTTTAATTCAGGGTACTTCCTATGTGACATGAATAGATAACAGAAACAATAACTTAAACGTATCATATATAATTTAATAACTAATAAAAATCTTGAAATATATAATACACTGTAGATAAATTAACACATATACAAATTAGTTACAAAAATAAAATAGACAAACTACACAACCGGTTTAAACTACATTTTTAGAATACGTTCATTCGGTTCCCCACAATTAGACTCTAAAGCCATGTAAAAAACGTTGTGCGCATTGTTACTGAATTAAAGTTGTACGGATTGATGTTAATTTGTGTTCAATGCAAAAACTCAATTTTTATTGATGTCAAAGCAAGAAACTAGTAAGATAATTCAAATAAACTAATTTCATATCCAAGCCCGGTAAAGCTGTAAAAGCCGTAAAGGCTCCAGGGCCCCTCAGGCTAACAGTGTAGTCAGTTAGAAAAAAAAAAAAAAAAAAAAAAACTAATTTCAAACCATGTTGACTTTGGCTAAGCTCAGAGTATCGCATTTGTATGCTACGTTAAATGACGTAAGCTTATCTGCAATGAGGATGAACTTTTCTATGAAGGAAAATATCATAAGATGTATACTTTGTAGTACCTACCCACCAAGCTTTGCTTACCACTCCCAAATTGTAAATCAGTCATCAAGCTGCTTTCGGTGTATTTAGTTTTGTTTCTAGACTTAGATTTTATCGTCATTAATTACATCGTTACTTAATATGCACGCTAGAAGATTAAATCATGGACGTATATAGTAGCTTGTATTTAAGAGGTCCCCCCGCCCCTAACCCGCAAAGTCTAAACTTAAACGCATATATTCGCCGAGTATAAATCTTTTGTATACATGACATAAATTTACTTTACAAGTGTAAATTTCAAATGATTTATTCCATTAGCGTGTTTAGATATCTACTTTTTTTATGGTGTGAAACTACGGGCTAAAACTAGTCTACCTTTGTGCTTTTTAGGAGTCACCCCTGTCACTTGGACAATTTAATAGGTATAACTACCGAAAATATAATATTAAAAGGTATATGAAATGAAATTCGAAATAGATATATATGTGTATTCTGAAGGCATTTGTCATAAAGATAAAATATAAATACAGAATACCTTATTTGTAGTCTAATAATTTAAATAAAACTTTCACTTGTAAATCCACGTTTATGTAACTATCCGGAACAGGGCTGCTTGAAAACATCCGTCATGGGAAGTTTTTGTAGGTATATGAATTTGCAAACAAGCATCAGATATCCATTCTGCTCCCGATTCTATAGCTGCATCGCCATAATAATATGGCGTAATCCATAATGGATGAACAAAGTTAAAATAAATAAATATATAATTACAGATAAAAATGATTAATAAACAATCATTACACTCCACCACCTCATGTGTAAGCTATAGCTACGCTTGTGGGTTAAATGCTAGCCTATTGTACAATTAAAATGAATCATAAAATAAAATGTAAATCTTTAATTTTGAAATTGACATTTTTACATTATATATTTACATTACATTGCATATTTACATTAGAAATATTACATTTTCCATTATAGTAAATTAAAAATTTAAATCCAAGTCTCCAAATGAGGAATCCCTGTAATAAACATCATGATGAAAACTTAGCATGGTAGTAGGTAATTTTCTAGGGCCCAACTGGCTAGCTACCACCTCTCTAAAGTTGAAAATCTGTCACCATAAGCACCTATATGTCTGTTTCGGCAGCTACACTTAACAGCTGATCCTCCACTAGGCTTAGCGTGTCACCATGTTTGGCCACATCGACACTTAACATCAGGTGAGATTATAGTCAAACGATAAACCAATAAAAACAAAAAAAAAAAACTTTGAAATGATCGATACCTATTGATGTGCAACATAAACTGACTTCGGGTCAGCATTTCCTTGCCAAATATTAAATAATTCAAATCGCAAACCAACCGCAATTAACATATTAAACGACACTAGCCTACCATTACGGCAAATTGACATAGCGATGGATTTCAAGTGTACATAAGGTCTAGCGGCCCGCCCCGGCTTAGCAAGAGTAGAAAAATATTTGAAAGACGGATTTTCATACAAACTGTCATCCCCTTGTTCAACACCTCCTTGTTACCTGTTGGATTGAATTTCCAAAAATCCTTCCTTAGTGCTCACTTACAGTGTAAATGGAAACCGCATGCAAATTTTCACGGTCCTAGCCCCAGCAGTTTGGGATGTGCGTTGATCGATCAGTCAGTCAGTTTCATATTTTATATATATATATAGATTCAAAATGCAGATCTGAGTCCATTATAATAACAAAATTAGGTACCTCTTACGTGTGTTAATATCACCTTCTTTAAGGATTTTAGGGCTTTCAATAGATATTTTGAAAAAAAAACATTTATTCACTTTTTCTATACTTCAATGGTGGCAAACAAGCATACGGCCCGCCTGATGGTAAGTGGTTACCGTAGCATATGGACGCTTGTAATACCATAGGTATCACTAGTGGGTTGCCGACATTGAACCTCCGTACCCTAAGGAGCTCTGGAAACCCTACTCACTGTAGGAATACAACACAAGTTATTTGGCTACGATCTTCTTTAGGGTGGAGGTATTCGACCAGTCGGACCGTCCCAAGTAGAGAGTAAACTCCAAATAAATTTATCTGTGCCCTACCTATCTTTGTACGACTCAACCCAAAGTAGCTTTGTTAATCCTACTTACCGCTGGAACACAAAACAATGTTATTTGGCTTCTGTAAGGTGGAGAAATTCCACCAATCTGGCTGCCATAAATAGAGAGAAATCTCCAAAGAAATTTGTCTGTGCCCTACCTCTCTTAAATTCCATTTATGTAGGCTTAAAATAAGTCAATGCACTTATTATATTGACCCCGTCGATAGTATCTACTAATCTAAACTAAAAAAAGAACTGTAGTTCAACAGTACACAAATGGTGCTTATATTTAGTTATGTATAAATTTAGTTAGCTCTGCATTATAATAATAATCTCTGAACGATAAAAATGAATGTTCTTACTAAATATCCCGTAATGACCTCTGAAATAGATAAATAAGACGGAACACCATCCTGACTATGAAGTTCTAAGTAAATACTGATAGCGATTAAAATAGCGAATATCATAAATCAATTTCAATAGAAATATATAAACGTGATTAAGAGAAATGTAACTTTGCTGAAGGAATGATGGCTCAGTGGTAGCATGCACGACTTCGCGTCGATTGATATGAGTTGGAATCCTTGCAATAAGCCTGAGCTTTCGGTGAAGGAAAACATCGTGAGGAAACTATAGCATGGTGGTAGGGCATTTTCTAATGCCCTAGCTACCACCCTCAAGATGAAAATCTGCCGCCAAGCAAAATAGGTGTGTTGGCCGCTGCACTTGAGAGCCAGGTTCCACTAGGTTTACCGTGTTATCATCTTGGGCCACATTGTCACTTAACATCAGGTCAGATTGTGGCCACTACGCCAAACCTATAACGATAAAATTAACAAAACAATTAATTATAATTTTCACGACAACTGAATACGAAAAAATATGATCTCTCCTTTTTGTGCAATTAAAATAAACAGCAGAACAATCTACGCGGATACGATGTAACGTACATTTATGTAATGCAAATGATATGTGTGTTTACAGTTTAATCTTCATTATTTACGGTTTATGTATCAAATGGCAAAATGCTTTACATATGCGGGTTACATGCATATTATCTACATTCAATACATAGTATTAACAGGTGCAAAAAAGCTATTTAAATATGTATTAATATTTTGTCAATAATTTTATTCTTTCCGGTCTATAACCTCTCCAAAATATTTGAAAAATATCTCACCAGACAACTCTGTAGGTAATATAGATATGTAAGCGGATAGTTTGTAAAAGCAATTCAAACGTGGTTGGTCCGTCATATAAATTGGCTAATAGCAGGCATTGACTCTGTTCGGCACTCAAAAGAGTTCAACGCTCGTCGACTTCAGCTAGCTAGTCTCACGACTCTATACACAAAGGCTTTTTTATGCATTCCTCATTTTGGCTATGATATCATCACCACTAACAACTACATAGTTAATATATACATTATGGTACTATATAATGTTTAGTACTTAGTTTTATAAAGTGTCTGAGATATATAATATTTCAAATTATTGAAATGATTAAAATCATAAAAACAACGCTTATGTTAATAAAATATGAGGTCTATATTTAGCTCTACTATTTTTGTGCATTCTTATAATAATAATATATGGTAAAAAAAATGAAATTTAATAATTAAATAAATTTATTTCAATTTGTTTGGCATTTTTATAAGACAACATTGATATTTTTACTTCACTAATATTTCCTGTTGTTTCTCAAACACTAGATTTAACAGTATATATTTAGCAAATGTATAATGATTTTCGTAAAATAACATCATCTTCATCAGTGAAATTTGAATTTTATTTAATCTAGTTAAATAAAAGTTTTATAGATATAAATAATGTTAAAAGCCTGTTTAATTAAGCAGAGTTTGTTCTAGTGTATAATACAGACATTCAAGGATTATGATTTAATGAAACTTTGTAACTTTTATAAATGTTACTAATAAAATTACACCCATATCAATAAAATTATTATCATTTTAAAGAAATGCATGAAACCCTCTCTTACTCTATTCAAATTTATACCACCACTCAAGCGTCACGAACACGTGTTTACCAAATACGAAAATTTTAAAATAAACAACCAATAATACTATTACGAAAGGCAACATTTTTTTTTATTTTTATTAAACGAACGTGGAAATAAATCCTCATGTTTTATTCGTTTCTTCATCTATAACATATAACAATTTAAATTTGTATAATATAATGAAACTTATTTTCCTACCCATATTTAATCCTTGCTAAAACCACACGACTATGCATGCGTGTATTACGTTGATATAATTTGGCGGGACGTGCAAAAACTTTAGGAATATTTCGGTGGAGAAGGCTACATGCCCTCTGGCAGCGGCGGTTACGTAAGTTCATCTAGTTTCAAGGTCGAGGACGTTGCTCCCAAATCGCTGATCGCGTCCTGCCGGTGGAGGGGCGACTCCAGCAGGCCAGTTTGGGCGTTTACTTCTTTTTTGTATTTATTTTATAGTAGCTTAGAATATTTCGTTAGATATTTCTCTCTAATCTACGACGTATTTATGATATTGAATCCAACATTTTAAAAAGCTGAAAAAAAAGCACTGCTGCTTAGTGTTTAGTCACTTTTGTTATAATAGTTCCGTTTATGTAACAACAGCTACTGTTATCATAAATCATAGAGAAAGTCGCTTACGAATTTGTAAGAAATTTTCTACACTAAGGGTGGCAAAGCAATAAATAACACAATGAAAGTCAATAGCCCTTTCGTTTACAGTTTCGGCTACTGCATAATTAAAATTCCTTAAGCTTTTTGAAAATATCTTGAATAAATAATTAGGCTATTCAGTATTTTAAAAAATATTTAATTTTGTACATATTTAGTTATTTTTCTATAGGTATAATATGTATACGTTTAAAGTTGTAATAAAAAGTTTTCTAAAAATGATAAATTTAATTATTATTGCTGTGTTTCTGTTTCAAGGTTAACATCAAAAAGATATTATTTAAAAAAATCCAAAAACATATTTTGCATCGAATTTCAAAAAAAACTTAACTTCTCTGTCCAGGAAATAATATCGTCGAATCTACTAAAGCCTGATCCTCTGGTGTTCGTAATGCCCCCTTGTGAAGGCGATAGATGAACATAACGAGGCTCTGGTTTTTAATCCCTATATACTCGTAGCCATAACATTGGTTGAGCCTAACAACACCGCCTTCCTATCAACGCACAAGTTGAAAAAAGGCAGTAATTAACATGATTAAGTTCTATACTAAGAAAATTCAGAGGGTGCATTTTTATGAAAACCAATTAAATGATAAATACGTAATTATGAAAACTAATTAATGCAGTATTCATAACTATATTATCTTGGTTTTGATTCATGAATAAAGTAAAAAAAAAGTGAAGTAAGTAAAGTAGATATAGGAATAGCAGATGTCGTTATTAAAAAGTCTTATATTCAAAAATTCACTCATCAATGCGTTAGGTAACTCAAGGGTAGGTTAGATTATTCAGTAGGTATTCTGTATAGTTACATTGTTATAGTATAATATTCCGTAATACCTCAGTTTCTATTTAAAATCAAAACATTTTGTTTCTCTACTTTTTTCTTGTTGGACATATTTCTGTGACAGTAGTTTCCATCTGTGTGTGCTTTCTTTACAATGTATATTTGGGTGGATGTAGAACCGTTACCTTTTTTATGCATACGAATTATAACGGCTACCCTTTCAAAAAAAATAAAAAGGTCTAAGCAGGTAGAGCAAATCTTTTGATCGAACCCTCTGTGATTAAGGCTTTCAACTTATATAATCTATTTTAAACATCAGATACCACATGCTTATAATGGCAATGTGTAACTGTAAACATTTATTTTTTGTAGTTTGATGTGATTTCTGATAATTAAAGAAATCACGTTGATTTTTGATGAAAGAATAGGTATACAATAATAATAATAGTTATTTATTTCAGATTTACATCCAAGAATGTTAGCAACTTAGCCTATGTCAATAAGGACAAAAAACAAATTAAATTAAAAAAAAAATTACATATACAAGCGAAATCAGTAACTTTCACAGTAACACACGCTTTTTATTCATTCAGTACAATGGTGAAGGAACAAACTATCCGGTTTATTTGATAATATCTTCAGGACACCATTCAAGCTTGAACACAGTCGACCCATCAGGAAGCAAACTTTTTTACGAATCATCGCGTAAAAACCATCAACACGTGCTTCAGCAAATATTCCTGATGCGCTAAAGTTCCGAGGCAGACCCAACAATGCCCTGAAGAAATTATTGTACTGTATATGCAGAGCATTATAGGCAATCCGCTAGGTCCGATCCATTGGTATGGAGCCCTTGAGCCAAGCAGCCGCTCGCGCCATACAGTGACTCTACATTCACTAGCTCTCACAGACACACATGACACTACATTATACATACATGCACACCACATAGGTACATAGGTTCTGTAAGGGACCTGTTTTTTTCTTTTTTTGTCTAGTTAGTTGGACAAAAATTTTCAGACCACTCAATATACATACACATGTTCCTTCCCTCCTCCCAGGGGAAAAAAAAGTATATATGTATAGTTAGATAGATAGAATGATATGGAATTAGCTAGATCGCGACTTATTGGCATACGCGCAACAGTTCGAGCCGAGGTTCGGCCACTTTGGCACCCTCTGATGTTGTTGGAAAGCTTTCGTGGCCGAGTGCCTTAAGCGCTCGCCCCCAAGCCCGGTAAAGCTGTAAAAGCCGTAAAGGCTCCAGCGCCCCTAAGGCTAACAGTATAGTCAGTTCGAAAAAAAAAAGGCAATCCGAATAGCCGAAGTTATATAGGGTATAAGAAGTGAGTTAGAATAATGTTAACAAATATAAAAATGCAACGATAAATAAATCTTTCAATGATAAAAAGTAAATAAGATTAATTAGTATTACTAGTAATTAAAATTAAAAAAAATGAGATTCTACAATAATGCTGCACTTGTGGTTCTACAAATTTTAATCAGTAAATCTCAATACGTAATACATTTAAAAAGAAGATTTAAAGGAATTCCTATTGCAGGGAAGAAATCCTTGAAAAGGAGAGTGTTACATGAATTAAAAAGTAGTATCAAGAAACTCATAAAAGGTCAGTATTTGGAATATTACAATGTTAGTATAGTAATAGTTTTTCTAAGTAATATAGTACTGTAAAACTTATTTTTTAGCGTAAATAATAATCTTTAACAAACAACTAAGAGAGGCAGCTAGGATCGATTGATTACGGAAAGTTGCAGATCAAACAGAGTAGTGCATATTAAGTTTTCATATACATATATATGTAAACCGGCAAAAAAACATTATCCATTGGTCTACTTTCAGTGAAATACGAAATCTTTATAAGCGCTTACATACACAGGCAGTTTTATAAATTAAGATTAAATCATTCTCAATCTTTGTCGTTAATTTACTCATTTTTTATTTACATAATTGAGATAAAATTTCAAATAAAATTTCCTTATCTAAACTATATTTGAAGGTTCATAACTTTAACCCTCTTCATATCTTGAAGCTATTTTTTTTTGTATATAATTAATGTGGATACTTATAAAACAAGAATTTGTAAAAAATATTTGCAGTTATTATCGATATTTTGAGATCTATATTTCAAAAAGCCATGAACATATGTTAATTACAATCTAACCTTTATCTACGCGCATAACGGATAAATTGTCAAATATGTACATAACATATAGCAATATTGTTGTTTTAGCGAGATCAAATCTGTCCTAATTCTCATAGAAGTTTTCTAATCAGTGACACATTCATAAGCCGCATAATAGCCTGAATGACTTAAACGGTCGCCCCCAAGCCCGGTAAAGCTGTAAAAGCCGCAAAGCCTCCAGGGCCCCTAAGGCTAACAGTATAATCAGGTCGAAAAAAAAGCCGCATAATAACACTAAGATATTGTACAAGATTTGACATATGTATTGTCTTACATTGTCTTCGAATTAACTTTTTCATATTTTATTCAATAAATATTTAGAGTACGAAGGAGTACTCATTTTACTTTCATCTCCATTAATGTTTAATACGGAAGTATATATAGTTTCAGTAGGCTAAGTAAAAGAAATAGAAAACTTTTAAGTTAGAGTTCTAGTGCAAAACGAATTTACGATTTGTGACTCGCGAAAAATATGAATTGACACCTAGATTAGCCATATAGGAAATATAGTGTGAGCTTGGACCATGGCATTAGATATAACACAGGGGTAGCGCGGGCGGGTACCGCAGTATGATGTTGGCGTCTCTGTCACACATAGCAGTTCATTCACCCGCGCTCGCTTCGAGTACGGAAGAGCAGCGCTTGTTGCGCGGGCGCAGGTACTGGCGCGGCGCGGGCGGACGCTGTACATGGGTAGTCGCGCAGGAAGGACGTCTTCGACCATGAACCGAGCTATATTTTATCAGTTATCGGAAGGTGTCGGTGCGCCACACCGTGTCGCTGTACGCTCTTCTAACACCATGGTACTGTAGCTACGACGTGTGACGTTTTGCATTTATCTAGACTGAAAGTAACACAGATCTCAAAACAAGACTTATTTTATTATTATTATTATTAAGTGACAGTTTGTGAGAGTGAATTTAATTTTAAGTGTAAGTGAAATAATTTTTCCTTAGGATTTTTGTCATTTTGGATTTATCTTCGAGCTTATCGTTGAATTAGACGCCTAATGGTCAGTATATACTTTTTTACAAATTATAAAATTATTAAATAATATTAATTATGAAAAGTTTTAAAGCTCATACGTCTTCATTTAAAAGACATCAACGCGCTTGATAAAATGAAACTATATATTTATGTTGTAATATAAATACAAAAACAATAATTTATCTAGTACATTGGCTTTATAATAATATATCTTGTATTTTTCTTTAAAAAATAGTCGAATGTGATTTTGTTTGTGTTCTGTTCTTATACAGTTTATATGATATTGTTGTGATAGTGAATTAATAAGGGGATGGGTGGTAAATATTTTTCATATCTTGGTGTTTTAAGAAGAATTAAATATTAAGAATTAAATAAATCTATGAATAACGTATACTTGATTAATTAGTAAATTTAATAACTATACTTATATAATTGCAATAAAGTTTTGTTTACTTTTAATTATTATTAGACATAAGATTTTTTGTTTACTTTTAATTATTGTTAGACATCAGATTATGGACGAATAATACCCATTCAAAATAACACCTATAATATATCTTAAATTTAGTACAAAATGGCAAAAAATAATTATTAAACTGACAAGAAATATCGTATCTATCGTAATAATCTGATGGATTGATTAATTTACAGATATAAACTGATATTTTAGGGCAATAGTTAACAAAGTTAAAGTTTGCGAGTCTATGGGCACACACACACAAAGAAGACTATTGTTATTAACCTGATTCGTTCATGTAAAAACAGAGCCTTGAACTTTTTCGAGTTCAAAATCAAGGCTAACATTTTAGCAAACGTGATCTACCTATGCGAAGCTTACGTAATATCCCCACTCTATAACCTTGACTTGCATGATTGCAAGAATGCATGTACAATGTTTAAATGTTATATAATCTCATTGATACATGTGACTTCAATTTATCGACAGGTTTAACCATGTTATTAATTTTTGTATTATTTTTATATGTATGTAAAAAACATTCATGTTTTTTTTAATCCGAATTATTTTCTAAATAATTATCAGAATCAACATTGTAATTACTATAATATATAATGCATCTTTCAAAGATATAGAAATTCCTTACGAAAAATAATATTTTATTGCAGTTTTGTTTCAGTATATCATTCACAAATTAAAACAACTACAGGTGAAATAAACAAAAAACTTTATTAAATATATTATGTACCTTGAAATTAATGTTAATAAATTAAACACTCATTCAAAATACTCTAAATGGCACAATTATAGAGTCGCGAATCACATAAAGCGCAAACATTGAAGATAAAGTAAAAATCAATTTCAAATAAAAAATACACAAACAAAACTGAACTGAATGTCGAACACAAACGTCGCAAATCTGCATGCGCACTGACAGCCACGGTTTCGGCAATGACAATGACAACGACCGATGATATAACAGAAGGCTGTCAAACGCGTGAAAACTCGGTCATTGAACCGAACGTTCAGAACTCGGCCCGGCCTGTAACGCTTTCGCTTATGCGATTTTTAACTTTCCGTGCATAGTATAAAGTTTAAATTCAAACACTTAAAAATAAATTTTATACAGTTAAGATTTAAGCTTTAAATTTTCATGGCGCATGTAACAGAATGTATATTCAATATTATATGGATAAAAATAAACGTAAATTCGTTAATTATATTAGCGGACGTAGTTGTACGAGATAACCAATATATCATTTCAATATGTTGAAGTAGTTTCAAATTTATTGAATATTATTTAAGAACATAAGTTTAAATAAATAGTGTTTTTTTGTAAATTTGTAAGTGAACATTTTTTGTAAATAGGCTTGTACTTAATTCATCATCAATTAATTAATTATCCCATATATGCCCGTTTAAAATAAGAATAATTGGACGAAAACCATAAGTTTTATTTGATATTTTCTTTTATAAATTTGAGACAAAAGAGACCGCGGAGTCCTTGATGGGTAGAAAGTAAATGTTTAGTTTACAAGAGGCACGCGCATAGTAGGTACGGCGGGGTGTGCGCGGGGGTGCAGTAATGCGTGGAACCTGTTCGAACAACGGTACCTCAGTATCATGCCTTGGGCGCATACGCACCCATTATGTAATAACCTTTTTCTTGGTTGAGTAACTCTAACGTGTGACCTTTCTTGCTATATAGGGCTTTTGTTTATTTGCTTTATATGACCTGTTTTAAATAAAAAACAAGTAAAATTTCATGCTTTATTAAAATTCTAGGTTACCAAATTTCTTGGTATGTCCTGACTTCCAATATAAAGGACATTTATCACTAATAAGATATTTACAAAAAGGTCCATCTGTCTGTCTTTCTGTTTATAGGTATGTCTGTATTTAACTAAAAATGGCTTGACTAATCTTTATGGAATTTTGTACTCTGGAAGCTTATGTCATTCCTGGCTATAAGAATTATTTATTAATTTAGAAATTGTAAAAACATATTTATTCACAAACGATTTTGAAGAAATTTAGAACATGGGAAGTATCATTAACATCAAAATCAGAGAGGTAGGGCAGAGAAATATCTTTGGAGATATCTTTCTACTTGGGGCTGGTGAAATACCACCACCCTACAGAAGATAGCAAAAATATAAGCTTGTGTTGTGTTCCTACGGTGAGTAGAGTTTCCAAAGCCCTTAAGGAATGGGGTTCAAGGTTGGCAACGCGCTAGTGACACTTATGGAGTTACAAACGTCCATAGAATATGATAGTCGCTTACCATTAGGCGGGCCGTACGAACTTGTTGACATTCACACCGAATGTGTTAAATTGTTTAGGTTAATTCGTCATTATTTTTCAGAGGATTATAAAATGATTCGATTAATAATTTTATGCATTACAAAGACAAATCAGACACTTTGTCGATAACTAACCCAGTATCTCTTATTCAAATATTCTCATTTAGTTACGAAAGTAAAGCTAAAGGAAATGCAATGACCGTGGTTTTAAAACTATAGATGATACTTTGAGTGTCCTACATGCATACGAACGCGACAATATGTTATAATGTATGTCGTGAGCCTTCCGGTAGTCGACAATATAGTGTACAGTTACCTCACTTTTAATTTTATTATTCTCAAACAATTATTGTGACGCAATACATGAACTATTCCTATGCTATTAAATAAGCATTTCTTTATACTGGATTAAAATAACTTACCTAGTCTCTTCTTATTAAAAAAAAACTATTATAAGTACTTTTACATCATTTAAAATAAGCTTATACTATAATTTATCATTGTTAAATGAATAACGTATTATGAATAATAAATTATGAAAAAATTATAGTTCATAATATAATAACATTACTTAATCAAATTTTGTTCACGTTATCATCAGGAATTGTAATTTTTCATAAATAAGGATGTTGTTTATAGTTAAATTTTAACAAAAAATGAAACAATGTAGATATTTTTTTCTCTATTTGGTTTATTACATGACATATGTTTTTGGTATTAAAATTCCATGTAACTGTAATATAATTTAATTATTAATTAATAAAATAATCTGTATAGAGCGACGTTTTATAGGTAGGTAATAAATAAAAAAACATGTTATGCATGTATATGCCTTTGACACCCAAATTAGCGATTAACCTATTTCTTACTTATGCATCTTTCTTATGCAGCTCAACGCAGGTGTATTTTATAAAAATGCTATTGCATAAATAAATGACTTCTTGTGTATTGTAATTATCATATCTGACCACTAGTGTTTATACATAATGTAATATGAAGTTAACTGACAATAAAGCCTACGACGGTAGCACGCTCGAACGCCTAGAACAGTCAAGTACAGCTGTCGTAACAAAAAATAGGCACTTGATATTTAATCACAAAATATCCTATCCTTCATCATGATTCATGATACTTTCATTCACTGAAAACTGTAGATAATAGAGAATTCGATTCTTGGTAGTTTGAGATAATACTGACTTCCCAGTGAACACGTGACTTTTGTTTGACATCACATTGACATCATATGTGACATATTTACATAAAATTTACACATATGATATGTGGATTACGTCAAATATAGCTCATGTGTTCTCTCGTCAGTAAGACTACAGTGGAGCAATTGAAAATATCATATCATCGTGGTTCATCATGATTCATGATATTTTCCCTCATTCGAACATTATTCTAGACTACAAAAATCTTACCATTATTTATTAATAAAACGTTTATTTAATAAAATTAATGTCACTTTTTCAGTATACTCTACCTAAGTAATTAAAAAAAAACAAGTATATATAATATTACAAGCAAATAAGTTTTTTCCTTAACAATCTAATAAACAAGCAACATACTTCTGTTGGTAATCGTCTTAAATGCATCTAACGGTACGTCTCTTAACAAAGGCTCCGTTATCCTGGTGAGCGTTTTTTTCCTTTCGCCCTCTACCTGCGACTCGACCAAACATTAATCGCTTGTCGTAAATTTTCTTTGTGAAGTAACCAGGAATAATCGTTTTATAATATTGCTTATTACATGTTCAGAAAACCATTAATATATATATATATATATATATATATATATATATATATATATATATATATATATATATATATATATATATATATATATATATATATATATATATGTATTGCTGATTACATTTATTTTTATACGTAATTATATACTGTTACAACAAATCACAAAGCACATGTGGTGGCTTAATTGTATAAAGTATAAAATGTTTTCGATGGCTGGACCCAAAGCTAACAAAGGAAAGTAAACCGTTGATGCGGTTCTTTCGATCGATGAAAGTAAAGGCCTGTGTAGACGGGCTAGCGGTCCCGTTAGACGGCCCGAGCCGGGGCTCACGGAATACTAAACGCTGACATACTGCGCGGCTTTTGACCCTAGCCACATTCTAGACTTATACTTCACACCTCTCTGCACTCCATTTATTTGCCTACCTGCCACTCTTTATTATACAGTCAGTTATTTCTCTGAAATCATTCAAACAGGTCATTCATTTAAAAATATAATAGCAATAACATTAGGAATTGCGATTTCATTTCTTTCAATTTAATCAATAATTTAGTTTAAAGCAACTTTGAAGCAATGATAGATGTCGCTTGACGTGGTTGCAGCCCGCCTGACTAGCTACCATCCTCAAGTTGAAAATCTGTCGCCAAGCACCTATAGATAGTGTTGTTTTCAAATCTGATAGTAATTAATACTTAAAAAAACTATCGATTATCGATTGTTTGTTACAGCGATAGTGATAAAAAGTCATTCGCCGCAAATCTTCGTTGTAATCACAATAAATTAAGTATCAAATATTTTATCCCAACAATTGAATGTTCGATAGTGCTAATGAATCTTGATTAATAGATTGTTAATCGATATTTTATCAACACTACCTAAAGGTTTGTTCTGGCAGCTGCACTTGAAAGCTAGTCCTCCCACTAGACTTAGCGTATCGTCACCATCTTGGGCCACATTGTCACTTAACATCAGATTAGTTTATGGCAATAACGCTAAAACCGAAAAATAATATATAAAAAAGTTGAATATTTGTTTTTTAGTCTCATATTAGCTATGTCTATAGTTATCAGTTTTATCAATATTAATAGTAAATATTGTAAGAATTATAAACTTAATTTTTTTTTTTGATCAGCATAAGTCAGTCTCGATGAGCCCCGTCTTCTATTTCTACATACAATCACATTATTCTTATTTCATTGTCATTCTCCATCAATCTCATTCTATCATCATGTCCAAACAAATCACGAAACAATATTGGGTAATAATATTGTTGGTCATCTCTCTTCCAGACCAATCATTCTACGTATAAAAAGTATTTAAATTTATAAAGTTCTGACTAGGAAAAGTAACAACCACTAATAACAGGCTCAGACCCATTATGGAATCAATGAATCTAAAAGAAGCGAAAGAGATTTGCAAGGATAGAGTGAACAGATATTCCATGTACTCTGCCTAAACCCAGAGAGGACAATATTGAATACAATAGAGAAAAATATTGAAATATAATAGAGGAAAATATTGAAAACGGCTGTATTAATATACAATACCAATTGTTGAAAAATAAATAAATTCATATTTAACTATACTAAACGGCTGCAACTACGTACACGTAAAAAACAGCTATTTCATATTTCAAACAAAATCGTATTCTAGAAATACTAGGAGTACAATAGGCGCACGGTTATTGTTTCTACTATCATTGATAGAATCAATAATGTCTCTTTGATCAGCATCTGAATACATAACATTATTATAACATATTGTTTTTCTTGCCTACCTGATGATTTGTTACTGTGTGCAAATAGAAGAAATGAAAAGATAACTGCATATGATAACTCATAATGCACTTTAACAATTATTTAAACTAGATTAAATAACATGTAAGAAATAGTATTAAACTAAGCATACATATTACATAATAAAAAAACATTGACAATATTCTATAAGGTAGCAATTATGTGAGTATATCCAATTTTTATGTATTAGTCTGTGATTTCAGCAAATATGGCCGCAACGCTGACGAGGTAACGGCAGAAATCAGATAATCAGACCTGAATTAAATTGTGTTTTGACATAAACACTGTAAACTTTAATGGTGAAAAGTGATTTTTTGAGTCGTATTTTATATTGTAATATGATTTTAACATTAAAATACATAGCACGTGAAGGCAAAGTCAGAGAATTAAAATAATGTACTGAAATGTGGTTCGTTACGACACGCGCTCGATACAAACTGTGATGCAAGCCAGATGAACTGCAAGTCTATGGCAGGCGGTACTGCATTATTGTTTATATATTACTATATACATACTTATTACTGGCTGATGTAAAAAATATGAAATTTTAACGTATAAACTTTTCGACATTTCAATTATTTTAGAAAGAAAGGGTTTATCCCGTCTCGAGAAATAAAGTTCAAAACTTTTCGAAGTATGCCTTTTTATACTATTATAAAAATTTGATATCTCGAGAAATACATAATTAAAGTTTTATTTTTTATCGTTTCTATTTTTTTCAATACTACAACAGACCAGCCAAAAAAGTGAAAAATAAAAGTATTTTGTACTATTCCATCTAACATGGATATTTAATTTTTTTAAGGAACACTTAAGAATATTTTTTTGCGAACAGATACCATTCATTGCCTGTTTTTTAATCGAAACGGTACAACGTTTTTATTTAAATCTTTTATTATCATTGCCGTCCTTCCAAGACTTGTACACTAAATAATGCATTGTTATTTGTTTTCAAGGTTCGCTTAAATTCAAAAAGCATTCGCTAAAAATGACATTTGTGCAAATAGTTTTTTAACGTATTCAATGTTATTTCTTAAACGGACCATAAACCAAAAAGGTTTCTTATTATGGAATGGACAACAGTAATTACTTTATTTTAATCACCTTCAGTTTCCTTAACAATAAACGAATTGCACCGGCAAAGACTGTTGTTCAATTTTGTTAAAAGTGAAAAATACAAATTGTAAAAAAATATTTCGGCGCACGAATATTAAAAGGTCCGGATGGTTGAGGACTAATTTAACTAGTTTTATCTATACAATGTATATAATATAATGGGTACATGTAGGAGAGTTCAACGAACCTACGCAAAATTCGCTGCATTGGGCTAGGTCTAGTGCATGCGCGTGTATACCGATGTCAACACGGAAGCGTCGCGAGTGGGAGCGCGCTATACGCCGACATCCTGCCAGAATAGGAAAAAGCATGAATGAGTATTGAAGCCTACCCTAGAAGGGGGAAATTGAGTTTGCACTGCGGGCATCACCACTTCCACAGATATAAATGAACACCACATATTATACTGGTAGGATCAATATTCTAACTTATTTTATCTTGCGTTAAAAATACGAATTAAAACAAGCAGAATAAGTTCATATTATTTGTGAAAAAGTCTCACTACATGTCAGTAACTTAAAAAACATAACAAGTACAAAATAAATATCATTATGAAATATTTTTACATAATTATACAGAAAAATATAATCTGTACAGAAAAGTGGGGCTTATTCCTCCCTGCCTATCACAGTATCTAAATGACGTCATTATAGATATATAGACAAATATAGATCGTAGATTCACATAAAATAGTATACAAAAACATTAATTTTAACTAGCATTTTAGTTAAGTTAAAACATTTATTAAAGTTTACATATACAAAATATTCAAAATTTTCTTAAGGTTTTGACTGTCAATGCTATTTGTATTTTACTATAGATGATCAGTATACATTTTAAATTATATCTAACTGGATAATACATTCGTTAAAACTGTAACACATGAAATTTCATAAATAATTTAGTGAAACGAAATGAGTCCTACGCAATTCAAAGTTCAAATGGAAACTGTCATCAAAATCAGTTCAGTAGTTAGTCCCTTACAACGTTACGAATATCTTTAATATTAAAAAAAAATCGTATTACACATTATATCAAATAAGTGTTGTCATTCCAATTTTTATTTTGAATTAAATAAACTGTTATTTAACATGAAACGAAATTGGTTCACTTAATTTTTTCTGTCAATTTCGTTAATTTTTACGGTAAATAACAAATTTAATATACGAAGACGTTCATCATAAATATAGATTTTATTTTATATTTTACAATTACTAAAAAAAAGACCATTTGCATGGTGGTAGGGCTTTTTCTAATGCCTGCCTGGCTAGCTACCACCCTCAAGAGGAAATCTGTCTCCAAGCACCAGTATGTGTATTCCGGTATCTGGACTTGAGAGCCAGTCTTCCTCTAGGCTTAGCGTGCTACCATCTTGGGCCACATCGTCACTTAAGATCAAGTGAGATTGTGGACACAACGCCAAACCTATAACAATTAAAAAAACTAACAGACGTGTCAGAAGTGACACATTCAGAAAAAAATATTTTCCTTAAAAAATATTTTTAAATATTCAAAATCATCTTCGTATGTGTGATCAGCATAATCACCATAATACAAGCTATTCTCAGTTTTAAATCAAATAACCGTGTGTGAAATTGTGTCCTTATAAAAAAATTAATAGAAAAGAAGTTAGATCGGTTGAAATTTAAAACAGAAAGAATAGACAATTACAGAAAGATCTAAGATCTTAGTTTATATTTCTTATAAGGACCTAAGATAGTTCCCATTTATGAAAGTAACTCCATATGCCAATATCTGTAAGTCATGTTATAACTGACATAATTTGAATAAGAATTTTATGGTTATTTCGGAAAAATTGTCTGTAAAACCTTAAAGAAAACTGGTGAAGATGTGAATGACCTTTCGCCCAATAGTTGCAGAGTAAACGCATTTCCCGGCGCACACGAGTGCAGCATGCGATTTATTCGCGTTAGTATATCGGTGGCGCGAGCGAGACGCCGCACAACGTCGGGTGGCGGAACCTAGTGCAGTGGGACGAGGCGGCGAGGCGAGGCCGTTCACCCCGGAAGATTCAGTGTTTTGATACCGCCCAAGCCTCCGCTGCCGGTAGAAAACTGCATTTTCTTTGGTGCGCTCGCTTTTCATGGTCTGATTGATCAAAAATTCGATTTCTGATGAAAATAGACATTTTAAAATCAGATAAACGATTTTGAGAAATATACAGATATAGTGTTTACCCAACTTTATATGTTATAGTTTATAAACAAAAAAATAAATTAATATACTAGTTCTAAAATTTATAGTATCCAAAGCATTTTTCATCAATGTAAAATGTATTATCAATAATGAATGACAATTTGGTTATAATTTATTTGGTTATTATAGTAGTTATACATACAACTAGCCATAGCCCGCCCGAATCGCAGGGAGTATATTAAACTTCACTGATAATTGAGAAAAGTATCTTATACCCTATCCTATGACATAATCCATTTCTATGCCAAATATCATTAGATCCGTCCAACTGTTTGAACGTGATTGATTGATAAATAAATAAACTTACACATTTATATTATACTATCATTGCCCCGTGGCTCCGTACGCGTTTGTTACGCAATAATTATTTTAATCCCGTAATTTTACCTTTAAATATTTTACTGAAAATTCATGCAGCCTTTCATTGTTGTAATGACATTAAGTACTAATAACGCAATACTTCCCGTGTACAAAATATCATTAAAATCAGTTGAAAATTCATAAAAAATATATATTTGAAAAAGTATTATTGCCAATTTTCATAGCCTGTCAATTATGAAATGACTAATAATTTAATTTTTTGTAATCCTATTTTTACGGTTTATAAATGTATTATATACTATTATTATAAACTTATAACCAAAAATCATGGAATGACTTATACTTCAAAATGGGGTGAAAATTAATAAAAATGTATTTTTTTTTATCTCTAAGAGCAATGATATAAGCGTTCCGTGTACAAAATTTCACAACAATCGGTCAAGCCGTTTTTCACTAAGTCGAGATATACAAACAGACAGACGAAAAAAAATTATGGCATATTCGTGATCAGTGTCCTTTATTATAGATGTCAGGAAAATAGAACAAAAAATACATGTACAGACAAAACTACAGATCTATTTCAATTATATTTTATCTAATTTAAAAAGCTATATATTAATCTTATAGCTATATAATAGATTAATTATAATATATTTGATGTAAATCAAACCATTTGTATATGCTTTTAAAAATCAATAATGGGAACCATTTCCGCAATTTAGTCAGATTTTGTGAAAGACGTGTAAATCGATAGAGGCCGGGGCGAGTGCACTTAGACAGAAAGGGCAATACTTGGGGTAGATCGTGGGCCTGGGAGTGGGCGGCCGCATTACGCAATACGTTGGGATAGGTCATTGTCTTCAAGAGTCAATGATAATCAAAAGTATACGAAAAAAATTCAAATATTCAATCTAAATTTGTTGTATTCTTTTATATTCCATATATTTTATATATTGTCTTACACAAATAACAAAAAATATAATATATGCATGAAATTTTCATTTTGTTACGGCATTTTCTAATAGTCGCCTGGCTACTGACAAATCCTCAAGTTTCAAATTTGACACATAACATCTTTCTGTTTATTCCAGTAGCTGTACCTCATCATAGGACAGCCCAAGTTATCCAATTTGGTATTATTTCCCCCACTTGGCCCTACAAGGGGTAATAATACCTTAGCCTCTTTTTTTGGCGAGTGTTAAAGAAATTATTCGTGACAACAGCTGATTATCAATAGAATTTAATAGTTCGAGTCGTAGAAATTACGATCCTTTTTAATTATATTCTGGGGTTCTTAGTTTTATGATTTTCGTCCCATACTGCCACTCCAAAGCTGTCTGAGGCTGACCGCTGCTTCGCTTGCGTGGACTAATAAAAAACCGTTTTATTTGTATAACCAAATATAAAATAGAAATAGTTGTTCCTTATAACATCAGCTATCTGCCAGTGAAAGTCCTGTCAAAATCGATCCAACCGTTTCGGATATTACCCGGAACCAACAGACAGACAGAGAGACAGACAGACAAAATTTTTAATTTTGGTTTTTTGTGGCATGTATACTTTCACATGCATTTAGTAAAAATGTGTTATTTTGACATTACAAACACACACTTCAATTTTATTATATGTATAGATAACATGATTTTAATATCATACATTAAAATTACAGAAAAATATCAATTTCTTGTTAATATTTTATTACATATTATAGTTTAGTTTTATACAAATCCGAATTATTTAAAAAAACGATTAATGAATTACAAGCCTCCTATTCTGTGTTTTGAGAACAACACTCAGATTTTATCCCGGGATAATGCAGTTCACAGTTGTTAACAGAGTAAGGCCGTAAATAGTGAAATCAATATTGGATAATGGTGGGTGGCAGGGTGCGGTGTGCTTGCACTTACTAGGAGTGGGAGCCCTTACTAAGGGATGAAGAGAGCTGTGTGACTAGTTTAAATTCTACAACCTACAGATTAAATTATTTTCGGTAAAAATATGTATTATAAATCTCAATACTTGATCATTAAATATATTCCGTAGGGCTTTTGTTATTTAATTATTTTCGAGAATAAAAGGTAAGGATGTGTGCTTGTTGTGTCGACGACCCGCGAGAGTGAAAGCTTGTTCCGGGGAGGCGAGCTGGCGATCGCCGCCCGCCCTGGCTTTCGCTGCCATTCTTACGCCGCTTACCGCGTATTGTTTTAAACTTTTATAATTAGCATTTTTTAATATGCATATAAAATATTTCTATATTATTTGGGAATATAGGTTTAATAATAATTAAATTAGATTAAATTATTTTTAGATCTTTTAATCAAAATATGTAAATATAAGAATTTATTCGCTGTCGCGTCTCACATATGTTTAAAAATATTATTTTTTATTTTATATAGCAGTTAATATCTCAATTAAATCCACAAATGAATTCTTCATTGATATGCTTTAATGACATTAATTTTGGTTTCTAATTTAATATTTGTATTTCCCGCTATTTATAAATGATTTATAGTGGAAGCGTTAATTGTGAGCACCGTCACGGTGTGCGCTGCGGTCGCTCATCACACTACGGAAGTAATGAACTTGAATGCAGCCGCTAGCCGCACTGCACTCTGCCGTCCCTCTCTTCTCTTGTACGAGAACCAGAGGCGCGAACGTGACGTACTCACTGCATTTGCTGTCAAATTCGTCCGCATTCTCTATCACAGGCCGCTTTCGTCGTCTATGCGTTTATTGGAACGAGACGCGAATACATGTGTCGATTGCATTCTCAGTATCGTAAAAGTGCATGTAGGTCGGTGGGCATAGCCGCGCGGGGTCGTCGGCTTAGTACGAGGCGCTCTTCGGGCAGACGTGAGGCAGGTCGGCAGCACGGTGGCCTCCGCGTTGCATAATGTGCATCGCGCTCCGCTGGCGAGCACGGCGTGAGTTCGATCCGGAGTCGGATGCTTTCGGTCATCGCTGACAGTGCGTTAGTGATAGCTTGTGCCAAGAGCAGAGTTCGGCCGCTACGGCGATATGAGAGCGGCGCGCTGGCTCCGGCCTCTAGTCCCGCTACTGGCACTCCGGATACTCCTCGAGTACCTCAAGTCGCTGGACTATGCGCCCACCTCGTAGACAAACAAACACCAAGTCGTGTACTCTCAATATTGCCAAGAAAGACAGTAACACTATCTCTATGTTTACCCATGAAAAACTTTATTGCATAAACTAGAGGACACAAAATCAAGATAATTTCGAACAATGGAAACCCATTGTTGTAAGTATTGAAAATCAGTGTTTATCTTATTAGTCATAAAAGGCAACATTTTTAAGTAGTAAAAAAATATATTTCTATGAAAACTGAAGTCATACAACTATTCGTACGTATTAACTAATCACTAGGTTCAAAAAATAATGAATAAACGTATCCAGCTATGCATTAGTCAATCATTTTTAACTATTCGATTGTTTTTCCCTATTGTATAGTGAAAATTTATAAAACTTTAAGGCTGTTCTTGAAACATAGAAGTGTTGGATAAATAATAATATTACGAGTATATACAGTCCCAACTACTTTGCTAGTTTACATATATATTGGAATATTAATACATTTTAAATATTTATAAGCATTAATTAACAAATTTCAATTGCATGAAAACAATAAGCTAAATCATTTGTTCCAATTTAAAATTATTTAGTTCCGCATTTACAATACAAATCAAACTACTTGGTCACAAATGGTATCGGTATTTATATGTAATATTTCTATATGATACATCTACGTATTCATTTTATTATTAGACTAGGTACAAGGTTAGTACTACCATTGCATTCGCGTACGTGTTATTAAATGTATTTATCCAATATTTCCAATATATTACATTTTATAAATTAATTGATGAATATAAATCAGCCTGTAAGTGTCTCACTGTTGGGCAAAGGCCTTTCTCAAGTATAGGTATGGGCGTAATCATCACGCCAATTCGTAAATTGCCAATACATCGTGTGTATTGGCGTTTTCAAACCCGAGAAATCAACAATTCCATATTTTTATCACATATAGTGGTACTAAAAGAACATTTCTCAAGCTTTCAGGTTTCCTTACGATATTTTCCTTCATCAATAGCCGATAGTGTAACTCATTTGAATTAATAAATGTAAGTGAATTCCGAAAAATCGAAACGATATTCCGCCAGTGTATTTGACCACAACCTTACGGCGAATTAATTGACACTTGTGAAAAATTCCATTATTCATGATTATACTAATTATATGCTTAAATTTATTAACTTTAATAGCAATATAAATATATAACATGATTAAAAATATAAGTGATTTATAAAGCTCACCAAATGTCATATAAACATGGAATTTTATAATACATGTCATTATCAAGTACTAGCAACAGCCCACGACTTTGTATACGTTTATTATAATATAAAAATTAATAACTATAAATAGCCTATACTATAAACTAGAACATAACTTTCAATCAGTGAAATATTTTTTTAAATCGGATAAGTAGTTTCAAAGATTACCTTCAATCCTATTCACAAACCTGTTAATATAAACCATTATCTCTTTATAATAGTAGTGCTTGTACAGACGTTTAAGTAACGATTATTATTTTTAACAAAAATCCATATTTACTGAAAATTACATTAATTACCATAAAAATTAAGTTGAATTTATAAATATGATGACGATAGAAGAGAAATGTATTATAAGATAATTAAAAATATAGGTTCATTTTAGACAACTAACAGTTGTAGAAATAATTATAGTAGCATAACATGAAATAATGCACAAGAAATGAATGCGCTATGCAGAAAATATATAGAGTCGAGTTCGCACAGCGCCGCGTCGCCTCCGCGTAGTGCGCATTGCAGCGAGCTCTCAAAAGGGCAAGTTCAAGTGTAAGCGCATTATGCGCATCATGCGCCAAGGTGCTTCCTGGTGCGCGCGCGCCGAACTGGATCGGCTCGCTATTGCGCTATCATTACTTTTGCTTCTAGGCTTTCTCGATCATCATAAATAATTACAAATTGCGCAATGATTTATTCATGTTTAATTTTTTTTTTATAATTTTCAGTTAAAGTTTTATTAATTTTTAAACAATATAAATGATAAAAAATATGAATATTAAAATTTAGTTACGAAAGAAACATTCACATCTGGTATTAATATTTGTTGCGAAAAATGCAAATAATTTATTAAAGACATTGTTAAATTTAGGAAAGGTCCTCTTCTGGTAAATAAATATGCAATCTAAGCCCGTTTTTATATGTGGTAAGCCAGTTGCATTTTCTTCGGGCATTCGTTTCCAACAAGTTCCAAATGCGTTTGTGATCTCTTCTTATAGTCTTCTTATAGCTTCTTATATAGCGCTTAGTAGCTCAGCGCATTGACTGTACAGTCCCTGATGGTAAGTACAGTACAATCTAAATATAACATCGACCACCGAGAGATCGAAATCCATCAGCGGTCGCCGCTGTCATGCCAGCCTACATAAATATCTCTTTACGTTATGCTTGAAGGACCCAATATCATAAGAAGTTGGGAACACATTGGTCTGGAGATGGTTCCACAGCTTCACGGTACGACAAAAAGAAATTTTAGTTTGTGCCGAGATGGAGGTCACCTTAAAACTTTGACTAGAAACCCAGCGAATGCGGTTCTGTTGTGGAAAGAAGAGGAGGGAATTAGATTGAATAGCTCTTCAATATACTCACCATGATACAGATGGAACACGCTCAGCGAGGCAATGTTCCTACGCAGCTGAAGCGGCTCGATACATTTGGTAACGTCTGCAATGCGAACAGCCCGTCTTTGCAACCTGTCCAGAGCATCAAGAAGGTACTTTGCGGATCCATCCCAGAGGTGCAAACAATATTCCATACACGACCGAACTTGTCCCTTGTCTTCTTCTCTTCGACCGGATGAAGGCATGCTATAATGGCACCTATGTATGGTGCTGTCATCTGCATAGCAATGATTATGGCCTAAAGGTAACTTATCATTGATATGCAGAAGAAACAGAGTGGGTGAAAGCACAGAGCCTTGAGGAACTACAGCGTTAATCAACATGAACTGCGAATCACATCCTTCTCTACGAGGACACGAATTCTGCGTTCATGTAGAAAGCCGAAGATCCAGTTGCAGAGGTTGCAGGAACATAACACAGGGTTATTTTATTGCGGTCTTCTGTAGAGAGTAGAAAGAAATTTCCAAAAAGATTTCTGTCTTCAAAAGCACCTGTTACATTATTTCCAGCTTTGTTTGGGTTATCAAAATTAATCAAATTTATTTTAATATCTTATATTAAACACTAGTACCCAAAACCATTTTTTTATGTTAAATTCCAAAATTTGACCTTACACTTATCTGTTAAGGGCATACATAGTCTAGTTCAAAAGCGTATGAACCTTAAAAATGATGTACGATAGTTTGTTGCCAATTTGAGTCGAACAATATGACGTATTCTTTATCGTATAAATAAATATACATATAGAGATAGATTTATAAGATATTAACTTATATGCTATAGTTGATTTCGTCACATACGGGCGGCTAGTGTACATTCTTGACCTAACTGATTATATGTCTTATCAGTAAAAGAAATTCCAAGGATAGCCCGTCGCAACACAACACAACACACCACCTTTTCCAACAAAATAACATATTACTTTACCATATATATAAAGACTATCTGTGTCCCACGGTTTCACACGTGTTTCAATTTCAATGTAATGTAATTGTGTTCAAAAATACGAACTCGCCATCATAATAATATTACTATAGTATAGTGCAGTGTACTTATAGCTCGACCGCTGTAACCGCGACCCTCGTAATGGTCTGCGGGAAGCGGGAGGGTTATAAGACCGACCAATAAGCTAGTCTGTTGCCGGCTGCCGGCAGCAATAGACGTTTGATGTATATGGGCCTACGCGGTTTTATTTATGTAATTGCTACACATGAGATTATTTTACAAAAATGGTATTACGGAAGCTACGTTTTCAAAAAAAACTATACAGTCAATCAAAAGTAAGTTTTTATAAAATTTTATTGTCAATATATATTATTTTATTCATAGAAGTTTCACTACAATCGGGTGTAAAGGTTACACGCATAATTTTCTTTCAATATAGTAGTTTTTCTATTTACATTTTAATAAAGATAACAATGTTATGTGTATTAAATGTATTATTTATAATAAGATATCTATCCCAGTTGCAATATCATGCATAAACTATTAATCTTAAGATAAAGGTATCATCTGAACACCATGTATATCCGTGCACACCCGCCGCCCCGCGCCCCGCAAACCATCAGGGAAGTCGCGCTTACAGCGATCGGCCTATAATATATGTACCTAATTACAAGTCATTATAGAGTAAAAAATATGTGCCTTCAGTTAATGCCCTTCACTACACTATTACATTCATTGCGTAGGCGCATTACGTAATAATTCGCCGTCAGTGTCGTCACGTGCTGCTGGCCACTCGCCCTTTGCTCCGCGTGAGTCAAAGTAAATATTGCCTGTTTTCTCTACAATATGATCATATATAATTATACAATACCATCGCGTTCATTCTACATCAGTTCACTTGCGCATGACATAACAATCGTTCAAGCAATAACTACTTTGTACATTGAAAGACTTGTATGATTATTACTGATTTTTAATGAACAGTTTTCATACAATCCTTACTTCCTAACTATAATATTTTAAATGCGAAACTGAGTTTGTTTGTTTTTTACTCGTCATGCATAAAGGGTTAAAAATATTTGGATAAAATTTGGGACGCAGAACCCGGATTAAGACATAGGATACTTTTATTCCGATAAAGACCCAATTCTGAAATCAACGCAGACAAAGTCGAAAAGACGAATAAGTTATCTACCAAATTTAACGAAACACCGCAAACGTGTTCAAACATATAAATCGTCCAGATTTATAATACAATATATTTTTTTAATATTGTGATTACTATGGAATGATTATTATTATATAAATCATAGTTCCTTGTTCTGCGTTCAAATAATGTATTGCCAAATTGGCAAATTTTCAATGAAGCGTTGACATTAAAATGACTATTTTGTGTATTCAAGTTTAAATATTTTAGTAAAGACAATCGTAATGCTAGATTTTTTAAATGTTTTCATCTTTTATTCGTTTATTTGTCTCTGAATAGATATTAAAATAATTAAATCAAATTCATTATCTTTGTTTTATTATAATATCTTTTGTATATAAATTGAACATGACTTCAACTTTTCACGTCAAATTATTTTTTATACCAATCGTAATATTTAAATATATACAGTATTATGTTGAATAATCAATAAAGAAACTGCAAAAGTACATATAATTAAATTGATTTTTATTAATTACCGTCACATAATCTGAAAAAACTTCAATTTACCTAAGCAAATTATCGGCACCATTGAAAACGGTTTTTGGTTTTATCAAATAATGAAATTAAGAATTATTGTTTAATTATGTTAAAAGTAAACAATAAGTGTATTTATATAAAAAACATTTTATTTTCAAAATTCGTAAACATATTGTTTTATGTTAGTAATTCTAATTAGATATAAATTAAAATGGTTTTGCAAATATATTACGAACGCATGATATGTTATAATAACCATATTATTCATTTTTTAATTTATTGGGTATACTTATAAGTAAATGCAAATCTTTTAATTTTCTTTTTCTTTTTCAGATTCCCGTTACTCCAATACATGGTACTAAATAATGATTGATTTAATATAAAAACCCAATAAAATATCAAAATGAGACTTGTGAGTATTTAATTTATTATTTTATAGTAATTTATTCACTGATTTTTAGAATTAAATAATGATTTTGTCAAAGACAAGCACCGTTTTAATTATAGAAATAGGCATAAATTAGTTGTATAGTGTTTAGACTTAATAAGACCAATAAAAGTTTTTTTGGTAATATGTTAGTTAAAGGTTCTATAATAAGATCCCAACGCACATTACTGATTTCCCGGACAATGAGTTCAAGGACCATATCCAGCAGGTTTTACTGTCAAAAGTTTATTATAGGGTCGATCATTATGTAAATGATAGTGATGTCTGGAAGTGACTCCCTCACTGCGCATCAACTAAATTATTAATATGATTATTGACTGTAAATATTATTTATATAGTTGGGAAAAAATAATTAAAAAAAAAGATAAGCCCAATGGAGTTTCCTGCCGGTTCTTCTCGATGACTGAGATAGTTACAACTATCATGAGTGCCTTTTTAGGGCCTAAATTAAGTAATTTAAAAATCAATTTGAATATTATCCTAGAATACGTAACATAATTGTGTTATTTTTTTGTATATAATTTTTTTTCTGGAAAATATAAATATGCATAGAAGGTGATGCGCAGTAGAGTGTGCGCGTTTATCATAAAACTGGGTCAGTAGGAACAGCACCGCCCATTTATCGAACGACATTGCTCGCCTGTTCCTCTATGAAAATGAACTCTTTCTAAGTAAAAATAGTACTCATACTAGAATGACCACTAATGAAGATGCATAGGTAGAAAATGCATTTCGTAACAACAGTGCTGACATATTTTTCGTGTCCGTTATGACCGATTTTTTTAATGAAGTGTGTTTGAATTTATTCTAAGATCTAATGTTCATGTAAATAGTATGAAAAGTGTTCTAAATTTCATATAATTAATTAGTAGTTACAAAAGCAAATTAAAGTCCCAAAAAGTAATCATTCTTAAATAATTGTTGCCAACAGTCAACGAGCGAAGAAGTGCAAAGCACTACAGTGGTGGGACGCACAATCAGCCCAGATGGTACAAGCGTTGTGAATGCAGTATCGGATTCAGGCGGTTACGATGTAACGCATATGCGAGAGGAAGAGTTCGAGCGGCTTACGGTATACATAGTACCAGACGTACCCTGCGAAAGGGGCATACACAACAGGGCCGAGAAGACACTCCCGCGCAGTTTAGCGTTACGACCATCAGCTGTTTTGTCCACCCCTAACACACCGGTGTGTATAATTTTATAAACATAAACTTTCTTATAAAATATTTGGTTTTGAGTTTATGTAAAACAATGTAAAATATATAAAAAATATTTCAGACTGAAGGTGTTTGGAGTACCGGAGTGATACCACGTGGAACTCGATTTGGTCCTTTCGAAGGAACTAGAACACCAAATAAGCCTAATGATAAAGTATCTTGGCGGTATTACTGGAGGGTGAGTTGTAAATATATAGATATAACACTGATACATAAACTTTATTTTTTTCTGCTGTCAGTGAAAGATCATGCGACTTGTTAATTCTTTGCTTCATATAGTTATAAAGGGCGAGGCATGTATTTTGTAAATATACCTACCGAGCAGAACAATTCCAATTAGTGGTTTTTCATAATCGAGTTAAAATATTTAGAAATCAATACAACTATTAGTGTATGTTGGCTTTAACATTTTCCCAACGCAAAAAGCACTACACATTTTTCTTCGAACTAACCTATTTCCTCTCTATTTTGGGGCAGGTACAGGAAACTGTCAGACATCATACTTATGGAAATATTAAGGTGAGATTCGGGCTTTCAATTCCTATCATGGTGTCAGAATGCTTTATTTTTTATATACGCTCCTATAATTAATATTATTTTGAATATTTACTTTATTATCTATGTTTATTTTTTATTTACTAGAATTACTTTAGTTTGGAATATTAGAATAATATTTAGTAATATTCTGTTTTTAACTTTGTCTCTATTGACAGAAGTAATAGCTTAACATAATATATAATCTGAATGTGACTAATCATTGTTCAAACTAACTTTATCTTCCGCGTGCTACTTTACCTCTCAAGTGACATTGTACCTCGACCTTGATTCCCCACTACACAACTACTATAATGTAAGCAAGCTGTTATCAATTGCACGCGCACTGTAAATATCCTGCACGTGCCACGTGCTTATCCCAACATATGTTCTCTAGTTTAAAAAATTGAATCAATGTATATTGAAATATTTATATTATTGTCAATTATGAGAAATAATTTACTATAATTCTACGATGCTTATTAACTGAAGAGTCACGTGAAAAAGAAATTTTAATAGTATGTTGATTACTTTTCAGATATTTAAAGATAGTGATTATTATTACCTCGATGGATCGGATACGAGCGTTGCCAACTGGATGCGGTACGTGGCGTCGGCGTACTCGCTGTCTGTGATGAATCTTGTAGCTTGTCAACACCAAGAGCACATATATTTCTACACTATCAGGTATGTACACCTCACTTTCACAAACCAATGTTCACATTGTATATTCCACAAATATAGAAAACAGTGTATTTTCAATATATTTCATTTTCCAGGGATATAATGCCTAATGAAGAATTAATGGTTTGGTATTGCAAAGATTTCGCCACAAGGCTAGGATATGATATTGACCCTGAAAGAGCGACTTATTCTATTTGTAAGTAAAATCAATGTCCTTAATCGTAAACAATGCCTTAATTGATATTCTTATTTTTTATACGTAATGTAATAATATAATTTCAGGCAAAGAAGAAACTATTAAAAAAGCTTACGGCTTACCACCAGCGCCTGTACATCCTGAAATTGCCTTTAATCACATGAAATATGTGCTTGGATTAACAAATACAAAAGAATTATTGGAAACTGAGATACCGCTTCGCCGGCGGAAACGTGAAAGTAATGACAAACCTTTTCATGACAATCAAAATAATCCGATAATGATGCGAGAAGAACCCAGATGTGTTAATAACAACGAGAGAATAGTTTCAAGGACTGATGTTTCTACAAACATTGCTCACAACAAAACAGAAAGCTCATTGAGCGAACAAACCTTACATTCGTCAAATAATCTATTACCAGTAAAATTACTACACAGAGAAAATCCGACCTTTATCATACATCAACATAAAGAGAGCACCTCTCAACTGGTTATACATCAACTAGAAAATCCTAGACTTCACAGTAATGTATTGCCAGTTCAAAATCAACATTTACGTGATATACGCGATCCATCACCGAAAGGAAACCAGCAAGATAAATTAAGCAGTAAGTCTCCATGTCCTAGTCATTGTGGTGGACCTCACTACGATCATCAATTAACTCCAAACGACGGATCAGTGCGGTCCGATGAAGGCTATCATAGTAATGGATATCATGATGAATTTACTCCACCGGAAGATTCTAGTGATTCAGATGTGGAAAATTATGTATTGGATTGTTCTAATAAAACAAATGAACCAAAAGAAACAGTTATAGTTCAAAAGATGGACCAAGATATGCACCGCAATGAGTATAGAAAAGTGAAAATCAAGATGCCACGAGCTTATCAATATCAGAATCATAAAGAAATGGACTGTGATAATGATACCGGATTAGTAATCGCCGAAGAAATTCCCAATGCAATGCCACAAAACTTGTCTCCTCCAAGAAGGGATCCAGCCACTTCCACTGTTATTGTATTAGAGTCGTCTCAGAATACCATCTTACCTGTGAATAAATCGTATTATGAAGATGGTACAATGTCGCCTTCACCGCAACCAGCTTTCATGAGGTATACACCGCCGGACACACGAATATTAGAAACTATACTAACCGGTAACCGAATAGACACAAATAACAACGACCCAAACCGACATCAGCCTAATGCTACGCCACCGCCATCTTCTCCAACTGAAATGGCTTACTCTTATAAGAAAAGTCATAGATATGGGAATGTATGCAGTCCTGACTCTAGCTCAAATTTGACACCTTTGCCATCTTTGCTGCCGTTGCCACAACAGTTACCAACGCCTGCCGCAGCACCAGTTTACTCTGCATCACCTCCACACACTATTCCGCATACGACGGAGATTCGTGAAATACGTGAAATTAGAGAAATAAGAGAGACACGTTATGAAAGTCATTATCCAAATTATCCATATAATTTATATTCTCCACCGAATTCAACAATAATTACGCAGCTAGGATCTCCGCCCAGCTCGTACTCGCCGACGGTAACTTCCTCACACCAGTATGATAAGACACAAAATGCACAAGCAAATCACCATTATCCATCGTCATCCACCAGTGTAATTACACTTAAAAATTGTTCTCAACTCAGCTTGATTCAAAACGGAAATGTAAACGGACAGTTGGTAACGCAACATGGCAGTATGAGCCCCGATGGAAACTGTAGTCTCATAATGTCACCTTTGAGCCCAAACTCACAATCTTCACGTGGATACAGAAGTTTACCTTATCCTCTCAAGAAAAAAGACGGAAAAATGCATTATGAATGTAACGTTTGCTGTAAAACGTTTGGTCAATTGTCAAATTTGAAAGTTCATCTCAGAACACATTCTGGGGAACGACCCTTCAAATGCAATGTTTGTAATAAATCATTTACCCAACTTGCGCACCTACAAAAACATCACTTGGTCCACACTGGAGAAAAACCGCATCAATGTGATATATGTAAGAAACGATTTTCATCTACATCAAATTTAAAAACACACTTACGTCTACATTCGGGACAAAAACCATATGCGTGTGATCTATGCATGCAGAAGTTCACTCAGTTTGTACATCTTAAACTTCACAAACGTCTTCACACGAATGATAGGCCATACGTGTGCCAGGGCTGTGATAAAAAATATATCAGTGCTTCCGGTCTACGAACACATTGGAAAACCACAAGCTGTAAGCCGAATAACATAGAAGAAGTTTTGGCCATTACTAACGCAGCCAACACAGAATGCATTGGTAAGTTTATTTGCTAGCTATTTTTCGTTACAAATAATAGGTTTCATAACAGAAAAAATTTAAAATTTTAGTTTAATATTTTTATGAATTTAAAACGCACAATTCACAATTCAAATATAGGTAATAAATAGTAAAACACGGCTGTAGTCTGTAGTCACAAGAACAACTGCAGCGAGTTGCACTTTCTCCTAGTAGGTGAACCGCAACTTTCACTTGCGCTCTCACTGAACGCGGCCGATTTCATTTTCGCGTGCACTTTACAGGCAACATCGACAAAGACTGTCACGAGAGAGAGGTACACGAAGCCTACGAGGTACACTCCCCATCACAGGGAGGGCTGGTGGGAGCCGGTGGGGCGCGCATTGCGATGTCACATAGTGAAACAATAATGAGTGGGCATGCACACACCACGACACCACACCTGGTCTCGGGGCACGGATCTCTGTCACCGACGCATACGCCTCAGTACAGAACACTACCGCCGCCCCTACTTGAGCACGAACACCAACAGCCGCATTATGGTACTTCAAATGGCGAGCCGCGGCCCAGCGTCATAGAATCCAGTCAGCCCCTAATCATCGAATGCACCTGAGCAGAAGTTCAGGAGTCGCTGCCGCTACGCGCGCGATAGCGAACGCGTTACCCCGCCGCATTATGTGATTCCAGTCTTGTGATCAAATGAAACCAATGTACATAATAAACACTATACGAGCTTTTCAACTCGTTCTTTCTAGTGGCTATGAGATTATGATACAAACTTTAAGTTGTATATTTGTAAAGTAATAGTTGTAGGTAATTTTAAGCGTGATTCGATGATAATAAGTACTAAGTACTTGTGTAACTTAATATGTTTAATTATCTTTACATCGTGTATATATTAAATAGTAGGCATTAAAAGTATTTAAATATCACATCAAGGTTTCAGCAGCCCGTAATGCTCAATTTTTTATATATTTAAGTATAAATCTAGATGTTGTACATAATCATATTTTATGGTATCGATTTTATATGTTTATAATAGTTCTTTTTTACAATAAACATATATGTATGAAATGCGTTTTAACTCTAAAGTGGCGAAAATATTTTCATAGGTTTTAATTACTCAGTCTTTACAAACTGTTTAATTACGATATTAGTTAGTCCGACATTAAATCTGTAATGCAGAAATTCTTTTAATTTTTCACCAATGAACATTGACTACCAAGGCCACTTTACCGCATACAGTTTATCTATTACCTACGTTACGCGTAAGCGCGTAGTTTTTGTATTTTTTTTACAATTTATGTTTCAGTTGAAATCAAACGAATAGTGGTAAGTGCCAAAAGCACGTTATATAAATTTTAAGTGATATAAAACGATGTATGTATAGTATTTTAAAATTGTTGTTCCTAATGAATATGTAATTGGAGTGTAAGTACACATTATGGTGTGCGTCAACATAATTACAAGACTGAGATTACACCGCAGTACAACAGAACATGTTTTTGCAATATTATTTTATTCAAATTAATCACAAGTTTTTTCAAAACTTTTCATTCGTGTGCATTTATACTTTGGATTCACACGTTATTGTTATTCTATATTTGTATCGAAAACGCTAGTAGTATCACCGGTATAATTGAAGATGTTAGGTTTGTTTTTTTTTTTAATCGGGCGATTTTACAGTTGAGTTTTAATTCAATTTGCTCGATAAGTAAGATGATTGTCAGAGTGAAAATTAATGTATATGTCACCGAATAATTGTACGAACCGTTGGTTTATAATTAACCTAGTGAAATTGTGAACGGAAACTAATAATTTTGTATTTTCGAGGTCATAATACTAGGGCTTGCAATTAATTTCAACGGTTAACTTGTTTGTGATCCTCTCTAGCCGCTGCCGTGGACCGCTCGCTACGCTCACTCAGCTCATGCGTTATGATCCCAATGTCAACCAAACCTAAGCAATCCAATACGCAACCAGCTAGACATTGTTTTTTTATATACCTACGAAAAGGTAATCGTTAGATTGCAAATTTTAGTGTATGTTCACAATCTATCAACAGCTAACAATCTCACTAAATTAATTATAAACTAATAGTTAATACCATTATCTGGTGACATATATATATCCATGTGTACCTTTACCTAGAGTACTAACGACTTGTGAACGTACATGTTCAATATGTGTTCCAGTATAATTGGGACAATAATTATATTGCAAAAAATGTGGTGCATTGTCGTGTAATCCCACTCTTATGTTACTTAGATTAAAATTAATGAATCGTGTACATAATCCCTACGCTAGAACAAATGGTGCTTCACATCGTAGAATAGTAGTCGGTCAGGTCACGGACAGGCACTCCGTACACTGAAAGACTATTAATTAATTATAATTCACTGAGTCTACTAGTTACTATTTTATATTCTCAATAAATTATGATTCTCCTAATCGAAAAGGCTGAAATAAATGTAATGTGACGTTTGGTGAATAAGAAAAGTAGATAAGGATTGAAATTATCTGTAGGTTTCAATGTACTCGTATCAATGCGTTAAAACTGCGCATGCTGTAAACTTAGTCGCCAGTAAAAGTCGTTCAACGGTTTCCAACACTGTATTTTAATAAAGTTCGTAAGTAATTCGACTTTTAAGTATGACTGAACCAACGTGGTGAAAACCAACCGATACATTTTGTATACTGTTAATAATAAACTCCTTATACGCAGTCTTTTGTAAAATTATTATCATATTTTGTACTGTTTAAAAGCGTTTTTGTAATTAATGAATACCAATGTTCCTTATACAGTTGACAAAACATGATTTTATTAAACTAATTTAATTAAAATAACTTTATATATTTACTTTTGACGTGTTGAAAATATGATCTAATTTATATTATTATTCATTGAACTGTTCAAGCTGCACAAAAATTCTGTTGGCGTAATAAGCATTATCAGCCGTGCTTGAAAGTCTATTATGCAAGTATTTTATAAAGTATAACTACTTACTATAAATCTAATAAAAATCTCTTAAGCAGCGATAGCTAGAGTACCTGACATTGTGTTTATAATTATTATATCATATTTATTTCAGTTATGGGTACTTACTGTTTACATTTATATTTTAAAAAGTTTAAAAGTACACGGTGTCAATCCGAATGTACATTATAATGTTGAGATAAATCTAATTATTTTTAATATAGGAACATATTTCCATCATTTTATAGGATAGATTTGAAACTAAAATCTCTGTCTAACGTAATGATAAATAGTTTTGCAATATGTATATATTATATACCTGTGTACTATAGAAATATCACTTATCTTTTAAATGAGGAAGTACTTTTGTACATATAAAATACATATGTATGTTTGTAATTTGTAACAATCATAAAACAAAACCACTCTTAATCTTTCAATATTTGTCTATAATTAATATAAAAAGGAAACTAAAGTAAGTCGAATCTCGATCGAGTGTTACCTGAAATTACAAAACATGTGTAATAAATAATTTGCTAAACCATAATTGATAAATGTATCTTATATAGATTTACATATATTTTTGCTACATTTTGTAAAAACTATTTCGTTCAAATTGGTTTTTATGAAACTAATAATTCGAACATTATATTAGCAGTCAACAGAATATGTAAAATTTATCGAACTTGTAAGAATATATAATATTTTTTTCTATAAATCAAAACGCATACATACAGGTACTTAGCTCTTTACCTTCTTGTAAATAAATATTAACAATTATACCTACTTCTCAATTGGCATGTTTACAGTTAATCTACTTAACATCATCAAATTGTATCGAGTAATAATATGTATAAAAATTATTACATCTAAAGATGTATTTCTATGGTCAAAGTACTTAAATAACGATACAGCGAAGTAAATTATATTTATTACTGTAAGTTCAGCTATGATAATTATTGTATGAATATAATTTACTCGCATACATCTCATAACGAGCCAATATTGTATATCGTAACTATTTAATGCGCCAGAAACTTACCTTATACCTACTACTGTAAAAGCATGTAATTTTGTACACTTTAATCGAATATTTTGCAACACCAAATCCATTAAAATGAGATTAAAATTTTAAAATTGTTTTATTATCCACATTTATTTAATATACAATATCAATTACTTTACATTTCAGTAATAATGCTATGATGGAACGGAAGTTCGAATCTCCTCAGTGAAACTGAGCTTTCAAAGAAGGATAACATCGTGATGAAACCATAGCATGGCTAGCTTCTATATACCGATAACAACGCCCATGAACCGTGCTGTCATCTGCATAGTAATGAATAGCTAACAATAATCTGCATAGCTATCATCCTCAAGTTGAAAACCTATCCTCAGGCATCTACCTATAAGTGTGTTCCGGCAGATAACTTGAGAGTAATCTCAGCCAGCCATCCTACTGGACTTAGCATGTTACCGTTACGTTATCATGCATAACACGTTATTGTATGTGGCCGGAGATTGCGGCCGAACTCTAAACCTATTTTTAAAAAGATTTAAAGTATATTAGTAGGTATTAAAATTAATAGGTAGTAATAGAAGAATAAAGAAAGAAACTTTTATACGCACAAATGCGTGAGTATCACTTTATATTGAATAAATCAAATATGACGTTTTTTTTTTAACAGATCGTAATTTATTTCCATCCGGTGATTGAAGTATTCATAGTCTCAGAAACATGTCTATTGAAGTAAGATAGTGATTATACCTGGCATTGTGTACACAAATATATAATTATAAACCGACTGTAAAAAAAAAAACAGTTTAAGAACTGATATGTGAAAATAGTAATTAAATTACATTAAGCAGTAAAGAGTACATCAATCAGTTCACAATAAATAATTAATTACTCAATTTAGTTACATTACAACTTTCTATACGTGCGATAAACCTGAATTTCGGTTAATGTAAAAGTTGAGATAAGCATAGATAGGTTTCGTGGTCCAGTGGAAATAATCTTGAGCTAAGAGTTGGCAGATTCGATTGCCATAAAGTATAAACCATTGCGTGATGTACATATCGTTAGTGCTATGAGCCGACGTTTAACATCCATGTGTGTTTGTAAATGTTTAGATGCTTTAGTACATACAAGCTACGGTCATTTCGGAATCAAATGGCTGCGTGTCCCCTTGGCCCCTGTGTCACCTTTATCGAGTTGTAGGCTCACGTTTGAACACAAATTCACTCGATGTTATTTTACGATGTAGTTGAAGTAGGTAACAACTTAAACCAAAGGCTAGAAGGGAGATAGGCTTCCATTGTTACTGCTAAACACGCCAGTAGATTTTAGGCGATGAAATTCCAATTTGAAGGTAATGGCTAGCTAGCGAGCATACCGGGACACCATATCTAATTTATAAAATTCTTGTGTCACGGTGTGCGTGATTGAACTCCTCCGAAACGGCTCGACAGATTTTAGTGAATCTTAGCGTGCATATCGGCCAGGGTGGAGAATCGGACAAGATCTATTTTTCATCCCCTAAATGTAAAGGGTCCACCCCTAAATTTTATTTTTTATTTTTTGGACATATTTTTTTGTTTTTATTTTTTTATGATACAGCATACAAAAATACATACAACCCTAAATTTTCACCCCTCTACGATCAACCCTTAGATTAAATAACATACATGGCAAAACAACGTTTGCCGGGTCAGCTAGTAATTATATACAATTTTGTTATAAGTAATCTATAAACTTAATACATATTATATAAGAGTTGTATAAAATCAAAAGTGGCAAATTAGGGCTGACCGATAATTTGTTATTTCTATTTAATTTCAATTGTATCCATTGATATTACTAGCTTGTGCCTCACGGTTTCACCCGTGTTAAAATTAATTCGACAAACTTTCCACGAAGCCGCCGCCAGCGCGCCCGTGTTCCACTTTCTTTAATTGCCTATAGCTTTCCAGATTACTTTCATAGTTACTGCTCAGCTCTAGGGTCGTAGCGTAAAGCTATATAGTCTATAATGTTCCTCATGAATCTGGCTACCACATACAAAAATATTTTTCGAATCCGACTGCTAGTTCCAGATATTATCGCGTTTAAACAAACAAAAACTCTTAAGCTTTATTATATTACTATAGGTACGCTTTAGGTGAAGCTAACAGTAAAATATTAACTATGGATATTAGTATATATCTTTTTAATTGCCAAATTATCGGTCAGACCTACTTTTCCGCTTGTGATTTTATACGACTCTTGTTTTGTGTACAATAATTACAAGCAATGAGATTTAACACCGCCCACAATTAAGTAGGACCATTCGTGTATTTAAAATAGGGCTTCTTACATCTACGTATACTTATATTAGATACGAAATAATAAATAATAGTTTGAAAATAATGCAGTCAGTTAGGAGCGGGCATAGTGTGCGTAGGCTCAACAGCATTACATTTCTTCATATGAGTCCTCATGTTGGAGGATTGCGTGAATGAGAGCTTGCACAGTGGGCAAGAGTATGGCTTAGAGCCCGTATGAAAATTCAAATGAGACTTCAAATGATGTTTCTTGGTAAAAGACTTAGGGCAGAGCGAACAAGAGAACGGCTTTATACCTGCAAAGAAAGATAAATATAATTTAGCTATCTCAGTGACACTTACAAAATTACAGTTTTTAGAACTTTTTGAATACCATGCAAACTAGAAATAGATTTAATTCCTCTATTTTTTAATTTTAATACTGTATGTTGTACATACATATTTATTTTCATATACGAAAAGTTTGAATTATGAATTTGAATAAGAAGCTGATAGTGATCTCACTCCGGGAAGTTAAAGGATAGGTACAAAATATTATTTGGTGTTCTAAATTAATGAAACTATATGTGATTAATTATTTTGTTAGTCGTGAGAACTAAAAGGTGTAAGGTTTCGTCTTGTAATATTGGTGCAAAATAATCTGGAATGTTGGTAATGAACTAGATATTATTATAGTAAAACTTAAAAAGATATAATCTATACACAAAAGCGATTATTCATCAGATTTATCACTTCTGGACGCCTTGTTTAATATCGTGATTTCCAATCGCACAATAAGCCTGAATTTTCGGTGATGAAAAACACCATCATGAAATATTGCTTAGAATGTTTTAAGCTATGCCTTATCAAGTATAGATCTAAAATTGAAAATCTGACAAATATCTATCGCTGTACTCCAGCAGCTAAACTTAAGAGTTGGCCCTGTATAGTGTTAATCTGTTACCAGCTTCCACTATCAACCGATATTTATATAATCAAATGATAAATTAAAATATAATTTAAAAAAACTGTAGTCAAAATATACTATAATGTAAAATAATTACATTTCAATAAGGAAAAATTAGCTGAGCCGTGGGAAAAAACACATTGAAGAATGTAAACAATCAAACATCTGTCATGCTATTTAAACAGATTGTTAATAGATGGCGCCACCTACATTTTACTTGAATATATTTTCATTAATGATGCAAGAACACATGTGATACCTAATAAAAAAAAAGTGGTTTAATGAAAAAACTATGCAAATGAAACATTAAAAGAATTACAAATTATTGAAGACATTTGACTTACATTCTTTAATAACACACATTAACATAAACCTACAATGTTCCGAATTTACGATTATAATCCTTGACTGCACGGCATAAAATTCAATTTTATTCGCGACAGTGTAATGTAATGCGACATTCGATAGACGAACAAAAAAAATCTGGGCGATAGAATAAAAGTTTCACTTTAAAAACTTTTTTAAAGAATATCTTGAATTTTAAATTATTTTACGTCTTTAATGGAAATACATACTCGTATAACTTTTAAAATAATGTTTGGATCATTAATTTTGAGGAAGAATTAAGAATGATATGCCGTAGCCACAAAAACCCCTTCGAGAAGTAATATATAAAGATAATCGTTAAATCCACAACACTAGATATTGAATAATAGTCTTCATCCTGGTTTTAACAATATAATACAAACCAGTATGTAGTCTTAAATGCAGAGTCATGTTGGATCTGTCGGCGAAACGTTTATCACAGTGCGGACACGAGTAAGGTCGTTCTCCGGAGTGCGTGCGTTGGTGTTGCTTCAACAACATTTTGCGAGAGAATGCTTTGCCACATTCCTCACAAACGTGTGGCTTTACACCTGTAGCAGCATAATAAATGTAATTAGTATAACTAAGTAAAAAAAAAATTTGCTTGTTTTTACTTGTTAGAATCATGAAAGTAGCAGTTTTAAGTTTCTTCTCTCAATATATTAAAACGATAAAACTGAAATGCCTAAAAATCTTAGCATGTTAAATCAACCACAAATTGTCTATTCTGAAGCACACTTAGAAGTTGAGCATGAGCATCGTTGAATCAATCTCGTTACTGTGTAATTAAGCAGTTACGTTGCTCCTTTAACCATTTTTCATACCGTTAACCTATAAACATGTTTGAGGATGTCCGAAATTTTAAAGATACAAAACAATCAAGCCTTGAACTATGATGGCAAATGTGATTAAAAAATCACAGCATATTGTTAGTTTTATAGTCAATTTACAAGATTCTAGCTATTGTTTTTTTAATTAGGTGCACAAACCAAGTCCGTAAAGAACTTTTAAGTGCATGAAAACCATATTAAAAAAGGTGTGTGTGCGATTCACACACGATAGAAGTGAAACTTCATTTTAAAAGACATTTTCTATTTTATTTAAACAGTGTGCAATATACATACACACCGACATTTACTCTCTCGCTCTGGCTCACACAAAAAGGAGAGACCGATAATATATTGCTCTCTCGCTCTGGCTCACACAAAGAGGAGTGACCGATAATGTGCGTTAAACGTTTAACATTTAACGTTTAACGCCTGGAAGTCGCATAAGAAGTTTTACTTCAAAAACATCGCTAATATAGACTTTATATAATTATTATAGTAGTTATTTTATTTAAATTAAACAAGAGCTGGGATATACTTGACTTCAAATTGAGATAGGTACTACGCGTAACATAGTTTCAGCAACAATATATAAATAAATACGTCTCTTGTGTATTAATAATATAATAAGAGCTATATAATACTTGGTATTTTCGTTTCACAAATACATTTAAGTAGTACTGATACCAAGTTGTCAAAACAATTAATGTTGAACACGAATGTTATTATTTAAAAATTAAGTACCTGTGTGAATTCTCATATGCATATTGTATGCAACGCGCTGGTTGAAGGATTTCGGACATATAGAACACTTATACTCCTTGCGGTTCCTAAAATTATATAAGATTGATTACATACATAATTAATCATCATAATATTATTGCTATATGCATATAATACTTGCTTCCGACGCTTGTGAGTAAATTTAAGTACCTACCGAGTTACCATAAATAACCTATCCTTGGAATACATAACTTCAGACTGTTGTGATCTCAAACTTCAAAATAGTTTGTAAAGAAAACCTTGTTAATTATTCACCAACTTTCCAAATTCCTTATTTGGTATAAGTATACTTTTCAGATATAGACGAGCGTGGTCTGCCTAACGAGCACTATTAGATGAACTTATTGCTATTTTACACACGGAAGCAGTATTAAAGCAAAGCATAAATATACAGGATGGCAGATTACACTCGGCAATTGCATATTGGCAATATTGGGTCCTCGTTTATTTACTATTTTTATCACAGATGTGATTGAAGGAATGTTTTCACAATTCTCATATTCTTTTATACGCAGATGATATGAAAATTATAAAACCTGTAGATAGTGATTTTGATACATTGAGCCTGCAGGAAGATCTTAACAGATTTGCAGCATACTGCTCCGGCAACAAACTGCAGGTAAATTTCTCTAAATGTTTTAACATAACGCACTAATGGGCTAAGTTTTAGAGAGCGATCGATGGTACAAGCCCAGTTTGCCAATACTAACTACAGGCAAAATGTGTACATGATACGAAGTTGTAGGAGCTACAATGCATTGCCTTCCAACTTGGACATAGATCTCTTCTGCACCAGCCTACACACAGAAAAACGTTGGCTAACACAAGAGTAGGTACTGTAGAAAATAGCAACACTCAAACTTTATTTTATTATTGTTTTTTTTTCTATTTACATATATATTAATATTAAGATGTTTATTTAGTTATACAAAGGTGGAAGCTTATAATTAGCTAAATAATAATTATTATTTTCTCTTTTTTATTGTAATATTAGTCTGTAAGCCTTCCTAAAATTGTAAAATAAATAAATAAACAAAATATTCAATATTAAATTAAAAAAACAGATAACAAGCACACCTACTAGCTAGAGAAATGGAGAAAGTCCAATTTTAAAGTTTCATAAAGCACTGTGTGTTCATAAAGTTTAATAAAGAACTTTTAATGGATTGATGTCTGGTTGTTGCCGTAGTTCTGAACAATTACGTACTTACTATCGTTGTATTATTTTCTCCTGACAGTATGAAAAATAAAGCATTACCTGTGAATTTTCATATGACTGCTAAGGTATCCTCTATCGTTGAAATATTTACCGCAGACGGTGCATGTTGCCGCGAACTCTCTAGTTCCTCTATGTATGGACATATGATACTTAAAATTACGTAGTTGTGAAAACATCTTCCCGCATTCACTGCACGAGTACCGGGTGTTAGTCGAATGTCGTCGCATATGTACCGATAGAGACTCATTATTGGCATAAACCTTAAAATTTCAACAAAATCCACTTTTCATTGGATGATCATCTATAATTTCCAAAGAAAATTTACATATCCAACATTATAAAATATACTGTAATGAACAACAGAAGTCAATTCCTTTAAAAAGCGTTTTAATCATTAAATTATCTCATAGCTCGATTTATTTTACGTTTTATATTGACTTGTTAAAAATTTGATTATTCTTTTAGTTGTAGTGTCCGATAGGGCTTGTTCCTATGTTATGTTATTTGCTTTGTAATCATTTTCTAAAATCGGGTTATTACAGCTTTTATCAAATTGAAAAGAATTGTATTGCGTAACGTTTACATAAATAAGCAACAAACAAGATGAAAAGTCAGTTACATAAATTCATATTTTACCAATTGACATAAATAACTCCAGCGTTGCATGTTTATATACTTCGTGATAGGAAATAACAGCAAAGTACCCTTTCAAAACTGAATGCAAACTACCACATGAATATAAATACAGTTTAAGTGTGTCCATTTAACACAGCGAAAGCACTTTTTGATATAACACAAAACAAAAAGTTTTAAATTACAAATTTATTATTAACCCCTCTTAAACTATGTACTAAATAATACAGTATATATTATAAATAAAAATATGATTTACCTGATTACAAACAGTACATTTAAAACTAGTTTTAATAATCATTTCTGGATATAAACAAGTTGGCTGTGCTCCATCAGCGACTGATAATTGTTCTGTCGTTGATTTATCAATGTTATTGTTATTGTCACTAATAACACCTTTCTTGTTAACCTACAAATTTCTAAATTGTTATTGGTATTCATAGGCATTAATATATAAAAAGTTAGTAAGAAAAACATACCTTTTCAATTTGGCGAACTTCGTTCTCCAAATCTTGTATTTTTCTTCGAAATGGTTTAAAATTATTAGGAACGCATGACGTCCAAGGGCTGTTTAAAACATGATTACAAATCATTACCTTCGATGTTGTTTCTGACGTGCATTTTTGCTTTTGTATATCTGTAGGCATGCTGATATATAATGAATTATTCACAGTTAGATTTCTTTGAATAGTTAAAGACGACATAGGGTCTTCTGCTATCGGTTCCCTCATGCTTAAATCTAAATATGGACTATGAGTTTCCGATACAGTTTGCTCTTTTAATGCAACCGGCAATAGTGATACTCTTTTGTGAGTTGAAACCTTATTATCCCAATCGTATGTATAACTCTTTGTCTCACACATTTCATACAATGATTTCATTTTAATAACTTCATTAGAACAAACGTTATAATGAGACTGATTTGGACACACTTTTGAATATTTGTCATGATAATGATTGTTATAGTTATGTAGATATTGCGTCTTCATTGGTTGAGACAAAAAAGGCAAGATCGGTATGCTACTCGGATTTTTATATGTTTCTAAAACAGTGTCACCGGCGCTGAGATGTCCACCATTTGCATTCGTCAAGAGCACAGATGCCGGAGCACGATAGTGTTCATTTGATATTGCTAGCACGCCTGCCATCTGACCGTTAACATTACCGTTTGGAGGATATGACTCGATAAATAAATCACGTAGGAAAGAGTTTCTTTGTCGGTCTCCATACGGCGATTTCAGACTTCCTAAAGAAGTCTTACAATGTTCAGCCCGATTCTGACTTCGTACTTGCTTATCTTGATGATCAGACTTGTTTAGAGAATACTGTATTATGTCCTTTATCGTAGCGCCTTTTTTTATATTAAAACATATTTGATCTCTGCAGTTCCCAAACTTTAAAGTAAATATATCTGGTGTAGGAATATTTGTTGCAAAATTTAATACATTCTTTTCTAAATCTATATTTCGTATAGCCTCGCTCGATTGTGTTATAAACTGATAATCAATAAATATTTGCATTGCTTTAATTATATCCATGAACCGATCCATTTTTTGCCTTTGCACGATTACTTCTCCGTTATATATATAATATAGAACAGACGACATGGCCTCCAAATCAAAATCAGGCAAAACTATATATACGGGCGTTTCATCAGCTTGACACGAAATCAGTATATCCTGTAAGTAATTGTAATTCATTATAATTATTTACTTGTGTTCATTTAGGCCTAATATAAATCTTCAGTGTATTATCAACATACTCTTAAAAAAGTGCTAACACTGGCAAGCACGGCTCGATGAGCGTTGAATGCTCGTCCACCGCACAACAACTTGACGTCACACCACTCACCAAAAGACAGCCATTCACACATATTCTGTCAACAGAGAATTAAAATTATAACATAGTGTTTTTAATTTATAAATATATATCTTGATATAATGGAGTACTTTGTACCCACTGTGAACAAAACATAATTGTGGATTTGTTGCGGTATAATTGCCACCTTTTTACAACCTTTAACAAAATTGATTTTCGAAGAGATATGCACTGATTATTACAAATATTTATTAAAATCCTTTAGTTAAATCATATTGCAGCCAAAGATGATAATAAACTAAGCTTTCAATCTTAATAACTTGAGTCCCATGTCAAGTTCAAATGAGTTAATGCCAATTTTACGCGCATGTAAAGTTGAGATAATGTCCGAAAGTCAACTATGTAACTAGACTGGGGCCAGAAGATTAAGTTCCGCTTAAATAAAAATTATACTCAGTAAATAAAGATAAGTGTTGTTTAAGTAACACTGATTATTATTAATCTCAAAGACAACCTTTTTGTTACTTTTATAATACCACTTAATAAATGAAAATTGTATATTTTTATAAGGTCATAATTTATAGGTACGATTTTTGCTAACCCTGATTTGAATAGATCTGTGTGAATCTTTTCTACAAACCTTAATGGAAATAAACAGTAATCCTCTGAAAAAAATTTAAGAGTTATTTTTAGCTCTGATATTTCTCTAAATGATAAATTAAAAATATATGTGTTCTAATTCATAAATTAGAACACTGAAAAGAGCTATTGAGACGACAAAGTTATTCGCCCATCATAGTTACCAGTCTGTGGCAGACCCTCACTACAGTGTCCCACACACTAAACGCAAAATTAGTGAAGCACACACACAGCCAGGTCAACGTTTTTAAAGTAGCACCAGTCGTGAAAGTATAGAGCAAATAGTTTTGATCAAACAAGAAGAAAATTAGAAGCCTCATCTCAACACGCATGTCCACTTCCTATTCTACTAAAACTAAGTGTGTCAATTACAGAGGAATGATCGACCTTATGCCTACTATACTTTACCTTACCTTATTCCATATTATATAAAGATAATTATCGTACACAAGACTAGCTTGATTATTAAAACAAGGATATAGAAACCACTAGATAAGTCATAATCTTCATTTTTTATAGATTTGATTTTAGTATTTAATGTTATTTATTAACGACTAAATACTACCAAAATATAGTTTACTTACTTGGTATTGTATTAAATCTATACTCTTAAATATCGCTAACGTAACATAGATTATAAAAGGAAGTTTAAGTGAAAACAGGCTGCAGTTACACATTAACAAATATTTAAATAAAAGTAAACGATGATGCATTTCATGCATTGCATGCAATTCATTCAAAATTAAATCGACTTACATCTGATGATAATATCAAATATCCAAAGTAAAAGTCGCATTTAAAATTGGCATGTAATTCTTAAATCTGCATGTCTGTCTAGTGTACACATAATTTTACTAACGACAATAGAAAGCTAGGGTCAGATAAAAATATTTTCTTATACATTATCGATTATTTACAGCAAATTCTAGTGTTCAGAACAAACATGCTATCGGAATTGCAGTGCCTATTATAACGCTAATTGTCGATTTACCAATCTCAATTAATTCGTGAAGGCATGTAAGACTAACATCTCTATTATCCATGAAACTGTTTTGATTAACTTTTTTTTTTGTTTTCTATAAATTCACGTGCGTATGTAAATTTAAGCATAGGCATTTATAACGAAGTAATATTTTGTAAAAGTATTGCATTAAATTCCCACGCCTTAATTGCAAGACCATACTTACCATACCAGGTAATTCAACAAAAGCTTAGATGAATTGCTTACATGTACTAAACTCTCAATTTTTTTTCGATTGCTCTAAACATTTTGGTAGTTGCTTCTCAAAACTTGAGTCATGCCCAGCAATTTTCTATTTTCCATGTTTATTCTGTTCGTATTTTTTAAATTTTATAATACGTAACAGTAAATCGATGTTTTTGATATTATTTTTATATGAAATATTATTCTCTATAAAAAGTATTCAAATCAAATGTATGCATACCGCGCTGTGTAATATTCAGCTTCCAAACATTTAATCACACATTCATTAAAAAAGTATGTAAGATAACAAAGTTAAAAGGTTTTAGTAAAAATTTAGTAAAAACTATGTTTTTTTTAGGGTAAAATGTCAACAAATAGTAGGCACTTGATAGTGAATGGTTACCGTCGCCAATGGGCAACTGCAACACAAGGGGATTACTGTTATGTTGGCGACCTTGGGGAACATATTTCTGTTTCTATTTGAAGAGCCACATGTCATAGCTCTGAGGGAAAGCCGGCTGGGGGTAACCCATTCCACAATTGTAACGTAAGCAAAAAAAGTTCTAGAGAACCTTACTTAAGGTGTAGGGATGAGCAACCACCTAGTAATGTATTGGTACTTTTATTCTTAAATCTTCTTAAATCTCTTCATAATCATCGAAATGTAAAAAAAATGTAAGGTCAATTGCCTATTAACACTTTTATAGATCAGAATAGTTATACCGAAGAAAATATTTCGATGTGGTGTAACGAATCGTGAAATAAATAATCTGAACGTATTAAACATATCACACACATTTTATATGGATGGTAGAAAATTATCGGACGCTTGTTTTCTTCGGTATATTATTTTCATAAAAAACTATTCTAGTCTATAAACTCTAATTAATTCTAATTCTAATAATCGTATTTATTCGTTTATCCTTAATCATTCAAATTCCATATAGTACTTTGACACTTTACCACATCCACTTGAAGGTACTTTTTTATCGAAATTATAAAAAAAAAATCAATAAAAATAAGATGTTACTTGTTTGTATGAAAATTCATTGACTTTTAAAAACGTTGAAACTGTGTGGATTCCAACGCGAACTCATGCTATTTTCAAACCCATTAAAGGGATACATTATTGAAAAAAATAAACAATTAAATCGAGAAGTTACTTTTATAAATTCTATTCATATTATAAAATTCAACGTCTCTCTGTCTGTCCGTTTATGATCTTTTCACGTGAAAACCACTTATCTGATATATATGGTTCTTTTTTAATTTATAGCTATATTATCTGGCCAGGTTATAGGATATATTTTTTTAGATAAAGTAACATACGAAATAAGCAGTGACGATAATAGTAAATGAATTGGGAGGAAAGACGCTTTTGGGGTGCCTAAATGGCTTACGCTGATTAAACCATAAGAGGTATATCAAATTAATGTTCTACATAATTGTAGACCTTAAAAAGACCTACAAAAAAGTCGATAGCATATATCTATTTTCTAAGGATCACCCACAATAAGCATTTTTGGGGCAGCACAATTTGCTCGTGCTCTTGATCGCCAGCATTCTGTAGTTTACGCGAGCGGAGCCGCGGGCACAGCTAGTCCTTATATATAATATTCATGGCTTTTAAAAACGTTTAAACTGTGGAGACTCCAACGCGAATTCATGTAATTTTCCTACCTCTTGAGGGATACATTATTGAAAAACAAACCTATTGTCCAAATTTCATTTTTCCACCTTCAGTAGTTTTAACTCGCGTCAATCAGGACTTATTAAATTTAATTATACTCACATAAAAAAATTTAATAATTATATTTATAGGTTATAATAGCACAGTTTTAGTGTAGATTTTTCTATTAACAGATAACTTTATATGAGCGATAATTTTTAAATTATGACAAGTTTTTCATACATTATTTGTCAAAACGTCAAAATTATTCTCCAAATAAAGTTATCTGACGATTGAAAAATCGGGTCTTAAGGAATTAAAAACCTTTGGTAACTACTTATTTTTTTTCGTTTTTAAACTAAATTCGAAATGTATGGTTAAATTGTATTATTTTTAACGGTTATCTCAACGTATTCTGCAATTATACCAAATATTTTTTTAAATGGGAGTAATGTAATATCCTATATGGAAAGAGAACATCATATAATATACAAATGAAATTGAAAGGGAAGTTATTACCGGTATTTAGAATGAGCATTACAGCTTATAATTTTAAGGCTTACCTTTAAAAATATAATCTACAAATTAAATATTTATCGAAAATATCAACATCTAATTCCCTTAAACTATTTTTAAAATTATTTAATGTAGCTTTTTTATTTTGCTTTTTCATATAAGTAATTAAACAAAAGCTGAATACTCTATAGAGATTTACATATAAATATACTTACGTTTATAACAAATTAAGTATCCTTTAATTAACCGATATTTATCATAGAATTTATTTATAAATACCAAAATAAAACTTCGGTATAAAAGATTTTACGAGAAGCTACACGCGAGATCACTTTACTGACACTCTGTAATACTGACGGTTTTTAGTACACACGCACCAACTTCAAGTATGGTTCACCTCTCCACCGTTGGTACAGATTTATTCCGATTTGCTTTATAAGCACTTTTTGATCATTTTTAAACCATTACTAAAACAATTTCGGAATATTTATACAAGATTTAAAAATGTCATGTCCTGTTACCAAATATTATAATAATGAGTATGTAGCATGTAACTATTGATAAGATATTTAAATACGATATTGAAGCAAAAAGCTCACAATCAATTTATTGTATTATATCTATATATTTTACTACATTTTTAGCTTATTGAAATAGAAATATGTGTTGGCTCTATTTTTTATTATTCACTGAAATAATTCTTGGCGATCTCATTATCAAGTAAGCTGACCACTCTAATAAGTTTATTTGACTTCAGGTGTAAATTTGGGATTCTTGTATTTTTTTCGGCATCTACATATATATATATGCGAAATACCACTCACATACTCGTCACGAAATCTCCGAAACTATACTTCCGATTGACTTGAAATTTTGCATAGTTACTACTCCTTTCGCGATGTAGACTCACACTGAGAAACTTTTGGGAAATTAACCTCTAAGGGTGTAAAATAGGTTGAAAGTTTGTATGGACTGGATGAAAAAACATTGTCAATTGACTTGAAATTTTGTGCTTAAACTTTCAAATAAAAATGAAACGTGTATCATCATTTAATACAAGCATACAACAATATCAGCATTTAAATGTACCGGCATACACCTATATACAATTTCGTATATTTGTTTGAAAGCCCTAATATATTATCATATGTGAATATATTGCAGTTCCAATAATATTACATACATACGTGTCGAATTATCACTTCTTTTTTTTAAAGTCGGTTAATAATTTAAAATGTCTGTTTGCAAACATAATGAAAAGTAAGTCAAACACGTCAAATAAATTATAACCGTTCTCACTGTTAATGTATACACAGTGCTATGAAAAGTTGTGAGTACCTCTAAATGTGTATTTTAAGTAAGCTTTATAGTAAGAAGGCGACAATTAAAACATAGTTAATTCTCAGAAAAAAACACTGTCCGCTAATTATTGTTCTTATCTGAAACATTTAAGTTAGAAAAAGTAACAGTACATGTGTACTTAAAACAAGTATATTATCTTCATGTTAATACTTAAATATGTATATAGAGGTGAATGCACGCCTGCGTTAATTTATAAAATATTGATGAAGTAAGAAGGTACGTAGCTACCTAAATCATCTTTATCTATCTTCAAACTAAGTTATAGTAAACTTAGAAAGCTTAATTATCTGAATATACAACAGTATCTGCTTGCATTACATACTGCTGAACGATATGCTGCTTGGTTTGTTAAGTAAGTTTCGTTTCAAACTAATTCTCATCACGGGTATCATCATGCGCAACAAGACAGTTATGTGCATAGAGCTTTAGGTCCGATCCATCGGCATGGAGCCCTTGAGTCAAGCAGCCGTTCGCGCGATACAGTGACTCTACATTCACTAGCTTTCACAGCCATACATGACACTGCATTATACACACATGCACAACACACAGGTACATAGGTTCTGTAAGGGACCTTTTTTTTCTTTTTTTGCCTAGTTAGATTAGACAAAAAATTTCAGACCACTAAATACACATACACATGTTCCTTCCCTCCTCCCAGGGGGCAGAAACATGTATATATGTATAGTTAGTTTAGATCGAATGATAGGGATTTAGTCAGATCGCGACTTAATTGCATACGCGCAACAGTCCGAGCCGAGGTTCGGCCACTTTGGCACCCTCGGATGTTGTTGCTTAGCTTTCGTGGCTGAGTGCCCTAAGCGCTCGCCCCCAAGCCCGGTAAAGCCGTAAAGGCTCCAGGGCCCCTAAGGCTAACAGTATAGTCAGTTCGAAAAAAAAAAAAAAAAGAGCTTTTACACTAAAAGTAAGTGTCATTCAATATTCCGCCCAAAATTGAAGCCAAAACGCATAAATATGTGGATGAGTTATAAAGCGACATGTAATTGTATTTGCTAAAACGATGTTTTAATTCTATGGTTATGGACATAGCTTCCATTATGGATACATAATTTAAAAAGCGACCTCTTATTAACTACTGCTACATCAGATTAAGATATATACCTATTGCCGCTAAGATTATAAAGCTTTCTAAGCTAAGAAGATGCTCGTTGAGTAATCAATAAGTGGTGTCAATACTGCCACTACATTATCCATTTAGGTACTTTATAACTAACAAAAACAGATTTACGAGTAAACACTGATTTAGTGTTTTTTTTTTTCTAGACAAAAGCGGCAGTCAGTTTATACGTACAACAAAATTTACTGTCGGTGTTTTAATATTATACACTGATTAAATGTTTATATTTGGCGTCTATTACTGAGATCGAGGCTCTTTTAATTTATATGAAAAAGTCTAAAAAGAAGATATCTGTTTTTTCTGTTTAAGACTTTTTCAAATATAAGCGCAGTTACTTCTTTTCCGGTAATTAATGACTCGACCACAGCGCCACCTATCCGATCCTTACATAGCTATGAACCATGGTCTCTATAAAACAAATATAGTGTGATTATAAGGTCAATCAGTCAAGTCTTTCAAAAATTATACGATTACTAACAGACGCACACAAGATTTTTTATATAAGAAAAATATATAGGATAGATGCAATATTAAATTATTATTGTACATTTTCACGGCGTATATTTTTTCCACGAAAGAGGCCTTATAAGAACTTTGTGGGAATCGTGTTGTATGCTCCCGTGCGCACTTTTGTATAGAGTCCAGTCCTACAAAGACAGTAAATATTGAATCAAGGTAATGTCCGTGCGTGCTTTTCTGTGAATACAATCAATCAAAAAATTGTCATTAAACACAAGATGATATACATGAAAAGTGATGGAGAATTTTAAATTGAAATATAGAAAAGCATATGGCATTCTGTCAATATAAATAATTACAATTGAAAGAAAAAATAAATAAAAAAACATTCACAGTCAATTACAAACAAAAATACAAAAAAAAATATTACTATAACAGTAAATTATAATAATACAGCATTGCCAAAACAATACCGCATTCCGACAAGAACGCTAACTCAGCATTGTTGTTACAGTTTTTTTTTTCGAACATAGTCACTTACAGTACAAGTCGACTGATAGTCAGTTAGCCTGTTAGCCTTAGGGGCCCTGGGGCCTTTACGGCTTTTACAGCTTTAACGGGCTCGGGGGCGAGCGCTTGAGGCACTCAGCCACGAAAGCTTTGCAACAACATCCGAGGGTGCTAAAGTGGCCGAACCAAAGTGGCTCGGACTGTTGCGCGTATGCAATTAAGTCGCGACCTGACTAATTCCCTATCATTCGATCTATAAACTAACTATACTAGACGGTGCTATGGCAAGTTGCCTTTAGCGTTGGTTTTCAGCTGATAGGTTGTCAATTGAAGTGCCTTCGAATAATTAGAAATTAAATATTTTTAACAGAAATCAAAAAAAGGATTCGAATGTATACTTATTTTTTATGGGTTCAGCCAGAACTTCTTTGCTTATGAACCGATTTAGATTCTTTTTTCGTTGGAAAGGGGATACCCTTTGGACTTCGAAGATACACCAGGGAGCTCCTCAAAATCCCAAAAGGGTTTTATTTTTTGTTCAAAATTGCCGTCTTGTTTTTTTTTTTTTAATATAATGACACAGTGACTGCACTGAATCTGATAGTAAGCATAGGTAGTAGAACCAATCAAAAACAACGGCAACCACCGAGTGATCAAGAATCTATTATTATTAGACTTCAATGGGAAGCCGCTCAACACAAATGTCTTTTTTTTAGTTTGGCAATTAATATGGAAATAAATCTTTATTAAAGACCATTACTGCCATTATTAAGTGAATTAGTATCCGGTCTTATGACAGATTAAAGATCCTAACAAGATAGTGGCCCCCTTGTTAGAACTTTCTAAGGAGTTTTTGTGGCATCTCAGAATCAATGCTCTATGTTATTATTTCCAATCCACTTCACTTGTGCACAATAAACAAGTTTTATTATGCAACAATATAGGGACAAATAACACAAATTTATGAGTAAAAAAACATATCCACTACATGACAGTTTGAGATCCCGCCAAAAACTCCAACACAAATGTCTCTTCAGGTAACGCTTGACATAGCCAATAATTAAAAAGATGTTTGAACTAATATTTAAAAAAATATGTTTGTATCTATGAATTTGTTTTTCACTTGAAGTTTTAGATATAACACCCCTAAAATAAATCTTTTTACGATATATCAGACGTTTTAAAGTTGTTTAGATAATTGTGCACTAAAGATTAAGAATATAATATAGGTACTAGCTGACCCGTGCGAATATTTGGCACATTATAAAATGTTAACAATCTAAAAGCTGTCGTGTAACTTAAACAAATTGTTAATAGATGGCGCCTTGAATACATTTTCATTAGCATCAACAAATGGTGCATTCCTAAAGAAAAAGATTTAATCAAAACATTAATTTTAATCTATGTGTCTATGTTTCCTCAATAACGGGAATCATCATAAGCTTCAAAATTATCTTTGAATCATTTATTTTTATGAAGATTTAACCGAAGTAAGTCTTACGCCTAACTTACTACGCTTTACTTCGGCTTCTGCTACATAGGTACTCACAATCTACCTTCTTAGGGTTCCGAAGTCAAAAGGAACCCCATATAGTTTTGGTATGTCTGTCTGTCTGTCCGCGGCTTAGCTCACGAGATTCACAGTACAAGAAAGCTGTAATATGATATGGATATACATATTAACCACGCCAACAAAGTGGTAAAATAAAAACTTGAAAAAAAATTGTTTAGAATACCTCCTCTACATGTAAAGTAGGATTTTTTTTCTTGTCTATCACATCGTGTGGTGTGTCGTTGGATAGGTCGTTCAAAAATATGGTGGGTTTGTGTGTCTATTCAAACCATTGTAGGTCGATTCAAAGATCCTTTTGCGAAATACTAAGCTTTAAGTGCTAAGTCAAGTAATTCATGCAACACCGGGCGGGAGCCGCGCCGGGATACGGTTAAACATCTACGGTCTTATTACAAAAACAAAAATAAACTCGTGTTGAACATGAGTTTTACTAAACAGTGTCTAAGATTTAAAACCGTGTTGAACGTGAGTTTAAAATGCTTTATTACAAAAGCTTGTCTAACCGATGTCTAGCTAAACATCTGGTTTAAATTTTTTATGCAAGCAACTCTGAATAACATTCACTCAATACGATCTCGCCATTCAAAAGCGTTCCATTGTATTCAGATATTCTGCAAGTAGTTTGTTTTAACAATTATATTTTTGTTTAGATCATCATCATAAAAAATAATGATATTGTAAAGAAGATATTAATTATTATTTTTTTGATATTTTCTGCTAAGCGAGTATAATTGTTAAAATACGAAATATATAAATTGAATATACGACAAAGTTCGTAAAGTGAAATCTGAGTTCGTGCGTAAACCTACATCACATTATTGCATTATTATTTGTCATCAAATCGCAATACATGAAATTATTACGAAATAGTTTTATTAATTTATATTTATATATATATATATATATATATATTTATATATTATATAATTATATATAATTTATATATATATTAAGGGAAATCAAAGTTAAAAAAAATTGATGAAATAATACATAAGAACTCGCGTCAGTTTAAATAACCTCTTGACGAACCCAACACTGTAGCGCACATGCTACTTGTATTTTTCTGGCTCTATAGACAAAGTGTTATTATTCTGTGCTAAAGAACCCTACGAGAACTACATGTAAGCTCATGTTTTTTTTATTACAATCTCACCCGATGTTAAGTGACGATATGAAGATGATAACACGCTAAACCTAGTGGAAAACTGGCTCTCCAGTGCAGATGCCGGAACACACCTATTGGTGCTTAGCGACAGATTTTCAACTTGAGGTTGGTAGCCAGCCAGGTTTAACTAATTCTACTACTATTCAGGCAAAAGCTTGGCTAAACCTATATTTATTTTAAATACAAAGTCATTATACGCTTAGAATGGCATAACAGGAACACGATTTACTTTTGAATAACAGAAACTGTTCAATTAATTGACATATTCGAAATTAATAAAATCCAGAAAATCTATGATATCCATAATTTATAACCAAATATATTATACCGCCAACAAATACAACTACAATAAAATAAGAATTGTCAGTTTAGACAAGCGTTAGACAACGCTTCCTTTGTGTTTAAATTTTAGACGCGTTTAAAGCGTGGTTATCTTTAAACAACGCCAAAACACTCTTTTGTAATACAAATTTTTTTAAACATGTGTTCAACGCGTGGTTATCTTTTTTGTAATAAGACCGCTATAGTTTACTTTTGTATATAGAACATAAGCACTCTTAAGTCTGCATATTGTGATGGGCTACTACGGAACCCTACACTGCGCGTGGTCCGACACGCACTTGGCAAATGTTTAGCAACAATGTTAGGACTGAAATTTATTTTCATACGTTACAAAATGTCGAACTAGTTTAAAAAGTTCATAAAAACATATTTAGTCCTTCTATAATATTAGATGATCTTTTCGAGGTAATGACAAATTCATCAATTGTTTTAAATAACTGCCTAATATTTAAGCTATCATGAAAGACAGGCCAGACGGTTTGATGGGGTACAAGTATCAACTCACTTCTAGCATTTCTGTGATAATGTTATACTTCACATTAAAATGAAATGACGGTCTGCACCTTACTGCCGATTATGCGACATATGCCGCTGGCAAACCCGCGCGGTAAAGACTCGGCGGCGCGGCGCGGCGCGTGCGTAGCCATAACAAGATAATGTACCCGAAATCGCTTTATTTATAATAGCGAAAGTATATAAGCTACTTCCACTAAATGCATTTTTAAATTAAACTTTGATACGGCATTTAATGCGGTACTTCGTGCGCCTGCTTAAGTAAAAATACCACAATTTTTTTCGCGTAGTGCGCGTCTAGCGCCAGTAGTTTAAACATACAACTCTAACCATTGTTGAAATTAAAATAACAATAAATTTAGCTTATATCCTTTATTTTTTCTTAATTCAAATATATCTATTTAAATAAAATTGATAATAAATTGTTTTTTTTTTGTTACGTGTAGGAATGTTTCTGTTTCCATAAGAAATGTTGTTAGTTTTAATGACCACTATATACACAGTAACACTCAATCGGGGCAGTAAAATCATTCATTATTTAAGAGCGGTTTTTTACTCTCGCTCATTTTTTATGAATAAAATTTTATTAGCTAAATACTAGGAAAACTTACTGTAGTAAATGCTAGTAAGCCTTAGGTTTATCCTAATCAAGTATTATATAATAGTTTTAAACAAAGGCCTGCTTACATCAAAGCTCAAACAATAATTATTACTCGGGGATGACAGGGTGGCTCTTTCACATCTGGGTTAAAATCCACTTGAGATTGTTCCCTTATATTACAACTGTTTATTAACTATTAATAAATACACAGGCCAACTCCAAGACATAATTCTGAAACCATGACAATTTTAGTACCCAACTGTTGATCTTTTCTGTTGAAATACTTCCATTAGCAAGATGTGTCACACTATTATAAATAATATATTTGCATGGTGGTAGAGCATTTCCTAACACATGAAGAGCCAGTCCTCCTCTAAGCTAAGTGTGCTATCATCTTAATAGGTATTAAACAAAACTTATTATGTATAAAAGACAACACCAGAAAAAAAGAATATATTGTTGGCGGTATTGCAATATGTTCTATGATTCCACATTCAAGATTGATTTATATAACATTATATAGATTTTACTAACAATATAACACCACATTATGCATGTTGTGAGAGGCAGGGCTCAGAAAAATTTCTTTGGAGATTTCTCTCTACTGGGGTAGTCCGACTGGTGGAAAACCTCCACCATACAGAAGATCAAAGCAAAGTAATCTTGTGTTGTATTGCTGTGGTGAATAGCGATTCCAGGGCTCTGGGACAGGCTATCTCATTATAAAGCCTGTTTTGGAGTATCACCTTCTATACAGAAATCATAAAAATGTTACATGGATTCATCAAATATTTTACAAAGCATGTAATCTACATCATCATTTTGTTTTATACATGATGTAAAGTAACTACCATCAGTGGTATTACAATCATATTTAGTGCAAACACAATAATGTGCACTTTTTAAACATCCTCTGCATTTGTAAGAATATTTTACTGTGATTTCATCATTGAAGTCACAATTAACAAATTTACTAAAACTATGAATAATATCTAAATTCTCACTAGTAACATGTTTCAATACATTTTCTTTTATATAATTATCCACACTATGAAATGTTTTTAAATTATTAAAAACTTGTCTCTGTTTCTTTGTTAATACTTTCTCCAGCATAAATACTAAATGGTGGTGATAGCATTGAAATGTTATTCTATCACCACACTGGTCTTTTATCTCCATCCATAGTTTAACACAGCTGTATGGAGTTTGCTTAGCTCCTGTAAACAATGCTGGATTTGTTAGTAGACCACTTGCAGCCATTATTCCACTACACTTAACCCTTTCACATATTTTATCAGCATCATTCAAAGTTTTTACACCACCATTCGCGATTATTGGAATACTTAAAGTGTCACATAAAACTTTCAAAGCAGAAATATCAATGTCTTCACTATTTTTTTGCAAAGGTGTACGTCCATGTACAGTTAGAAAACTAACACCACATTTTTCAAGTTGTTGACACAATGCTACTGTTTGCTTTAAGTCTTTTAAAATTCGCATTTTAACAGATATACTGAATTTATTTGGTAGACTGCTTCTGATACCTCTCACTAAGTCATTTATAATTTCTGGTTTTGATAGCAATGCACATCCATAACCATCCTTCATAGCCCATCTCTGAGGGCATCCACAGTTTAAGTCTACACCATCGGCAAATGGATACACTAATTTTGAAGCATCTATTAAGTCATCTCTATTATTAGCAGCAAATTGTACTATTAAGGGAGTATCATTTTCTGTTGTTGAGAACTCCGAGTATCTTGCTTTTGCATTCTGACAAAATGAATCTGCTAATATCATTGGTGTAAAGCATAGATCCACTCCGTAACTGAAAAATAATAAGTTGTTTTTATATATTTTAAACAGTATATGCTCATTTATTATATAAATAATCTAGAGCATTTAATGACTTCTGGTTTCACCAATAGTCAGAAATGTTTCCTAAGAAATTATAAGGGTATGCTGTTAGCGAAGACCCCATAATGTGGAGTACCTAATTGGTACTAAGATATCTGTGAAGACTATAATATAAATAAAATTTTAAAAATGTAGATAGTCTCTAGCATGTTGCATCACATTATGTTAAGATTTGTGATTTAATAAACTAAAACTTTAACTTGTATGTACTTGTTTATCTCTTATAGCTCCAAATGAGCTCAAAACTAAATCAAAGGCACTCTGACTGGACAGTGCGCAGTAACTTCAGATCGTCGCTCACATACTTCTCGTCTAAATCAAACATAAAACCGCTTACACAACATCTTTTTCACACTACATAGTCCCTACTAAATCATAGCATTATATTTAAGAAAATATTTCAAACTTACTTAGTAACAAGTGTTCTAAACTGCACCTTACTGTATCTCACCATTGGAGCACATACTTTTAAATAAGTTCCCTTTGATATTGCATCGTAAAACAGATCACTAATATTAGTTTTATTCTTCATGATACTTTCTCCAGCGCTACAACGCAACGTCGCGTCGCGATGTTATTTAATATATCCAAGTATATTGAAAAATTTGAAAATATTGGATTATAACCTATTTATAGCATAGAAGTATATCACAGAGTATGAAGTATATGATATATTATGATAAACATGATAGTAGAGCTGTAGCAAACCGTATGTATTCGTTACTGAGTAACGGGTACGCCATCTAGTACCGAGTAACGAAACGTTACTCACGAATACTTTTCGTTACTCGCATGTTTCGTATCATGGTACTATTCGTAACGTGATTGGTTAAAAAAATGAAAATATATGTAATTTGTGTGAATATACTTCAAAAATATTTGAACCGATGTGCGTGCATTATGGTGCCAATATTTCAAATATTCAAAACAAAGTTTTCTTTAACAGAGTATGCAGTAAAAAAAAGTATATACTTGTGAAAAAGTGTTTACAAAAAATTTTGCCACTTAAATTTCATAAATTTTATGTAATAGTATGAAATAAACGAAAGTGAAAGTTTTAGTCTCTCATGAAATTCTAAAATTATTTCACTGTAACTTAATTTTCAAACAATTAATTAAATCGTACGATTGTACGCGTACGCAATACGACTCGATTAACGATTTGTTTCTCTAGCATAACAGCATGTTATGAGGTATTAGGAGTAACGAGTAACGATACGATAATAACGAGTACTGAATGTATAGTAACGAATACATACGGGTACGTTTTTTTTTCGTTACTTTTACACCTCTACATGATAGTAGGCATTAGGCATGAAAATTATTGCTATTTAAAATAATTGTCATTGCTATGAAATTATATTTTTTATCTCTGCTATTTCACATGTGAGAAATGAATTTCGTATCTGCAAGAAATGACCATATTTTTTGGCCTGCCACTCATCAACGGTATGGATCAATGAATGCTTACTTTTAGTTGTCTTTCACAGGGATATTTTTAATGAGCATTTTAACAATAATTTTCCTCATTTCATTTTTATATAGTAGCTATAAGTATATTCAGAAAAAAATGCACAGCAGAATAATTATTTCTTAAAACAATAGTTCTCTTTTAAATATATTGTGCATTTTTTGCTAAAGCGTGCTCTTTTATCTGTCAATATGTAGCCTACCCTAGAGAAAACTCTTTCGCATTCTACCGATGTACGAAGTGGAGACATGGTCAAAGGAAGGAGTAATTGCTGCTATGTTTTGCCCCAAAAGGATAGTGACTCTAATTCCTCCACAGTTAAATTTGATGTATGTACCATGCTTAGAATAACCCCAACAGCATTTCTGATTACTTGATGTTTTTTATCGTATGTTATTATAAAATATCATGACGAATACCCCTTGATCTCATACCGAATATATGAACTATCTGAGTTGACCTTTCTGACTGAACCAATATCAATATAAGTAGAGGACATAATAGCTTGAACTATTTCATCCGTAACTACTCATCTCTTGGTTGTAGTGGTGAACTATACCTAGTAAAATAATTATTCCTGTTCCAAAGAAATTACAATTTTATAAACCTGTTCCAAAACAACAGTCTGTTACATGCTGCCAACTCTTTCTATTAATATAATTGAAGAGTAAAGAGCTTGTTCCAAGTCATACCTGTTTGTATCTCTCTCTAACAAAGTAAAGATCCTTAAGCTTGAATAGAGCAGATCATGTTTCAAACTGAAACAGTTTACTTTTGTGTCACTCCCCAGTATGTGGAACAGGTACGTAATATTTAGTAACTGATTTTTCAGTTTACAGATAACAGTTACAAACTGTAATTATTTTGACCTTAAATGAAGAAGAAGTGCAGATGAAGGTATTAAATACAATCAATACAAGGTTGTCGGATTGGTCTAGTGGTGTGAGACAACCAGACTTCATACGTAATACGCACGAGTGGTTGATAGTTCGAATTTCGCTGATGTAGGTAATAAAAAAAAATCAATACATCTTTTCTGGTAAACATTATAAATATCATTTTATTTAAAATAAATGTACTTGTATGTACATCTTTCCATTTGTTATATTTTCTATTTGAAAAAACAAATGGGGAAAATTGCAAAACTTATTATTTTGAGGAATGTGATTTTCTAAAATTGAGATTGGCAACCCTAAATCAGTGTTATTTATTTTTTTGATTCTAAACGATAGGTAGGTAGTACTTCTAATGAGAGAAAAAAATATAACGTAGACGCGCTATAACCAAATATGGAGCAAAAAGAACGTCTTGAAAGGATAAAAGTTATGTACCTACTTTTATTTTATTATTTATTTATACCGTATGCTGTAGGAAAAAAATAATGGCCTAAACAATAACCTATAAGAAAAATAAAATTGCTTCTAAAGCAATGCAAAACGAATATTGATTTATTAGGTGAAATAGTGAAATGTGTGAATATGTGAAATAGTTTACCGGTAGAGCAAATTGGTTCATGTTCCGTCAAATACTCAAGTCAATTATTTTTCCTTGCAAACTATAGACCGCATCAAAATTTGATATTTTAAATATTTATTTATATTCCCTATATAAATCATAACAAATTTGGTCAGAATCCTTACTACTGAGAAACATACAGGAAAAATTATAAATTCAAAGGTAATCTATCAAGTAAGCTACATCTCAATAAAAACACAAATGTAAAAAGGGGCCAAGTTCGGTAGAATCGACGTTCGGGGTAGTCGTCACTGATAAAAGGGCTGAGATGTAACGGGTGCCAAGTTCCATAGCTATTCCTTTAAATATAGCTATAGGAATTTACATTCTTCAATTCTTTTTCAAAACAATTTGTTTATTTATTTGATAGGATATTACTAACTTGGCAAGTTTTAATTGTCAATAACTATTTACGTTAATTTCTATTTAAAGTAGTCAAATTTTTTATTGTAATTTATTGATAATACTTGCCAAGTTAGAAATCCCATATCAAAAAAGTAACATATTGTTTTGTAAATGAATTGAAGAATGTAATTTCCTGCAGTTATAATTAAAGGAAAAGCTACACAGAATTTAGTGTGCGTTAGATCTCAGCTGTTTTATCATTGATAACAACTAACCCGATCATCGTTTCTATCGAATTGGCCCCTTTTTCACATTTTTGTTTTAGTTGGGATATCATTACTTTTTAAATTCTGGACAGGGCCTTTTATTGGTGAAAGGATGGAAACACCATTGCAGTTTTATGTTCATTATGAGTATTATTTTGTTTCAAATTGTATTTTGTTATTTAGATTTTTAATGGTTTCCCCTGATGCCAAAATTTATTTTTCTGTGTCACCTAGAAGTGGTCTAGGTTTTTGATCATTGAGTCCGTGACAAAATTCTACTTTGCATATCCTAATAGCTCAAGAAGTATATTTAGGATTCTAGGATTTGAAGGAGTCAAATGTAGCTCAAAATGGTTAATGTAAATAGACACTGGCCAGTGTGTCGCCCCTTTTTTCTGAACTTGACTGACACACTCCCGTGTGTCACAATATGCAGACACTACCTATATTTTTTGTTTAATGTTATATCAGTTTTTAATAAAAGTGCATATTTCAGCTGGTGCTTTCTTATCCACTGTCGCAGGACTTTCGGCATTCATAGGTTTTAGTGCTACATTGTCAACAGCTAGAAAAACTGACCCAAAATACTTTAGTAAAGGTAATATTTTTTTATTAATTTAATTTATTTTGACTATGCAGAAATAGATTTAAATTTGATTTAATTTGCATAAACTAATAAAAAAAAATTATGTGTGCAGCAGTTCACAAGTGTCAGAAGTGAAACCTTCAGAAAAAATATGTTCTTTAAAAATTATTTTTAAATATCCTTAGTCAGTGGGATTCAACTATCGAGCACTTGTGTGTATTGCGTATAAACTCTGGTCGTTTCACACCACTAGGCCAATCACAATCATGAAAATAAGGACTTGCATTAACTGTGCATAATGTAAACATATTCTATCTCTCGTAGGCTAAATCCTATAGATGTATATGGTTGTCTCTTTTTACTGTTTCTTTTTCGTTTCATCGAATTTGCTACAACATTGCTAAAGAAGTTAACACTTCAAAAAGGATGAGACAGAAATAAGTTTTTTCCTGAACATCATTTGCAACATTGAAATATTTGATTTTCTTATTTTATTGTTTAAACACTATCAAATTATAAAAATGTCATCATATCAATTTAAAGGTTTACATGGTAGTGCAGAGTTAGCGGATGCTGGAGCCATATTGGCATTAAGGGCCCTTGGTTGGGGTACACTTTATGCAGTAACTGGTACTACCTGTTTATGTTATGGACTATGGAAACTATCTGGTGCCAAAGATGTAAGTTTACTTCTGCTAGGTAATTCATTATTTTAAATTAATGTGTGTAACTGAAATTATGAATAATTTGTCTAATTTCACAATATTTTTATCGGGCGGCCAGGGTTATGCGTGACACGTTACACGGTTCGTTCACGCCACTACACTTATAGTCATAGACCCGAGTCGAGTGTTGAATTATTTTAATTTTACATTAGCTCCCAAACTATTCGTCCAAATAACATGCTATAAAGGGCAAAGTTTATCTTCATAAAATTGTCTTAATGATGAAGTAACTTTCGTTCGTAAGGATTAATTATACTATGCCTAATAATAATGCTATAAATCACTTTTCAATGTTCAATAAAACTATCACAAAATATCTTATGCGGCTTATAGCATACTTAGTGTACCTTATAGGCATATGGTTTCGCGGACTTTGTTTGATTTACTAAGGAGCAATATTTTTTATGACATTGTATTTACATATAACCAACATTTATGCTAGGGCACGCGGATAAAGCAGTTAGGGTGTGCCTATTTCTTCCGAATTACTTACAAAAAATCAATATTTAAGGCTAACTGAGAGGTGTAGCCTAATGCTAAATAACCTATACTATTTCTCGTGAATCTGGCTATCATAAACAAAAATATTTTTTCGAATCCTATGAGTACTTTCAGAGATTACCGTGTTTAAACAAACAAAAAAAACTCTTCCGCTTTATTATATTCATATAGTCAACCAAAAAAGTATCGGGAATAAATGATTTGTTTATGGTTCCAAATTATTATTATTATCTTTTGCTAGATTGGCACAACTATTTTTCATTTTGGCGCGGAGTTTGAGTTGCATCGGTCATTTAGATTAAATACAGTGCTGTTCTTAGTTAGATCATATCTAGTGTGTATTGCGAATTCCATAATGGACAAAAACATCGAACAAAAGTTTGTCTAAAATTTTGCATCACCAATGGAATTTCGTGTTACGAGACACTGAAAATGTTACAGAGGCTTACACTGAATCGACTTTATCAACAATTCGTGCTTATGAGCGGTACAAAGCGTTCAAAAGCGGTCAAGATATGCTGGAAGATTTGCCTCGCCCTGGTACGATGGCCATCAACGTCTTCAACTGAAGTTAACATCGCAAAAATGAAGGAAATAGTGACTGAAAATCCTCATTTATGTTTGAGAGAGATAGCCGCTGAACTTTCTTCGTCTCACGTGTCTATCCGTATCATTTTAATTAATCACTTGAGTTTGAAACATGTTGCCGTCGGCTAGTCCCAAAAGACCTGAATTTTCCCCAAAAACTCAATCACATAAGAGTCGCTGAGTACCTAATTGCCAGTCAATCTCATCGGCATCCATAAAATATTCTTTATATTTATCACGAATTAATTTTACCTGTCTGGATGGATTAGTAATAATTCCGCCATTTGTAATACTACGAAGTTTTTGATCCCTCCAATCCCCTTCAACGATCATGCCATTATCCAAGGCTTCATAGTTATATGCACCTGGTGGTATATACACATTCATATGTTCTTTTTTTAGACAGTTGTATAAAGTACAAGCAGCATAAACAATCTAATTAATCGGTGTAACGCGGAGAGTTATTGTTTTTTCAAACACTCTGAATAGACTCGCCAGTATTCGGAAAGCATTCTCAACTATTCTTCTTGGTCTTGAGAAACGATTATTAAAATATTTTTGTCAGTTGTGAATTTCGTACGTGAGTATGGTTTTATGAGATACGGCTTTAAAGGAAACCCTGTTTTCCTGTGCATGAAAATACTGAATTTGTAAATACTTCGCTATCTAAAGACCTTCCGTTTGTGCCTATATTAATGTAAGAAAAACAATTATCATAGTCATTAGCATTGAAAGTTTCGTGGTGGCTAAAAAAATTACTTCCACTATGTGGTGGTTCTCTAATTTCTACATGCTTTCCATCCAATGCTCCATAACAATCAGGGAAGTTCCACCACCAGTTCAAGTTCTGAAACCACTTTCGATTTTTTGCAATATTTTTCTTAGGACTGGAATCTGTAAATGGCATCCAACACTTCAGAGACAAAGCTTGATATTGTTGACATAGAAATTCTGTAGAACTTTTGAAGACTTTGAGACTATTTCTGGTAGCCAGATAATCAAGTGTCATTTGCCATTTCATATAAGCTGGAATTGCTTCCTCCATAATCGTGCCTATCTTCTAAACTGATTTTTTCCAATAAAAAATTGAAATTTTCTGTAGTGATTCTCATTTTTTTTTTATATTCCTCTAAAGCCAGTTCTTTCATGAGTAAATTTAAAGTAATTTTCTAATAAGGTGTTTCGTAATCATTTACGTCTGAATGCTTAGTAAAGTACATGCGCAAGCTACGGTAGCGCAATATGTCCAAGCAAGTGTCCAGATTAAAGAGGGGAATGCGAAATGTTGTAATTCGACACTGTCCACAACACTCATACGGCATAAGTCGAGATACCGTTTAAATAATTACAAAATATTTTAGTGGTAAATACTCTATCCAACTAATATCCAGTTAGGTAGATCCAATTTCGGGAAAGAGGTCAATCGTCAAATCGGCTTGGCTGGGCAGCGTTTGGGAAGCTACGTCACATATTCTCGTCCAAGATACCGCAGTGTCTCAAGACGAAAGTCTTTGTCCAGTGTGTGTTGCCAGTGATTACATATGGTGCTCTGAGACGTGGTCGCTAACTACGGGCCTTATAAGAAAGCTCAAAGTCACTCAAAGGGCAATGGAGAGGGCCTTGCTCGGAGTTTCTCTGCGTGATCGAATCAGAAATGAGATCTGCAGTAGAACCAAAGTCACCAACATAGCCCGAAGAATAGCTAGACTTAAGTGGCAGTGGGCGGGCCACGTAGCTCGTAGAACTGATGGCCGATGGGGTCAAAGAGTTCCCGAGTGGAGGCCACGTACCGGAAGACGCAGAGTGGGCAGATCCACCATAAAGTGGTCCGGCGACCTGGTAAAGGTTGCGGGAAGCCGCTGGATGCGGGCAGCACAGGACCGGTCGTTGTGGCGATCTTTGGGAGAGGCCTATGTCCAGCAGTGGACGTCTTTCGGCTGAAATGATGATAATGATGAAATGTTCTCAGGTTCTAGATTCCAAAACTGTTTTATATTATATTTTTTAACTGTATTATTCTTAACGTGTACTTACAGATAACAGATAGCGCAATAATGGAAATTAAAATTATATTTTTATTTGTTCCAGCTTAAAGATTTCAAAGTAAAAATGGGGAATATTTTACCAATTTTACCTAAGAATAATCCACCTCAGTCTAGAACAGAATTTAGTGGACTAAATGATTTACTAACTTACATTGCTGAAGACTATGGAAAGAAACCTGTAAAGGATAAATAATAACAATTATTATAAATTTAATATATTTGTAAATATAATAAAATTATTTCAATTTGACAAGTCTTGTTTAATCAAAAATTCTACTTTGTAGGCTGGTCCATCATTGCAACTAGATTTACAAGTATAAACAGCTAATACGCCCCAGTCTATGCTGTTAAAATCTAGGCCCACATCAATATAGTTTAATAACTGTGGCATAATCTGAAAGCAAACAATAATAATAAATACATGAAACTACAAATTAATTTCACTTTTTGAAGTGAAACTTATGCAACTTCCAAGCGTTAAACGTTTAACGCACATTATCTGTCTCTCCTCTTTGTGTGAGCCAGAGCGAGAGAGTAAATGTCGGTGTGTATGTATATTGCACACTGTTTAAATAAAATAGAAAATGTCTTTTAAAATGAAGTTTCACTTCTATCGTGTGTGAATCGCACAAACACCTTTTTTTTTAATAAAATGCTTACTTGAAATTCAAACTGTCGATCACTACCACAATATTGGCATTTTGGTATTTGAATGAGGCTATCAGTTTTGCTTGTAATCCATAAAGGTTGACCATCTCGGGCATATCGTAACACTTGGTCTGGATGCCGTGATACACGCTTAGTGAATTTATTAAATACTTTATCTTCTGGAATTGTTTCTGTATATAGTTCTAGTTCATCTGCGCTGATATTGTTTAATGTGCCAGCTTTATTATCCTGCATCATTTTCCTTAATTTTTCCATTTCTTGATTTTCATCTGTACTTTTAGAGTCTTCCTATATAAAATAGAAATAACTAAATAATGTAGAATAATAAAAGGGAAACTCTTCATCCATCCTTGTAGGAATATAACAATACAAATGGGTCATGGTAATAATATTATAGATATTTTATGTCAATGTGCAAACAAGTTACATAAGACTGTAAACATTAAATCATTAATATTAAGAATAACAGACACAACAACTTACTTCATCTTCTTCTTCAACTATGAGTTCCCATTCTTTGAATAACAATGATTTTCCAGCTTCTGTTATCTTAAAATTATCTAATTGAACTTTTTCTTTGTCCTGTAACATAAATTGATAATATTAACATCAACACTTTGATTCAAGGTGGAATACCTGTAGCCCAAAGACACCTATGTAGCATTCAAATCTGAGGAATGTATATATGTTTGTTTGATAATGTGTTCCATATGGAATGGCATTTATTCTTAATTATATAAGATACTAGCTGTGCCCAGGGCTCCGAACATTTATATAGATTATTAATTTTAATGTCTCTTATAGTTTACCTCAAAAGATATTTTTTTTTGAATTTATTCATCATTATTGTCAGTGCATATTTCTTATACAACTTAATGTACTGAAATATGTCCTATAACCTGGCCATTATTTATTAAAGGAAAACTCATGAATATCGGATTAATGGTTTTCGCATGAAAAGAACTTAAACAGAAAGAAAGAGGGAGAGACATTAAGTTTTATAATATGTATAGATATAGATAATACACATGCAATGCAAAGCAGATTAATAAAATGTACATACTCACTTGTAAACATGGACAGTTTTCTTTATGACCTTTTTTCCAATCAAGAATCTGGTGTTTTCTACCACAATAGAATACTTTCTTACACTTTGAGCAATGTGATGGTGCTTTATAACCGCAAACTTCACATAATTTTGGCCATATCTCTATTGGAAAATCCTGATATAAATCAATACATGATTATTGAATTTATCTCACTTTGTTATAGAAAAAAACATACACACTCAATATGCTGTATTTTTTTTTTATTTTACAAATGCTCTCTTGTAAACCTTACCACTCCATGTTATTCTGAGGCCAAATTAAATGTAAATATTAATGCACAGCCAAAACCCAAACTGGATAACTAGAATTTTAAATCATTAACAATGAATCGACTGCCACCACATTCATGCAAACCAGATGTAGAGTTTAGGTGCTATGGTAAAATAAATGCAAATACAACCATGGATAGACTACTACTCATTAATGATGACAAAGTTATTTTAAAATATTGTTATCTCAATTATTACTATTACACAATTAAATGAACCTTGCACAGAACCCTTGTTGCTGTGCATTTCTCATGTTGTTTTTCTAAATATAATTATTAGATATATCACGATAAAAAGTACCAAATTTGGTTGCAGGAATATTATTCAAAGCCTGTGTGAATTTTATTTTAATTTATTTAAAAATAATAGACACTATAATTTTATTTAATCTTATAGAAATGTAAAACAAACCTCATTTTCATTTTCCTCATATGGCTCAAATGAATAAAACTCGTTCTTCCTTTGAAGTTGGCAACGAAGTACCAAAAAATTTTCAGAAGTATTTGTCAGACAACATGAGCCATTTCTGCAGATAAACATGAATATTGTTCGATGAAAGCATTCATCTAATTCTTCATATGGTGCATAAACCTTGAAATAAAAATTGTATATTATTCTATTTTCACAAGACGAGATATCGTTAGACTGTCCAATAGGTACCTATAATAGGTTCATTGAAACATACTTGGCATAGAAATATCAACGGATCTTTACATTTCTGACAAGATAATTCATCCTTCGAAGGCAAATCTCGAAGATTTAACCACGCCGGTTTTCCTCCCACTTTACTAGGGAAAAATCTTGGGTGAAGAAGCCAATTAGGCTTTTCTACTAGAACTCCAATATCCACTTTATTGTTGAACATAATTTAAAAACAATTATTAATAATTAGAACAAGGCGAACAAGCAATAGTACTCTGTAAAGTACACAGTCAACGTAGTAATTATAGGTAAAGTGTAATGCCATCGTACTGACTAACTGACCATAGATAATATACGATATAGATAAACAACTCAGTTGTTAATGGGGGACAGTAAAACTATTCAACTGAGCTCTCCGAGAGATGGCACCACATGAATTATTTAGCGCAGCAATCCACTAGGTGGCGTTTATATCAATTTAGTATATATTGCTCTATAATTAGTATCTCCCATACTAATAATACAAAGTATAATGAATTAATAAAAGCTAATAAATACAATTTGATTTTTTTCTATAATTTTCAAATTTGACAATCTAGCATGTATATAGCATCATAGATCAGGTTGGCTTTTTCTGGTGAACCTAAAATTTAAAGATTAGCCTAAGAATGTACCCATAAGGATCACAGATAACTACCATATGTCAAAATGTTGTTTGGTTGCTGATTTAAAAGTAACTAAAGAATAGATTCTGAATCAGTATCAGAAGATTTTAATTTTATTTGCTTTATTATAAAATATTTTAGGCAGATTTTAGTAGAAAATTAAAATTATCTTTCCGATATTTGAAATAATAATATAAATATACGTATAAGAATGTTCAGCAGTTCTATGTAATATTTTGAAATTCAGAGACTTATCATTATTGTTTTATCATCAAATAATTTGTCAAATTTTATGTTGATAAAATGTTACGTACATATTTAATGCACGTTATGCAAATTATTTTTAATGCACGTTATTTTTAAGTCTCCATCACGACATTATTTGTCGGGAGTGGTCGAGCACCTTAATAAAAGCACGTGAGCTGCTGCTTTGTTTTCTGTTAGCAGATGGTCGACTGGCCCGGCTGCCTACCTACTGTGGTGACTGGCCGGCTGCGGCTCTGGCTCTGGTAGTTGCGGCGTGGCGCGGCTGCGGCTTCGGCTCCGGCTGCTAAGGCGTGGCACGGCTGCGGCTCCGGCTCCTCCATTTGCATACAACTGTCATTTCCTACCACTCATAACTATGGTTTATTTTCTGTTAGGAGATGGTCGACTGACCCAGCTGCCTACCTACTGTGGTGACTGGCCGGCTGCGGCTGCGTCTGTGGCTGCAGCTGCCGCTACGGCTGCCTGTCTACCGTGAGCTGCCTGCCTATCTACCGTGGCTACTGCCCGGCTGCGGTTGCATGCCTACCGTGATAATCAAGGTATGCTATTACATAAATGGTAACGATTTTTACTAGAACCAGATAAGTATTATAGTTAGATGGTTTGCTCGCGCTTGTTATTCATTGTATACTTTTTACGTGATGCATTTTAATGCACGTTATGCTTGTTATTTTAAAGAGATCACTTTTTCATTACGCACCTTAATAAAGCACGTGAGCTGCTGGTTTGTTTTCTGTTAGCAGATAGCCGACTGGCCCGGCTGCCTGTCTAACGTGGGCTGCCTATCTACCGTGGCTACTGCCCGGCTGCGGCTCCGGTTCGGCTGCCTGCCTACCATGATAATCAAGGTATGCTATCGGTCTAAAGGGTTCGGGAAGTAAGCAAAACATATTACACGGATAATAACGAAAAAGTGAAAGATTTACTGAAGCTTGCATAAATGGTAAGGATTTTTACTAGAACCAGTTAAGTATTATAGTCAAATGGTTTGCTCGCGCTTGTTAGGATTCATTGTGTACTTTTTGTATTCATCATACTAATAAAAGAGAGAGAAATACGTGTTTAACGGTTTTATGCAATAAATGCGAAAATAGCAAATCTCTGGGAGTTGAGACCTTTTCGAGATTGTTTCTGAACACGCAATGATGTCTACAGTAGAATTAATACCGGAGATGTGGTCTTTTCGAACATAATGGGTGTAGGTAAGCCTCAAAACTACATACATATGAAAAAACGTATTTGACAAAATACGCGACATGGGCCCTTTTCGAAATTGCATATTCAATTAATAAGAAGAAAAAATGTACTCTGTGCTATACTGCTAGGGTCTATACACTTCCTTTTTTCTAACTTTAGAAGAGTATTGTAGTAAAATTTTGGTTACAGCAAAGATCGCTAGATAGCGCTATTTTACAATTTTTAATTTAATATTTCATACACGGTATCACCGTCAGTTTTTTAATAATGGCAATATTAACCAACTTTTGAAGAATCTTACAATTTAAGCAGAATTTCAGCCTAGTTTTTGCCTCAAGCTTTATAGCGTATGTCCGCCTGGCTGAGCTCAGAGATTCTTAGTACTAGAAAGCTGTAATTTGATATGCACATTAATCACGCTGACATAGTGGTAAAAAAGTCTTGAAAAAAATTGTTTTGGGAACCAAAACGTAAAGTGAGAATTATTTTTTTCTCGTCTTTTATTGCATGCAATCACTAAATTATAACATATAACCATGAACAAAATAATATATTTGGCTAGAATTTGGTAGTTATACAGTATAGTATAATTATTTTAGTATACGTTTGGTTCCGATATGTAGTGGTGATTTCTCAATAAACTAGAAATTTGTGAATGGTCGCTGTCATGGGATGCCTGTTATAATAAGTAGCCACTTATTTATGGCCAAGTTTTTTGCAAAATACTCTAAATTTTTCTGCATCCACAGGAATGTGGATAGAGGACCAGAGAATAAAGGTGTTTATAATGATTCTTTGTGTTTAGAACTTTAATGGCGTGTGCTAGGGTTGTTGTATAGGTGTGGTGGTGCTGCGCCGCCGCGTCCGCGTTATTCTAAGATTCTAACAAATGTTTCCCATCAATCTTTAAATATCACTCCTGCATCAGCGCTGATTTTCAGTTGCAGCCAAGTGGGTTTACAGAAGAAGTAAAATATGTATTTAAAGTATTGTGTAACATAATTATTTATAAGTAAATATATAATAAATACGTATAGGATAGATAAACAGAATTAATTAAAACAAAAGAAAAATGAGTTAAATAGCCGATATGAATATGATGGAGAATAAATACTTAAATATTTTCATTTATTATATTATTTTTTAACAGACTTACCTTGATGCCTTGGCACCTTGAACTTCAGAAGAATTAAACCGAACATCATTTTTTTTTAAATTGTTTATCATAAATATATCAACATCAGGAATATTATCAGACTTTGCCTTAATAAATCGTTTATCACACATAGTTAATCGGAACAAACTAACAACTCATATTTTAGAAATAAATTTTCAATATTATTGTGTAGTCACGTGTAATAGCCGTAAACGCTGTACTGTTATTAAATAGCTATAACATGTCGTCACAACTATGGTGACCAATCATGGCGCGTTTATAGTCAAGTGATTTTTTTTTAAATTTATCAATTTTAAATTGTTTATAATTATATTTGATTTTTTTTTCATTAAATATCAATACTATTAATAATAAAGATTTAAAATACATAAAAAAATCAATAACTTTCTTTTTCAAATACCCAATTGCGCGGCATACGCAGTGTTGTTGCCCATGTATTTTAAGGTTGTTCAAAAAATATTTTTTTTTACCGTTCCAAATTTTTGAGTATGGTGAGAAAAAAATCTCGCCAGAGGGGCGCTGTAGTGTAGCTGTAATAGAGTTTTAAAAAGCTCAAAGTCAGATTTCAGAATTAGCAATGGTTATTTGCAATAAATTCAAATAAATCGGTGTAATTCCATTTTGAATGAAAAAACAAAAAAAATGTTTTAAATTAATAGGAAACTAAAACGAAAATAGCGACCTCTTAGAGTTAAGCTACAGCGCCCCTGTTTGACAACTTTTTTTTCTCATCATACCAAAAAATAATAGGAAGGATAAGATAAGAAAGAAAATATTAAAATAATTTTTTAACCACTCTAATGTATATGCTCTAGTGCGTAGTACATAATACCATAATGCATATAATAATGTCTGTTCACCCTTGGCTTATAAAGATTTCCTGTTATATCTCTTGATAATAGCAAAATAGCATTTTTTTTAAGATCTAGGACACTTCTTAAATTATTGCGCAATTATACCGCCGATATCCAACAAACAAATTAGATGACTATAAAGAATAATAGAGAAATATGTAAATACCTATAACCAAGTTCTTTCTTACATTATTCTTATTTTTTTTAACTGCTCAGTTTTCGAAGAGAATACAGCGGAAATCATTTTCCTGAAATCTGTGGCGGGAAATAGTCTACGAACAGTCTTTTTACGAAGGTTACATTATCTTCAAAGGTATGGGAATGTATCATTAGATATTGCTTCAATAGTATAGCAAATGTGTGATTACCCGATATAAGCATTGACCTCTCAGGGAAATAACACACTTCTTACCAAAATTGGTAAAAGACTACCAAAACCACCTGAAAATCGTTTTAACGTCGAAAAACGTCGCATAGAATCCACACATTATACCACATGATGCAAGATGTCATATCTACATTCATCATCAGTCATTGCTACAGAATGCGACTATTAGTATTGTGGCATGACTGGCAGCGGCCCTGTGGCATGATATATGTTGCTCTTGTTTTAAACGGACCTTACGCACGCATTGATACATCAACAAATAAGGGAACAAAACAATGATTTATACTTTCTGTATTTGTGTAAGCTATATATAAATTTTTACAATATTGTTGGAAAATAAAATATTAAATAATTATTATAGTATTTACTAATATTTACACAAGTCCAGTGAACAACTTTACATTATATTGAATTATAAAATAATTTAATATACACAGAGGCATACCTCTCAACATTCATTCCTCTTAAACTTTTTACTTGATTCATTTATTACGTCATCAAGTTTGTTAGCCCTTCTCGATTTCAGAAATGAATTACTATTACTGTCACTTTCATTCACACTTTGTCGAACACAGTTCAAATTTGCCACATTCTGATTATGTACACCATATTTTTTATCACCCATAGTTTTATTATTTTTATTAACTAATAAAGTATGTTGAATGTCTTTAACAAACTCACTAGTGTGCAATTTTATAGGAATTAAAATTTGATTTTCACTGTCACCCTTTTTGATAAATTCTTGTTTAATTTGAACCATAGATCTATTTTCAGTATCACTGGAGAGTCTTATAGTTTTCCGCACATGTATAGTAGTGTCAGACTGATCGCTGAAATTTCTTTTCACTAATAATTCAGAGGCAGGAATTTGTTTCACAAATGTTAGTGTAGGTACATCACAATCCTTTCCTTCTAATTTATGTGTTTTGCTGGAACTCGAATTTCCCTTATCGCCTTCTGATCCATCATCCTGCTGATCTTCTGGTTCTATTAATTTACCTGTAATATAATAAAGAATTACATACATGCAACTACCTCTTAAGGCGACTAGACCTAATAGGTATTTAGGTAAGAGGTATCATAGATCATAATATATACAGTTTGTATCATGCAAATAACGACGTCGCTTAGCCAAAGGCAGTAACAACAAATGCTATCATAAACTCAACTATGACGCGATCGAAGCCGCGGGCAAAAGTGCTAGTCTATTATATATTAAAATATATATGGACTCGTAACATCATATGGCTAATTGTTATTAGCCATTATTATTATACCATTTAAACTTAATTTGATACAGGAAAGCTATTAAAGGTCATTTATACTATCATGATTTTTTTATCCTATGAAAAATGAAAGGAATAATAATTTACGGGCGATCGGAGGTCGGGAAGTGGGAGTGAGTTTTTAAGAGTTGAAAACGATTTGTCTGGAATTCAGGCAAAACAACTCCTATGGAAAAAAGTTAAATGGCAAAGTTGTAGGTAATAAAAAGATCTACAACTTTTGTATTTGCACTTTTTTCACATAACCTCAAAATTTATGTGAAAAACTCAAATAACCAAATTTTTGGTTTTTTATTTTTTACAAAACTTCTTTTTCACGAAATTTGGTGTAAAGTTATCTTATTATGTCCCCAAACACACTATAATTTTTTTGATTTAAAAATTTATTTTTTTTACCTTAGTTTGACTTAATATCAAAAAAGCACCCTTATTATCAATCGAAAATTCTCGCGTCATAATATTAATTTTTTTGAAAAGTCGATGGGCTTTGTCTTCGTTGAAATCTTTACTTTTTGATGGTATAAAAAATACATTACTATGGTAAATTTTCTCAGAAAATGCAAAGAAGAAATATCGTCCATAGGGAACGATAGTTCTTCAAATAAATAGCTCGTGTTTGAAAGTTTAAGTTTTTTCATAATAGAGGCGGCACGTCAAAAGGAGTTGCAATTTTTTTGTTTATTATTTATTGTGGGATGGATTTTAGCAAATTGACTAATTTTTAACAATAGGGCAAACCTGCCCACCACCTCGCTGTAGTGTCATCACGATGTTTTCACAGAACCATCAGAATTAGAAGCAGTTGTTACACTCAACCGTGATATTGTTATGATGGTCATAATTTGCTATACTTTGTATTTTTTTTTAATACTAGCTTGGCAAAATGACAGACTATTCCACATCTGCACGGTACGGCAAAGGTAAGGAGTTAGTGAACTTCTTTGTTCATGACATGATGGTTACTACCGCGCAACTGTGGCTGCGCAGACAAGACTGCGTCGTTCTGTAGTGAAAGGTAGATGATGGGATAAGGTCAACAATTCTTAAAAACATTGTATTATTCGGAGTATTTGTCACATTTATTTAGTTTTGCATCAAAGAAGTAAAGCAGTGAATTGCAGTTTCCTTATCAAACTTGTATAATAACTGAATAAGGTAATTTTCGCTTACCGTTTAATGTTGGGAATGTGATATCAGGCAGAGTTAAATGAGAATCCGGGTTATATTTGTGCATAAGTACTTTAAGTAAATTAGAAATATCTTCGCGTTTTTTAGTCACTATTATTTCATCAAACCAATTTGATAATTGTTTTATAGGCAGGTTATAGTCTCTGATGGGTTCCTGAAAAATAAATATATTTAGCCATTTTCTTTCTTTCTTAATAATTGGATTTCACTGGATTGTGACATAAACCACATTTACAAATCTTACCTTAAAGAAATGTTCTACATATTGTAACAAATACAAGCCACAATCTGTGAAATTGTTTTGTTGTGGAATTTTAGGGCAACTACCTTTGATATTATCTTTATTGAAAACTTTATTTTGAGATACCTGCAAAAATAATATTATCATTTATACATTTCATTTACTGAAATCAAAATAAGCCATTTTGAGTGTTAGAAGTATGTTTTTTTTTTATTGTTAAAGGTTTTGGCGTAGTGGCCACAATCTCACCTTATGTTAAGTGACATGTGGCCCAAAATGATAACACGCTCAACCTATTGAAAGACAGGCTCTCAAGTACAGCTGCCGGAACACACCTATTGGTGCTTGGCGACAGATTTTTAACTTGAGAATGGTAGCTAGCCAGGTGGACATTAAAAATGCCCTACCACCATGCTATGGTTTCCGCACATTGTTTTCCTTCACTGAAAGCTCAGACTCATTGAAGGGATTCGAACTCACGCTACCACTGAACCATCATTGACTATTTACGAATAAACTTGTTAAGTTATTCAGAAGAGAGGATGTGTGTAAAGACATGTTTATTATTTGTAATGACTAATGATACATTTATGCTTCGTTCCTGCTCTTATAATTAACTATAACTAAAAAAATTGATCAGTGACATGACACATGACTCATAATTACATTTTGTATCCAGAGCACAAATTATAATGACAAATATTTTTTTTACGGAGTAGTCTTACGCAGTTGTTTTAACATACAGACATAGTAACCAAGACTAATTTACATTTTCAAAATTAATTTCATAGAAAAGTTTAAATGAATTTTAATATCGGAATAAATATTTCGGATTTCAAATATTTGGTAGGTACTTAATTAATTTGTATTCGCAATTTTGTACAAGTTAATGAGAACAAAGAATTTAAATGAAAAGATTAAGTTTTGTTTAAGCGAAGGAATCTGGTAATATAGTTAAATTACTTACTTTGGCTTGATATTCACACGTAAGGTAGTCACGTAACGTAGCTACTACACGTGATCTTGAAGCTCCCGCCAAAGAATCAAATATTAAAATGCAGGGCCTGAAGAAATATTTTAAGATTAAAAATGGTTTTAATCAACTCTTTTTTCTTTAAGAATACACAACTTACTGTTTAATAGGTTCATTTTTTCTGTTAGTCAGTGGCTCAACTTTTTCAATTGTATTTTTATCATTTTCTTCTTCATCAGAATCACATTGCATGTCTAAGTCACTTTCCTGTAAATAAATTTACAGACACTCATTTACAAAGAACTTCACAATAATTAAGTATAGTTATGATTTTGGGTAGAATTAGTTATATAGTAAACATATTTTTGGGCACAAACCAACACTGTTTGCTTCTCCACCAATGGAGTAACAGAGATATTGTCGGTACTGTCCCTGATAGTAAGAAAAGTACAATCCAAATACAACGGTGAACACCGAGATATCGAAATCCATCGGCGGTCACCGCTGTGATGCCGGCCTGCATAAAATATCTCTTCACGTTACGCTTGAAGGATCCGATGTTTTAAGGAGGGAACATACTGGCCGGGAGATGGTTTCACAGTTTCATAAATACACATATATTATTCCTTTAGCCACTACTTACCTTGTCCACCAGGTTAACCACTTTTTGACAGTTTTTCAAACAAAACAGCACTGTATTTAACCCAAGTGATAGATGTAACTCAAACTCCGCGCCAAAATGAAAACAATTGTGTCAATCTAACAAAAAATTTAATTTGGAACCATAAACAAATCATCCATTCCCGATACTTTTTTGACTGAATGTAAAATTATTTCAGCGAATACATTTGATCCCATCACTAGGTACGATGGAATGTAACTAAATTTAATACGCTTAACAATTATCTTTTTTTTGTAAAACCTGTTGTTACATTTACGGTATTATAATGTCTGTAAAAAATCATAATTAAGATAATATAATAACTTAAGGCAGTTAATATATTAATTTCTTTACTCATTTTAAAATTGATCTTTTACTTAATCTGGAACAGTTACGTTCTAAGGCAGCTGTCAAAAAGTGGTTAACCAGGTGGACAAGGTATAGTTATTAAATTAATACTTATAAATTCAATTGCAAGCTGATGCTAATTGTTGTTATCCCTCCATAACTCAATTTATAAATACTCTGTTACATTAAAATTAAGTTAATATTAAAATACTATCTACCCTCTTATAACAGAAATCTAATACACGTTAAATTTGAGTACTGCTGTATATCTAATGAACCAATTGATATTAGCAGTTTGTAAGTATGATAAATACAAGACTATATAAATTTACGCAGCTAACACGTTATAGACACAGTCCTAATCTATATCTATACATGTTATAAAAGTCAACATCTCTCTGTACATTTATGATCTTTTCATGCAAAAACCACTAATCCGATTTACATGGTTTTCCTTTTAATTCATGGATATGTTATCTGGCCAGGTTATAGGATATATTTTGTTAGATAAAGTAACACACAGCAGGGACAATGGTAAACCAATTCGGAAAGAAAGACAATTTGGGGAGATTAAATGGCTTACGCTGAGTAAATCAATAGAGATATATCAAACTAATGTACTACATAATTGTAGCTTAAAAAGACCTACAAAAAATCAAGGATAGCATGTCTATCTTCTAAGGATCACCCACAATAAACATTTTTAAGGCAGCACAATTAGTGCGTGCGCTCGACCGACAGGGTTCTGTAGTCCACGAGAGCGGAGCTGCGGGTACTGCTGTACCTATAAGCGTAATTCACTACTGTGGTAAATAGTGAAAATTAAAACATTCTTTATTTATAATGTGTATATATTAGTTACACGGCAAGATATTTACATAAATTTAGTTTATTTTCTAAATGCTATATACATGTACGAGGTTGTTGCTTACTGGCCTAGCCACAGAGAGTAAAACCTTCACATATATGAATGTTTGACTGTGTTTACCATGGCATAAAATAAATATATTTAAATACAAACTGACCCGTGCGACTATTTTGCACATTATAGAAGGCAGACAATTTAACAGCTGTCATGTTCATAGTAGATATTTAATAGATGGCGAGTCCTGCATGTTATTGAATATATTTTCACTAGGAATGCCGTCAACAGAATCATGTAATGAAAAGGTTTATAAATATTTTTTCAATGAAAACTTTAGTTTTCAAACTATCTTTCATTTTTTGACAATACTAGGGAACATATGTAATGGGATCATCTTTGAATCAATAATTTCGATGATAAATTAAAGGAGATAAGGCGTTGCCACAAAAAAACACCTTTGAAAAATAAAAGATATAAATACATTTAAAAACATACCTCAGCTTCTGCTTCGTCTCGCTCACTTAAATTATCAGAATCACAATTTAAAGTGAGTTGTTCTTGTTTTGTCAGTGGAGTTATTGTTGTATTTCCTATTTGCATAGACGATCTTCGTTCTAAAAAAAATTTACCAATTATAAAAAATATTAAAAAAACATACGAAAATGTGCCAATGTACTGTGATTGTAAAACAATTCATTTAATTTAGGCTACAAGAAGGCACTTATGAACGTCAAACACTACTACAGGTTCGGAAAACAACCCAGTCATCAAGATGAACAGGAAAGAAACTAGATCGTGTTTTTTTTTAACATGTTTTCCAACTGCATTCAAAACATTTACAGTTAATAATCATATTAATAATTTGATATTATATAATTTAAGCAAAGAATACCTCTTTTCTTTATTTCCTGCGGTGTCACAGAGCGATCATCTATCATACTTCTACACCCATCTAAACTGGGGTAACAAATGATAGCCACAAACCAATGGCAATTTTCATTAATAGGAACAACAATGAAGTCTTTTTCAAAAATATTTACATTTTTCGTCCATGTCTTTACTCTAGCGTGTCTTTTTTGTGCAGGTGTTAAACTGTTATCCCATTCATGTGGGTTTGAATTTTTATTCACTTTACTAGGCTTTGTGGTAAGTCTTTTATAAAAGAATGTGCTAAAAATATGTGTCCTTTCTCTCTGACTATGTGTTAAAATATCATGAACTAAATACTTCAAGTAAAAATCTATAATAACATCGTTTAAAAACTGATCTTGAGCTAGGCACATGTAATCTTCTGTATTAATAGGTATGCCACCTTTACCAGGTGGATAAATTAAAATTTGTCTAATGTCAACTGGACTGGAACTGAAAAGAAATTAATTTAAATCAATAATCAGTTGATCCGATTGGAAATCTTACATTACATTACATTTACTAACTTTTTGACCCCAGAAATTAATGAAGCAGTTAAAGACCTGGTAGCCATTTTTGTAATGTTATTGCTTTCTTTTGGGCATGTTCGTACTAAAATATCATTTGCTTCCCGTGAATTTAATTCATCCATTGATTTGCCAAATAATATTTTTAATGCAGCTTTTGCTTCTTCAGAAATGTATTCAGGTAATAGTGTAATTCTTTTGTAAGGATCTACTTTTGACATTGGATTATAATAAGGACCTGAAAATTGACAATATAATCAGTTACTACTAAATAAAAAAAACGTTTAATTCATTATAACTTTTGGAGATATCAACCTGCTTCTTCAACCATATCAAGTGATTTCCGTACATAAGCTCCACATTTATTCATTAAGTATATAAAAATGACAGGTAATCCTTTACCAAAATGTACTAATACTTTTACCACCTCCTTCAGCTGTATTTGAAGTGCCACCTCTTTTGATTCATTTATAAGAGATGGCGCAACAATTTTAATTCCTTTTGATGATATGTATACCTAAAAATTACACAATATAACATTTAAAACTCAGTGAATTAGTTGAGTAAAAAGTAATACAAGCAATAAATATTAGTAGCTTATCATGATAAATTATAGTAAATAAGTAGAACATGCACATTAAAATTTGGATTATACATTTGTCTTTGGGATTATATGTATATATTGTATTTAAGATTATACTTAAACACTACTGTGGGATATTATGTTCCTAGAATATAATATATCAAAACTTGTTGATATATATATTGTTGATATATATAGGCAGGGTCATTTAAAAATTGTATGTACTGAATCAGTAGTCTATGTCTTCGCTTAAATAGAAAAAAGACTAACTCGTTTTTTTTTTTTACATGTAATTAACAATAATATCTGCATACTTTTACAAGAAAAATTGACCATTTTGTAGCTTATACATATTAGTTATAGTAACTATCAAGATTCTATAGAAAACCTATGGAGTAATTTCTACTAATTTTATATAAAAAAAATTTATTCTGATTTTTAAATGGTGTTACTTTTCTGTTTAATATATGACATATGACTATCATAGGCTTGTACAAGACTCATTCCAGTCTCAAGGCTCATTCAATTTGTATAAAAATAATTATTGCGGATTTAATATTCTGTTCACATACCTTCTCTTTTGGTGTGTATCTGTATGAACCAATTCTAATTGTTCGACAACTGAGTGACGAAACAACAGCTTGCTTCTCTTCTCTGCTCCCATCTATAAATAAAAAATTCTATTAGAATAATTGATCATCTTAGCCGAAAGACGTCAACTGCTGAACACTGGTCTCCTTCAATGACCGCCCAGAATGATCCTGTGCAGCTTACATCTAGCCGGTTTCCACAACCTGCACCAGGTTATCGTTCACCTTTTTGCAAGTCTGCTCAAGCTGCGTCTTCGAGTACACGGCCAACACCCGAGAACTCTTCAGCCCCATTAAAACAATTATATTGTTGTATTATTTAAAAATAAAATGGTATATAAGGTCTGTGCTTATTTTTACCAGAAAATGGATAAATATTACATATGTCTTGAATAAGGATGTAATATGGTATAGAACACATAATGGCATTCATATTTAAATTGTATAATATATACTCTTTAGTGCAAAACAAAAGCAGATTTTAAAGCAGGTTGAAATTTGTTGACAAGCAAATATAGAAGTATTCCTCCAGATGCATTTTAAAGCGAGGCCATCATCTAGGCTTAGCATGTTAACATCTTGGCCAAATTGTTATTTTAATCCGTTCGGGATCGCATTTTGTGTATATGCTGAACTTGGAGGCAAAATTAATTTTTTATTGCATCATCATCCCGGGCAGTTTAAATTAAGGTGAAGTTGTGGTGAAATGCTAAATCTATAAAGAATAAAAGGAAAAAGTAGCAATAACAACAAGATTAATCTGTTTCATTTTTTCTCTTGGTTATATAGGGTTTTTTCATACGAACCAGACATATTTAACAAAATAAAAACATATTGATTGTTTCCAAGTATTATGTTTTTTTGAAAGCTTACATACTCTTTGGCATTATTAAAGGAATATTAATTACATCATTCAAATGACCACCTCAGCTTTGTATGATAGAGGTTTTGTATACATTACAAAAAGAAAATTAGTATCTTTACAACTTTCAAGTTACTGATAAAATTAAAATAATTATGCCAATATAATATAGCAATCAGAGGACTAGTGCTTTATGCAGCAAAAGAAAACCAAATAGACTAAGTATAAAAAAGAATATGTGTCAACCCCTGTGTGTAATATCATATCTAAACGGATGCTCCACTGTTATTACCTTGAGCTACTACCACTTCATTTCCCAGAAATATACTAAAATGGATTATGAGTAAGATACTTAACATTTATGTGGTGTTATTACTATTTTGTAAACATCTTGTTATATGTTTTCTTTTTTAGTGTTAATTTTTAGAAACTTTATGCAATTCACATATGTCAGCACCATTATCTTTTCTTCTAACTTGAGATTTGGTATCAAGACCTAACAAGCATGGTTTATATTTTCATTTAAGTAACTTATTTATTTTTGGCGAATAAAGGTACATGATATCTTACTGGGGTAGTGATTAATCCATCATAAGATATTTTGAGACAAAACGATTTTTTGTTTTTGAGTACTTTCATGATTAAAAGGTAAACATAACAAATGGTTCTTTCTGAGTTTACAAATAAATAAAGTTTACTAATCTAATACTATTCAGTAATTCTTGTATGTATATGATCTAATATAATATTATGTGATTGGTTTCTCGGAAACGGCTCTTTAGATATTTTTTATCCTGCATGCAACTTAGCGATGTATTGTTATTTTGATACTATCCACTTTAATAGAACAATAAGACAACTAAAAAAAAAAACGTTTATTATAGTTCAATTTAAAGGACTTTTTCGAAATCTTGATTATGGTCCTTGTAAAACACCTAAAAAAACAGCATCATTAGTTAAAAACCGACAAAACTTGGACTTGAAAACGTATTCGGATATTTATTGACTAATTCTCTCAGACGTCAGGCCTTAACAACGCATGAAGAACCAAATAATAACAGTTATACGGTACGTAATAATACGCAAGATTAATTTGAAAAGCATCCAGCGAGGGACGCAATTGATTCAGTTGAAATGAGCATTGACAGTTAATACTAAAATTGTGATCGTAGCATTTCATTGTGTAGTCATAAATACCTTGTTCGTTAGTTAAAGACATATTCCTGTGTTGTAATTTCAATAATCCTTTCAATCGATACACAAACACTATTTTGAAAGCACATTTCAAGCCCAACACCGCAGTGAACTACTTTTTTTTAATAATGTGGCCAGACCTAAATTTTGAAATACACAGTTCTACTAATCAGAATTTTGCAAGGCAAAATCTACTAAATGAAATATTGCATGACAAATGTTTATTTTAGAGATGTAACAAACTTACAAGTTGGTTTTAAGATTATTAAGAAATGAATATAAAAGATAATACAATTATGCTTTTAATCAAATGAAGATTGTGTTAGCCGTATACATGTATTAACATTGATATCGCAATCCGGATAATTTGACATACACGGCTTTCGTACTCGTACTATCCGACACCAAATATTTTTATTGCAAATAAAACATTTATTAATAAATTAAACATATAAAGCGTGCAATTAATTCGGTTTATGTTTTTAATTCTATTTTGGTATGTATGTAGTAGTAGTATGTAGTGTAAAAAAAATGTAAATATTCTCAAAAACCACTGTATGGAGGAAGTTATTTAGGATTTACAACGTTAATCAGTTTTTTTTATAAACATAATTTTGAGTCGAAAAGCATGTTTTTAGGTTATGTCGGAATTTGCACGACGTAAAAATGTAGGTACATTATTATACGTCATGCTACCTTTCTTGTGATGAACATAGTATAATTTGACAGATTTGGTATAGCATAGATCGACAATAGGTTGAATAATACGAAACCAAAAACGCAATACACTAGTCCGCGTATTATTTTATTGATGCTGTTTTTAATTTCCGATTTTACATAAATAAGCAGAATTTGGTTTGATAACGTTTTACGTAGGCCGATAACACATACAAAATGGTCGCGTATCTCTATCTCCATCTAAGACAAGCGTATACTAAGGTCTTTCTCTTTTGCGTTGCTGAACTATATACATATATTAAATCTATGGTATAATTTGAAATAGTCTATAGTGGGAAAAGGAATTCGAGATTAAAATGTAAATAAACGTGTCGCAAATTCAAATAATAGCCTCTTTGTATTGTTTGTCGAAAACTATTAACATTATACGCATAATTTAAGCACGTAAAACAAAATATTACTGTGTGAAATATAATTGTGTAATTTTTTTTGTTATACTTGTAATAAGGCAGAATCCTAAACATTCAAGCTATTCTTAATAAGAGCATGAATAAAATACATTTTTCTCTCACAAAAAAAAAAAAATTAATTTAGGGCAGATTTTTCAATCAACGGATTCAAATTAGTAACATTAAATAAAAATCTTTTAAGAGAATCAATTTAAAAAATACGTAAATTCGATTCAAAATCGTATCCGTAGACAGAGAAGGAAATAGACCAACAGTGTAACCGAGTAACACTCGCGAGTGTGACATATCGATATTTTAGGTTAGTCTTACAATTTAATTCAGTGTTATTAGATGTTGTAATGTGTCTCAACCACAAATATTTTGAGTTATAGCGTTTTTAGTACCAAATAGCGGCTACAGTGATCGAGATTAAATCATAAGCCGTTTATCTTTTGATCTTTATATTTTATGTACTTTGCTTTTTCAGTTCGTAATAAGAGTCAGTAATATCCCTTTCTCATTTAGTTATTCCTTTACGCGCGTATCACTGGTTGCCATTTTTACCAAATAAATGTACATGGTTTAATAATTAAGAATTGGAATTAAGGAAATTGGAAAATGTTGACAATCCTGAAACATTAGGCTGATTATGAAAATGTTGACTAGTCCTGAAACGCCACCGTGACAGTGATATTTCTTTGTTTAGAGTTTTAAGAATCTTGAATTTAGGAGTTTTTGGCGGGATCTTGAGCTTCCATGTTGTGATTTTTATTTTTAATCCATTAACTTAGGTTCTTTGACCCTATTATGTAATATTGGTGGCATTTTGCGTGATATAGTTTGGTTATTGTCTGTTCGTGAAGTGGATTATAAATATTAACTGGAAACATGCATTTTGTCGGATTTGACAATTAAAAAAAAATTTCCTAAAAATCGAACTACAAAGCGGTATGCCAGATCGCCCGATCAGTCTCCTAAACACTCTAGGGAAACTCTATGAGCGGATCCTTCTGAACCGTCTCAAGGTCGTTATAGACGACAAGAATTTATACCCGCCCGAACAATTCGGTTTTCGCGCCCGTCACTCGTGTACACATCAAGTGCACCGCCTCACGGAGCACATCACGAGTAACTTCGCTAAGAGCAATATCGCTCCCGCCCGCACGCTTGCGGTCTTTTTCGACGTAGCCAAGGCCTTCGATAAGGTCTGGCACGCCGGACTGGTCCACAAGCTTCACCATTTAGAAGTCCCGGATAGGCTAGTACATCTAGTCCGCGATTACCTAAGCGACCGCACCTTCCACTACCGAGTGGAAGGAGTACTCTCCACCGCACGTCCCATTCGTTCAGGCGTCCCGCAAGGCTCCATTCTGGCACCTTGCCTATTCAATTTGTACGTCAGCGACCTCCCGAAACCCCCCGAGGTCGAGGTAGGGCTCTACGCTGACGACACAGTCATATACGCGTCAAATAGGAACAGATCTTTTCTCGCTCACAAAATACAACGCGCCGTAACCACTCTCGGAGAGTGGTTTCGAACGTGGCGTATAGCTATTAATCCGGTTAAGAGCGCCGCGATTATGTTCGAACCGACTACATGCAGATTACCACGCACGGTAGGACCTCTAACATTATTCGGTAAAAATATCCCTTGGGCCACCAAGACAAAATATCTGGGTGTCATCCTTGACTCGAAGCTTAACTTCAACCCACACGTCACTAGAGTCCGGAATAGGGCCATTTGGGTCCTTTCCCGTTTACGACCCTTGCTCAGTTCGGTAAGCAAAATGTCCATAAGACATAAGCTTACACTGTACAAGATGTGCGTTCGTCCGATCTTGATATATAGTTGCGCCGCGTTCGCACATATGTCGAAACACAACTTTGCCCGCTTGCAAAGAGTGCAAAATCGATTCCTCCGTCGCCTGCTTGACCCTCCAGCCTTCGTTAGGAACATGGACCTACACAGGGACATGAGGCTTCCCTCGTTAGAAGCCTATGTGAAGTATCTCGCTAGGAGATACTTCGATAGCGCTTCGAACCATCCAAACCCGCTTGTAAAGTCCTTTGTGAACTACACGCCTAACCACGCGATACCCGTTGTCCAACGTTACAAACGCCGTCCGCGAAATCTCTTTGTCGATCCCGACGACGACATAGAGAAAGCAAACAAATTCTACGCGTCCGCTCCCGCAACATATGCGTGCTCGCGCCCACGCCCGCGAAACCACCGTTCCCTCCGAAGGGGACGAACGGTTAACTTCGCGCCCGCACACCCGCCACGACCACCCTCCTCTGCGGCAACTCAAGCCTAGGTCCGATCCATCGGCATGGAGCCCTTGAGCCAAGCAGCCGCTCGCGCGATACAAGTGACTGTACAATCACTAGCTTTCACAGCCATACATGACACTGCATTATACACACATGCACAACACACATAGGTACATAGGTTCTGTAAGGGACCTTTTTTTTTCTTTTTTTGAGGCTAGTTAGTCTAGATCAAAAATTTCAGACCACTAAATACACATACACATGTTCCTTCCCTCCTCCCAGGGGGCAGAAACATGTATATCTGTATAGTTAGTTTAGATCGAATTACGGATAGGGAATTAGTCAGATCGCGACTTAATTGCATACGCGCAACAGTCCGAGCCGAGGTCCGGCCACTTTGGCACCCTCGGATGTTGTTGCTTAGCTTTCGTGGCTGAGTGCCCTAAGCGCTCGCCCCCAAGCCCGGTAAAGCTGTAAAAGCCGTAAAGGCTTCAGGGCCCCTCAGGCTAACAGTGTAGTCAGTTCGAAAAAAAAAAAAAAAAAAAAAAAAAAAAAAAAAAAAAAAAAAAAAAAAAAAAAAAAAAAAAAAAAAAACGGTATGCCAGTGTTGACTAATGTGACATTAATGAAATAAATTCGACGAATTTATCAAATGTACTAGGACTTTTTGTTAATAAATCTTGAACCAACACATTACGCAATGAACTTTCAGTTGCAAACCAACCTAACATCTAGTTTAATGCTCTAAATTGTATCCGTACTTATTTCACATGATCGACTCTGAAGTTTGACGTGAAGAGATAACATCGACTTATGTGTATCAATAAGTTAGATGTCAAAAAATACTACGATTTTTTATTTTGTTTTCCTTATTAGAACCGATTTTTAGCGGACGGTGGCATACAATCCTGCGGTCCGCGGATTCGGAGTGCACCCAAAACGAAGAGTAAATAATTTTAAAGAAAGTTGCATTAAAATTATTCAACAATGATATCGCTTCGCGCCTTTTACAACTCGCTCGAAACTTGGATGTGACTTGAAATGGAATATTACATTCCTGCGTTCAATATTGTCAGTAATCACTATGGACACTTTTGGTTCAATCACGAATGCGCTTACGCTGTCAATCACAAGCGCACCCAGCGTATCGCGCTTAGATCAAGGGTCGTGCAAGTAAACATCCCAACATCAGCTCCCTCAAAGCAACTGACGACAGTGCCACCAAGTACTGTAAGAGCGTTTCTTACATTATAACAGATGCCCAGAGAGTCGTCCGTTTTAGCCAGAAACTAGTGGAACATCCGACTAACAGTCGTAACTGTTCGGGTATTTGGTAAGCTTATTTTAATCATCTATCGTTGCCCTGCTGCGAGAAACTAACTTTAATGGTTAAATATCTTCGCGGTTAACACCGCGCTCGAAGATTGTAGCTCGCAACCGCCTATAATACAAAATGGCGTTGACACGATGTCCAATATACGTATTAGGCAAAGTGACTTGCGCAGAGAGCTATTTTCGCTCGATGCTTGGAATACCAGCGGTAACCCTTAGAAACTATGGAGCCTAGAAGTTCAGCACAGACACGACTATAACGCCTATGCTACGACTCTGGTGTTGTGCCTCAAATTTGGAGAGATGCCAATGTGTGAAATTTTTTTCTTAATCGCCGTAATCTCAGCCTTGTGCAAATTCATATAACAAATTATAAATACACACCTTATTCACTACACACAAGTTCACTAGTGAGTGTATTGTGTACTATATATCGAAGCAATGATGGCTCAGTGGTAGTGTGCTCGGACATCGCGTCGATTAACGTGAGTTCGAATCCCTGCAATGAGCCTGAGCTTTCGGTGAAGCAAAACATCGTGTGAAAACCATAGCATGGTGGTAGGGCTTTTTCTAATGCCCGCCTGGATGACTACCACCCACAAGTAGAAAATCTGTCGCCAAGTACCAATAGGTGTGTTCCGGCAGCTGCGCTTGAGAGCTAGTCCTCTCACAAGGCTAAGCGTGTTACCATTTCGTGCCACATCGTCACTTAACATCAGGTGAGATTGTGGCCAAACGCTAACCCTATAAAGAATATAACAAAAAACATACTTAATTTTCAGTTGAAATGCAACAATTTTAATAAATTCAACCTATCATAAGAACTTACCGTTTACATGGTCTAGGCCAATCGCACTATCTGATGTACCATTTTCAATTTCACTTAGTGATGGTTCCTTCATGTTAATTGTGGGTTCATGCTACAAACAAATTTATATTATAAATAGTATATTATATACCTTATTCATCGTAAGAATACTTGCATGACACATCCACAGAACGTAAATTGTTACGTCGTGAAAATTAGGACATAACCTAAAAGCAAGCATTACGACTATCAATTATCAGAAAAAAAAAATTGATACTGATAAATGTTCCAAAAACATTTTGCACGATAAAATCCTAAATAACTTCCTCTATACAATATATTTTGTGAATTTTCGATATTTTTTGTTACTACGTCCATCGTTTGTTTCTATATGACTTGAAACTACAGTAGACCAGATAATAATAATAGTAATAATAAAGTAGATAATAAAACCAAGAAATTGAAAAATAATCTTAATAATCGTACGAATCGAAAATTATTCAAATTGATCGATTGCCACTGTACATTTAATTTATTAGATTTTTGTTTAATTTCGAATAAACAAAAATATATTTCCTACATTTTTACTGCAGCAACAAGTAACGAAGTATATTGACCGGAAGAATTAATCTTGTTGTTTGTAGTCAGGCATTCAATAATTCAAGTGTACCAGATTGCGATCTCAATTATTTTTATAGTTTATTTTGTTCTTTAATTTTCACAGCTTACACATACCTGTACTGATTTAATACATAATCGTATTTTCGATTGTATTTAGTTCTAAAAAAGGATCGATAATCGTAAAATCAACTTAGAATCTAAATTATGCTACATCTCTAAAATAAACATTTGACAAGTATCATGCAAGTCTTCTTACGATGAATGAATAATAAATTAATTACACGTGAAATATGATCCATGTTTACTTTTGTGCGCAAATTACCTGATTACTCATCATTGAGCTGTTTGAATCTTCTTCGTCAGAGCTGAGAGTTAATATCACAGGTTCAGGATCTGGTTGTTTCCCTCTTGGTTTTCTTACTCTGGCTGGTTTTTTATCTTGTACTAGCTGCATATATTAAGAATAGAAATTCATAGATAAAAAATGAATCAATAGTGTTAAGGGCAGATGAGCTTAGGTCGCCTCACAGTAGAATTATATAAGGTTTTAATATTTACTTGTTGTGAAGCATAGTTGTAATCCCTAAGAGTTTTGGGTGAATGCACCTATACCTTTTATTTTCATGCCTTTTTATTATAACTTATATGCGACGCTTTACTGTACGTGGTTCGATATATCACAACCTTATAAGTATAGAAATGCTTACTACTATCGCTTATATGTTTATAGTTCATATCTATCTGATTTAATGCTAGAATAGTGAACCTATATTTCGGTTTATGGTTGAATTTCTATGTTAGTATGCGATTTATATGTCTTTACGTATTATATATAAGGTAATTTACTGATTATAGGGATGGGGATGAGATGGTATTATGTACAAGCGTAAGTATTCCATATACAATTGTTAGGAGGTACAATAAAGAGTTTTTATGTGTAATGTTTTATTTTATGGTAAATACTTCATAATATATTTTCTATATTATGGTTTTTGTGTACAATTTGTCAGATACGATATCTACGGGTTATGAAACTGTACTGAGGTAATGTGTAGCATTTTTAAATATTATTATGTAACCTGATACTGATACGATAGGCAAACTGTATGTATTTTTAATGGCTGACCATGTAATAGTTCTAAGTAACCGGATGGTATGAATATGGTGCCAAATTGTATGGACACACGGCTCAAAATTAACAGTTCAGTATCGGAATACAGTTCCACTGTATTGTAACGACTTGGCTTGTTAATTGAATATACAGTCCATATTGAAGAAGTTTTGAATGTGGTATTATTTTTCTCCACAAATAGGTTACATTAGACGAATTTTGTGTAAAAAAAACCTTAAGTAGTATGTGTATTGTGCATAATGCAGACTATGACGTTTTTCCACTAGAACTTACAATCACTACATTACTTCGAATATCGAAATAAATTTTCGATATGTGTATTAGGCCCATTAGACAGAAATAAAAAAGTGTTTGCAGCCATTAAATTATTAGTACTACATGTAATTACAGAAAATATATATCGATTCAACTTAATTTTTTTATCAATCTCAGATTTAATTATCTATATATAAATAAAAAATATAATAATAATATGCTGTTCGTTGGCAGTAAGCGCATCACTTAAGAATGGTTGGACCATTTGGCTAGTTTTTATTTTTAAATGTTCGTAATAGTCTACATAGAATTGTATTAAAAGAAAAATTGAAAAGTTCAAAGGGGAAAATGTTCAAATTCGGGAATAAGCGAAGATCCTTTTTTCTATCGGGTTTTTCGATGAATTCTTTTTTCTTTTTTGTTTGGAAAAAAATGAGGCAATAAATTGGGATAGGTGGCAGAACGTCTGCCGGACCAGCTAGTATTTAACTATTTAACTGATTCTGAACACTATTAGTTTTAGTGAGCAAGATTTTTTATACGAAAAGTGAATGGGAACATTTCTTGAATTGCCCGATTTTGTAATATGAATGTAAAGTCTAAAGTACTTCTGCTGCGGAATCTCATAATAAAATAAGCCAAAAGAGTAATCTAGTACAACAAATATCTGTAATTTGAAGAATCTCACTTACTATCATAGAATTAGTTAATTAATCGATTCTGAATATCATTAGTTTTAGTGGGCAAACTTTTTTATATAGAACAGTTCTCACTTAATAATGATAGTAAAAAAATTCAATCAAGAGGATCGATTGCCAAAGTACAGGTGATAATATATATTAACTACTAATAAAATTATAGTCAATTGTAACAACTATTTTCAAAATCTCAATAGAAAATACTACAAATATCACACACACATACACACATACGAAGCTACTGCTGCAATCAAGAATTAACATAAACAATTGTACGGAGAATGTTATACTTACAGCTTTATTGCAAGTCTTCGTTGTCGCCTTTAATAAATTTAATTTTATGCCTTCGCCACAAGCACTGGAAACAAGGAAACTATTTAATTGGTTTGTCGTGTAATTTAACAATTACCTAATGTACACATGATAACTTACGCTTGTTTTTCAAGTATCTGTTTCTCTGGTTCTTTTTTCTTTAGTTCCACTTTCTTACTTGCTATCGGTACACTTTTAGGTTCTTCCGTAAATACCCTTTTACACCTATAATAACATTATGTGAGTTACGTGCTATTGTTGTGAAATAATTTTTTATATAACTATTATTACATAGTATGCAAATATAGCTTACAGCATTGTTAAGTACCTACCACAGGTAGGTATGGTAAAACCGGTATCACTGAATGCTTTCATTCGAAAAATGTCAATGTAAAGCCATTATCAGAAATGATATCTGATACCTTGACCGATAGCGCTCCTCCTCCCAGTACACTTCTGTTTAGTAGAGTGGAGAGGGGATAGGGCCAGGGCCTATGGACGGCGTAGGAAGGAAACTTCCTTAAAAAATTACCGAGGAAGACAACCTTGTTACAAAATGATTGAAGATCGAGGAAGAAAACCCAGTAATGATGGAAGGAGGCGATGCTTTCATTTGGCTTTTTCCTTTGCCAGGCTGAATCAAGGGCAGACGGGGCAGACAACCCACAAATGCACATTTCAAGATTTTTGGCCATACATTATGTTTCCTAAAATTAATTAATTGGGGAGATAAGTAACCAGGTGAATAAATTACATACGTTATTTTTTGTTAAGGGAAAACTACGCGGATTTACCGACTTTGTAATATGAATGTTATATCTAAAACACTTCAGCTGATGATCCTCATAATAAAATACTATAACCTATAAGGACTAGCTATAAACCGAAAGAGTAAACTAGCACAAGGAATATCTGTTACTGCACTAGAACTTATAAAGCAATTTATATTATGAAGGCCAATTATAATTTGGAATCTAGTAACATTCCAGTTTATTTCTATATAACTGTGAACACATGAAGTGAAGCATGACACTAAGTGAAAGACTTTTATTGAAGTGAAACTTCTTATGCGACTTCCAAGCGTTGAACGTTAAATGTTAAACGTTTAACATTATAGGTCTCTCCTCTTTGTGTGAGCCAGAGCGAGTGAGCAAATACCTGTGTGTATGTATATTGCACACTGTTTAAATAAAATAGAAAATGGCTTTTAAAATGAAGTTTCACTTCTATCGTGTGTGAATCACACACACACCTTTTTTATTTTGAATAGGTCGTCTAGAAAGCGTTAACAAACCTTTCACATCTGCTGAAGTTATAACCCGTGTAGCCACATGATTTACAAACAGCCAACATGCCATCCACATGCCGAGGGGGCGGAGATCTTTGTCCAGGAGATTCAGGACTACTAGATGCTGAAAATAATAATATTGTAATAATTAGAATGTTAAAAGTTTTTTTTTTTGTTAATGCAACCTCAATTGCTATTTCATATCAAACTATGTAACTGGACAGCTGATATACAATAGTTACATGAAAATTCAGACACAGAACTAATAATTATGGTCAGCGCACAAGTCATATGTAGGGATCGAACCCACTTCGTTTTGGCTTAACAGTATGGCTTACAACAAAACAGTTTTCATCTTTGAAGGAACAGTAGTTTTAATAATTAATGCACATTTCCATAACGCATAATAGTTAACTGATCAAATTTTTAAATTAATATTTAATACAATAAATAAAATATTTTATGTTTTCACTGGCAGTGCGCCCAATGCCGTAATAGCCCAATTTTCGGCGATAAATAATAATTATAAGTAATGGAGAGAGAGTTTCGGAAGTCAGGACTATTTTATTGGATATTTCCTCCACATAAGGAATCTCCATTAAGGATCTTTGTTTAAAATTTCTTAGATATTAATAGTTTTTGAGCTATTAACGAAAAACTAAATGCTTTTTTTTTCATCTTATTTTGTTAATAACAATTGAAATTTTTTACGTGCTAATACGTCCTCGATATACATTATTCGAATCGAATGAGCTCTCGTTTAATACTTTTCTACGACATTTTATTGTGACGGTTATTTTCAATCCGCAGAAAGAAAAGCTATGTGATAATTCGAAGTAGTTGGCTGGTGATGTTACTATGTTATCATTTTGAATACAAATTCTAAAGGAAGTTAAACATACCATTATCAGGACACTGCACTTTTTCAGGTGTTGACATTTCACTGCTCTGAGATTGAGACATAACATTTGGTGAACTTCTATTGATTATATCTCCAACTAGCATCTGTAAATATATAAAATTATTACTATATTACTAATTATTCCTCCTTAGGGCCGATTTTTCAATTGTCAGATAACTTTATTCGAGGAATAATTTACGATAAATAAATAAAAACAGTGCAAGTTTTATTTTTAACCTTTGAAACTTAAACTCACCGGATGGTTCTCTAACATTTCTTCTATTCTGGTTGTTGAACCAACTGATACAAAATAGTCGATTTCACTGCTTGTATTCTGCATACACTGAATGTGAGTGTCTTCTGAAAAGGGAACATTAACCTGCGACAAGAATAAGTCATCAATAAATTTCAATATGTAGGTAAAGGATTCAACGATATCAAAACCATTTATTGAAGTGAAACTTCTTATGCGACTTCCAACACGTTAAACGTTTATCGGTCTCTCCTCTTTGTGTGAGCCAGAGCGAGACAGCAATATATTATCGGTCTCTCGTCTTTGTGTGAGCCAGAGCGAGAGAGCAAATGTCGGTGTGTATGTATATTGCACAATGTTTAAATAAAATATCTTTTAAAATGAAGTCTCACTTCTATCGTGTGTGAATTTTTCAAACACACCCTTTTTTCATAAATAAAGTTGCAGGAAAAGCTAACCATAAATAAATTACAGACAATTATATAACACGAGGTTTAAAACATCTTACTTGTTCTAATACTTCTTGAAGAGTACAGCTTTCTTTAGGTAATGTGAATGTGATAAGTCTTTGTTCTCCGTTTTGTAAGAATATTAACATTTTCGCAGACTGTGGTTCTGAAGTCTGCTCTGAAGGCCCACTTGGTGTTTCACTATTTTCTAAAAAAAAGTTTACCACATTTCATTCCAGAATTATTAACTATAATTTTAATGAGTTACCTAATATGAGTATATGACAGGTAATTTATATGGTAAAGAAACTAACCTAGTTGAGGTACTTGTTGTGTTTGCAGAGGCGGAACTCGTTGCACAGGTCTGGGTTGTTCTTTACTTCTTACTAATGTTTGACGCCCACTTTCCCTATAAGTGTTTTATTTTAATTAGATAATAAACATTAGCAAGTGTAAAGTCGATGACGTCACTATTTCAATGGATTCCTCCAAGATTTACTTATATGACTATACTATATAAATTAAATGAATGTGTTTATTATTAAAGCATACTTTATATTTACATTAATATAAATAATAAATTTCATTACGAAATGAACCGATTTGACTTTTATTTGGTTTTCTACAATCGCTAGACTAGAATCGTAATGCACATGGAGGAATTTAAAATATAAACTATTTGCTGAAATGAGTCATACTGCCAACCACCCAATACAGAATAAGTGATTTGCATGAACTATATTCCTTTATGGACTACGTCTTGTTGTTGATCTAATTTTGAGTATCTTCTAATAATAACTTTACACGGTGCCATCCTGCCATGAGGAAATCTCCCAAAATAACCCCATGCTATATTATTTAACAAATTTAAGACCTAACTTAAGTGTAACGTATTCTTAAAGTTATGCGAAAGCTTGCCTTCTCTTTTAACTATACTCTACCTTAGGCTAAGCAAAAGCTTCCCTGTTCTTTTAGATTTTAATACTACCAAAGTTTCGCCTTCTCTTTTTATATTTTCTTACTCTAACACGACGTACCCTACTATTTTAACCAAAAAAGCTTATCACAATATTTTAACAAATACAGACAATAACGTTGCAATTCCGGATTTGTTGCAACAACACATCAGAATTAAAAGTTTAATAAATATTAAAACTAAGCTTTCAAAAGTGCTGAGAAATTAATCAATGCGAAAACGACTCATGGGTAAGGCTATCATTTCGCTACTTGCTATATAAAGGTGAGGAAGAACTTTTTCTATGACAGTAATATAAGCTAATTTTAAAATGTATCAAATATCCACGGCGAAATAATTATGCTCCAGCAAATTCAATATATTTCACAGTACTTACAACAAAGTTCTACTTGTTTTCATTGTGACTCGGCTAAGGTTTACATATAATTTATTATTTATATATACAACTTATTTGCGTTAATAGTATAAAAAGTAACGTTAATGTATGCTATTTGAATTTAGATTATTATTCCAAGCTATTGTCACTAAAAAACAAAATTTAATTACATATCAATAATTTTATATTTGAAATTTGGGACGCCCAGCTTAGTTGGAACGAATGCAAAAATAAACTGTAAGTTTTAAGTTCAAATTTGTGAAAAATTTACTTCAACATTAAAATAAACAAGAAAGGAGAATTTCATATTTTGAAATACATCATGAAAATGCAACATAAAGAAAAGAAATTAATTTTGTATACGAAATTAGGCATTATAAGTGGTTACCATTTAATGGTTTTGATATGAAAATATTAATTAATAAATTAAGAATGTGAAGAAGGATAAAAAGACTTCTTTTTACTGAAATTACTGGCGCTTTTCCCGCGGCTTCACTCGCGTCATAATTGCGCTAAGCCTCATCTTTTTAACTTTCTAACTGGATTGCTAATTACCAATTTTCATAGATCTATCTTCAAAAATGACGGATTTTCATACAAACTTTCATCCCCTTGTCGCCACTTTAGGGGTTGAATTTCTAAAAATCCTTCCTTAGTGCTCAACTACAGTGTAAACGGTACTCGCAATTTTCACGGCCCTAACCTCATTAGTTTGAACTGTGCGTTGATCGATCAGTCAGCCAGTCAGTTTCTTAATTTATATATATATAGATAATTATACGGTAATTATAACAAAAAAAAAAATTTAACATTTTTATCTGTCTGTTTGATCCGGCTAATCTCCGTACAGTCGGACCAAGTTTGACGAGACTTTCACAGGAAGATAACTGATGTTATAAGGAGTAACTTAGGCTACTTATATTTTAGAAAAAGAATTAGGGTTACGCGCAAATAAATAAAATAATAAGCATTTAATAAGCAAGTCCACGCGAGCAAAGCCGCGGGCACAGCTAATATATATTAAAATCAAGTGAACAATATGCATCAGTATAAATCAGCAAACTGCATATGGATAGAAATACAATGTAAATTGAATTTCATGATTTACCAGAAACATTAATGTTTAAAATGTAATAAAAGATTCAAATAAATATAGTAAGCTGTTAATGTGGAAGATATAATCTTATTCTTAGAAACTTCAACAATTTTAATTCTATCATAGGTAATTGGAGAGAATATTTAATTATTTTTATTACGTGGTTTTTTCCCTTGTTCAATTTTATTGAATATAGCTTTCTATTGCTGAAGGCTTCCTAACAATTGTCTAATATGCACATTTGTTATTAAGCTCTCAACTCTAAGACTAATACTTGTATATGTAATTGTTTAATAATTAACACAGCTGCAGATCTCTCTGCCTATACTTTCTTCGTTATTCCGTAATTAATAAATAATATGATAAAGATGACTGTAACAGAATATACATTTATCAATAAAAAGCTTTGATAAAATTAATTCTAAATACCTTGATTGTTGTTGTTGCTGCTGCAGTGTCGATCTAGAAGGTTGATGCAAACGTTTGTACTCCGCCAAAGTAATTCTCTGGCCGTTACTCAGAGTTAATACTTGTCTTTCTTCATCCACGTTGTCTGGTTCCATTAGCAACTGTGCGATTGACTGTGGATGTTGTTGTATATGGGGTTGTTCAAACATTATTTGCTGTTGTTGAAAGTGTTGTTGAGTGAAGTTCAGTTGTTGAGGTATAGAACTGCCAGCGTGGTTCTGCCGCAACACAGGTGGTGGAGTGTGGAACTGTTGTGGTGGTTGAGTCGTTGCATTATCATTTACTGGATGCTTTTGGACAATAGCGGCCGTTATACTTTCTTCAAGATCATCCATTTCACTAGCGTTGTTCGGTTGCACAGCAACCTTTTTTACTTGCTGTTGATGTTGTTGAGGATGCGGGGAAGATCTTTGGGAAATGGTACTGAGCGTATTCTGTTGAGGTAGAGGTCCGTTGCTTTGATTTGTCTGTAAGACTAAGTGTTGAGGAATCTGGGACTGTATATTCTGTGTAACAATTGTACCTTGTGGTGTAATAATACGAGCGGCGGATTGTGAGTGAGATTGGTTTTGTGTATTTAGTATCTGCAAGAAAAGAAATATTACAATTAATAACCAGTTTTCTTACTATTAATGTCTCCGGCATAAAGAAAAAGAAGACTATTAACTACCAGTTTTGTTACTATTATTACCTCCGATATAAAAAAGTATACCATTAATTACCAATTTTGTTACTATTAATGCCCAAGGCATAAAGAAATTAAAAATGACAATTAATGACCCGTTTTGCCCTAGGCGTATAAACGCAAACCAGATGAGAGGCTGTCTCGGAGGAAAAACAATGAAAGCTTATTTTTCTTAACACTTCAAAATTTTAAAGATGTACTACAGGTTCCGAGGCAGGTTTAGAATTTTAAATTAAACATTTGTACAACTATGGGCAGGAGAAAATAAACGAGAGATTATATTTTGAAATGACTATAACTAAACCTGTTTACATATTTTCACCAAAAAATATAATATTGTAATTAAAATATTTAGAGTGTTGTTGATTTATTTATAAGTACACTAGCTGTGCCAGCGGCTCCGCTTCGTGGACTACAGAATGCCGATGTTAGAGCGCACACGTGAACTTTGCTGCCCAAAAATGCTTATTGTGGGTGATCCTTTGAAGATAGACATATGCTATCGCTGACTTTTTTGTAAGTATTTTTAAGATCTTTTAAGATATACAATTATGTAGAACACTATTTTGATATATTTCTTATGGTTTACTCAGCATTAGCCCAAAAAGCGTCTTTTTTGCGAATTGATTCATTATTATCGTCACTGCTTACTTAGTATATTACTTTATGTAACAAAGTATATCCTATAACCTGGCTAGATAACATATCTATGAGTTAAAGGAAAAACCATGTAAATCGGATAAGTGGTATTCGCGTGAAAAGAACATAAACGGACAGACCGACAGAGACACGTTGAGTTTTATAATATGTATATATGATCGGTTTGTATTGTTGTAAACTACGGGTTTAAGCTATATTTGTTTTATTGTTTACATTTCCCAATATTTCGTAATAGTTGATTTCGTTAAACATGTTCCTAAAGACAAAGTGTACGATATACTTTGTGTTGTACTGTGATATAGTTTGGTATAGTAATTATTAGCTACAATCGGGACACAAGCTAACAACAAAAAATAAATTAAAAACTGTTAATATACACACTTGATGTGAGGAGAGTTTTAGTTGATTCAGTTGCTGTTGATGAACTTGCTGACCCAATACGTGCTGCGCCAATTGATGCTGCTGGTGTTGCTGTTAATGTAAATATATATGGAGACAACAAACTTAAAACGAGACTATTTTAAACTTTTTTTTACTCATAATAAGAATTATAACTTAGTTTAATATGAGTAAAAATTGACAATTTATTCTTTCATGTATATAGTCTGTTCATTTAAGACATTATCAGAGACACATGCGGTCATGGCACTTATATTGATAATTCGGAAATTAATTTACAGTACTAACCACAATCTGTTACGATGTGATAATGAGGTCTAAGATAGTAAGATGCTAAACCTAAGCATAGAGGAAGACAGACTCTCAAGTGTAGCTGCCAGAACACCTATAAGTGCTTGAAGACAAATTTTCAAACTGGAGGTGGTTACTGGAAAGAGTTCTACCGACATGCTATAGTTTCGACACGATGTTTTCCTTCACTGGAAGCTAAGGCTCATCATAGGTCGAATAAAAAAAAATTATTTGTTTTCCTAAAATGTTTGTATTTGCGCATTTTTTCAGAAACTACATGACCGATATTTTGTCATTCTATTGTCTATATATCTTTTTCGTGATATACATATCGACGGCTCCCACGCATAAAGTCGAAACACATTTTTTGAGTAAATTGTATTTTTGTGTCATTAGAAGCATAATATACCGTATTAAACATTCCTGAACCCTAATTACTGAATTCCTGAATACTAATATCTTCTATAAATTATGAGTTTTTGAATTACACAAATGAACTATATCAGTAACGTTTACAAAAATAGCTCTCCTGAAAAATATCGTTTTTTGCCTTACGACCTTTTATGCGTGGTAGCCATCGATATGAATAGTTATGGGAAGGTATTACAGATACAGGTACAGATTTCTTTTTATAGTAATTGCATTTATTTTCAGTATCCAACAAGGACTGTTGTTTTTAATTTTTTTATATAGTATGAAAAAATAATTCACCTGCATTTGATGGTGTAGCGGTGTTCGTGGGCGCGGTGGTCGGTGTTGTGCGTGTGCAGCTTGCGGGTTGAGTAGACGCGGTGCAGGCGAGCGCACCGCCCCGCCCGCACTCCCAGCGCCCGCAGTACCCGCCGCCGCGGCTCCCGTCACCGCTGTACACGTACCGCGTACTTGTCCACCCGCGCTCGCTGGATTTGGCTGTAATTTTTTACCACCTTTTTATTAACTTGCTTTATGTATTTTTTCGATGTTTGTCTTTGCGGCGCAATTGATTTTGATCTCCCCATGAGCTATATTTTATTCATCATCCGAAGACTTGCATGACACATCCACAGAACGTAAATTGTTACGTCTTGCAAATTATGATATAACCTAAAAATATGAAATTTGATTATCAATTATCATTTCGAAAATAAAATCTTGATCAATGTTATAAAAACATTTTGCACTGTAAAATCCTAAATAAATTCCTTTGTACAAATATTTTTGTGAATTTTCTTTTTTTTTTACTACGAGCATCGTTAATTTCTATGTTTCTTAAAACTAGAGTGAACCAAATAATAAAACCAAGGAATCGAAAATTAATCGTATTGATCGTACGAATCGAAAATTAATAGAATTGATTGGTCGCCGTTGTACATTTAATTTATTAGTATTTTTTTTTAATTCTAAATAAAATATATATATTTATGTAATTCCTACATTATTACTGCAGTAACAAGCAACGAAGTATATTGACTGCAAGAATTAATCTTGTTTGAAGTCAGGCATTCAATAATTCAAGTGTTCCACAGATTGCGATTTCAATTGTTGTTATTCTTTATTTTTGTCATTTCATTTACACAACTTATACAACCACCAATTGTTTTAAAGCATAATCGTATTATCGATTATATTTAGCTCTAAAAAGAATTGACAATCAAAATCAACTTTTTTATACCACAACGTTGGCAATCATCCTGCGGACCTCCTGATAGTAAGCTGTGACCGCAGCCTACAGGCGTTTGCAATATCAGAAGCATCACATGCGCGTTGCTGACTCTCTAAAAACCTGTTCACTCCCCTCTTGAAGATCACCATTTTATAGTCCATTGAGAAAATCTCTGCAGGAAGCTCATTTCACATCTAAAGTGTACACGTAAGGAAACTTCAGAAACTGGACTGTCAGAACCATTTAGGCTCCAAGGTGTTAGGATGAACTTCCTGCCGATGGCCAGCGGAATGATAATAATATTAAACCTCCTTACCGATTTCGGCTATGGCGACTTGGTAATTCAGAAATGTTTAGCCTTAATATGGGTAATATACACCCTACTTTGGCGGTAAATGCACGTGCATAATGCATGCATAAACTAGATTACAATGCTGTATTAACTCTCTTGCCTTTCTATCTTCATCTGTTCAGTATACATTTTGCAATCGATAAGAAAATCCTAATTTGCCACATCGATAACAAAGTTTAAACAAATAGGTAAGACTTAAGGGCCGATTTTTCAATCAATAGATATTTATCGAGAAATATTTTTGAAATTTTGACAGGTGGGAATACCTCCACCCTACAGAAGATATCACCCAAATAACCTTGTGTTGTATTCCTGCAGTGAGTAGGGTTTCCAGAGCTCTATGGGGCAGGGGGTTCAAGGTCGGCACATGTTTGTTTATACCTGTGGTGTTATAAGCATTCATAGGCTACGGTAGCCGTTTACCATCAGACGGACCGTGTTACTGTTTGCCACCTTAGTAATATAAAAAAAACTTAAAACCAGTGTATATATTTAAATTTTGTAATGTAGTATCTGCAACTTGACGTCTACAGTATCCCTTAGGATACTTATTAATTGTCATTAGCGAAATATTCTGTTGCAATGAAGCAAACCTATTATCCTCATAAGTCATAGCAAATGATTAATGTGAGATATGCTTTATCTTCTTTTGCTTTTTATTAAATGTCACAATTCTTAAAAAAAAACAATTATTCTAGAAATTTTTAAACATGGCTCTAACAAGATAGCGTTTTCGCTTGTTAAAACTGCCCAAGGAGTTAAAATTCATATTCCTAGTTATTATTTACAATTCACTTCACTAATGCATAATAACCAAACTGCATATGATAAAAATCCACCAAACTAGCATAATATAGGAGCAAATAACTTAAGTTTATGATGATATCAAGATCCCACAAAAAACTCTAAAGCTTATAATTCTAACAAAATAATAAGTAAATTGTAACACACCTGTGGATGTGCGTTCAACAACCGCGCGTTCGGCGGCAGGGACGACCGCGGCGTCAACCGACGCGGCCTCACAGTCCGCACGGGCCCGCGCACGAGAGCTACACCACCAGGACCGCTTAGCGCTTGATTTAACAATCTTGGTGGAGGTTGTCGACTTGGTGTACCCTATAGAAACGTAAATATTTTAAACATGTATCTTTACCTAATGGCTCGTTTGGACGGGAGTAAATGCGTTTTAATGGAACGTCGCTACATGCCATTCGATCAGCGTAGCGTCGCGTCTGATCTGCTCATTCAAATTCAGTGCTCTCCTCTCAACGTTTATACTAAACGCTTTTTTTATCGTTGTAGTTTTGGCGTTGTGGCCACAACCTCGCCTGATGTTAAGTGACGATGTGGCCCAAGATGATAACACACTAAACCTAGTGGAAGAATAACTCTCAAGTGCAGCTGCCAGAACACACCCATTGGTTCTTGGCGACAGATTTTTAAACTTGAGGGTGGTTAGCTAGCCAGGGCATTAGAAAAAGCTTACCACCATGCTATGTTTTCCTCACGTTGTTTTCGTTCACCGAAAGCTCAGGCTCATTGCAGGGATTCGAAGTCACCTCAATAGACGTGAAGTCGTACACGCTACCACTGAGCCATCATTGCTTCATTACTTCTCTCTCTACTACCCAAACTTACTACTTCACATTTATGTTAGTGTATCAGCGTGGTTTCTGCTAACGTTATAAGTTATTTGTGAGTATCAGTTTGTTTTTTTTTTTCGTTTTTATTTATTCATTTTTGATACAAAGATATGAATAAAATTAGTTGTTTCACATCTGCCAGGCGTCCTTTAACGCCTCACATTTTTTAAAACAAAATTGTATTTTAGGCTATTGTATATCATATATTATTTACTTACCGTTTGATTGATGTATGCTGCATGCATAACGACTTGTTGATGTTGAATCTGTTGTTGTTGTTGCTGCTGCTGTTGTTGTTGCAGATGTTGTTGCAACTGTTGTTGTTGCAATTGCTGTTGTTGGAGTTGTTGAAGGTGAATTTGTTGCTGATGTTGCTGCAAATGCTGAATAAGTTGAGGTGTCGCGCTCGACAGCCGTTGTTGCTGTTGTGGTTGCTATGGGGTTATATTTATTATTATTTTTAAAGTATTAAATGTAATATTTATAAATACTAGGGCGAAATTACTTTTTTTGTTCAAGATTTTCATTTTTTCTAAAAAATGCGCTGTTGCTTTTCCGAAACAGATACTTAGCGAATAAAGTAATGAGTATAAGTTTTTGTAAAAATATATCGACTTTTACTTCAACTTTGGTGGAGGGCCAATTGACGCAAATTACTATGAAAATATGCTGCCGCCCATACGAAGACCACCAAAATTAATGTAAAAATTAAATTAAATTTATGTAAAATGAAATGATTGAAAAATAAAGTTTAACGGTTTGACATTCTTATATAAATTAAATAAATAATAGGCATGATGACTATAACAAAGAATCACTGAAATATTAATTTTAAATAATAAAATAAATTCAAAAGACTCAAAAAAAGAGTATATTAAAAGCAAAATGAACATACATCTGTTAAAATAAAAACAAAATATTAGCAATCCGATGTGTTTTGTGAAACACCAATCAGAGCGAATGACGTCACTGCTCAACTTCACTTGTGTTAACGCTTATTTATGTTATTGTTTCCAACTATTCAATTGCCTAGTTTTATGTTATCACAAGCAAAAACCCAAGAGATATTAACAATGGAATAAAGATTTATTAAGGCTAATAGTTCTATTTTTTTTCTATAATTGATTAGCTGACATTGGAAATGGTTCTTGATTAAAACAAAAATTTTTATTCGGCAAAATTTCGATTTTGTCTAAACTTCCATGGAAGTACATGGGCAATACATTTTTAACAAAGTATAATTTAGAACACAAAACCTCATAAAAACTGTTTTTTTTTTAATTAGTTTAAGGTTATATTAACAAAATGTTATGTCGTAAACAAAACCTACATGTACTAATTTATTTTATTATTTTAGGTACAGCTTAAACGCCATTACAAAATTTGCATAGTGAAATACTTTTTTTTATACTACTCAAGTGGCAAACAAGCATACGACCTGTATTCTTTATTGTACACATTATTTGAAACATAAAAAACCTTTTATGAGTTGTTGTTGTGTTTTTGGAGGGCCGCACACTACTTATACTCTTTAGAATTCATTTTAAAACACAAAATGACTACATTATTGTTTGAACACTGCATGTTGAATATATACGGTAAGTATTTATTCCTTGATCTTTACTTACTGCCTCGTGACGTCACGCAGACGCCATGGCACTTTCGAGCGTTTTGGCTTCACTTTAAAACTTGTTTTTAAAAAAGCCAATTTTTACTGTTAATCCTGTATTTTATGCAAAAATAAGTTATTTCAGTGAATAATAAATATGTAAGATCTTTTTAGAAATGTTTTTCGTAATTAGTCGATTTATGTATACAATATACAAGGCTATTAAAGAGTATTTTTCAATATTATAGTAATAGAACTATAAAACCTAATAAGTTTCTGAACAGAACATTTTATGTATTTTAATTAATCTTTATTGGGCCGTGTATGGCGTTTTTTTCCTTCCTTCTTGTGCTAATACGTGTCATGTTAACGCCTTGCTTGTAAACTACAATAATTAATATTTTAATACTTCCGTGGAATAATTCCTACAAATATAACTTCATTAACATAACAATAACTAACGGGTTGTTGAGGGGCGTGCTGTGTAGGTGTAGTCGAGGGCGGTGGCTGTGGTGGGGGCTGCTGCGCTGGGTGGATGACCGTTGGCTGAGATAATACATGCGCCGGATTTACTAACTGCTGTTGAATATACAAATTATTTAGAGTTCCCCTGAAAATGGTTTGTTTAAAAAAAATGCAAAGAATATGTATTTAATAATATATTTGTAACTGTGAGGGAATAAATCGCGAAAGCTATAAACTGATCAAGATCCGGTCGGATGCTGTTATGAGTTCATAAATAGGTTCTTAACTATAACTTCACTCTTACATAGGAAGCTATTAGGAGGTATATAAGAGGTTGCTTTCGCGAATGACAATTTGTTTTCTAAACAAACAAAAAAATCTAACTCTTAAGATACCATTTTATGCGATGCGAATCAAAATAATAACGGGCTTGAAAAATATGTCAAACTTTGACACTGATTAAAGTATTTCCTTATTTATCTTATACATATTATTAAAAAAAGAGAGAGGAAAAGATAATAATTGCCGATATGTATTACATCAACGTTTGCGTGACAACTGCGTGTAAAGTTTACAAACGCATTTTTTTATAAAGAACATAATATTATGTATATTATATATCTTATTTATCAATAGATATTTGTATCAGTTGCAATAACATGCTTAAATCATTGATCTTAAGATATGGGGTATCATCTCAATACCGTGTATATTCGTGCAAACCCACCGCCCCGCGTCCCACAAACCAACAGGAAGGTCGCGCTTAGAGCGGTCATCCTATAGCTGGCTAGATATAAACGTATATATGTATATTGGCTGGTCCCTAATTTCTATGCACCGAAACTAGCCAGCGTAACATACAGTAGAACATCGATAACATAATAAACTCTATAATTTAATACAATTTTATGTTCCCTTCCACTCAAAATCCAAAACTTCTATTACTTAAAATACGAACCCTCTATAACTCAAACGAATAATTTAGGCATTGGACTTCAGTAATTTAAAGTAATGTTTTGTTTGTTTGTTGTTTGCAATTTATGTGCGTGCGTGTACAGTGCAGTCCAAAAAACTGTGGCGACCCCGTTTATATATCGGTAATTATGTACACGTAAAAATATTTTTTTTGATATTGATATTTTTTAACATTGATATTTTCATATAGTTCGTCACTTTTATTTGTTAGGTCCCTATCTAATACATACGTAAAGAAGAAGCCTTTTATAATCGTCCACTTATGAATCTCAAAATATATGTTTCAAGAATCTTTCTTTTTTTTAATGACTTCCAAAATAAATATAAAAAGTGCACCTCAAATTATTTTTGTTTTCCATTAAACTTTGTCATAATAATATCCAGCAATTTACTTTTATTTCTATTCAATTAATACTATGTTTAGCGTCAACCTAGTTAGCTAGAGCTTGTATAAAACTCATATTTGAATCATTTGGAAACCCAGACTTCTCATGTACCTAACTACGTACTTTAGGTTAGCTTTGCTCAAGTATATTTATGTAGCCGTCGTTCCTATTGTATTCTCTATTTACGGCTTAAACACATTATATTACTACGAAAACATCAATTTCAAAAAATCAATAAAAGTTTGTCGATATATCTTCCTTTCATTTTAAGATAAACAAACAATATATTTTGGAAAGATAATTAGTTGAGAAACAGAAATAAATACCTAAAACTAGAAAAAAAAAAGACTATCATAAGCTCAAAGAGTTAAAGGCTTGTAGTGCCTGTAGCCCGGGGTCACGGGCCGAGCGTCGCGACTCGTTATTGTCATGATATAGAATAACATGTAAAACTGCTTGCACTAAAGTAAACTTATTAAGTAGATTTAAATAACAATACATTAATAAGAGTAAAAAATATTATACGTAAAATATGCAAAATATATTAGTTACGGAACATGATGTTGAAATCATTAAAACAAAATTTAATTACATGGATGAGATTACTTGAGTTTAATCAAATGAGTAATTGTTTCTTGGTTGTAGCATTGAAGTAATCATAACAATAATTTTTTTCGCTGACATGCCAGTTACTGTTTGTATGAAAGAAATTGTCTATTTATTATTTGGTGACTGTTTATTCAGTATGGAACTAAGGATTTTAACGAAATGTTGAATTTATTGATTAATTTATAACATTTTTTTACACAGAAACTATTATGAAAACTTTATATAATTACATTTAATTCTCTATTTATTATATATACATGAATATTACATATTTAAAACAAATATGTTTAAACTATATTTATATGAGTAGTATATATAGAATATTTACACGCGTGACCACAGCCTTAATTTTTATAGTTAATAAATATAGACAGAAAGAGTTATATAATTTCCTAGTGCGTTACAGAATGTTTTTAAAAACCGTCATAAGCGAAGTAGGTTAGTTATATTATAACAGATTAAAATTAATTACAGAAAACCTTATTTACTGTAGAATGAAATTTTAGTCTTGTTCATAATAACCCTTTCAATTAAACATCTGATAGACCCAAACTAAATAACTAAATAAACTTTCATTATAGCAAATTAAAAACATTGGTATACCATGCTAAGCACAATAGACAGATAGAGCTCTATAGAAAAAAAAAGTTCTATCTAGCATAGTTATGTAATATGCAACTGAGCCATCACACATACATGTTGGGGTCGTTGAGGAGATGACTGTCGCATCAAAGATGCGTCAATGATCTGCTGAGCCTCTTGCAATACAACCTGTGCATCCACAGGTAAATCAGATGTGTAGTAAACCTACAAATAAATTGTTTATAAAAGTTCTATTCATATTAAAATTAAAGGGCTTTCTTGCGTTTTAAAATATTTCCTATAAAATACACTTTGTATGATCTTAGTCATAAAATATTTAATAGTTTTACATCTATTATAGTTTAAAAGAAATACTAATTTACCTGATGTCGGTGGATTGTTTGTTGTTGTTGTGGCTGTGGAGTCTGTTGCTGCGATTGTTGTTGCTGTTGAGGCTGCTGTATTTGTTGTTGTTGTTGTTGAAAGTCATCACATTGTGGTTGCGCTGTTGGCTCATGTCTAATGATATATTGTTGTTGGTACTGCATGCCATCACTGACAACCAACTGCTGTTGAACTCCATCACTAACAATGATGTCATTTGGCTGTTCTGTTTGTTGAACTACGACCTTTAAAACCAATAGTACATATTTTAACTTCATTGCCATATAGCCTTTTTGATATAACAGAGAAATTATGTTGAATAAAATTAACAGCTCTTAACCAACTTTTCTTTGACAGTACACCTGAAGTTTGGATGCATGTCGAGGCTAATTACCATGGTCTACTATGTTTACATACTATGTTTGTAATCGCATCCCCAAGCAATGTACTACATACGGTAGAAGATCATGCTTTGATTGATTAAGAAAACCATACTGACAATCATTAATCAAAGAGTGATTCTCTAGGAAGTGAATAATTTATATATTTATGATTTACTACATCACTTTACACAACACTGTGGCCATGGCGATTGGATGACAGTGGTCAGGGTGTGGATGACCCCTTCTATGGAAACTAGTTGCACATTAGCCTCTCAACAAAATTGGGAAACATATAATCTCAACATAACACCATAGAGCTTGGAAACCTGATACGTTTTTGAAGTGATAATTATAGTTATAACATGTCTGAATACAGATTCTCGATTGATGTCTTTAGCAAACTCTTATTATTCTATTAAATATTTATAGCCAGGTTGGTATACAATCTTATTTACACACATGTAAGATCGAATTTTACATTGAACATGAACTTATTTTGAACTAGCTGTGCGTGTGTGTGTGTGCGCGCGTGGGTAACAGAATCGAAGATAAAAGTAGCCTAAGTTACTCCTTATAACATTATCTATCTGCCAGTGAAAGTCCCATAAAAATCGGCCCAACTGGTTCGGAGACTGGAACAAACAGAAAGCAGACAAAACTTTTTTTAAATATTTTGTTGTTGTACCCTATATATTTTCATTTAGTAAAAAGCTGTTATTTTGACATTACAAACTGACAATTAAATTTTATTATATGAATAGATAAGATTGTGTACATATGATCGAATTTTACAGTGAACTTGAGCTTACATTTGTAAATATGATTGTAAACCTGGCCATGTAGATACATTTTTTTCTATATTTCATAGAATATTATGGATATGAGAAAGATATCTTTCATGTACTTAAAAAGTTCGTTAGATATGTTAATGTTCAATTAAGACATATGAAGTCCCAGGAAGTTGCTAGTAATTGATATTAAATTCAACCAGGTAAATAGTTATCTTTAGTACTAGCTGGGCCCGCAGTCCGCTCGCATGGACTACAGAGTGCCGCCGGTTGAGCGAATGCGCGATTGTGCTGCCCCCGCTACCACACAGGGACATCGGCCGCCAGTTATTTTAAAGACAAAAATGTTTATTGTGGGTGATCCTTAGAAGATAGACATATGCGCTATCGCTGACTTTTTGTAGGTCTTTTTAAGATCTACAATTTTATGTAGTACATTATTTTGATAAATCTCTAATGATTGCACGGTGTAAGCCCCAAAAGAGTCTTTTTCCCCTTGATTCACAATTATCGTCACTGCTTATTTTTTATGTAACTTACTTACTTATCTATAACCTGACCAGATAGTATATCTATGAATTAAAGGAAAAACAGACAGAGAAACATTAAGTTTTATAATATGTATGATGGATCTTAATATTTTATACATACAATCAAAAATATTAAGTGTCCTTTTACCACATTCATGTTGGATTACATTTATTCCATTTTTTAAAGAAAAATACAAATTTGACTGTCTGTGAACATTATCAAACCTCATACTAGAAGTACTAGTAACAATTTTTTTTTTAATACTGAGAAAATGTATTTATATTTCACCTGTTGTTGAGCATATTGCTGATCATCTTGATTTACAATTATTCCATCCAAACAAATACTGGGACAGTATCTTTGAAGATCCTCTAATGTTAATGAATGCCCCTGTCCAACTATTTGGTAATACTGAGCCATCACTAATGCTTAACCAAAAAATATATATCTGCAAATGAATAAAAAGGACTATTACCTTAAGTTACAACTTACTCTCTATCTACATTAAAAAATATATTTATTTCTATAAGAAATTAACTGACAGTTTATGTTCTAACTGGGCTATAGCACAAACAATAACAGCTATTTCTCATAGTCATGTATTAAGATCAGACAGTACAGAGACCACAAACTGTTTTATACTCGTATCTACAAATTTACTCAAACTAGCAATCATTAGGTTATTCCAGAACTAGTGTATATTAATTATTTAACTTTCACAGTGGATTTACTCTGTCATGACACTGACAACTTTGTAGTGGTCATCATTGTTCTTAGTTTAATTATAAGCATTCTTGCATAACAATATAAATACAATGTTTGAAATAAGTGAAAAAGAATTTAAAATCACAAAAATGTTCTCATTATGATGAAGATGTTCAGAGTTAGGTTTATCTATATGTTTTCATTATTCATATGTAGTCATCATACTCAACTAACAATTATTGCATTGAAGAGATTGAATTAGTTACCTTACTTAATGATAACAGTTATATAATAAAGGCACCTAATTCTGTATTTAGCATTTCAGTAGCATAATATCATATATATAACATTATGTCTATATCTAACTAATCATTCAGTTTCATAGGCGCTACACAGTTCTTAAGTAGATTAAAAAATGTTTCAACAGGAATACCTCAAGGATGTTTTTATGTTTAAATCTTTTCAACTATGTTTTTAATATGTAAATTAGTTTCCAAAGCAAACCTTATAGTTCTACTTTATTTTTATATCTTTGAATTTATTTTGTTTTATAAAATAGAAAATGCTTGTTTTTAATACATAATATTTTTTTAAGTTAATTTTTTTTGTTCTATTTAAAAAAAGAGTGCATTCCAAGAATGATAAGTTTTGGTGAAAGTGAGAAATTTTGATATTGATCACAATTTTAATTTATAACTTAAATATCTTTATAACCAGAATGCATTCCAAAAATGACAAGTTTTTGTGACAGTGAGAAATTTTGATATTGATCACCAATTTAATTTATTTATATAAATATCTTTATACCCAGTAGATTTATCAAACAGTCATAATATATGTTTTTATAGATTTTTCAATTTCCTACAAGAACATGTATTGATCAATTCAATAGGCTGACTCGTTGAAGACTTATAAAATTAAATATGAGAAATGTAAAATTGAGATAGTACACATTTTAATATTAAAAACATACTAACAATATCTAAGCTAAAAAATTTAAACCAATAAACTGATGATTTTTTGGTACAGTATTACCTAAATATTTTTCTCAGTCCAATAGAAAATTACACAATCCAGTAACATGAAATATTTTGTAAAGCATTAACCTCCCTGCAAAACCTTACCTTGATCTTTGTTTTATCAATTAAAGTTGAGTTACAAAAATGAGAAGGAATAAATCCCTTTCCATGTTATTTTAAAAGAAAATCTTTAAGCAAGAAAGATTTGTCTGATTAAGTCACAGGGCTAAATTTGTTTGTTTGTCACAGAAAACTGAATTTTTTGTTTAGTCGTCTATAAACTTCAATTTTAACTTTATTGTTATCAGACAGTACCTATGCAGTATGATGTGGCAATTACAAGTGGACAAAGCCACCTGTACTAAGTAGTTATAATTAAAATTTAATTCTCAAAATAAACAGGCTAATTAGATAGTTCATATTTAAATCTTATTGTGAATAACATAATATTGATAATGGAAAGGCTATATGAGTAGCACACATAAGACAAAGTATACACATTAGTCAATAAGCCTTTACACCATCAATATTGTTTATACCAAGGATATATTTAGTTGAAATCTTAAGTGTTAATCTATCACCAATAAATACATGTTCCTATTGCATTATTCTACTAATTGTAATCAATATTATTGTGTATTACTTGCTAGCTTTAACTTGGTGCATGTAAAAATGCTTTTGATGTTCCACAGGAACTATATTTCAATATTAAAAGTCAAATGTATTTTTTTTATACATTCTTTGTTTTTATCTTATATTAACTTATATAAAAATTATATTGACTATTGTTAGAAGTATGTATTCTGATTATTAAATTAGTAGTAGTTTTAAAATGATTGATTAAACCCTCATCAATTGTAATACAATTCTAAAAACTAAACCATTTTTTTCTTTAAATATATATATTTTTTGGTATAATACTGTACAAAAACATGACAAAAACAATTATTATGAGTATGTAGTTATCATGTAAGATAAGCACAAAAATTCAATTATGTTAAGAATTTGAAGTAACTAGTTATGCATTTTCTACTGAATTTGTACACTCGTACAAAACACATTCAGCTGATTGTTTATCGTAACCAAATTTCAATTTCAAGAATTTTATAAATATATCATATGCATACATTCTGTCGTCCCAACCGGTATACATACGGGATCAAATATTTATACGTAGCGACTGAAACTTACTTTTCGATGACAGTTATTGTACCAGACTCTGAACACTACGAACTGTAATCGCAGCTAGCTTTGACTATTATTGCACACGAATACTTCCAGCTATGGCGACCATACCAGTACCGCCATTCTTTCACTTATTTCACTATGTTTTATGCACATCACATTCGATTTTTTTGTCACAATGAACCAAGAAGAAACATATACAATAAGGTTTACATGAAACAAATGAAATGGCTTCGATTCCTACCAGCCAACCTAAATTTTTAAGAGGATAGTTTTGAAAGAACTACAGTTAGGTACTCATTTACTTCTTACCAATATATATTGTGGACATTTTTAATGTCTTATATGTATATTTTGAATGGATTTTTATCATCAAAATGTTAATTTTTAACTCAAACGCCAAAATGTAGAAGCAATTTACATTATGGCGTGTGTGTCACTTTTTTATAAATATTTTTTTTAAACATGTTGCAACAATCAAAAATAAAATCCGCTGAATAATACATAAGACTCGCTTCACTTAATGAATTACTAATCTTGCCGGCACTGCCAGTAGTGAAACAGCAAAATTTCACGAATATTGAAAAAATAGTGCATAAAAAACGAAGTCTAAAAAATTATTAACTATTCGTTAAATATCACTATGTAAAATACTTATGATATATAATAAAAAAAGGTGTGTGTGCGATTCACACACGATAGAAGTGAAACTTCATTTTAAAAGACATTATATTTAAACAGTGTGCAATATACATACACACCGACATTTAATCTTTCGCTCTGGCTCACACAAAGAGGAGAGACCGATAATATATTGTTCTCTCGCTCTGGCTCACACAAAGAGGAGAGACCGGTAATGTGCGTTAAACGTTTAACATTTAAAGCTTGGAAGTCGCATAAGAAGTTTCACTTCAACAAAGACCTTAAAATGTTAAGCAGTGGAGAAAAATGTTACAAACGTTCAAAAAGTCCACCATTATTATTGGCTGAAGCAGTTAGCTCAAAAACGTACACAAGCATTTAAGTGCTTTGTACGAAATCTCAAGTTGCGCGGGTTGGCAGCAGCGTGGCGCGGGCGTGTCTAGTGTGAGTGTCAGTCATGGAAAATGTTGATGGATTCTAAAACGGACGAGAATTTATTACCTGTAGTTATTGAAAAAATAGAACACAAAAAAGGAAAAGGAGGATAATACAGTATGGTTATTAGGAATTATTGAAACGGCTCAGGATAAGAGTCATGCCCTCTAAAATGTCACAAAAATAATTTATCCAAAATTTCTTTGGAATTTCCTTTTCAAAAGTTAAAAGAGAAAAGTACAAGCGCAAGTAGCAAATAAATTTTTGACAATTTTTTTATGTTGAATTTCTGCAAATTAATGCCTTCGCCAATCAAATATCAATAGTGACAAAAACTCTTTGGATGAGTCAAAAACGGGGGTAAAAACACAAAATTACAAAAATTACAAAAATGGCCTAAATGACGTAAATCCAGTGGTCATAAATAATAAAAATGTAACTTTTTTAAGAAATATAAAAAAAACAGATCCAGAAATATTTTTCATGTGTAAAATCTCTAGTATATCTGTTTTTATATAATCTCCGCTAGGTCTATTATTATTCTGTGTGTACATCTAATAGTCTGTGACAGGGTCTATACACTTCATTTTTTCTAACTTAAGAAGACTTTTTGCAGGCCGACATGACTGCGGCGACCGCTGATGGATTTTGTTGATCTATCTGTAAGTTAGTTAAATTAGTGGCTCTTTTATGATCTCTATACTATTTACTATTATATACTACTATCACGCATATCGCGAACTAACAAGATTTCGTCTATTCAAAAAGCGTCTAACGTGCACAACACACGGTTAGGTATATACGATCTGTTATACATGTATGCGTATATATATGTATTCGTGTACACATGCCGCTGCGCATACGCCAGTCTGATATCAGAGCAGTACGTGCTATAGATATATATATATTTATACAATTAAAATTGCCATGTCGATGACGCGAACCTATAAGATTTTTTCTTCCAAAAAGTGCTCAACGCTGTTAAAAAAGATTTCACTTCAAAACTTAATAAAATTTTAAATGATACGATTTAGAATTTTTATAAATAAGAAGGAATAAAGGTAAATAATTTGAAGTAAATATTTTAATTTCAGAATAGGAAAGCACATTTACATTAATTATTAAAATATTGAAATCTTTCTATACATAAGTACAGCCTGCGCAATATATATTATACATACCTTCCGTATTAGTTCCAGCATATTTCACTAGAGGCGCTGTGATAAAAAAGAGTGATAACCCTATTGCAGTAAATATAATGTACTCTGTGATCCTCTGTGCTGTGTTCTGTGATTCTGTGGTTATAATTATAAACGTTGAATTTTTGTATGTATGTAATGGTTTATTTCTTTTTACTATTTCTAGTTTGTGCTAGCTAAGATATATTGAAACCGCAATAATTGTTCAAGAACATTGTTTTTAAATACTTTTATATCCGAATTACAGTGAAATTATTTTATGACATTTTGTTGTCATACTCACTTTGTATAACTCGTGCAAATGGATGATTCCGTGACTTCTCCAGGTAAAATCTAAACCACCAATAAAATTACAATTACAGCTATTTTTTTAGTTAAAAATTTAATCGTAAAATTTTCTTTTAGGTAACAAGATGGCAGATTCGGCGTCTGAAAGTGATTCTAGTTCACTTGACGGCGGAGCTATGCTGCCTCCTAGTACGGTTTCGCGTGATCAGTTGCAAAAAAGAATTGAATCTCTGCAGCAGCAAAATAGGTAAATTGTATAGTTTTAAATTTATTAATTCTACTGATTAATACTGGTTCTGATAATCATTTAAGTCTCAAAACGTTAATAATGAAATTTTCTTCATTCTATTCATATACATTTCATATTTCATTTTTTTATTATGAATAATAAATTTTTCCAGAGTCTTAAAAGTGGAGTTAGACACATACAAACTTCGTGTGAAAGCACTACAAGAAGAAAACCGTGCCTTGCGACAAGCTTCAGTATCTATAGTAAGTTGAAAGATTTGATGATGACCCCTTTATTATTTTTCTTATTGAGGTTATTCTATTTAGTAATTTCTACACAAATAATAATATATTTTTTTTCATAACTTAATCATTGTCATTAGGTAATTGTAATTAATGACCCAATTAATCCATTACTAATAGTCTTGCCATTATTGCCCACTTGACGGACATTATTATTATATTTTTAATGCAAATTGGATATTGCATTATGATAGGTCCATTTATTATTGAAAGTAAAAAACTATGATTGATTTTATGGCCTACTTTAGAAAGCAAAACAAAGTAACGACAATATTTTATATAAATAATGAGGAGTGTTAAAGTGTCAAAATTAATTCACTCATTGATACAAAATGCTATTGTAAATCTATTGAAGTGATGTTGGCTCAGTGGTAGCGTGTACGACTTCGCGTCAATTGACGTGAGTTTGAATCCCTGCAATGAGCCTGAGCTTTCGGTGAAGGAAAACATTGTGAGCAAACCATAGCATGGTGGTAGGGCATTTTCTAATGCTCGCTTGGCTAGCTACCACTCTCAAGTTGAAAATCTGTCGCCAAGCACCAATAGGTGTGTTCCGGCAGCTGCACTTGAGAGCCAGTGTTCCACTAGGTTTAGCGTGATATCATCTTGGGCCGCATCGTCACTTAACATCAGGTGAGATTGTGGCCACTATGCCAAACGTACAAAGATTAAAAAAAAAACTATAATATAAAAGACTAAATTTTCTAAAATATGTTGAAAGCAACTTTTTGATTAACTTGATTTCGTTTTCATAATCAGATAAAATTGGTTAAAAAAGAGAGGTATTTTAACCAAATTAATGTAATATTATGGTAACAGTGTAATTGTGTTATGTCCAAAATTCAAAATTCCATTTTCTCTCAAGTTATAATTTTTGATGACCTTGATTTGTTTTATTCTATAACATCTTGCAATTACCCATCACAGATGCAAATTCACCTCTTTAATTATTTTGTATTTTCCCCATAAACAGCAAGCCAAGGCTGAGCAAGAAGAAGAATATATATCTAATACTTTATTAAAGAAAATTCAAGCTTTGAAGAAAGAAAAAGAAACATTGGCTCATCATTATGAGCGTGAGGAAGAATGCCTTACAAATGATCTCTCACGAAAACTCAACCAAGTAAACATTGTGATCACTTTCATATTCAATTTGGTTAAATCCAGACATATTCTTTTATATTTTAACTAGCACTGTCCGAGGCTCTGCATGTTTTAATTACACAGTAATTATTCTTGAAATTTATTGTTACTCATATATTTACATTTTTTTATTTGATTACACTATTAGCATTATGGGTTCTGGCTAGATTCTGGTTAGGTTCTGGTTAGAGGCTTTTACAGCTTCATCCTGCTTGCAAATTACAAATCTCATAGCCTATCAATTATAGAATGACATATTATGCTTCCCTCTATGAAATTACATCAAAATCTGTGGAGAATTGATAAGAATTTTATGTATTGTTCTTTTTTTACAATTATTAGAAATATTATGAAAATTCTTATAGCAATCAATTGAGCAATTAACTACTTGACTCTTATCAAATTTGTAAATAAATAGTTTCTTTAGTATTTCACTTTAGAAAACAATATTTATCGTTTTCTGATATTAAAAGTGTAAGATGGCTACGTATTTTCAATTAATGAAATATATTTTCATTTTTAATTTTGAATTCTGAAGATGCTGTCAGCCATGTTTTGACACCATAGGTCTCTACTCAAATTTCATGTCGGATCTTATAAAGAACGAGCACTTCGAAAGCTCTGCCACCTGGTGACGAAAATCCGAATCTTCGGACAATAATTAAAATAGAGTCAACTAGCTTATTACATAAGTGTCCTATGAACAAAATTTCCTAAAAATCGGTCAAGTCATTTCTAGGCTAAATTTACAGATATCAATTTAAATCTCTAAACAGAATCTCAATCTAAACAAACGGACAGTAAATTGTTTTAAATGTCATATTTGTGATCAGTGTTCTAAATACTTGATTATCAGGAAATTTGATTTTGATTTAATAATATAGATATTATAATGTGAAAAGAGTATTGTATATTTAACAATCTAATGTAAAATTGTTAATGTAAGTTACCAAATAAATTCCAGAAATCTTTATTATTCAGAATACTTACTTATTTACCTAATTAATTTTAGTTACGCCAAGAAAAATGTCGTTTGGAACAGACTTTAGAACAAGAACAAGAATGTTTGGTGAACAAATTAATGCGTAAAATAGAAAAACTTGAGGCTGAAACTCTTGCTAAGCAGACCAATTTGGAAAGGCTGAGGAGAGAAAAGGTATATAATTTTTTGTATTGTTTTTTATATTAAGTTAACATAATTATCTTAAATATATTTACAGTAATTATCATTGAAACAGGAAATTAATCAATTTTACAATGTGTCAAATTTAAGGCTAATTGAAAATTATAATAATAACATGATCAATCTATTAATTATGCTAAGAAACTTAAATTGTTTGTAAAATCTAATAACACATAATTATATATATAATAAATGTTATAATTAAATTTAGTTTTGTAGTCCTAACTCCCTCTAGTGAAATTAAAACAAACAAAAAATTAATTTAACATGTTACATATACATATTTTTTAAACTTATTTTATCTTACAATATTTCGGCAATAATTTTCAACTTTTGTATTACAAAATGCAAGCATCCAATATTATATTTATAGGGATACTTTTACTTAAACATAATGTGGAATAAATCTAGTAAAACATCTGCACTTAAAAAAAATATGTATTGACAGGTTGAATTAGAGAATACTTTGGAGCAAGAACAAGAGGCTCTAGTTAACAGACTTTGGAAGAGAATGGACAAGCTGGAAGCTGAGAAACGCTCATTGCAAATTAGGCTCGATCAGCCTGTTTCGGACCCGGCCAGCCCTAGGTGAAATTTTTGTAAAATGATAAATTTTTTTTTTTTTTTTGGTAATATTATTTATGGCTTTATTATTAACAATATTACAGTATATTCTAAGGTTAATGAGTGTTTATTTTTGCTAGGGACATTAGTAATGGTGATACAGCATCAAATTTGAGCAATCACATCCAGACACTTCGATCTGAGGTCGTAAAATTAAGGTGAGAATTATATATTAATAAATCTGTAGTTTTTTTTATATATGTATTTTTTCCAAATTTTCTTATAGACATCCTATATAAAGGACTGATCACAAATATGCCCTTAAAAATTTTTTGTTTCTCTGGATTCAAGTTATAAATAGCTTGACCGATTCTTATTACATTTTGTACACATAACATTTTCAGTAATACTTTTCGAAGTCGTAAAAAATATCCTATAAATTATTTTTTTATCAACTCTTAATCGATTTTGATGTAATTTTGTATACGGGAAGTCTAAGTCATTTCATGATTGAATGGTTATAAGATTAGTCAACAATACATTTAGAAATCGTAAAAAGAAGAATCACAAAAAATATTTAATTCTCAACGGATTTTGATGAAATTTTGTATACAGGTATGTATACGGTATAATTTTGTATGTCATTCCATAATTGATGGGCTATACTTATGAATTTTCAGTAATATTAGTAAGGATAAAATTACAGAAGGAAAATATTTGCTATGTTGCATGGGGCACCGCTTGTTTTATTATAAAAGTATGTTGTTTATTTTAATGAAAAAATCAAATCACGGTATAAAATGTATTTTTGGATGATCCATATTATTTTTCTGACATCTAACAGGAAAATTCATAAAAATTGTATTAATATGAAAAATTGTATAATTTATTTAAATTATAATTATAGTGTGATGCTTAATATTGAATATTTATATTTGGGATTAAATATAATAACTATCAAATAATATATTGATTCCTTAAGCGTTTCTAGTTGTTTTAGTAATGACTGCACTTTAAATTGTATTTAATTACCAAATATAGTAAATGATCACCAAATCTTAGTGAGTAAATTAATATGCTATTAAAATGTGACTGAGTTGGTTCATTTGTGATAAGAAACAGCGGGAGACTGATAATTTTGCATAAGTATGATCCAAAAATATCATGTGGTTAAAATTTTATTATGTTTATATTTACTATGTTTGATTTAACATTAATTACTTTGGAGCCATTTGCTTTAATAGGATAGAAGATTGTAATTTTTTTTGGTTATAATTTCTCATTAAATACTTTACTCACACACATACACATTTCACAGTTACAAGCATGTTAAAGCTTTCTTAATATTATTGTAAAATTCTAATTTGGATGGTTCTGTTTGTTTGAGCTTAACAAATAAATATTGTTATTATGCAAAATGCCACCTGTATTTCACAATATATGGTCAAACAATACAAATTTATGAATAAAAAACAAGAACCACTACATGACAGTTTGAGACCCCGCCAAAAACTCCTTGAATGTTGTATTGCAAACGCTTTAGTAGATTGTTTTTTTTTTAATCTTACTTTGCTACTTCTACCATAATACTTGATAGCTGCTGTTACCTTTATTTGTAACAGAAAGCGCGGTTAGTATTTGTTAGCTGTTGATGTGTACATGATAAAATGAACAATCAACAAACGACTAAGATTATACGATACAACATATTAATATCTGAAACGATGTTGATATAACTCCGAGAGAAGAGACTAAGACGTGTTGAAGATATAAATAATGGTCTAAGATCCCGCTGCAGGATTGGTGTACTCATCGACTTTTTGTTTAAAACCAAATTTTTATGTTTATTTATAATTAAGAGAATATATATTTACTCGGGTGCCTATCAAAATTTGGCCGCCATTATTTTTAATTAAATTATTTTTAATTGATTTTTGGTAAAAATTTTCGTTTATTTATTTTTTAAATAAAATAACGTCTACATCACGGTAATTAATATGAAGATTCTAAAAAATCACGGTTGCCGTTGCGCACTTGGCCGCACTTCTTTGCAGCCAGGTGTAAACAGGTATGATTTCGATAAATTTATACGTTTATAGCCTATATTTATTAATTATAGGTCAAATTGAAGCTAATTTTTTTCTATTAATTATCATATATAGTTGCTTAATTAAATCTGGCCGCAAATAAGGGTTACTGGCTGTTAAAGATAATAAATATTTAAGGTAGAGTGAAAGAGAGTTAACGCGTAACATCATTAGTCAGACGAGGACAGCGAATGCCGGCTGTGCGACGCTTTTAAGCCACTGCGCATGCGTCGAACGTTAGTGTTCTCAACCACCGGGGAGTAATAGAGACGACTTATAATAAATACTCCAAAAAAATAAATAATTATTTAAAAAATGTATTAATTATATTTGTTAAATTGTTAATTTTTAAAAAAATACAGTATATCATTTTTATAAAAATAAGAAATTAAAAAAAAATATATTTTAACAAAAAAACCTCAAAGTTAGAACTGTTTCATTTATATTGCAACTATAACCTATATTATTCTTAAATTCAATTCAACTTTTACTTACGGTTTGTGTTTTGCAAAAATCTTCAAATTCTTGTTTATCTTTTTGCTTTAGAACCACAATTTTTTTTAGACACTCTGAATGATATCCAAAATCATTAGTAGATTCAATTGTAAATAAAAGGTCATGATATTTATATATTTTTTTACGACGAAACAATAACATTAGCGAGCACTTTTGGAATGATACATTATTAAAGTCGAGTACATTGCTTTTTTCGTTACACAAAAAACACGACTTCATCTTTATCAATTTTATTTTACGTTAATTAATATAATAATTTTCAGATGCACAAATAAAATAACAATGTAAATAAAAAACGTTGTTTATTACGAACTCCAAAACAGCGTGGTTTTTACGTTAGAATAAAAATGCTGCATCTGTTACGCGCTAACTCTCTTTCACTCTACCTTAAATATTTATTATCTTTAACAGCCAGTAACCCTTATTTGCGGCCAGATTTAATTAAGCAACTATATATGATAATTAATAGAAAAAAATTAGCTTCAATTTGACCTATAATTAATAAATATAGGCTATAAACGTATAAATTTATCGAAATCATACCTGTTTACACCTGGCTGCAAAGAAGTGCGGCCAGGTGCGCAACGGCAACCGTGATTTTTTAGAATCTTCATATTAATTACCGTGATGTAGACGTTATTTTATTTAAATAATAAATAAACGAACATTTTTATCAAAAATCAATTAAAAATAATTTAATTAAAAATAATGGCGGCCAAATTTTGATAGGCACCCTAGTAAATATATATTCTCTTAATTATAAATAAACATAAAAATTTGGTTTTAAACAAAAAGTCGATGAGTACACCAATCCCGCAGCGGGATCTCGTACTATAAAGTTTTTTGCATTTCTACGTTGTAATAAAATTCGTTCTCTGTAAGTATTTATGTCGGAACGCTGATGTATGTTCTTTATAAAGAGTGACAAAATTGGGTCTCGTTTGTCCAATGATTATTATAATCGTTATATTCTTTTTCTTTTGTACAACTGTTTTTTTTGTCTCTTGTATTTTGTAACCGTTGTAGTCTTGCATCTTTTTATGCTATATTGATTTTATATTTGGGCGTATTGACTATACGACGCTCTTTTTACATTTTAGAGTAAATGATAGAAGATTTTTTGACAGATTTGTATTATTTACTAAAATATCTATAATTTTTGGATTGTTTGTTAGCGAAGGCTAATTGATGAAATAAAATAAATAAATATTATATTTCTAAATGAAGGCCATGAACAGTCAAAATCTTAGTATACGACTGAGCTGGAAATTTTTGAACCTAATTAACATAGTTAATGTTTCAATTAGAAACCAACTGGCAGTCTCCCAAAATGAAAACAAAGAAAAGATGCATCGTTTTGCATTAGAGGAGAAGCACATTAGGGAGGAGAATTTACGTTTGCAAAGGAAATTGCAACAAGAAGTGGAGAGGCGCGAAGCGTTGTGCCGACACCTGTCTGAGAGCGAGTCTTCACTTGAAATGGAGGAAGAAAGACAGTTCAATGAAGCATTAAGTGTGAGTTTATTTTATATTTATTTAGGGGACGTTCAAGTATTACGTAAACAATTTTTTAAGATTTTTCGTCCTCCCTCCCCTCATGTAACGCGCCATATTACCTAAAAGTCATAATTAAGTTGCGCAAAGTACCGACGCAAACATAATCGTAAAGGGTTGCGAACTTGGGAAATGTATATTGCCTAGTTTTTTATTTAAATATGGAAAATAACAATATTACGTAATTTACGTAATTAAAACGTACGTTCAAACCCCCCTCCCGCCCTTGTAACGCATCGTAACGTTTTATAAAAACTCATTCTGTTTGAATGTTGGTGCGTTAACTTTCTGTATCTATAAAAGTGAACAGTTAGTATGTTTGAAGGTGTTAAACTCGAGAACTACAAGTACGATTTAAAAAATATATTTTAGTGCTAGATAGCCCATTCTTTGAGTAGGGTTCTAGGCTATATGAGTTCAAGTTAGGACCCTAAGGAGCTGGGGAATAATTCTAAACGTCAACCGATCTGGTTTAATACAGATGAAACAACAGCTTCACAGGCAGAGCTAGTATTAAATACTTATAGAAACTAAATAGAGACGATCTTCTTAGCATTCTATGGATTCATCGTGACGGGTCATCGTGTGAATGAGGGAGGAACTCTGATTAGACCTCGGGACTTGCGACCGCAGACTATATTTTTCTTTATCGTTATAGGTTTGGCGTAGTGGCCACTATCTCACCTCATGTTAAGTGACGATGTGACCCAAAATGATAACACGTTAAACCTAGTGGAAGACTGGCTCTCAATTGCAGAACATACCTATTGGTGCTTGGCGGCAGATTTTCAACTTAGGGTGGTAGCTAGCCAGGCGGGTATCGGAAAAAACCCCTACCACCATGCTATTGTTTCCTCACGATGTTTTCGTTCACCGAAAGCTCAGGCTCATTGCAGGGATTCGAACTCACGTCAATCGACGCGAAGTCGTACACGTTATCGCTGAGCCACCATTGCTTCAAATCCTATCATTGTTTAGGGGGCTTCCTTATGATGCATATCAGCACTCACCTTGACTGTTAGTGTTGCCCTCCCTGCCTAGCCAGGTTTGGTAGGAACCTGTTAGTGCAGCCTTAGATACGCTAAAATATAATTCAATTCCTTTTAATAGGTTCTTTTAGTTTCGCTAGTATACCCCTCGCTCCCACTGCTACCGCTAATAAATGAATCACAAAGCCATTTGGTATAAAATAGAACAAATATGTAGTGTTGCGGTGTTTTGTGTACTTGTCTATTAACTGTATAAATGTAATTTTAAAGGTAGTGATTGAAATTGTAGGCTCGATCGCGCAGTGTGTCGTCACCGGGCGGGTCCAGACCGCTCTCGCCATATGCTTCCCCATTGCTCCCTAATGCTGGTCTACCATTATCGAGACCACTACATCTGAACTCACAGGTTAATTAATTACGTAATCATATTTTAAGTAATTTGTATGTTGTTTCTATAATTAGCTACTATTTATTTGTTTTGTCAATCGAATGTTTAGTTCGATTCAGGTTAATCGGACAATTCATAATAACTTAGTTAATTAAACTTTCATATATTATATCAAGCTTGTCCTTATGCTGGGTTGTTTGTATCACGAATTATGGAAATGTGTCGCCATTGTGCGGAGTGGTGGCGGTGGCAATCTTGTACAATCTTTCGATGTACAATTAATGGATATCTATAAACTTAACTATGATAGAAAAAGGTCTATGTGACTCAGTAAGCTCTACCATGAGGCCTACTTGCTTACAAACAACGCGTAAACTTTGAAACATAAACATGCGTAACTTTCAGCCGTTTGAAATTCTATTATTATTGTTTTATATTTGTGAAAACTTTTTAATGGTTTTCTTTATTACCTTTATGATATCTTACTGTTTTAGCTATCAGTTTTTATTAGTATTTGTTGAATAATAAAAGAAATCGCCTTTTTCTTTTCAGTACTTCGTGGTATTAACTTGTATACAATAAAAGTAAGGCTCATAATAGTTGTTGATTACTAAAAGGAAGGAGGAATTTTGAAATGTGCTTCCACATAATATTGTTACAAGTTTTCATATTCGCGGAAACATGAAAATTGTGTAAAAATGCAGTCTAAGAACAACAAACCGAGAATAACATTTCATTATTATACTTATCTATATACATATAATAAAATTTGTGTCCCATTTTTTAAATTCTCGTCTGTCAGTCTGTTTGTTCCGGTTAATTTCCGAAACGGTTGGTCCCATTTTGATGGGACTTTGACTGGCAGATGGCCATATAGAGAAATAATTAGGGTTTTTAGTGGTCCACGCGAGCAGAGCTACGGGCACAGTTAGTAGTTTGTCTGTAGTTGTTGTAGTAGGCTCGTCTGGGTCTGGGCAGCCTTGACTTGAATGGATACGTTTTTACTTCAGAACCGGCGTGCGGGCGACAGGTTCGTGAAGCCCGCGATCCCGGCGGGGGCGGTGCTGACCCCCCCCCGCGCCGCCGCCGCCGCCCCGCTCGACCCCCCGCTGGCGCCGCTCGCGCTCGCCCCCGCCACGCCCTGCGCGCCGCCTGCCACTGCGGCCGCTACTTCGCCTTCCATGCTGCAGCCCGCGAGCCCCATGGACACATCATCGAAAGAATAGAAGACTCGCTCAGTTTCAGCCAACTCCACGAAGCCAACGTACAAGTATCCCGCGAAAGTAATACTCAACGGCAGCTTATTTGCATATAGAAGCGAGTGTCCGGCGTTTATTTCTGATAAAAGCTTTAATTTCAAGGAATTTTTCAAGTATCTGTGAAAAAACCTGGTACTTTCTACTCGCGAGGTGCTCGACGTATATCGATCTACTGGAGTAGATAATAACCCGATGGTTGAGTCGATATGGTCACCGGTACGTCATTTTAGCGTACAGGACTTGCTACCCTAAACGAAACAAGAGATTGTCGACAAAACTTGAAATACTGCCTCTCAACTTTGCAAAATTTTGAAAAGTTTATTATTCTCTGTGTATGTAAAATTCGACAGATGACCTACAAATAATCAATGTTAAGACAATCATGTTTTGACATAAGAATCAATCTGTGAATGCTTTTGTAAAACTTAGAACATCATAAATAAGTTAGAAAGCTTATAATTAATTATCTGAATAAACATTTGATAGCAAATTGAAGTCACACTGCTATCGCAAATGGATGTTAAATTGACACCAAAAATTTTGGTACAGCGATTGTTGTTCAATCTCATCATAAATGAGATGTGGTCTATGTTAGTGAATTCTTATAATCAATAGCGGCGGCAGACGTTTTCTGCCCGAACGTTGACTTTCCTAAAAATAAAAATACCTATAACTTGACCACAGCGCTATCTACCGGGTCCAATTGTGAATCTAAACCACACAAACACACAAAAAAATTATCAAAATCGATCCAGCCTTTTAGAAGCAGTTCACACATACACACAGAAGAATTATATGTACAAAGATACACAGTTTTCGAGTTTTTAATTATTTTTTTCTGTTTTTTTTTTTCACCACGAAAATATTCAGTTAATAATTTAAAAGGTTTGCTCTGAAATTTTGCTGTCTATTTGGCGTCCGTTTGCGACAGTATATCGCTGTCAATTTGCTGTGTACTTTGGCGTCCAAATGGTAGCAAGTTCTGCGTGAAATATTTGAACAGCAAATGTTACACAACAAATTCTAGTTACTCAGGTAATGCTTTGGTGATATAAAATATATATCGCTTTACATATATAACGAAGTTTTTATTTCACGAAGACGTAAAGCTGACATGTGACGTATTGAAAGGTTATTATCGATAATGAATTGAACAGTTGAGCATTATGTGCTGCCGGCAGAGTGGGCACGCTTGTAGGAATCTTCGAGCGCTGTTACGTTCATTTACTGATTAAATTAGTAGTGAAGGTGAAAGTTGTATGTAATACATTATTTATTCCAACTCACGGCGATGGTGGGTACGACCAGATTGTACTAACAATGTACTGGATGTCTCTATAGTTCTTGTTGACGGCTGTGGCATAAGTATTCATAGACGAGACAAGCGCTTCTTGTTATTTAACACCCGACTTGTATAGGTTTTTGCTTCATTTATTGCGTAGTATTAAAATAAACAATGTTTATTATATTGCTCATTGGATTTCATTATTTTTTACGTTTCAATAAACTCTATAATGTCGTTACAAGAGAGGCGCATAACAGCTAGTGTTGCCACCTTTTATTTGAGCAGATCAAATGTATTCGTTGTTAAAGGTTGGGCAAAAAATACATTGTAGCTAAATACGAAGTCATGGTGGTTTAGACAGGTGGGATATCGATTCGAACCTCCAACCTCGGCATAGACCACGGGATTTTTCGCAATTCGCGCACATTTACTAAATCAAATTGGTAATACTATCGGCTAACGGTGAAAGAAACATCGTGAGGAAACCGGAACGCCTGAGAAAGGTTCTTGTAGTACCACTGTTTGTGGGAAAAATGTGTTGAATTCCTCTGTGTTTGAAATCGCCAATACGTTGTGGGCTGGCGTGGTGTTTAAGCTCATACCTTCCCTTGGGAAGAGGACTTTTCCCAGCAGTAGGACATTTACAGGCTGATATTATTTTTATTATATCTAAATAAAGCCTGTTATAACATCAGTGGTAAAAGGAGAATGTGTAGGTATCATCTTAAATTCCGATCAACAACGAAAATGAATCATAGAAAAATGAGAATTATGGTCAAAGGTATTTTCATATGATTGACATAAAGTATAGAGTGTATTTGCCAGAAATAATATAAAATACTTGTTTATGAATTACGGGGGGCAACCCAAACAAAAGCTAACACAAGTTATGTGTTCATGCGTCGCGTCTTAAATAATAACTTATGGTGGATTCAATAAAAATAATTAAAGCTGTTGAAATGCGATTTCAATGCAATGTTTTTATGTATTTGGGCACTAATCCATATTAAATTATTCGAGTGTCTTAAAATTACATAAATCTTTAACATCTTAATCTGATTTAAAATGTACTATATCCGTTTGTTAATTTCGTTGAATAAATTGACATTTCATGTGTTCTTAGTTCAATTGGATTTCAAAAATAATGATGTTTAGCAATCAGAACTTATCGTAAAACCGTACTAGATATTTTATATATTGAAACATTTAAAAAAATCTCCTGAACTCTCCGAAGGTGAAGTCTGAACGACGTAAACAAAATGGCGATTCTAATGGGCCAATCAAAGCAATCTTATTTTGTAGGCATTTTTAAGTAGTTTGCCATAATATTTACATTTCAATAGATTACTAAATTATATAATGTATATTAGATAATTATCACAGAAATGTGTTCAATATCACATTATATTCCAATTAATAAATAAAAATCGTTATTGAATATGTAAAATTTTACGGTTCACATAATTGAAATGTAATAAACGATACGTCAACAATAGAAATATTATTGTGGCAACATTATTTTTATGTTTGACATTTAGTTCTTGTCAATTTATTCTACGGGATTAAAAAACCTAGAAGGATTGTGATACTATGGATCGTATATTATGATGATAACTGATAAGCCTTGCTATTATTATTTTTTGATTAAAATTAAATTCTTTAATATATTTTATGTTTAAAATATGCACCACTGGATTTTATTTTATTATATAAGGCTGTGTATTATAACCACTTGTGAAGTATGATAGCAGAGACGGTTTTATAATTGGTATATATTAATGGGATTTCCTACATAGTAGCTGATTTTATGAGAGTTGAAAAAAAAACGAATTATATCATTGTTACTATTAAAAACCCTTTGAAAGCTAGTGTGTGAGAATAACTTGACAGTTGGGGTATCGGGCGAGCTGCTCCTAGAACGAATGGTAGTTATGTTAAGATTGTTATATTGTGCCTTCAAAGGCGGTTTGTTATTTTCGGTTCACACTGGTAAGTGAGAGTAGTAAGCATATATGCTCAGATTCATTTCGGTTACGCTGATTTTCACATAACTTTTTTTCATGTTATATTAAAACGAAATAATATACGCATTAATATTATACAATCTTTCATTTATTTATACCTACATATAATAATTTAATTGTCTTAAATAATTGTACTTATTCAACAATAATGGAATCTACACCACATACTATTTATTATAATGTGGTAAAGTTTGTGAGTCTGTTTGTAGGAAGTAATAGCTCTAGAACTACTGATCCTATTCTAAAAAATCTTTAAGTGATAGAAAGCGTATACAGACATCGCGTCGATGGACGTGGGTTCGGATCCCTGCAATGAGCCTGAGCTTTCGGTGAAGGAAAACATTGTGGTGATACCATAGCATGGTGGTAGGAATTTTTCTAATGCCGGCCTGCTTAGCTAACCACCCTTAAGTTGAAAATTTGTCGCCAAGTACCAATAGGTGTGTTCCAGCAGCTGCACTTGAGAGCCATTCCTCCTACTAAGCTTAGCGTACCATTTTGGGCCACATCGTCACTTAAGACCAGGTGAGATTGTGGCCATAACGTTAAAACCTATAAAGGATTAAAAAACTATTCCGGAGTGCTAAAAATAAATTAATAAAATCAATATTGATTTAGAAATACATAACTATATATATATATAAGCTCCTTACATATGAAATTAGCGTTTTATATGGAAAAAATAAAACGAAAAAAAAATTATATTATTTAATAAGTCTAAGTATGTACCATTATTATCTATGCACTTTCGCCATTTAATAGACACCATTCATAAAAAAATTGTGTGAGCGAGAATCAATAAAATCTTTGAAGGCGGTTTGGACAGGCTTGTCGGAATTGAATTACTTGCAAGAAATTGTTCAAATTCTGCAAAAAGTGGTAATCTGTTGGAGCAAGGTCCGAGGAGTATGCTGGGTGTCGGAGACATTCTAACCACAGTTCCTCTAATTTAGCGACTGTCTGTCGTGAAGTATGGGGTCTAGCGTTTTCCTGAAGCAGCAGTGGGTTAGAGAGAATGACCAGTCTCGGTTGTTTAACGGCTAGCTTTTTCTATCATGGTTTGCATTTGTTGACAATACAGATCTGCCGTTATCGTCTGGCCAGATCTTAGGAAGCTGTAGTGTATGACACCAGTACTGGTCCACCAAACACTCACCAGTACCTTTTTCTGAGTCAACTTTCGCTTGGGATAGGATTTGGCAAGGATCCATTTTTCGTCACAAGTAGGTAACAATACGATTAAAAATTCTCTCATTATTGTGACGGTTGAATTACGTAACGCAGCACTCAATGCGTGTTTGTTGGTGTGCTTTAGTCAATTCATGCGGTACCCATTTTTTGAGATGTTTCACTTTTCCAATTTGTTTCATGTGATATAAAATTATTTTATTACTTGCACCGAAGTCTGCCTCTAACTCTGACGTGGTTGGCGATGCATCCGCTTCCACGATCATCTTTAATTTTTCATTATCAACTAGGGTCTCCGGCCGTCCACGTGGTTTGTTTCGTAGGTCAAAACCAAAAACGTACCGTACTTTCTTTTACAGTAGCTTTCCCATACACATAATTAATCCTTCGAGCTGTTTCTGCAGCGCGGATGCCATGTGTGGAATTCATATTCGTAAATAACACGATATTTTAAGTTTCCCATTTTGTGAAAAGAACTACGTCAAAAAAATCTAATTGTGCGAAAACAAATGAATCACTAAATTCGAAACACAAATACACAAGCCTAAATTTGCAATAAATTTGAATTTGGAATTCCTAACCAAACGCCAGATAATTGAGATCAAGGTGGCCAGTTCAACAAAACACCATTTCATATGTAAGGACCTAATACGTTTTTAAGTGTTCCAAACAAAGATAACTCAGATTTCACTCGTTTTATTTATTTTGTTGATTTTAATAGTATGCATAACATTTTATAGGAACGCTTGTGAATCCAAAAAGTATCCGCGTATTAGGTTCTTGAGAATACTTACCGATGCGTAAAATTATAAACGGATTGAATATTTGTATAAGCGTTTTTTAGATCAATTTTTTAATCGTTATAGATTTAGCGTTTTATGGCGACAATCTCACTGGATCTTAAGTGACGATGTGGCCCAAGATGGTAACACGCTAAGCCTAGTGGAAGACTAGTTCTGAAGTGCAGCTGCCGGAACACACCTATTGTTGCTTAGCGACAGATTTTCAACTTGAGGGTGATAGTTAGCCCGGCGGGCATTAGAAAAAGACCTACCGCCATGCCTGGTTTCATCACGATGTTTTTCCTTCACTGAAAGCTAGGGTTCATTGCTGAAATTCGAACTCGCGTCCGTCGAAGCGATGTCCGTACACGGAACCACTGAGCCATCATTGCTTCACAAAAATGAATAATTCGTGGCTTCATCGCTACGATCCCTAATTGGAATTACAGACTATAACTTGGAAGAGACAATCATCTTCAGATCTAAGAAATTCAAGGCGAGTCTTGCCGCAGATACGATCACGGGTTCTTTTTTCTGGGATAGTCAAGAGATAGGAATTATTAAATACCTGGATCACGAAGGTGCGGTTATGGTCACGTTATACATACTTAGCTATAAAAAATGCGCATCGATATTCACGAAAACCGGTGAGGTGAATCCGCAATAATTGTCTTGTTTCATTAAGACAACTTCCCGGCTCACAAACCCGCTGTAGCGATGGCTGCAATCCGAGGTCCTTGCTTTTTTGTTTTATAAGATTCTGGCAAGCGCTTTAACTCAATCTCACCTGATGGTAATTGTAAGTGAATGTGAGTCCGACGATGGATCGCGTTTAACCAACAGATGTCTATTCACTTTCCCTTTAAAAACTCCCAAGTTATATGTTGAAAGAAACACAGACGCCGGGAGAGAAATCCACTCTATAGTCGTTCGCATTAAAAATGATGAAGCGAAACACTGCGAATCGGGGGATGTCAACTGCATACGGGTGATAACCCTTACGGCGTCTAGTTGTCCTGTAGTAGAACGAGGAGGGCGGAATTAAATCATGTAATTCCTGTGCACACTCTTCAAAGTGTACCCTATAAAATACCGAGAGGTAAGCTACTCTACGACGATGATCCAGACTGATCGAGGCTCCTCTATATTCACCAGACAGTATCAGTACTTATATTGATTTTGTACCTATTTCCGAGTTTGAAAAAATAACAAAGGATAGCGATTTGAAGATGATATAGCTTTACCTAGTCGCTTCAATACAGGAATTTCCAGGTATTAAGAATGAAGAGTTATTTAGAAGTTACTTTTAAACTTAGAAGAAATATCTTCTATTTGTATAAAACACTTAAATAGGTGACTATGTCGAATTATAAAATAAAATTTAATAAACGTTAGATATCTATAATACTCTAACTTTTTAATGAATTCCCGTGGTACATATTAAATATTCCATTATTTTTAGTCCATAATAATCTGTGTTTTAATGCAATTTTATAGTCTATTTTAAGTAAAAAGACAGTTGGTTTCATTATGTAAAATTAATTTATGTTTTAATATTTATGCATTGAAGAGCCAATGTACCTATTTTAGAATCGAAAGCACATCGTATCACCTTGCACGGCGTGAAAGAACAATTGTAAAGCAGTAGGTATTATAGCATCCTCATCTGGACCGACTCGACATAATATCAGTTAATATGGTAAGTGATGATATTTAAATATCACACTGGTATTGTATAGTCTGTAAAACGCATGCAGACTTTTGTCGCCATCGGCATTTTGATGGTCAAAGAAATAATCGCACTTTTACACACCTATCATAAACCTAAACAAACCAAAGTTCCCTCTGAACAGGACAAGGTGATTGCTATTTGCGTTGGACGTCTGTCTGGTTACTTACAGGTAAAACGATTTGCATAATACCTCCCACGAAGGGCTTTTTCAAAAAAATCTGAAATATGTAAACACAACATAGTCATAAAGTCGAATTTTTGAAGTCTGAAAAAAAAGTATTTATGTATTTATAATATTTTCAAATAAGTATCTATATAATAAAATACTATGCTCATATTTTATCAAATAATTATTATTTACAACATAAACATATTACGATGATATATTTGAAATTTACGAGGTGATAGAAAACTCTTGCCCCACTGGATCAAAATCATCAATTCATCATACATCTGTCATAGCACTTGTGAAAGTGATTCGCTTCGGTTCATTGCATTTTGCGATAAGTTAGTATACCTATATACAGCTACTTATTAACCTTTAGTGGTATTTTTATAGGCCAGCGTGGTAACGGTTTCCTAATAATGCCGGTAGACACTTGATCTACATTCTTTAAAAAAAACTCTTATGTAGATTATACATTTAAAATACGTTAAATAGGAAATATTTTTCGTTGTTTTTTTTTCATGTAGGTAAGTTTTATCATACTATCTGTTAAATTGCAATCAAAATGTATAGCTCAGAAAAAAAAACGACCTTTCGTTCTGGTATTTGCATTGTCGATGAGGATTGCTAACGTGTTATCATATTTAGGTGATCGCCTGTATTCCTAGATTTTATAGTAAAAATAAATATAGTATTGTAGTAATATACTTTATGCTTTCCTTAAAATACTATATTATATTCCAATAGATGGATAGATGGAAGATGAAATGCATACTGGTTCAATTCCTTGCCCGTACCACTTTGTAGAACTTGCATAGATAACTATAGGTACCTAATGATGGAAAACAGATATGAACGCTAAATTGAATTCGGTAAATAAAATACCTAACCTATGTAATATCTTAAGAAGTTCAATGGGTTGTGGTCTTGTGGTAGTCACGTTAGATCCAAACCGTATCTTTATTACCACGAGAAAGTATGTACCTTTCGTAAAGATTTATTATTAATAGAGGTACCTATATAACCTAACTACTACAATTTAGTTAGTCACCTGCCTAAATAGTTTATAAAATAGTAAATGTTCACATGCTTACCTACGTCTGTTGTACCTAGCGACTTTCGAGCTCTCTGGTTTTAATTTCATACCTGGTTCTGTAAGGGACCTTTTTTAGCTAGTTAGTTTTAGACCAAATTGCCAGATTACCTACTTAAATGCACATACGCATGTTTCTCCCTTCCTCTCAGGAAGCAGAAACATGTATAGCTATATTAGTTAGTTGTGAATTCAGTGAATTACAATGCGACGTTATTATACAAATATATTAATTAAAAATAACGCTGAAACAAATAACTTTTATAATCATAATTGAAAGACATGTAGAACCGTTTAAGCACGTTACATTTATTAGCTTAGTTGAAATGACTAAGTTGGAAATTAACATTCAAATAGAAACCTCAACGCGGTCCAACGGTCGACGCTCATAAAATATGTTTATCTACAGAGAGACGGATAGTTGGCGTAGCGTTATTGATCCTTCCAATAATTATCGAACACGCTTCATGTCACCATGTTTAAGCACATGTTTAAACATAAAAGTGGACAAGTATGGCGGATACGCGCAGCGACTCTTGTTTGTAGTTTACGCACGGAATCGTAAAGTAGAGGCAGGCAGTAGGTAGAGCTAACAGAAAACCAGAGACAGTGAGAGCAACGTTCGGTGAAAACAAGATTGAATAAAGTAAATATTTCGTGGGTTCCTGACATCATTAAGTAGGTAATTTTATTTGAGTAAATATTTTAACAAATTAAAACATTTTAATATATTGTAATAGTACTATTAGGTACTCTAACTACTCTAGTATAAAACTTTCTAACGACTTAACGATAAATGATAAAAAAATATATAACATTAAGTTTAAACTGTATACATGTATACTGTATTACATACCTACGTGTGTCCGTTGCACTGTTAGTCAACACTTGTATATTCATGTACATGTTAGTGACTAAAGTCCTAAAGATTCTTGTTTTGCTTATCGATACGCTTGATATAAGTCATTCGACAGGTATGTATCATATAAGGTTACTAAATGCCGTGAGAAGTAAAAACGGTTAAAAACAATCTGTTAAGTTTTTATCATTCTGTTGCCTAGGCATTGTTCAGATTAAATTATTGATAGTAACAAACTTTATTTATTTATAGTAATGACTATTAAAATAAACCATAAAAAACCAAGTTATTTAAATTTAAAAGAACCCTAAAAGTTAACTTTAGTTACGTATTTATTCACATCTGGAATGTTAAAAAATCAAAATGGAGGTAAGTAAATGTTGATTTTCTATCAAGTAAATTTTAAATTGCTATCTTTAGCGTTTCGTTAACACTTTAAATGGCACTAAATTATTTAGCGCAACATCGGGTTAGACAAATATTATAAATTCGTGTAGTTTAATTATTAGTAAGTTAATTACAGTGTGAAATTTTTTATAACTTTCTTGTTTCGATAGAGTAGCTAGCAAGAAGTATTGTAAGTAACTTTTTTGGCACCTATGTCATTTGTTACTAGTAACCCGCCTCAGCTTCGCAGGGGTAGCAGAGTAATACATTTACTAACTCTATTAATTTACGTGGCGCACGCCATTAAAACTCCCAGTCAGCATGATTTTTCCGATATCTTCAACAATCATCGTCATATTCCAGCCAACTTACAAAAAACCTTAACCTTCCTCAGGAATGACTTCGTCCATTGACGAAAACCGTATGGAAATCCGTTTGGTAAGTTTTTGAATTTATCGTGTTTAGACAGACCGACGCGGTATGGAGGACATTGCTTTATAATATGTTATGATAATGATATTTTGGATTACTAAAATAAAATAAACTTTATTCAAAAAATCCCTGAGAAAGCTTTCATGAATATCCATAACATTTATTACTATTTGTTGTTGTTATTAAGTATCTGTAACTTTCAGTATACATAATTATATGATATTTACTACCTCATGTCTATTTTCTACGTCATATCAATGCTGTCGGTTAATTAAAAGAAAAAGAGGTATTTAGAATATCAAGACTACTAAGCGGCGACATCAGGAAAAACATTCCCGTCGCTGTCACCGAGAAGAAATCATATAGCTGAACAAATCTTATAATTGTAATTTATACACAAACGTGTCTATTATTATGAATGATAATAATTTTAGAAAAGTACGAGTACGTCACGCTAAACGGTCTTAAATTAAAAGTAAATAATTTATATAGACGTTTGTACTACATTTAATAATATCTAACTAAAGTATCTAAGTTATATGGTATTTTTAGGCGATGATGTCTCATCGGCAGATTGTTCGTTTAATTTAAATTAAATTATTGTTAAATTGTTCTATTTAAATCCGCGTCGTAGCTAAAATAATACTAAGCTTTCCTAAAGATGAAACCATATCATGGCGGTAGATTTTATAATCTCAGTCTGATAAATAAAATTAAAAAAAAATCAGCCAAATATCTATAGTCGCACTTGAGAGCCACTCGATCAAGACTCGTGATTTCATTGGACTAGACCTATAAGTATCTACATAACTATATTAAAAAAACTTTATAAATGTAAATATTTATAATGATAATTATTTTATGTTAGTAACTCTAATTCGACATTATATTCAAAAGTATATTATAAGTACAACTTATCACTTTTAAAATACTATTTGCTTCTCTACACACTAACAAAAATTTTATTTTACGTATATCACCAGCTGCAAAATTAAGGTAGTCCGTCGCAAACGATTATTATCTTTGGTATATATACAATAATATAGAGATGAGTATTTTTTAAAGTTTTACAACAATTTTGAAATCGGATGATATTTGACGACTGCTATTATGCCGTATATTATTATCTTCAGAAATTTATTAGGATACAATACCTAGCTATCATTCGATTTATCAGCTCGGATAGGTTTTCTGATAGGCCTAAGTGATTTTTAAAGAACACCGTTGTAATTGCTCGGTTGAGTAATATATTTTTTATTTAATAATGTCATAAATTTCAACTTATATTAATCATATAAGAAAATTAATTAAGTTTTCGTTTACATCTCGTATAGGTATATTTTTAACGATAAAAATTATCTGTTGTTTATTACCTATGGGTAATGTTAGTCATTCATTTTATTATTATTTTGCTAAACCCTAAGTAGTCTAGTTATAAATTGTAAGTAATAATATAATGTACTAGATAACTAGTGATGTTTCCCAGCTGATTTTCAGGTACCTAAATTAACTTCCTATGTCCTGTTCCACGACATAATCGGCTTTTATGTTAAATTTTGTTACATTCAAGCCAGCCGGGCAAGCTCGCTTGAAACATAATTTTCTAAACCTTCACATTTGTACCATTTCCAGCGACTTCGTCTGCTCCTCTTTTTCATACTATTTTCTTCTATAGTAAAAGGTAACAAGCAAACAGATAGAGTTACTTTACCATTTATATTATAATATTAGTATGGATTAAAATTAAAGAGCTGTTTATTACCAAAGTATTATAAAATATATTATTTATGTCCTAGCTAAATCAAAAATCCTTGGTAACGTAATATGTATTGGACGTTTAGCGTTACGTCAAATACAAAGTAATATCGTAAAAATCTTAATTACTTCATAATTTCAATGCCAATTAAACACGAGCTGACGTTATCTTGTGAACTATAAACGAGATGGCCGTCAATGGCCCACGGAAGACACATATGGCACAACACGAGACTAAATAGTATTTACGCCGAGGTGTTAATTTCAGGAGGTTAGAGTAGCGTGAATTTTATTTATATGAAAAGTTAATTCATGCCCTGCTAGCACGTAGTGTTTAAACGGCGGAGTTAGCACGGGGATCCGAATAAACACTGCGACGAGGTTTACGCGCAGCGAGCGTTGAGTGCGCGCGCTTATCATTTTAAGGTTTTCCTGTGCACTGCACACCTACACTGGCAGTTGTATCCACACCGGGCTCATAAAATTGTGCATTCGATTTCATAGTACATAAAGATTAAATTTATAATTATCTAGGTATTACATACATCTAGTTTAATTATACTTCAACTTTATACCTACTGACTGATCTATGTTTCAAATTAACCTCAAAAATTAGTGGATAATATTCTATAAAATAACCGCATAATTAAATAAAATTTCATGAGTAGCACAGATCATTGGCTGCAATCAGCTGGTTGAAATAAATTCGCAATCGATTCGTCCAAAAGTACTATCCCTTATAAATTCAATTCAGTATCAACGTTATAAGCCAATATTATTTTATGTTATTTGTAGGTATTAGAAGCACTAAGTATAAGTAACTAACCTGTAAGTCAATTTTTAGATATCTATGTCCTTATATCTTCCTTTATATTCAAACGTGTATATCGATTTACTATTGAATATTTTTGTATGCCTTTAAGCGCGAGTTCTTAGCCTAATTAGATATAAGTACAATCTAAGTGGTTTACCAATCTTGCATTGTATAGATACACATTTAAATAGGTACCTTACTTTCGAACTCACGCCCGTTTAAAGAATTACCTATGCAAACAAATAGATAAAGAGAATTTCGGTTCAGTAGTTTCTGGGAAAGGATGAGGCGAGTTTAAACGGTTCAAAGATTTGAATCCAGTTTTTAGTTTTTAAAATTACACAATTCTTGTAAAAGCACATGCATACGTGCGTTTAAAAATATATAAATACTATAAAGTATTTATGTAAAGCTCTTTTGTGGCTGCGGTTAAATTCTACGAATAGATCAGTAAGTTCTTTATAACAGGTACTATTGTTATTATTCTTTAAAACTAAGTAAGTGCTATAAAATATAGTAATAAGATAGAGAACTTTTTTTGTTATTTTACCAACTCATACAAAGAATAATACAAATAATTTTAATTTGACTTTTTTTAACGTATTGTTTTTTTATCAGGGTGTCCTTATCTAATTTTTTAAATTAAATATTTATTAAAGTAGATTATCACATTTCAGACTAAAATGGGTTCACTGGTTGGTAGTCTGAAAAGTATTTTAACATAGGATATGTAGCTAACTAGAAATTTGCCTATGTAGAAACCATAGTATGGTGATAGGGCTTTCTCTAATGCCTCTCTCTTGGCTAGCTACCACCCTCAAGTTGAAAATCTGAAGCCAAGCACCAATAGATATGTTCCGGCAGCCGCATTTGGGACCCAGTTCTTCCACTAGGATTAACGTGTCACCTCTTGGGCCTCATCGGCACTTAACATCAGGTGAGATTGTGGCCATAACGATAAACACATAAACGATAAAAAAAAAATGTTATTAGTTGTAGGTATTTACACATTTCTGCCATTATTGTCAACATTTGTACCTTAAGGTTGTGCTTAAAGTGTGTCATCTGTGTCTTAGTCATTAACACACATCAAGATACTTTTAAACTTAGATTGATATTGGTTTGATAGATAAGCGGCTACCATAGCCTGGACGCTTGTAATACCGTAGGTATCATTAGCGCGTTGTCGATCTTGAACTCCCCTACCCCAAAGAGTTCTGGAAACTCTACTCACCGTAGAAACACAACACAACGTTATTAGAATGCCATATTCTGTAGGGACCACCAGTCAGACTGTCCCAAGTAGAGAGAAATCTCTAAAGAAATTTCTTCTTAATTAATATTGTTAATATAATAAGTGAAACCTACAATAATATCACTATTATATACATTTCAAACGAGATAGGTACTTATTATAAAGACTGTTCATGGAGATATAGGTATATCATTATCTTAAATCGTTGAGACAACATAGTGAATTTCTTAACTTAATTTTCTTCCCAAAGTGTTCTCTTTATTACGGTTATACCGGACATGAACGTTACTGTTTTCGTGTTTCTAACCTAGATCCATCAGAAACGCTAGTCACGTCAGCTTTCAAGAACTGCAATGTATGTATCTATGTAAGCACGGACGTAAGTATCGGTATAACGGTCACAGTGATGGTTAAAAATGAAACATTTCTGTGGAGAGCATTGAGCTCGGTCGTTGTTTGAGCGAAGTTTCCTTTTCCAATTAGCACTTGGTTCGGCCGACAGACCGTAACTGGGTGAGGCGGGCTCGGTGCATTGGAATGCTGGCTAGTGCCCACAGCAGTAATCTATATTTGAAACAGTATAATATAAATTTAAGTAATTGTATTGGAACATACTAAACAAGTTTGATTTCATTATATTAAGATTACAATTTGTGAATTACAATTTTTGAAATAGCTTATTAAAAATGCTTCTTCTCACTTGAAAATAAAGTCCATATAAAAATGTCAGGGCATAAGGATATATTGTATTTATGTTGTAGAACAACTTTTTTGTAATAATAAAAATCAATGTAATATAAAAGAAAAACATATATACATATAGGGAACAATGATGGCTTAGTGATAGAGTGTTCGGACATCGTGTCGATCGATATGGGTTTAAATCCTATAATGAGTATGAGCTTTCGGTAAATTAGTGATAATACTGTAGAGTAAGGTATTAAGGCGTTCTCTAACGCCCGCCTGGCTAGTTAAAACTGTCAAGGGAGTAATCTGTCGCCAAGCATCTATAACTTTATTCCGACATATGTATCTTCGGCCACAGTGTCACTAGCAAACGAGGATAAGGTCAAACGCAAAGCCGAGCCGAGGGTATCTATCGCCCGAATGTAAGATGTAGAAATGTTTCTTAATTTTGCAACCCCTATACTTTCCTACCCCTATACTTTAAATTCTGCCTATCCTAAATACATTACATGTTTGTCTACTTTATAAAATGCTCTATAATATGCCCATATTAAGTTATCTAAATAGAGTTGGACACAGGTGATTTAATTAAAATGTGGTTGATGATTTAACTTTTACTTAAAAAAAAAATTAAATAGGTTTAGGCAATTTCAATACTATATAGGCAAATAAGGCAATGCAAAGGCACTACATTGCTAATAGTATTTTCCATGGGTGTAGCCAGGATTTTTGACGGGGGGGGGGAGGGGGTAGGCATTGAAACACTAAAGCTAAATTATTTTTATACTAGCTTAACAATATAATTTTTTCTTAACATTTAAGAATGCTTATCATCACCTTACTGGGGGCCGAGGGGGGGGGGGGGAAGAGGCAGCTGTCCATTCGCATGGCCCGATTTCCCTTTTAAATTTTTAGCCGCTCCTGGTAGTTTCCCGGCATAGAGGCTCTGGTCAGACGCTAAAACGTATAAAGTACAAAAAACATATGATGCAGGAGATGGACAGTAAAAGCAGTCCTTACGTATATGATTTAGCCAAGATATAGTGGGTACCAATACTTACAATCAAATCAATACAAACTTATTGTTTATCAACCGTCGAGGATCACTCATATTCGAATATACTAGGAAAAAAGTAGTAAGGCATGTAATGTATAAAAATATACATTATCTACCTTTTTATTCATACCTTTGAACTCATCTTTGGTTGCCTTCTCAGTATATACCTACTGTTTATGGTTTAATTACTTTAATTTAGGTATAGTATAATAATAATATCCATATTTATAAAAAAATGTATCGAGTTATTATATTAGGTATATATTATGTTATATGGCTCAAAATAATTTTACACATTTTCTTTTCATTTAAAAATATCACTCATATACGTAAATAAAAAAATCTCGCACTTTTACTTAGGCATATTAGACGTTATTCTTTCTATATACAAGAATAACAATATGATGTCATGCTATATATTACGAGTACAGCTTTTATTAACATCACGATGTTAATATTATGTAAGGGTCAAAACGCGCTACAAAATTTTTATTGACAATTCAATAATATGATGTTACTGAGCTGATCCGATGCTAGCCATAGCAACGCCTTAATAAAAAAAAACAGAATCGTCGTCTTGTTTAGGTTTGTTGGATTCGTCTCGATAAGTACTTATAGGTACTGTAGTCCTATGCCGTGACCAGGGTCTACAAAACCTAGTTTTTTTAATATTAATTTAATAATTATTTTATGATAAGGACTGATGTGATATTGTCAAATATTATCACTTATATGAATAAAAATAAAATTACGAGGCGAAACTAATTAGGGTAACAAACGCGTGCGGAGTCGCAAGGAACCGCTAGTGTCACAATATGTTATTTAATCTTTGCTGTATTTTATGCTGACCACAACTCCGTGACCATTGACTTAACACGCTAGTTTTCCAAGGGAATATGTAACAACATTTTATTCCACATAAGTTTTATCATCTGTAACTAAACTAAATATAGTAGGTTGACATTTAGTACCATCAACGTTCCTGGAATTTTACTTATCAATTGCATATAATTTTATCTGACAATACGCAAAACGTTACACACAGTTTTAAACTGCAGACTTGTAAAATAGTTAGTTATTCTGCACCTTTTAAAGACTACAATTAAAATAGAAGTCCAATTGGTAGATAATATAGGTTTCCACACGATATTTCCCTTCAACACTGAGTTCTGGTAAATTGGGGTTTCAGTTCAAAAACTCAGGCGTACCAGCGAGGGTTTGGTTCTCCATCTTATGTATGATATGTGCGGCTGAGAGCTTTCTGTGCTCGACCCAAAGCCCGGTAAGCTGTCAAAGCCATGAGGCATGAGACCATGAGGTCAACAGTGTAGACAGTTCCAAAAAGTAATATATACATATGTGGTACTTATGATTATTAGATATCTAAAAAAAATTACATAAGTTTTATATTAGACTAGCTGTACCCGCGGCTCTACTCGCATGGATTACTAAAATATTTTTTACTTTTATGCTGAACTTTATAATTTTTCTGAAATGAAAATAGCCTAAGTTATTCATTATAACATCAGCTATCTGCAAATGAAAGTCCTGTTAAATTCGTTCCAATCGTTTCGGAGATTACCCGGAACAAACAGACAGACAGACACACAGAAAAGAATTTCAAAAATGGGTTTTATGTACCCTGTATACTTTCATATGCATTTAGTAAAAAGCTGTTATTTTGACATTACAAACAGACACTTCAATTTTATTATATGTATAGATATAAATGTTTTAGTATTTTAAGTTTATTTTTTGAGTTTGTGACACTTGTTGAAACTTATGCAATCGCAATTGAAATTAAATCTAATGGAAATACAGTTGTTATCCGAGTAAGCACTCAAAAGTTGCGCAGGATTGTTCCAACTGCGGCCAGAGTGTGCCACCAATCGGTTTGTTTGTCAATACATTAGGGCGGAGCCACGCTCAATTCGCCTGTCCACAAAGCCAAAGTTATGTAACACGATATTAATCCTTATTCTGATCACTTTACGATTCATTCTAGCTTATTTGCAATCAGATGATGTATATAGCTTTTACAGAAAATGCGGTTTTATACCTTACTCATATGGATGATTCTGAGATGTTACAGACAATGTTACTGGGTTTGTTATTTCGTATACGCGCTAATGACTTATAGTGTGGTCGAGTTTGCGGTAGATGCTCATTGAGTTGGCACGCCAGCACTGATTTGTGATGTGTGACAAATATAGGAAGTAAATTAAATCATACCTTGAAGCTAATGTTGGTTTTATTGACTTTTATTAGTTAGTATATACTTATGTTTTAAATATTTCGATAAACAATACCTCATGTACCTACAAATATTTATAACTGTGTTAAAATCAGTGGTGTGAACTGAATGAAGTGTTTTTATTATTTCTGATGTGTATGTACTGAGTCGCCGAAATTGAGGATAAAAGTCCTAGTCAAGACAGGTAATATTAATCGTTTGTGATTTAATTTTTTTTTTTTACAAAATACTAAACAAAAATAACAATAAACTGTTGAAATACCAAATGCTTATTGTTTCAAAGTTGTGATACTAAATATCGATTTAAATTCATTACTACATAAGTATCTATACTAAATTCTTAAAACTCGAAACTATAATCATTAATATACGTACTGAGGTGAAAGCAAAACCCTAAAATAACGCTTAAATTGCTTAAAGTTCCAAACAAGCCTGAACTTCTGAAGTAAAAAAAAAACAATTTTGCATAGGCACTTAATAATAATTCGTACAAATTTTCGAGTTAACTTTATTACTTTATTACTATGGTAATTTCAGAGTAACGCGTTTGGATATTGGTAAAAGAAGGAGATAAGGTTTTATTGATGGCATTAATAACATTTTTGGTTGACGATATCTATTTATTGTAGAAAATCGTCAAACTTATCTTAAGATCTAGAGTTTTGATTGGAGTTTTTTGAGATCCTTCCACATAATTTCCAGGTACTTAATACGCGGCCGTGAAAGAGTTCGAGTATTACGAGATATCATGCAGACACCTAGTTATTTAAATTCAAAAGCATTATATTTCTATGATATCATATGTACGCATTACGTTTGTTCTTATTTAAAGCATAGAAAACTTTGTCAATATCTCAACTCTATATACACTCTTGGAAATATCAAAGGACTGCTAAAAATGGGTTGAAATATATAATATCTATTTATGTTCTACCTATATGCACATAGAGACCTTAGGATATCGGGATATGCGCGATATTGGCTTGCGAGACCGTAAGCGCGGAATGTCGGCTTAATAAGGTCCAGGATATTGTGCAATCAATTATATCACTGACATGACATTGGACATTGGTGTGAATGAACAATGAAATAGAGCCCTTATGAAATGGTGGCTGAGGGTTTTTTCATAGTAACACGGCATAGGTGCGGCTCTGTACCTAATGGTAAGAACATCACAATCCAATATCAGTGGTGACCACCGAGTGATCAACTATCCATCGCCAGTTGCCGCTGTCATGCTTGCCAGCGTTTAAAATAGAAATTGGATATGCACCATCTCATCCTGCAACGCGACGCGCATAAGCGCATCCTATGACGAGTTTTTACCATACGCATGGTAGTTGCGAATCTTTCGGGCTGTACAGTTAAAGATTTGTTGGCAAATTAGTACGACGATCTAGTTAGAAATATTGGCGGACTTGCATGCGATTAAAATGATTTATAAGCGCTTAATTTAACTTACTTAGGTACTTTTTGCATTAAAATGAGGACAAAATTATACAGGTATATTTTTATTCATATTTTCAGTTTTATTCTATAAACTCAATATAACAGACACAGGTAATGAAAATAATTTATACAATTTTGTTTCATTTTATTTATATATGGTATTATACGGACTTACTGAAATGGTTTACAGGTATTAGTCGTTATTTTCAAGGTATAATAATATCAATTGTAACCTATGTACCGCATATTTTAATTATTTGGAGAAATAAAATTATTTGGCAACTAATTGGTTTTAGAGGCGCTGGCCTGGTGAGGTAAAATACTGACCTGGCTCTACAAACTCTATCATTTGCTTTTCATCAAAAACTTATTAAACAATGAAATAACACAAATATAACGTATTGCATTTTAGATAACATAATATCATTACTATACTTATCAGAAATTTTTGATCTGACTATATTGTTATTATAGCCATAAAGGCACTGAAGCCTCAGACAACTTCACCGGGCTTGGGACGAGGGCTTCAGGCACTCAGAATCATGACAACAAGCTCTCAAGGGTGCCAAAGTGCCCTAACCTCGTTTTGGGCTGTAGTCGCAGTTGCAAATAAGTTGCGAACTGGTTAATTCCCGGTTGGTAATTCGATCTGACTAACTATACAAATATACATGTTTCTTTCTTCTGGGAGAAGGGAAGAAACATGAGTATATTTAATAGTAATCTGTCAATTTTGATTTAAACTTGCTAGAGAAAAAAATGTCCCTTGCTGAACCTATGTGTAATGTGTAATGATTGTACGTTGGTAACTAGTGAATGCAGTGTCACTGTGTCGCGTGAGCGGTTTCTTGGCTTTAGGGTTTCATGCCGGAGGAACGGATCTAGGCTTGAGTTGCAGCAGGAGAGGAGAGACGTGGCGGGTGCCTGCGTAGGGAATGGTGGTTTCGCGGGCGTGGGCTCGAGCACGCTTGTTGGTTTCTAAGGAGGATTGTGTAGTACGCGATGGAAGCCTCGATATCGTCATCGGGATCGGAAAAATGTTCCGCGGTCGCAGTTTTGTCTTCGGGGCGTCTGGGACTGGTGTGTAATTTGCGGTGGCTAAGTACCACCAATGGGTTCTAGGTACCTATAGCTCGATGGTGACTTCATTCAAAATTACAGATAAAATAAATAATATGTGTGTTTGCAGTCAAATACCTTATTTTATTTTATTTATATGGACGTAATAAAAGTGGAGATTGAATAAAAGGTATTTGTGTAATTAGTTATTTTTTCTAATATTTTTATTCATAGGTAAGAAAAAGGCGACCATAATTGACACTTTTGGCACTACTCAAGCATGGTTGATAGTTTTGTTATAATAATTATACTTATAATCAAATACCATACTATTTCTATTTTTATATCGAGTCGTCCTTTTAACGATTGCTTTCAACTGTATAGTTAAATATTAATTTGATTTAATTATGTTTTCTAAGGATGTATCTATGATGATATTTTCAAAATGTATTTACTTAGTTACTTCGAGCTTCCTATAGGCAAATTAATTTAAAAACAAATTTATGGTCAAATATTAATAATATCAGCTCCAGGTGCAGTCGATATCGCGTACTTTATGGTTTTAGTTAGACTTCTTTCCCGTTAGATATTTTTTTATATGAATTAAAAAGTCACAAGACAATTTTACCTGATTTGATCGTGAATACGATAAGTAAAACGATCAAATTATTTGTCCTTCAATCTATATAATAAATAGTTTCCTGGTGGTTTTCGCTTTGATATTTGCGCACGAGGCGACGACGGTATAATAGTGGCAAACGACGGGACCGTATATAAGTATATAAGTAGAAGGATTATCTTTTTGATAACATCTTAAAAAGCACCTCACGCTTTTTTTACAATAAAAAATATTTTTTTCTTATATACACTATTCTTAATTCAAATTTTTTAAAATGTATTTTTTTGTTGGATTTTATATAAAAGCGTATTTTTTAGTTTTTTAAACTATTATTTATTTTTTTAATTGTGTTTTACATTTTGATTAAAGCGTTGTAATATAAATATATGTTCTATAGTTTATCTTTTTTAGCTCTACAATGAGCCTGAGCTTTCGATGTATAGTACGTTCTGATACAGTGCTATGATATCACCTAATAACTGGTTGGAAATCTGTCCTCAAGCACCAGCCGATGTGTTCAAACAGCTGCACTTTCACCATTTTCATAAGCATCGTCATTTAACATCAGATAACAGCGTGGTTCAATGTTAGCTAATATACGAGTAACTAGACAAATATATAGAAATATCTGCGTATGGCAAAGCCTCAAACCCTTTGAAACGAAATTGAGTAAACCCATTTAATAAGCTGTAATAAGTTATCAATATCATAAACAGTGACCTGAGACAAAGGTTATTTTCATTTATTTATAATTTTCAATGTCGCATTATTTATTAAATATTAAACAAAGATCTTTTAGTTCGCATTAGCCACGAGATGTTTTCATTGCATAAATTAGCATATGCAGAACAATACTTTTCTAAAAATATATCGAACAAAGTTCTGGTTTGTGTTATTTAATGTTTCATAAAATTTTAAGTCATATTGTCTTAAAAGTCGCCAGATGGTATGTCGTAGATCGTAGATCGATACGCACGCGTAACATTATGACATCGGCGCGATGTGCAGCACAAAGGAGAGTACAGGGGCCTCGGCTGCGCCGGCGGCTGAGGTTCCGTCATCGGCGCGTCCGGCTCGCCACAAAGCCCTACAATAAACTTTTACAACACGCATAAAACCCTGACTTTTTAACCCGAGTTATTTGAATTAATATCAATTCGGAGTTCCTCAATGGATTTTACTCGTCAAACTTTAAAGTTTTATGACAACCACAGAATTGAGGAATAAAATTTAATTGAAATGTAGACCCAAAAAAGTTTGATTGCGGTTATCAGCTTCCGAATTTGAATATTTACACTGAATGTGTATTAAAGAAAATAAAAACAACACTTACATCTGACAAACGGCGTTGAGACCAATGTTGAGACGACTAATTGTATGTACCATTTACACGACATGTATCTTAGCTCTACATTTATCAGTATGACAATATTTTTGTATGGATTTATATCTCTTCATGTGTATTATTAACATATAAATTGGGGCACCGCGTTAACGATTTTATCATAAATTTAGAGGATATATAATTACGAACCTTATTAAAATACTATAAGGGTTTTTGTATGCCATATATGTGCCTAGATAGATAGACATAAATAACAAATTTCGACGTGACACTAAAACAAATAAAATTTATTGACATCATAAACATTATAAATTCAAAGTGCGGAAAAGAATACCACCGAAAACTATCAAAACAAATTTATCAGACATATATATATCTCTCTAATTTTATGACTAAGTCTGTGCGTGTTTTATATTGACATGGATACACCTATATACTACATCTTTTTAAAATTATTGTTACATTTTATGAAAGTAGACTGTTTAAAATTGTAGTGTAGAAAAATTCAAACCAGTGGAAGTAGCATTTGTTAATATACACATACACATCTAGCATAGGTAACCGAATATTGTGTAAATAGTTAGCCAACAGTTAATAAATATATTTTATTTGTAAGGTCAAATCGTATTGATCACGTCTTGAAGTTATTTGATTTTTGTCTATTGTTTGATTAACATATCAAGGCTGGTGGTTGTATACTTGCCAAGTGATAATGAAAATTCAAGTTTGAAACGGCGATGACGCAAGACCATTAAAAATACTTACTTAAGTTTTCGGCATCGTTCCATTTGCATAGCCTTCTCGGCCTTCATTACGCAGCCATTCCGCAAACTTTGAAATTGGAAAAGAAAACATGAGCCGTATTGTTTCAATGGTTTCAATATCGGTTTGGCCGGTCTTGCATTTGATAATTAGCACCTCTCGAGTTACTGCTAACATCGACGCCGTTGTGCCGATGATGACGCGCTCGCCGCGCCGCGCCGGGACAATTGTGGCTTGAGCGCGCCGCACACATAATGCTTACATTTATCGAAGCTAATGCCATAAACATCCAATCACTGAGCCCGGGCTCCTTTCGAAAGTGCCTTTAGATCCACTCGTTGTTATCTTCGATATTTTATAGAGATCTGTAAAACGCCGGCACTGCAAAGCGATTAAGCAACATTCTTCGATCGAGACGAGAGGGTTGGCATCCTATCACGCGCCGATAGATTAACAATGTTATGACACTCAATTAAAGCTTCATAAGTAATTCTTAACATCGGGAACGCATTAAATAATTTGTTGTATGAATCTCTACAGAGTATAATCCAAAACCGAGGCCGTCACTCGCACATCATATTTAACCTCGCCATTAAAAAGGAAATGTTCGCAATTCATCTATACGACTCGAGTTTAATATTTATACCTCATGCAGTCGTAAAACGATGAATAATGACGATGCAGTCGAGTGGGCTAGCGCTGTAATTACTGTACCTTTATAGGTACATGCTGTGTGCTTTCTTGTTGTTTAATACTTAAATGTTGTACAAATACGATAGGAACCTTCATAGTTTCTACAAGGTGGACATAAAACCAAATTATGAGCAGCGAACTAAAGCCAAAAGCCGGGGAGAGGATTCAATAAAGCGATGACCGCGGCATACCGTCTTATTAGCAAAGACGATTCATAAATCATCATAATTTTAAAAGGTTAAAGCTGTATAATAAAAAATGTTTTATTTTGCTGCAATATACACAAAGTAATACATTAAATCTGTTCTCTATACTTAAACATTATATCACTCATAATACTGAGTGATGGATACTAGAACAGGGGTGTCAAACTAGTTTTCCTAAAGGGCCATATCTATAAGATTTAAGGTGTGTTTGCGTGTCAGACTCAAAAATAACAGCTAAATCATATAATGGATTGTTAAAATCTTTATTTAATTAATTAATATAAATTTTCACATAAAGGCAATAAAGAGGACAAATTATCTTGAGCTTCAGGATCCGGGCATCTCAGTTCTCTTATTTTTGATAAGCTCATTGATGTTGAGTGTCATATTCGTGAATAGATAGATAAATAAAGTGCGCGAATTTTTATGCACGTATAGTGGCATAAGGTGCCGTCTAAATATCCTCACTGGATACGTTCTGGTTGCGGGTCGTATTGAAATAGCTTGAGGGCTGATGTGGCCCACGGGCCGTATCTTTGACATGGCTGTTACAATATACTTTAAGACTTTTAGTAAGTCACTGAAGTGCTCGCAACAAAATGTTCCGGTTTGAAGAGTTTTTAACGCGCGCTGACACACGAAATGTTCCAACACAGCTTTCAGTAATAGCAAACTATATGTGGCAAGCCTCAGTTTAGACTACAGTCTTGTTTGAATGTGGATTATAGATGAACTATAGGTTCTATTTGTCTTTTAAAATCAGGTTGATGGCATAGGTACCTGTTAGATACATTCCTCCTATAAAAACTACCCCAAACAGTAGTTACTAAATTTTTCTTATAATAGACTGAAATGTTTACGCTTATGATAGACTGGTCTATAAGTTAAGAGTCGCTCAGTAAGCGATGATCGCTATGCTCGTATATTCTTTGTACGATAAATGAAACAAATTAATATGTCATAAATCATGGTAGCCGGTGCGGTCTTTAACGCTATCAAGCTAAATTGCCGATGGGCTGGTCATACCTGAAGAAGAACTGAAATCCGTTAGGGTACACCGTAATATGAGGCTATAAACCTAAGTATTTGATATTAATATAAAGTTTCTCAAAGTAGTTTTGAGAAGAAAAAATAACCGAAATATAACGCTGTGGGTTAATTACTCTTGTAACGTGGTGGATTTGAAATATATTCAAATTTCAAATTATCAGATAATCGGTCAGAGGTTATGATAATCGGACAGTGAATGGAACTGTTAGTATGAAGAGTCTTATATTTTTATTGTTTTCACCTAGTTTTTTTTATAGCAGTATGAAGCTATAGACTTAATATTCGACATTAATTTAAAATTTATACCTCAATACCTCGAGAAAAAAACCGTAATATAAGTTTCTGGCTCAATATTTCTTCACATAATTTAAAATTAATTATTTTCCGATTTATTCCTTAACTTATTTTAAAAGACCTCCATTCCCTCTCAACTTAATTAATTTATTTCCTTTGGTGATTTTTGTTTAAAAATAATATTTATACAAATAATATTATGTATTGACGAGGACAAAAATGTATGTAATATGTAGTACATAAATTGTAGTTTCCCTGCTCACTCGGATAAGCTCAATGATATTTGATGACTTGGAACATTTTACGATTTGTTGGCTAGCAATAAAATTTATTTATGTAAACTTTGATATTTTATTATAAAATTATACGCTTCCTGGCAACAGTACTAAATTAAAGGTATAATCATAATATACATATATATAACTAGCGGACAGCCCCGGCTTCGCGCTGATATTTAAAAAAAAAACAAAAATTATAAATTTTCATACGGATCCCTAACTTTTTATTCTATCGCCTATGTTCGTCAGGGATAATGTAGGATTCTAATGGTGAAAGAATTTTTCAAATTGGTCCAGTAGTTTCTTCAGTGCCTATTCAATGCAAACAAACAATCAAATCTTACCTCTTTATAATATTATAGTTTGGATATAAAAAAAATCAGAACATCCGTGAAGATCAGAGACTATACGCTTTAAATTGTTGAAGATTATGTTTACCTGAGACACACAATCCAGTTAGGTAGATCCAATTTCGAGAAAGAGGTCAATCGTCGAATCCAACTCGGCTGGGCAGCGTTCGGGAAGCTACGTAAGATATTCTCGTCCAAGATACCGCAGTGTCTCAAGACGAAAGTCTTTGACCAGTGTGTGTTGCCAGTGATTACATATGGAGCTGAGACGTGGTCGCTAACTATGGGCCTCATAAGAAAGCTCAAAGTCACTCAAAGGGCAATGGAGAGGGTTTTTTTTTCGAACTGACTACACTGTTAGCCTGAGGGGCCCTGGCGCCTTTACGGCTTTTACAGCTTTACCGGGCTTGGGGGCGAGCGCTTAGGGCACTCAGCCACGAAAGCTAAGCAACAACATCCGAGGGTGCCAAAGAGGCCGAACCTCGGCTCGGACTGTTGCGCGTATGCAATTAAGTCGCGATCTGACTAATTCCCTATCCGTAATTCGATCTAAACTAACTATACATATATACATGTTTCTGCCCCCTGGGAAGAGGGAAGGAACATGTGTATGTGTATTTAGTGGTCTGAAATTTTTGTCTACTCTAACTAGGCAAAAAAAGAAAAAAAAAAGGTCCCTTACAGAACCTATGTACCTATGTGTGTTGTGCATGTGTGTATAATGCAGTGTCATGCATGGCTGTGAAAGCTAGTGATTGTAGAGTCACTTGTATCGCGCGAGCGGCTGCTTGTCTCAAGGGCTCCATGCCGATGGATCGGACCTAGGCTTGAGTTGCCGCAGAGAAGGGCGGTCGTGGCGGGTAATGGAGAGGGCTATGCTCGCAGTTTCTCTGCGTGATGGAATCATCATCGTGATCAGAAATGAGGAGATCCGCAGGAGAACCAAAGTCACCGACATAGCCCGAAGAATAGCTATACTTAAGTGGCAGTGGGCTGGCCACGTAGCTCGTAGAACAGATGGCCGATGGGGTCAAACAGTTCTCGAGTGGCGGCCACGTACCGGAAGACGCAGCGTGGGCAGACCCGCCACAAGGTGGACCGACGACCTGGTAAAGGTTGCGGGAAGCCACTGGATGCGGGCAGCACAGAACCGGTCGTTGTGGCGATCTTTGGGAGAGGCCTATGTCCAGCAGTGGACGTCTTTCGGCTGAAATTATGATGATAATGATGATAAAAAAAACATATTAACGCGTTGAAATCTTTTACTTGATAAGAGGTGTCGACTTGTAGTATCAATTTTGTGTTAGCAGAAATAACAATGTAAGGAAATATAACGAATTGAAACGTTGCATTCATATTACGTGAAAATTTTATTTAGTGTATAAATTAACGTTTTAGTTATATATATATAAGCTTTCTGTTAATGCGCTTAGATCATGTACATAACGAATGTCCCAATAAAAAAGAAATGGATTAATTCTGGGTTTGTTTAATGCTGAGCTGTTCAACATAATTCCATCTTCTTCCTTTTACAACTGAACCACACGTTCTTGGCTCCGGAGCAAGCTTTACGGTAACCTCTATCTCGGCACGAAAAAGAGAGTTCACTACGTTCGCGTCATATATTTGCCGTAATGTCAAGTTGTGAAACTATCACCCTACTAGTGTGTTTCCGTCGTCCTAAAACATGGGGTCCTTCAAACATAACGTGAAGAGATATTTGAGCAGGCCGGCATGAAAGCGATGACTGATGATGGATTATGTATTCCACGGTAGTCGCCGATGTTGTTGGATTGCACTGTGCTTACCATAAGGGACAGTGCCGTGACTACCGTTGATGTGCTACGCAAAAAAAAAAAAAAGATTTCATTGACTTTTATTGATAAAAGGTATTGTTTGAAGTTATAAAATATATCTGTACTTAAGGTATAATTGGTTATTAGTGCAGTTAATGCGCTTTTACATTTTATTATAAAAAGTAGTGTTTGCCCAGTGGTCGAAATTCGACCATAATTAATTATAGTCGGCAACATATTACAATCCTTTGGCTACAATATCTACACTTGGCGACTATTTTTTTACACAGACTATTATGTGTTAGCTGTTAGCGGTATGAACATAAACAATGTTTTTTTTTTATTTAAATTAATTTAATGTACTTATAATATCATTACAATACATATTATAAAACAAAGTCTCCCCGCCGCTTATGTCTGTCTGAATGCGATAAACTCTAAAACTACCGAACGGATTTTCATATGGTTATCATCATCGGACGGAGTGATTCACGAGGAAGGTTTAAGTGTATAATTCATTAATTGTGTGTATAAATTGGCTGAAATATGACGATGGTTGTTGAAGATGTCGGAAAAAATCATGCCGACTGTCAGTTATACCGACGTGTGCCGCGTAAACCAATAGTTATATTTATTACTCTGCTACGGGCTACCCGTGCGATGCCGGGGCGGGTTGCTAGTATATGATATATTCGTTTTAGCTTTTTGTACTCTTTCTGCATATACACTTTAACTATGTTAAATCTCACACTCTTCCGTGTACGCAATGTCCTTAAAAAGGAGTTTGAAGTTTATCTTCACGTATTAATATATAGATTACTAGCGGACCGCCTCGGCTTCGCACGGGTATTTAACAAAAAAATCACAAATTATAAATTTTCATACGGATCCCTAACTTTTTATTCTATCGCCTATGTTCACCAGGGGTAATGTAGGATTCTAATAGTGAAATAATTTTTCAAATCGGTCTAGGTACAGAGCCTATTCAATGCAAACATACAATCAAATCTTTCCTCTTTATAATATCTGTTTAGAAAAAACTATTGTTTGTGAATCGATTTACTAGTAACAATAAATATCTCAACACCACAGCTCGTTATCAAGCATTAGCGGCTGAACATTGTAATTTTAATTATAATAATCCAAATAAACAATTTAAAACACTATAAAATTATCTTTCCTAAAAGTACCTACTACAGGTATAGTATTAATTTTTATGAGCTTTTAAGTCTATTATATTATACGTTAGGCGTTCAATAGTTCTCGGCTTATGTTTATACTTTACTAGCTTCTGCCCGCGACTTCATCTGTGTGGACTTCAATATTGGGTTTTTGCCGGGATAAAAGTATCCTATATGTCATGGACTAACAAATCCAAGTTATAACGTATTTTTGTGCAAAATTTCATTCAAATGCGTTCAGGCATTTTTACGTAATTAAGTAACAAACATCCAGACATACAAACTTTCGTATTTATAATATCATACTAGGATTTATATATAGTACTCAGTTTAAACTACATATTTTAAATTTGATCACATTCACTTAAAAGAAATGTTTTTGCTTTAAATTTTATTTAAAATACCAAGTGACATTGGTGGTAACTTAAAACTACATTCAATAAACGGTTTACATAGTAGTGTTTATTTTACAATTATTATAGTAATTTTATTGTCTGAACGACACAGTAAACTGTTCCAAAAGGTTCCATATTAATATCTTTTGAATCAAAATTATCCTTATACTTAATTATATATTGATTCAGTCAATATCTCTAGAAATCTGCCTGCGAGTAGCCATACAGCAAAAAAGAATTATTCTAAGCTTGTATAGTTATAGAGATGCCCAGTTTATTTAACTATGACTGCGAAACACATTTTGTCTGAGAATGAAAATAGAATCATTGAAAGAATACCGGTGGGCTTAAAAGTATTAATTAATTTATTAATAAGATACTGCTACAGAAAATAAACTTATGCTAATAAAATGTAACTGTAAATATATTTCAATTGCAATTAAATATATCTAATTTAGGTCTTTATTAAGTTCATTGTGTGCTCAACATACACATCGGTAGAACTGGGTTATTATAGGATACAGAAAAAGCACTGAAAAAGTATTTGCGTTTGTATGTTCGTTTGCCGGTTTCAGTGAGAATGGGCTCAACAATTCACTGATGTCCCATTGCACGTCGTCAGCAATCAGTATCTTACGAAGGAACGAGTGAACGTCGATCTTACTTCTAAACTACAATGTATTCATTTTGGATAGGAATTTCCAGATAGTTCATCTGTGTCTGATACCAAATTTTGAAGCTAAATAGCGTAGGAAACTATTCCAGACTGCTTCAATGCATACTTAATACTTTTACTTACTAAACTTTTAATAATTTGAGTTAATTTGTTGGTATATTTTCATCAGCATACGCCAGACATTTAAATTTTATAGAGGTAATGAGGTTATTAATGAAAAAATAAATAAGAGCAGTTCTAAATTTGATCCTTGCGGAATTTCTAATTTAGAAGTGTCCCATAAACAGAAACAAGAAGAATTATGAATATTATATACATTACGAATAATGTAAAAATCTTGAATCTTGAAAACTTGGAAAATCTTGAAAACCAGTTGAAAAAGATTTGAAGCAAATATACTAAATATTAAGCTAGGTACGTATCAATAAAAAAAAATTAAATTGTCAAAAATTTACCATGTAAGGAATGTTGGGACGTTGAACCGACGTAGTCAGTGATAATGAGTACAATAAACAGTAAACGAGAAGATCGTGTCGAAGCCTAACTTACAATAAAATATCCGGCTTATTTGCCATAGCCGTAAGGTTTCGTGATTCTTTCCATTTGAACAGTGGACATGTGTTTCGTAACATCTTAAAATAAGTATTTTGGAGGAAAAAGATTGAAAATAAAAGTGCACTGTATTTTTTTACTAGTGTGCTTGGATTTTCTCTACATACTTTTTATACATACTGGCGATTATTTTGATGTAAACATAGGTCAAATATTTTTCGTTATGTATTCCGTGTACACTTGATTCATCATAAGAAGACGTACATGACACTTGTCAAATGTTTATTTTAGAGATGTAGTATAATTTAAATAGGAAGTTTGGAAGTTGATTTTACGAGTCTCGATCCTTTTTATAGTTAAATATAATCAATAACACGATTATGCTTTAAATCAATTGAGGGATGTGTATACTATGTAAATTAAATAACAAAAATAAACTATAACAAAAATTGAAGTCGCAATCTGTAACACTTGAATTATTTAATGCCTGACTCCAAACGACAAGATTAATACTTCCAGTCAATATTCTTCGTTGCGTGTTGCAAAAATGTAGGAAATGCGTAAACATATTTTTTATTCACAAATTAAAAAATAAACTAATAAATTAAATGTACAAAGGCGTTCAATTAAATCGATTAATTTTTTATTCTTACGTTCATACGATTAATTTTCTATTCCTTTGTTTTATTATTTTAGTTTACTCTAGTTTTAAGTAACATAGGAAGTAACGCTGCACGTAGAATGAAAAAATATACGAAAGTTCACTAAAATCACAAGGAAGTTATTAAAGATTTTGTCCTGGAAAATGTTTTATAACGTTTAACAGTATCATTTTTTTTAATAGTAATTTATAGTCGAAATGCATATTTTTATGTTATGTCATAATTTGTACGATGTAACAATTTACGTTCTGTGGATATGTCATGCAAGCCTTCGTATGACGAATAAGGTATAGAGTCATAATGGTTTGAGTAAAAGAAGTATTAAATTGTCAGTATTATAGACTAAATAAATTCACTTAGAGTAAATTTTAAAGCCAGTCGAGTTCTTTAACAATACTTATTTACATTTATTTTTACATACACAACTGAAATTGAACTAAACCAAAAGTACTAACTCAACTGCGAATCTCTAAATTCTATTCTACAAGGAGAGGCTACAATGGGCCTAATGTATTCTTATGAAAACAAAGTTTAAAATAAATTTACAAAAGAGTTATGTTTTATAATAAATGTACCCATCTTTTTTTATAACAAAGTTAATTAAATTAACTAGATCATACATTATTATATAATAATGAAATTAATAAGTAAATTAATCAGGCATAGGCCTGTATTACATGATTGAAACATGAAATTGCTAACTGCTAACTCAAAGGGTTTATTTACATAGTAACTATATTTAACGTATCTCACGATATGATGCCTAGGATATTTAATTGTCTAGTAAAATACGCGGTACACAAAAGACTCTATTCAGGAATCAGTATTACATAACATTATTACTCTACCGGGATCAAGTTCGGGTCGATTAAGATTTAGTTGATATTTAATCGGCACAAAGATAATTAATTAGTCTTAAAAATTCCTCCAGTTAATTTTGTTTATTCATATTTTGCTTACTTTCGAATGTCAAAATAGTAAGTAGTTTACAACGAAGATTTAATGTAATTTAAATGTATTATTTTTTCTATTTATATAAATTACGCGAAGTATTATTGTGTTCACGAAAATAAAGTCTGTCTATGTCTTTCTAAATAAAATTCTCGATAAGCTCTGTTTATTACCGGCCGCCGGTAGCACTAATAGACGTTTGTCGTAAGAGCTTTCGCGGTTTTATTCTTGTAACTGCTAGACATGAGATTATTTTACCAAGATGGATTTAACGACAACAATGCGTTTTAAATCAATCAAAAGTATTGCTTTAACGCGTATCGAGTCAATTATATTGTTAATATATATATATATATATATTATTAAATTATATAATATATAATTAATTATATAATCCCTCCCGCGTCCCGCACACCATTTGATGGCCGCGTTCACGGCGGTCCGCGTATAGTTGTCATTAGTGTATATTTACCCTGACTGAATGTTATATTAAACCATTAGTATTATAATAATAAATAATAATAATTTAGATATAAGTGTATTATATAGTTATTTTGTCAATATATTAAAACAGCGACCGAGTTACTAAATCATGGTTTATAAACGTTATGGAATAGTACCAACTTTTCGTCCATTTTAAATATTTTTATTATGATTTTTTAAACAATTTTCCTATTTTATAGTATTACAAGTAATATCACGGGAACTATTACCTACTATTAGGTACCTACCTTGCGAATTTCATCATAAGTGTGTTATAAAACAACAAAGATTTGACTGACAGATATCAAAATTAATTCATTATTACAGTTCTTAGCAAAGTATTAAGTAAATACGTAGTAAATTGAGTGATTTAATTACTGTGTACTGTTTTCTAATTTGAATTTGATTACTGACACTAATACTAATTAGTAGTCGCTAATATTAGACGGAGAAAAACATTTTGAGAAAGAAAAAACGCTTGTGAACCATATACGCAAGAGAATATTCTCGTAGTACCAATATGTAGTAAAAAATTATAAATAAGATTTCAGGACACTTACGGGCTGAAATTGTTTAATTTTTGAAATGCTTGAATTTGCCTACATGTTTATACTAATAAATGGATGCGTGGGCGGGTAACATGTAGACAGTCTATAGGTACTAATATTAAGAAAACATTCGGCAATCTTCATAATGAAACATTGCCGACAATGGTATTAAATGTTCGTTAATACGTTTGTTTATTGTCTATATACATAATAGAAAACCATACTTGGTCATCAAAGGTTATTTTAATAGTTGCAATAAAATAAATAGTCAAAAAATAGTTTCTTTTGACTATTATAATAGTAATTCTCTAGTGTCAAAGTTGAAATTTTCGGATTTTTTGTATATGAGAAATCGATTAGCCATGTAGGTTATACATGCTTAGCCGTCTGTCTATACACTTTGTCATAGAAGTCAATTATTTCATGGATTAAGACATTGTTTCTTTAAAAATGGAACATAACGCCGCTCAACGACTATTGATAAATTTTGTTAAGTATTTGTTTATTGTATTACCAGAGAGTCGTAAAACTATAAAAAAAATCCAATTTCTACACATAAAATTTATACAAGTAAAAAATGTATTTTTTCCAAGTTGTAATAGGTAAATTGGTAAATATTAATTTACAAATATATTGTTATTAGGATGGCAGCTTCGCACATCCTGAGCGCAGTGGAACCGACGGTAGGCGGCGGCGGTTCTCGGAGTGGGCGGGAACGTGAAGTAAACGTCGCCCTAGACGACAGAGAACTATGGGTTCGTTTTCAAACACTCACTAACGAGATGATCGTGACTAAAAATGGAAGGTAAGTCTGAATTAAAGGGGTTATATTGTTAATTAGTAAGCGTAATATTCAAATATACTTAATTATATTATTACTAATTTTTTTATTTGTTTATATTCTAAATGTTTTATTTTATTATGGAATGTCTCTACTTAGGAAGGCAAAAATAATGACTTATCGAACCTCTTCCTTTCGCTTCCTTTAAATTGATTTATTCTCCCTCAATATTTCAATCTTTTTCGTCTAGTAACTACTTTTGGTCAAACCCAGGGTTTTTTTTCATACATATTCGTGTTGCACCTCAAATCGTATTTCAGTTGCATTAAATTTAATTTCATACTTTGCCTTATATATCTAGGCTTCTCCGCTGTAGAGTAACTGAACAAAATATAGGTCAGTTTCTATACGTGTTTATTTAATTTTTTTATGTTTATTATCAGTATGAAAAACCAAAAATTATTTACTGAGGTGAAAACAATGAAAATTCTGATGTGTTTTGGTGTACCTTTTAAATCTAATTTAATTATTCATACAGCAATATTAATTTCAAATATTTAATAACAACTAAAAGGAAAAGCACTTTTAGAGTAAAATAATTTTAGTTGATAAAAATACAATACTGTGTTCAGGTATATGCGATAACTATGTTCACTTTGTCTTTTGTAAACAAAGGAGATAAATTCTTCTAATACGCAGGTACATTAATCAACCCTATTGTACCAGATGCTCGTAATTTATATAAAAAGCAGTCTTGGTCTTTCTCGTGAACGTATGTAAGTAAGTACGCTACGACTGTTTTTGCTTAAGCGATGAGCAATCGGCAATCGCTTACCGAGAAATTAAAAAAAATAATGTTTGTATATGTTCGTAAATCTTGAATATCATTTACTTAGTAGCTGGTAGCATTACATGTATGTAAACAGTTCATTTTAAAAACAATCTAATTATTAGTTCATATCTCGGAATTTATGTTTGGTGAGGATAATTACGAATATACACGTTGACTGTAACGACCAATAAAGTAAATATCATTCATTTAGAAGGAATAGTCAATCTAATATTTGATCATATTTGGCGTCAACTTGTATATATATATATATATATATATATACGGTGTATTTTAATACGTATATATGTAAATAAATTCACACCATAACATTTTGTAAAGCTTATTGCAGACGTTTATTGAAAATGAATTTCCTGAAAATGAATATAATGTCTTATGAACAATCAATTTATTTTTATGTGATCGATATCTACGAGCCTATAGAATATTTGATAGTCAACTTGAAATTATTGTTCTATAAAAGGGCTTACCAAGCAATTTGTAGTGGGAACTGGATACTTTTAAAATTCAGAGAAAAATAGAAAAAATAAATTAGACGACTTGGCATCCGATTAAACCGCTGCACTTGTTTGTTGTTGTTGACTAAATTTACTTACAATTGAGGGGCAAGGAAATCTTTAATTTATTTCAATTAAATATATTTTTATATCTGTCCAGTAGTTTTCTATATGTCGCTCGGACTATCGCAGCGCTGTCTACCAGGGATGTTACGGCCCTGATATTAAATTAAGAGTATTTAATCGATTCCGGTTATGGGTACGGATAAAAAATTATTTTACAAATTTTATAAAGAATTGTTATTATTTGAATATTTGTCGGTGAACAATATTAAGTTTATTTTTGATAATTATTATCAACCCTTTCCCTCTTAGAAATTGTACGAAACATTACGGTAATATAATAATTACATAATTATACGATATCGGATAGTATGTTACATCGGATATCCGATGATTTCGGTTACGGTTATGGAGTTCCATAACACCCATGCCGACTACCATTTTCCGACGCTTGTCCGAAACAATATTTTAACGTAAAACACAAACATCTAGATACTACGGGTATCTTAATTGATAAATGTATAGCATAAAATGCGATTATTGAATGCACACGTACATGGACATATTTGCCAGTGCTAACTGCTTGCTGACCGGCGGCTAGTTTTCAACTATTAACACAGTAGGTCTTACTCATTAACGTGGGGCGGCTAAACGATACCGCCCGCTCTGCTACGAGTAGATGAGCTATGACCGTTCCACTACCCTCGAGCAACTGTTTCTAATAATAAATGTAAAGTAAATTTGTAACAGATTTGTTACTATGATAGATAATATATATAAAAATCATTACAGCAAACTAAAAGTTTCATTAATTATAACATTATAGATACCTCATCACGCGTATGGATTGCACGTATTCATATTTAAACAATGCCCACGTTATTGATTTATTTTATTTTATAATTTTAGAAAGGCTAATATAACAAATTTAAACGATACAAATAAATAATTAAATCTTTATTGAAAAGCCTCCAAACCTTTGTATAGGTAAATAAACGCCTTAACAAATAATATACTAACATACGAATAATGAAATAAAATTTGAGTGTCGCTAAATGCTACAGGATTCTTGTGTTCGTGAAAGTTTTACTGTGCATAAGCTGGTACAGAAACGATGTCTGTTCAAGTTCGAAGACAGTGCACTGTAGCTTCCAGAACTACGTATCTTGAAAGCATTTTGACTAGAGTAAGGGCTGGTAAACGGGATGTGTAGCAGCCGCATAATAAATACAATATCATGAATTTTACGTATCACAGCCTGTAGAATGTATAATGCAGTTACTTTAGATTAGTATTAGGTTAATAATAATAAGGATTTTTGTTTTAGACGAATGTTTCCTGTTGTAAAAGTTACTGCCAGTGGGTTGGATCCGACAGCGATGTATACCGTGCTGCTAGAATTTGTACAAGTTGATTCTCATCGTTGGAAATACGTAAACGGCGAATGGGTATGATTTTAATGCATTACTAAGAATAGTTCTAAAATTCCTTTAATGTTTGCTAATCTACATGTCTGAAGTTAGACTGCTTGACTTATATTAATATAATAATAAAACAAAGCCCCATACTTATTATTTCCCTGTAATTACGTGTCTATAATTTTTATTTTACCTAATTGGTTTTTGCTTACTGTTTTTAGATATTGCATAAACTTTTATTTTCTTGAAGGTGCCTGGTGGAAAAGCGGAAGTACCACCGTCAAACGCAATATACATTCACCCTGAGAGCCCAAACTTCGGAGCGCACTGGATGAAAGAACCAATATCTTTCGCTAAAGTTAAACTCACAAACAAAACCAATGGTAATGGACAGGTACGAATGCTCGATAAATACGTTACGTTTGAGTTACGAATTATCATAAAAAGTTTATTATTATTTCAGAAACTAATACTCCTAACTATTATTCCTTTAATTAAATCCAACTGAGAAACACTTTTAGTTTGAATTATACTAGCTGTCCCATGGTTTCACCCGTGTTATATTTAATCAACCAACTCTATCGCGCCCGCGCCGTCACGCTGCCAAATTTATTCATAAAACGTTCTTCAATAAATGATTGGTAGTTCCAGAGATTAACGCGTCAAAAAAACAAACAAACAACAATGCTTTGAGCTTTATAATATAAATTAGTATTGATAAACTAATTTTATAATTATATAAAATAATTTCATATATTATGTTATTAATTCATTACACGCACACATTAGACACACATAGACAATAACTGTGGCTGTGGTTGTTAAGTTTCCGTGGTACCGATTAATAAAGATTTTAATAATGCATTTGAAGGTGTTATAATGCTACAGTTTGCGGCTACCGCTACTTCATGGAAGACAGTTCTCACGGTTGAATGTGGTGCGAATGAATACGAAAGCAAACATCTGATACATCCAGATCCATATGTTGACGTCTCGGTGTGAAATCTGTAGCTTTACCATCTGTTTAGCGGGTGCCTGTACGCACTATCATTTGTAATAATTATTGTCTCTGTGCTATGTTTACATTACACATAGTTTATGCATAGGTAACTTAGTTGTCTCCTAGACACTATGCTAATGTTACTCATAAATATCTAATAATAAATTTACTATCATTTAATTAAATATGTATAACTAATATTTGCGTATATTTAACTGTTAGCATTACATTTACATAGTGTTAATACGTTCGTATATTATTATTAACACTAACATCAAAAGCCGCTACTAACTCGCCCGTACTTCAAAACGGTTCCGCTCCCACTATCGCTTTGATCTCCGGGTGTCCACGAGATTCATTGACGAGATCGAAATTTCGATTAAAAAAAGAACCAATAAAGCACGTCGATTTGTAGTGTTAGGATATACGTCATTGATGTTGCTGTCGTTTGGGAGGCTTTGCTTTCGCGTCGAAACTAATATTCAAAAATGACACGCATTTTCTCGTCAATAGTTGCAAATGTATAGATGTTGGAGGAAAACATAATGAGATAAACAAATGAATTAGGTATTGATAGTAGGAAAAAAATGTTTAGCCTTTACCTTACAAGTGTGTTCCTTGCTTCTTACGACATCGGGTTCTTCAAGCGTAATGTGAAGAGATAAGTATTTGTGCAGACCTCCGATGGATTACAAATTTCTCTATGGTCGGCGTTGTGTTTGGATTGTACTGTGTTTACCATCAGAGATAGCACCATAAATTTGCCAAGTAATAAAAAAAAAATTATTTACATTTGGAATTCCGTGTTAACTCGAAGATTTCATGTTCAAAATGGTCAGATTGGCAAAACGGCAACTTCATAAGTGAAGACCTAATATTTATTTCTTCTACTAAAGTAATGCCGATTACTTGCTGATTAATGCGGAAGCCCTACAAATTAATATTTATTTAAGGACTAACATGTAGGAACTATTAAACTCCTAAATTCGTAACTGAAAATTATTTTCTTCGTTATTGCAAATTTCCAATTTTGCAAACTTTAAACATGATTGTTATCACTACGCAAGGAATCTTGTCAATCTATTATATAACTTCATACCTAAGTAGGTACCACGTAACACATACGTATCTAATCCGAACACCTGTTGTTGCATGGTACTAAAAGAGTAAATAACATAATGTCTAACTTATTTTCAACTTGTTTTAGATAATGTTAAACAGCTTGCACAAATACGAACCTCGTGTTCATCTGGTAAAAGTAGGAACAGATCTTCGTAGAATTATGACATATCCGTTCCCGGAAACACAGTTTATAGCAGTTACCGCTTACCAGAATGAAGAAGTGACATCCCTTAAAATCAAATACAATCCTTTTGCAAAAGCATTTTTGGATGCAAAAGAACGACCAGAAGGATATTATCAGAGAGATTTCGTTGGTACACATTACCCGCAACAGACTTCTTCACCGCATCAATATCCACAATGTAAGTTTTATTTTTACTATTTTCTATTTTCTAATAGTGACCTCTTTTACAGCTTTTTCAAATACACTACAATTACATAATTAATGTACCCTGGAAGGTTAATAGATACGTTAGCGTCGCCTGCAGGAGCAGGTGCAATACTACGACTGTGTAGCTTAACTCTCCTAGTGCTTCAAGTTCGTTAATTTAAATTCGCTTCGAAATAAAAATGCAATGTTCAGAGGGCAGCTGCAAGCGAGGCAGAACTCTTCAGTGGTTATCAGTGGTTACTAGTGGTTACAAACGGTTGAATCCCGAAAAGGGGTTTGCTTTGCTGAGGAGTTTTAGCCTTACCTCCGTTTTACCATTTATTTATTTAGCGTTTTACTTTTTTTCTTAAGACTATACAAACTTATACATATACATTTGTTCTTACCCACCACTTATAGGCTAAAATAAAAGACATTAACAATACGATATTTATTATTTGCATATAAACAAGATCCTATAGCTAATCGCATACTCAACAAGTGGCATTCCTATTACGACAAAATAATGTTTATGGCAACCGAGTTTTTGCTTTGACACACACCATGTACCTGTGAGGAAAACTTTGCAGGGGTCGGTTTTCTTTTAGTCGTACACTACGACATTCTATAATGTATAACACCCATAAAAGTACAGCGTAAGTTAGTCGTGCAATAACTCAAGTTATCATAAGATTATTAAAATTATGCGTGAATAAAGGAACGGATAGAAAGTAATTATTACCATTACCATTATTGATATATTTACAATCAACTCTTTGCTGTCTATTGTTTAAATCTCGTACTGGAAAGAGTGCGGGACGTAATCAACAGGGCGAAATTACTGTGTATTGTATCGCTAGGAGCAATGATGGTTCAGTGGAGCATGGTGGTAGGGTATTCTCTAATGCCCGCCTGGCCACCGCTCTCATGTTGAAAATTTGGTGCCAAGTACTTTTAGGTGTTTTTCGGTAGCTGCACCTGAGAGTCTGTTCTCCCATAAATCTTAGCGTGTTATCATCTTGGTCCACATCATCACTTAGGATTGTGACCTAACGCTAAACATAAAATAATTTAAAAGAACATTCATGGATGGTGTACTTTTCGTCAGTTTTATTTTAAAGGATCACAGATTTCTTTAATTCTATGACTACAATATCAATTAATATTAAGTATAGCAGTTGTATATAGATAAAGCTTGTTTTGCTATTGATCCTATATTTTTAAATAACTTTCATAAATCAGATGTTAGATTTCTAAAACACAGTTTGCTATTTAAATTTTAACCTTTTTAAATTTACTTAGATGTTTGATGCTTATAAATCCACCTAAGTAGACATTGCATTATTTGTGGACAAGATATTTCCTAGAATAAACCTTATATACTTAATCAATCATTTGAATTGCATGCAGTTGGGCATGCATAATCATTGTTAAACGATGAAACTGTTTGTTTTATAGTCGGCGGGTGGTTTGTAACGTCACAGTCGTTGTATGGCAGCAGTAATGCGGCGTCTCGACGACCAGCTCCATATCCACCGAGGCCACCTTCAAGACCTCGCACTTTGTCACCACCATGTAAGAAATTCATTAGAATTATCTATAAATATCTTTTTAGTATTTAAAAGCATAGCGTAAAACATGTAAATTATTTTTAAATAAGTAAATATTTGTTAGTAGATAATAATTTAATAACACAACTAATTTTTTTAAATTTATTACGTGTAGAAGAAAGTTGTTACAGTGTTTGGTTTTTGTTTTCATTAAAAATGTAATGAGTAGTACAAAGAAGTATTAGCTTTAAAAAAAAAAAAGATTTACACAAATACTTACAGACTGATGTGGAAATACATCACTATGTTAAGAGGTAAACGTGTTTTTCTTCTGATATTAGAATAATCGATAATCTTACGTTTTAGATAGGTACTTTCTTTTGTTTTCTTAGATCTTTCAATAACTTTATATTTTAGATTCGAGTGTAAATATTTATTATTATATAATGAATATGTATATTGCTATTTTAAATGAAATTAAGAGATCAATTTGAAAACTATTAAGTATTCTACTATATAATATGTTTTCTTAATTACAGCTTCCTATAGTAATTCAGAACGGACCACCACAGCGCCAAATGGTAGCGGAAGCTACACATGGGCGAGTAGTACCGGCTATTGGAGTTCAACTCAAGGCAACAGTTCTCCACAGCCAAACACATCCCCAACGCCGTATCGTACGCCTCCGCACGCATATCCAGCTCCTGTAGAATATGGTTCAACACCGCCTTCAAGCACGTCGGCACCGTCCTCTGCGCCGGCACCACTTTATCCCCTCCAATACGAAACGGCGACTCAACACCATTCCCCCTACTATCAACACGCCTACGCTCCATATGCACATCACGCTATCGAAGATATTTCTTATTGGCCTAACAGGTAAATAACGACACTCCAACTTTACTTTCACTAAAACATAAAAAAAAAGTTTGATAGAAAATATGTTCAATTTATTTATGGGAAAAGTTTTACTATGTACAAAGAATAACAAAATCTAAATTTTTGATCATACAATTTTAGCGAAATGTTTGTTGTTTTTTATAGGTTTAGTAGCATTTTGCCACAATCTCACCTGATGTTAACCAACGATGTGGCTCAAGATGATAACACGCTAAGCCTTGTGGTAGGACTGGTTCTGAAATGCAGCTTCCGGAACACACCTATAGGTGCTTGGCGACAGATTTTCAACTTGAGGGTGGAGGCCAGCCAGGCAAGCATTAGAAATTCACCCTACCACCATGCTATGGTTTTCGGAGGATGTTTTCCTTCAACAAAAGCTCAGGCTCATTGCAGCTGTTTATTAGAATTCATGTCGATCTATGCGGGCGGGCCACGTAGCCCGTAGAATGGATGGCTGATGGGGCAAAGAGTTTTCGACTGGCGGCCACGTACCGGAAGACGCAGAGTGGGAAGACCGTTTTTTTTTTTTTAACGTGGAGGAACCCTTCATGATAATGATGATGCGGTGTCAGTACAAGCTACCACTCAGCCGCTACTCCTTCCAAATTTTCGTAATGGATACTTGTATAAGTATCCTTACCTTTATCTCATATTTATATTTTGTAATTATAAATATCTTCGGATTTTTTGTCTATATTCTTTTAAATATAAACATAGGTAATAGTGTAAAATTTTATACTTTTTATAAGCAGAATGAAAGGGAAAATGATCAAATACATATTTTCCCAACTTTATTACAGTTTAAATACGTACGGCTATCAACCTTCTGAATACGTTGGATCGGGCGAAGTAGCATATGGCTCTGAAGGAATACCTTTCGGTCCTGCGGGTCCGGCGCTCGAGGCTGCCGGTACAAGCGGAGAAGGCCGAGCTACTACGCCAGGGCAAGAACACCAAACTGGCGACCGAGAGTACAAGTTCAGTACAGAAGAAGAACGCAATTCACCATGTGAAGATCCTGCTCTGCCACCACGGCCACCGACACAGTGATAAATAGATAAAAATATATTAATTTAATTCACAAATATTTTTGCAAAGTTTGTTAAATAAGTATTACTTATTATTATGTTCATTTGTACATACTTGAGATTTTTCATAATTGAACAAAAACTACAAACTTAGTTAAAGGTTAGCTAATTTTACACGTTTTATTATAGAAATGGATTAATGTTTCCTAAATAAATGGTGTTAATTAATAAAAGAAATTTATTTATATAAATCTAGATTTTTCCAGTGGTGGTGACTTGTAGTTTTGCCGGAAATCGAGATAAACCGGTTTTTTACCCTTAAAACTCGTCCCCTTCCACTTCCCGACCTCAGATTGCCTATAAATTATTTTTCCTTTCATTTTTCTTATATTTTCTTCCTTTTCCAATGGGTTTCATCCTACTATTATTTTTTTGGTTTCAAAAATTATCGACCCTGGTCTAAAGGGGCAAATCGTAGCTCCGAAATGGCTGAACCGATATTGATCTAATTTTTCTTGTTTGAAAGTTGACTTATTGAGTGTACTCGAGTGTCATGAACATCAGTTCAGCCATTTGAAGATTATCAGCTCTTTTACTAATTGATACATGGATTTAAGTATCTTTCACAGGTCTGATGGAGTCGAAATTTGGTATTCTGTTACTTCAACGATATTCAGCATCATCTGGAATCTGCAGGATACCTAATTCTTCACTAACTTATAGCAGAGATGTCGTGTTTGGGCTCATTGAAAAGGTAACCTACTTGTTTCGGGGGTTTCCTAAATTTTCAATTTACCTAGTCAGATCAAAGAAGAATGAAATATTCATTGTGTATTATGTATTTATACGATAGGTGGATCCTCGCCTTTCAGCGGTCTTCATAATTTTTGTTTGAAGCAAGGGCTTACTGTTAGATGGTATACTCGTAGAGTGAAAACGAAAACACTTAAATGTATCTAATCTAATCTTCATAATTATTTTACATCATAAAGGATCGAATTTCAATACCTTACAACAAATTCTGTCACAAGCTAATTCAATTTCTACATGAGTAACCAGGGTTATCCGATGTACTTAAGTATATGTTCATAAGAATGAAATTAAAGTCAGTTTTATTAGTTATAAATATTATATGCCTATGTAATCGAATCGTTCATTTTCCATTTAAAATAATATTCTATGTATGTGTGTTCCTACCTACAGTGTTGGGTATATCGGTTATAAATAAATAGATTAGGTATAATCAGTTCATTGATGTGTTTCAAAAGCCACCAATTGTAATTTCCGTAAAAATTAGTACCCATGTTATTGTCTTATAGAAATAAATTGAGGGACACAAGATTTATTCTTCTTTTTCTTTGATACTGGCAAACTGCGACATGCTCATATGTATGTACATTGCACAATCCTTTTGGGTTAATAAATGTTGATTGATTGTTTTCAATGAAATGTTGGTTGTTGATGTCTATTTTTCAAAATAATTAAATATAAACCAAAAGGTTTCACTCCGGGCGTAAAAAACTGTTGAAAAGTTGTTATAAACACTTTATAAATTGAAAATAATACCTGTCAATTAATATTTAGTACCTATTCATTATTGTACATTCATTACTCATTTTTTAGTTTCAGTAACAAATATGCCACATAAACGCGACATTATGTTCATATAACCGCGCGTGACGTCATCATTTAATAAACAAAACTAGAGTTAAATGTATTATATGCAAAGTTGACTTTACTAGATTTTTAGTTGAAATATGTAAATTTTTCAACACCTATATAATTTTAAAGTTACCATTTCTACACATAGTAAAAATTGTAGAGTCACTTGTCACAAGATAACCTAATAAGACTAACACTCAACGACTCAACTGTGTATATAAATATTGTACAATGACGTCATGTTTTCTGATTGGCGTTTCCAAACGCGTGAGTCCAAGACAAAAAAATCTCAATTTTCCCCAGAGAAAATTCAATTATAGATGGCTCTTTTTTTAAAACTGTCCAACAGGGAGATTTTGAAGCAATGATGGCTCTGTAGTAGCGTGTTCGGACATCGCGTTGACGAACGTGAGTTCGAATCCTTGCAATGAGCCTGAGCTTTCGGTGAAAGTTGAAAAACTGTCGCCAAGCGCAAATAGGTCTTTCTGGCAGCTGCACTTGAGAGCCAGTCTTCTCACTAGGCTAAGCGTGTTACCGTTTTGGGCCACATTGTCACTAAAGATCCGGTAAGATTGTGGCTACAACGCTAAAACCTACAACGATAAAAAGAATGTGGCGACTTAAAATTCATGATTTTTAGTTATTCTTTATAATTCACTTGTGCACAATAACCAAGCAAATAAAACTCAAAATGCTAGCAATTAAGGTGGGTACAATGTGGGGCCAAATGATGTAAGTCAATGAATTAAAATTAAAACTACAACATGACAGATTAAGATCCCGCCAAAAACCTCTAACTTACACTTATTTAAACATTTTTTGACTTCAGGTAATTAAGATAATTTTATACGAGGAATAATTTTGACGCTTTGATAGATAATGTATGGGAAAACTGTCAAAATTTAAAAATTATTCCTCAATTAAACTTATCTGTTGATTGTAAAATCAGCCCTAAGTAGTTAGAATAATATATTAATTTACAAGGAATTGGAAGTTTAAATTTTAAATCCGGGATAAGATATACGTTGGTACTATGACATATAAAAAACTTACTAGATACTTTAATGTAATTATGTTCCTATTTAACTTATTTAATTAAATTATAATAAAATGTAGATTACTAATAATAATCAAAATGATACCGCGTGACAAAATCCATGATGTGTCCGTGAAGCGGCATAATATTCGCATTTAGTTACTTTGTAAGAAATAACTATGCCATCTAGCTGCTACCTATATTAGTGCCACCTGCAGGTATACACTATGCTTATTATTCTTAAGGCTTAAGATGGCCCTAGTCGTGGCCTACCTATTACGTAACCTGCACCTATTACGAATATGTTAGTTACAGCTCTTGTTGATATAACGATATGATATTAAATATTTCAGTAATCGTTCCTTTACCGCAAATATTTTTATCAAAATGATGTCAGAGTTAAGTTATTTTTCACACCATTCTTATTTCTTATACTAAACGGATGTCAAATGTACATCACAGTTATATCACACTAAACTTGTTACATCAGCATATTACATAAAAAAGTGTTCACTGTGTATAATGTGATCGTACTTACAGTGTCTCTCTCTATGGTCCTCTTGAAGTATTCTTCATTTTTTCTTATTAAAATATCCGCTTAAATATGAAAATAAAACAAGGGTCGAAATCACTAGAAATGTCTCGAACTTTACATAATTATTTAGAAGGTGTTCTATTTTAGACTATTTTTTATTGGATTACGCAGTCGAAGCGATAAGCTTTAAACGTGTGAGTGAACTAATGTGCCTTTTTTGGACGTATAGATACTCGATGTTTCCAGTACATTGTAGACGATTTCATGGCAGATATTTCGAGAATAGTTTTTTTACTCAGATCGTAGGTAACAATAGTATAAGTAAATATTATCCGAAGAAATCGTAGTGTGCATGTGATTGTATAAATTCTTATATCATTAATGCATTAATTTTGTAACAAAAGAAATAATGTTAAAATTTTGTTACTAACGAACTGCTGTAGCATTCTGATTGGCTGTGTGATAATAATAAATTAGTGCTTAGTAATTGAAAACAAAAATAAATACATATTTAAATGTCTTTTAATATGCATTGTAAAAACTCGACATTTTTTTAATAAAAAACTATTTCTATCGAAAACAGTATTTTTGAACCCACAGCATTTATTTCAAGTTCGTCATCTAGCAACACTTCTACAACATAAACATAATAGCATAAAAGACTTGTATCCAGTAATTAAGTAATAAACATTTTCCTTCGTAAAGCATAGCATAGTATATTTAAACATCTGATACTATCAATTGTTTAAAAGTGAAAGATTAATAGATCAATTATCGATTATTTCTTAGTACGGATTGTATGTCAACATGCCAGCAAAAAATAAAAGGTCATTCGCCTGTTCCACCGGTTTCGTAGTTTGGTAACTTGACGAGCTTGAAAACTTTGAAAAAAACTTCGTCGCAAATCTATGTTGTAATAAAAAAACATCAATAGTTTTATCCCAAATATCAATTGTTTGACAGGCTAATGACAAATGTTTAATTGATAGTACCCTAATCGATGTTTCACAACACTAAGAAACATAACACATATTTCCCTTTATGTACTCTGTGGATATGTTTACCCTAACATCTGATAGTCTGTTGATGTATTTGAATTTATACCATGGACATGTTATAAGTTTATTTTAGTTTGTTCTTTTTTGATTAGTTTTTAGCGGTATAATTGAAATTTGAACTAAAGTTTTATATAAAACGAAATTCGTTAGGTATGGAATCTACAGTGTCTGTTTCAAAGGTTAGTTATACTTATAAATACTTTTATATTCAAGTAAATTTGAATCTACGAAGGTTAGTTACACTTATAAATACTTTTATATTGAAGTATATATGAATGTACAAACTGTATTTTCAAATTACAAAATTAATCAATCATTTAATGTTATTTATTGAGTTAATAATCAGTAACTATTTTTGTATACATTAAAATTATACCCACAATTACCATTTCTCAAAAATTAAATTTACCGAGTTCACCTTACTCCTTTTTGCAAGGTCTTTGTGATTCTCAGGTGTAAAATAAATGTTTCACAGATTGACCCTAACAACTTCCATGATAATACTGCTGTCTTCTGCTATTATCTGACCATGAGTATAGTTTTTTTTTTTAAGAGATCATGTATCTAATAGCAACATATTCCTTAGTCTTTTTGATTATATGAACTCTGGGGTTTTGTCTACAAATTGAGGCTTTCACAGATGTACACACTATGAGAGTTGCAAAAAAGTGGCAAAGTAGGTTTGACCGAGAATTTGGTAATTTAATAATTAATAAAATTCAATCGAATATTTTACTGTTAGCTTCTCCCAAAACTATTTGTCAAATATTTACCATAAATGATCATAGATACAATTGAAAATTATTAGATTTTTAAATTACCAAATTATCGTTCAAACCTTCTTCATCACTTTTGATTTTATATGACTTATATGATCTTTTTGCATAATTTTCCATCATACATCTACTGAATTTATGAATTACATGAACATTGCACAATGCAATGTCATTTTCCTGTAAAGTACAACAGGACTGGCCTTATGATTGTATCTGAATATAATTTTGAATTTAGAGGCATAATAATTTAACATTTATAAAGTTCTATTGTATATTTGAAGGGAGTTTATTTTACATATCATTATGCTTGGAGTTTAGTTCATGCCTTTTAAAAACTAATGCAAATTACATCTATGATTATAACTTATGTTAAATACTGTGAGTAGTAGGTATCTGTGTTGATAGCAGAAACATTATTATAACATATTCTTGTCATGCTTGTATGACTATTTAAGATTCAGCTATTATTTTCTTTTTCTCAGTGGATATATATTGAGTATAGTATAGACATTCTGGGAGTAACATAGAATTTGTTAATTCACAATCACTAAATTAAATCTTGTTGCTTATTTTATGTAAATATATTTACTGGAATTACAGGGAGTTTTTCTATTTACTAATGGATTAAAAAAAACGAAAAGCTCAAAAAGGAAATCTGATCATGCATTAATTGACAAGCCATTCGAAAAAGAATGTTGGTACATGGCATATAAAAGAAATTGGGATTTTATTGACAATAAATTAAAGGTACTATTTTTTGTAATTTACATATTATTTCTTAAATTATCACAATGGACTCATAAAGGTAAGGGTTTAAAATTTTCCCCTTATGCAAAAATTATGTTATCTCTTATATGATTTTTCTTATTGTCTAAATATAAAAGGACTAATAATTTCTATGGAAGAAAAAAATACCAATATGTTCTGATGTTTATAATTTATACTATCTCTATCAATTTTATGTCAAATTGAAGTGTAAGGGATCTTAAGTAACATTTCTAAAAACCCATGTCTCATCTCACCTGAATATGGTACCTCTGCTGAACAAGAAACTAGGATAAAATAAGATTATCATGGTAGGGTATTTGCCACAGATTGGATTAGATATGGTTAACAACTAGTTTCCATAGTTTGGCCATGATCCATGGAGGTAGGTATTTGTAATTCGATGCTGTCAAACCCTCTGTCTCAGAGTGCAAAGGTATTATTTAGAATCACAAAATTAGCTTGTAAGAATTGAAAAAAGTGTTTTGTATTAAGTTTTGATGTTTTTTGATGTTCTTACGGGGCGTCATAGTCGTAAAACGACAAAGCCCATTTTAAAAGATTAAAAAAAAAAACTCTTGTTTTGTAAAGTAATAAGCACTTAAAAGGAAGTGATCATGCATACTAACTGTTTGTTCCACTTCAATTCTCATAATATAATCTTATACATTATAATAAATCTCCTTAATTGGTTTACTTACAAGGATCCCTTAATTTTGTATTTGGTGATTGTTTGCTGCTTATTGTTAACCTAAAGTCACCATTATATGAGTTTGTTTAAGGATCATCACTACAAGACTTATAATATGCTGCTTAATAATATAGTCAATTACATTAAGGAAATTAATGAAAATAGAGAATTTCAAATGGAAGGGATTATACCAAGTGCTACACTATTAACTGGAGTCAGCCAACCAGATCATGCATCTCAATTCACTGCATTAATTGACTTGATTAGGTGAGATTGTAAAACTGAGTTTGATTACAAATAATACTTATCTAACTTAAAATTAAATTTTGATATATTCTAGAGTGGAGTAGTATTAATCTTTCCCTCGTTTAGTATTTTTAGGCTAATCTATACTAATAAATCTGAAGAGTTTATTATTTGTTTGTTTTTTTAAACACTATCTTTTATACTTTTATATCTGGAACTACCTGTCCGATTCGAAAAATTATTTTTATATTTGATATTCACTAGGAATAGCATAGGCTACATAACTTCACGCTACAGCCCTAAGAAGCGAAGCAGTTATTATGAGCGTCAAGCAATCTGGCAAGCACGGGAAGTGGAGCAACGATAGAGCTACATGGGCAAGACGGCTGTACCACTCCATGGAGAGTTGTCAAATAAATTAAACAAGGGCAAACCATGGGGTACAACTAGTGGTTAAATACTAGAGTTTTGTGTTATGTTATTGTTTATTTTGTATGGTATTCATTTAAGATGAAACCCATCATTTCAGGTTAGTTTTACTTTGTGTGTTCAGGTTTAGCAGGATCTGCAAATTCTTTGCCATAAGGTATTTAAGGACTTATCTTGTTAGGAACTCATTCCATTAGCAATGTAATATCAGTTACATATTGCAATAGAGTTGTTTGAAGAAAACTTACAAATAAATTACCAAAAAACCTTTTTTTTTTTTGTAGAAATGATGTCACACCACATGTGGCACTTGTGAGTTCTCAAGATGCACACACAATTAAACATTTAGTTGAAAATGCTGTTTGGCAGCTGATTAATCAAGAGGCATTGGTATGTATCATACACAAAACTTTATTATTCTTGACACTAAAATAGTGGTAAGTTTATTTCTTGTTTATAGCTAGATACCATCTATCACATTGTAATTAAAATAGAATTCAAAATAATTATTTTGTTTATATATTTCTGCTACAGTATAAATTTAATATGATATATTAATAAAATATGTCATTACAAGTTTTTTTATTATTATAGGTTTAGCGTTGCGACCACATTCACATCTGATCTTAAGCAACAATGTGACCCAAGATAGTAACATGCTAAGCCTAGTGGGAGGACTGGCTCTCATGTGCAGCTACCGGAATACACCTATTGGTACTTGGCTACAGATTTTCAACATGAGTGTGCTAGCTAGCAAGGCAGGCTTTAGAAAAAGTCCTATCACCACGCTATGGTCTCATCACTATGTTTTCCTTCACCGAATGCTCAGGAGCGATGTCCGTACACTCTATCGCTGAGGCATTACTAAAGATCATAACATAGTTTTACTAGTAGATTGTGAACACACAGACAGATAAATTATAAAAAAATCTATATATCATTACGGCCAGAAAATGACTGTATATACTAAATTGCTAAACACAAATTTATTGTAGTAAAATTTTTTGGTGACTATGTATAATTTTCAGGATCTATCTCAACATGATGATTTTCATGATATTGCACAAAAAAAGTGTAAGTTAAAAAGGAATCAGTGTACAATGAAAACACTTAAAACGTGGTATTACTCGCAATATATAAATAATTCACTAAATAAGAAATCCACCGAAGCTGCTAGAACTTTAGTTATAATAATACCTGACTTTGAAAGCTTTAATTGTAATGTTTTACAAGATTTTGTCATGATTGTAAGGTAACTAAAAATATATTTTATTAGTACTTTTTATATATAGGCCGACCACAGTAAGCGCGTGACGCTTCTGATAGTTTGTGGGACACGAGGCGGCGGGTGTGCACTGATATACACGGTCAAGATGATACCTATATCTTAAGATAAATAGTTTATGCATGTTATTTCAAATAAGAGAAATATCTTATGATAAATAATATATTTAATACACATAATATTGTTGTCTTTATAAAACCCCAATTCAAAAACTACAATAAAAAAAAAGTGTGTAACCTATAAACGCAGTTGAAGTTAAACTTCTTTGAATTTAATAATATACATATACGATATAATTGACTAAAAATGCGTTAAAGCATTATTTTTTATTGACTATATATATTTTTAAAACGCAACATCCGTAATTCTATCTTGGTATAATAATCTCAGGTGTAGCAGTCACAAAAATAAAACCGCGTAGGGCCATGTGTCAAACGTCTATTGCTGCCGGCGGCCGGCAACAGACTAGCTTATTGGTTGGTTTTATTCCCCTCCCGCATTCCGCCAACCAGTATGAGGGTCGCGCTTACGGCGGTCAAGCTTTAGCTCAGTACTGTGCCTGCTGGTAAGCGCAGTACAATCCAAAAATAATGGCAACCACCGAGAGATGGCTACTTAGTAAGACTAATAAAAAATTGTAATGTAATAATGTTAGGTTCTATAATAAGATCCTGAAGCACATTACTGATTTGCCAGACAATGAGTTCAAGGACCATGTCAAGCAGGCTTAACTATCAAAAGGTTATTATAGGGTAAATCATTATGTGAAGGAACGGGAAGTGACTCCTTCTCTGTGCATCCACTAAATTATTGATATAATTATTAACCGCAAATACTGTTCGTACGGTTGGAAAATTAAAAAAAGATAAGACAAGACAGTTCATAAGTGCCTTTTTGGGGCTAAATTGAATGAAAATATTTTTTGATATTGCCACTATGGCGGGTTTGACACATGTTGTCGCGTACACAGTAAGACGGTCGCGATCCAGTCGGATACAAAAGACCTATTACCCTTAAATTTTATAACAGTTCCCGGAAGCTAAATGGGTTAAAATTGGTAAACAGCTTTTAATAATCAGTAATACTGCTTTATTACACAAACCCATAAGAAAACGATTGTATACAGATATATTCCACCAGTTTTTTTTAATGATTTCAAGCTATTAGCTTTATATATATAGTTTAAGCATAGGACTAAGAAGCCCCATTCTATTAATAAATTTTATAATTATTAGTTTATTAAAAAAGTCTTGGTCTGGTCTTGGGGTCGAGTGGTTTGGACCAGCGGATATCGGATCGGATCGGATTTGAGCCCTGGTATGTAACAACGATGGTGAAAGAAAACTCTTGAATTTTTTTTTTGATTATAACCATACCCGGGCAATATATAGAACTGTGGATTTATCGGCGTTTGAAATAGCCAATACGTTGTGGGCAAGTGCGGTGATTAGCCTGTGCCTTTCACTGGAAGGAGGATTTTTGCCCAGCAGTGGGATACACAGGCTGGTATTATTATTATAAATGTTAGTTAGCATATTGTTAATAACTTAAAAGTATTGAAAAAAATCGTGACTATTATCTAGTCAATAATTAAAATAGTACATAAATATAGGTAATAAATTTAAATATTTGAATGTTTATTCTTCTAGTTCTTATATGTCGTCGTTGCCAATAATGTTTGTATTTGGAGTTGCAACATCAGTCTCTGCATTGCACAAATCATTTCCTTATCATGTTTCGTCAAAACTACTTATAAAAGTGTTTCACTCACATTCATCACCGTTTTATATGAATCAGGTTGGTATTTTACAATCAACTATACTTATCTAATAAACCTAACTGCATCTATACAAATTATCAAACTCAACGTCTCCCTGCCTGTTTGTCCGTTTATGTTCTTTTCTCGTATAAACCACTTAACCACTTTTTATTTTAATTCATAGCTATGTTATCTGGCCAGGTTATAGGATATATTTTGTAAGATAAAGTAACATACGAAATAAGCAGTAACGATAATGGTGAATCATTTGCGAAAAAATATGCATTTGGGGTGCTTAAATGGCTTGCGCTGGCTTAAATTAATTTAGTATATAATTGTTGATCTTATAAAGACCTACAAAAAAGTCAGCGATAGCATCCTCTAAGAATAACCTATTATATGCATTTTGTCTTTCGTCTTTTAAGCGGAGGCAGTATGATTCGCATGTGCGCTCAACCAACGGCATTCGGTAGTTCACGCGAGCGAAGACGCGATCACAGCTAGTTTAGTATAATGGTGCAAAGTTATAATAAAAATAGTTTTCATTTGTTATTAGTGTTTAAAAAATCTGTTTTTTAAAAGTAATAATTAAAATTAATAAATCCCTAAACTACAAGATGAATGTAAATTGTATATTTTTTATCGTAGCATGACCAAGTTACTTACCGAGGGTTCTACAGTCCATCGCCTGTCATGCCGCCTACTCGATTGTCTCTTCACGATTTTATAATACTTGAATGCTATTTTTTTGTAGTTAAGTACAATTATTTGATAAATGTTCTTTATGATTTCAGGTTCTTGAAGAAGTATTCTTAACACACACAAGTTCATTCCAGCTCTCGGGTAAAGCTTTAGAACTGTTAACAGATGTATTCTTGTTTTATGACTTTTCTGTTACGGGACTTGTTCAAAGTATTAAGGTTGGTACTTGTAAATAATTAAAAACAATCAATACACATGTAAATTAATGTTACATTTGGCATCACTTTTCCTATAACAAATCTAAAGTAGTAAGTATAAGAAATAAATTGAATTTGAAAATTATGAGATGCTTAGTTTTGCATGTTTCTTTAAATTTTCGGATATATAAGGTAAAACCACCAGTAATTGACACTGCACCAATAGTTGACACTCTGACGAAGAAAATTAAATATTAAGAAAAAAAAGGAAGCCAACGATCGAGATGGCCAAAATAACTGATTACTGATATATTTTTAATGTTATAAATACATATAGCTACAGTCAGTTATAAAAGTCGGTTAACAAACTCAAGACTTCAAATCAATTTAGTATCAAATATTTAATTTTCTTCGTCAGAGTGTCAACTATTGGTGCAGTGTCAATTACTGGTGGTTTTACCTTACGTAATTACTTTTAAAAACGAAATTTTAATTTGATTAATGCTCTTATAGATTAACTACCACTTGATACCGTATTTTGTATTAACGCTATCCGTGATGTGCTGTGATTTCTTATCAGTTACAATATGGGGTTAATTTTTTTTAACCCTCTTTGAGGATACATTATCATAAATCTTTTCTTAGTGTCCTCGTACGTCTTATTAGGGATTCCTGTGTGAAATGTTATGCTTCTAAACCAATCAGTCGAAGTTTTGTGTTGACTATGAGTAACTCTTAAGAATTTTGTAAAGTGAATATTTGATGTGTACAAGCTTGTTGTTTAATTTAATTTCAGTATTGTATGATGGATCATTATTATGGAGACAATATGAAGTCTCTTTGTTGTGACCCAGAATTACTCCAGGAGGCAATTTTGAATCTTACTCCGCTAGATTTAGAAAATATACGTCAGCTAATGTCCTTTAGACCATATTTAGAGAAGCAAGACTACAAGACTAAGATAAGCTTATTCAAGGATGATCAGTTTTTTAGAAATATAGTTTACAAAGAGATGAGTTTTCTCCATGATTATTTATACAGCTATTATGTATGTGTGAGATTACTATCTGCCTTTGTGAAGGATTTACCAAAGAATTTACTGGGGAAAACTGTAAGTCACGAATTACATTATTATCATCATTACTAGAAACAAAGTTTTTCAAGTAATTTCTGTACAGTGAACTCAAACGCGGATCTAAAGGGATGGGTCATAGGGGCCATGATCTCCAACTAAATGTACTTTTCATTTATTGAAAATAAGCCTGGTTTTTTTTTTTAAATAATGTATTTGATGTTGAACTTCTATCTATGACCTTCTCCAAATTTCAATGTTAGATCCGTGCCTAAGTGAACTTCTAACTTCACTACTACCAAAGAATTTGTTAAATTTCATAAGCTTGGTTTGACGTGAAAGATTTAAAATAACAAATAATCTTATTTCACTGTATGATTTAATTCACATTATTAAATAATATTTATTTCGTAAAATGTACGACTATTTTTTACTTTCAATAATATCATTTATATATATGACGGAGCAGGTAGTCCAGGGTGGTTTTTAGGGGCAGTGACGTCGGCATAGCCAACGTCATTGTTATCATTATTACTGGATTGTTGCATAATTGAAGTAATTAACAATAAATTAGTTGTTCACTCTCCGAGAACCGACAAGCGAATGTGTCTCTCCGCTTTTTTTTTTTTTTTTTTTCGATCTGACTATACTGTTAGCCATAAGGGCCCAGGAGCCTCGAACGGCTTTTACAGCTTCACCGGACTTGGGGGCGAGCGCTTAAGGCACTCAGCCATGTCTCTCCGCTACAGCGAGCGGCCTTATATAGCCAAATGGTGGGGCGATCGTAGTGAGTCACTTGTTTACGCTGTACGAAACACGTGTAGAGATAACATAGCTAATCGCATGTTATTTTGCGCCGACATATATATTCTTCAACCCCACGTAGAGTCTATGATACTAACGACTACTCTAAATTATGTTAAAATAAGTCGGTGTCATATTTCCACCCTTTTATGTAAAATATATTTTATTTTCAGGTTCGTGAAATTTATACGAAATGCGCAATTGAATGCATAACTGAGACTCCAGAGTTCAAGGAGTGTATGCAATTAATTAATTTTCAATCACAGATTAAATTTGTTGAAACTATAAACAGTGCATTGAAAATAATTCATTCGTATTTAAAGGATAGTTCACCGGTTAAACCTTTACAATCAACGCTGAGGAGAAACAGTTTGAACAATATTCATTTAAACCAAGAGCTAGGTGTGAGTTTTGTTCAAAATATTCGAGTTCACCTACTAACGTTTCTGAGACAATTGGAGAAAGCGAACACTGAAGCGACAGTATTTACTCAAGTGAGTTCAGAACCAGAAGATGTGAAGAATATTCCCGCCAACAGGTACAAACTGAAAGAGGTAAATTTATATTAACTATTTCATCAATATATTATCAAGTGTTATTTTTAGTATTAAAATAAGGTTAAATAACTTAAAACACTAAAGTCAGGCTTTAATTACTCCTGGGGTTTGCTAGTAACCATTGAAGAGTTCCACTATCCACCTTGTTTGGGCCGATATTACAGTTGGATCCTTTATCGCCAATCACGGGGATAAGAGGCCTCACGAGTTTTTGGCGGGATCTCAGACTGTCATGTAGTGGTTTTTGTTTTTAATTCATAAATTTGTGTTTTTTAGACCCTATATTGTGTAAAACAGGTGGCATTTTGCATAATAAAGCTTGGTTATTGTGCACAAGTGAAGTGAATTGAAAATAATAACATAGAACATGAATTCTGATATGCCACAAAAACTCCCTGAAAGGTTCTAACAAGGGAGCCGCCATCTTGTTAGGGCCCTGAATTCTAATTAATGGAACCTTTTTAAAAATTATAAAAAACAATAAGTACATCGGTGTTCCCGCGCGGCTCGTATTCTATAAACCATATATGTGGTGTTAGTGACGTGCTGCACAAACTTTAAACGGCCGATACATTTATATGTGTATTGTGGACGGCGCTGCGACGGATATCATTGCTCGGGCTTCATGGTCTGGAACCTTAGACCACCACCAGGCGATAGACAGTTTCTATCCTTGGTATTGGTGAAAGAGGATCCAGCGGTGTAAGCCCCAGGGCTACCGGTAGTTTGCTGCCTAGCGGCCGAATTCTTTAGAATTCCCTGAGTGCTGCTACACGCCTCCTGGCTCCATCACCAGACCCTCGTTGCCGAGTCCAATCAGTTGCACTTGTTAAAACAAATCATATGAATCCAAACTCGTGGGGTTTACCAGTAGCCACTGATGTGTTCCACTATCCACTGACTGTTAACTGACAACTACGCGGCAGGAGCACCTCCAGTCGGCTGGAGTTCAACGCGGTACAGACAGGAACCGTCGAAGAATCCTGGCGTTGTCGAGCAGAATAGCACGTCGGAGCCTTGTTAGTTCCAAGTGAAGCTAATATAAACGTGTTAGTAAACTACTGTGACGTTTAACTGCCAACTAAGCTACTGAGCCATTATTGCTTCATACTGGCTGATCCAGAAACGCGACAAATCAAAGGAAAGTCAGTCATAGTGACTGGTTTATCGCCATGGACATGGTGGTTGACTCAGTCGGGTACAATGCCTACGACATACTACATTTAAACTAATTGTCAAACAAATACTTTTGTCAACTTGTCTGTTTCTTAACGTTTTTTTCATGTTGTCTCCTGGTCTAATCTGAAGCTGGGTTACTCATACCAATATATGTGAGTTTCCTGTAAAAGGTAGTAAAGTTGTTATATACCCTATTTTTATACTGGTGAATTTAGAAATATTACAATATTAATATACATACTTTATGTTTGGTTTTAAATTCAGATATAAATAAACAATATATAGTTAAAAAAAAACAAGTTAAAAAAAAATTCTAACCTAACGATGGGTCGTGTTGTTTGTATAATCGTGTAGTGCGTATTCCTTGAAATATTCATGCTATTATTACCTTATCTTTTCTTTGAAGCGTATATGATGTTACATTATGGGAGTTAGAGTATATTTGACTCTGTTGTGTTGGTTGGTCTCTTTGTTATTTTCCTACAAAGGAATGTTAGAAATATATACGTAATAGCTGTGTCCGTGACTCCGCCCACATGGACTACAGAATGCTGTCGGTCGACCGTAAGCGGGAATCGTGCTGCGCCCGCTCAAAAGATGGAAGAAGAAAACGCTTATTGTGGGTGACCCTTATAAGATAAACATATGCTATCGCTGCTTTTTATAGATCTTTTTAAGATCTACAATTATGTCCTACATTAATTTGGTATATCTCGTATGGTTTACTCAGCGTAAGCCATTTATGCGTCCCAAATGCGTATTTTTTCGTAAATGATTCACCATTATCGTTACTGCTTATTTCGTATGTTACTTTATCTTGCATAATATATCCTATAATATGGCCAGATAACATAGATATGAATTAAAATAAAAAAAAAAACGTAATTCGGATAAGTGGGTTTTGCATGAAAAGAACATAAACGGACAGACAGGGAGATGTTGAGTTTTATAATATGTATAGATTAAACGAAACTTATTTACAGAAACTGCTGCAAGCTACAAAAGGTGACAAGATCCAATCAGAATTTGAGATGATACGCGCAAGACTTGTGAATTATTTGGAAGAATTGTTTTGTAAAGGATTGCAACCACCACACACAAGAGTTTTCTATGAAATATTATTTTTCACAGATGTTTCTAGTGTGAAAAAACAAATAGTGGGTTCTCCAAGAGGAGCTCTGCATACCGCTCTTAGCAATCCAGTTCATTATTTACAGGTAGGTTAGTTTCATATAACCGTTATACGACATAAGTAGTTAATTGAAAATGTTCATCAGTATCCCAAAACACTGAGGCCAGCGGTAGGAGCAACTCGGAATTTTATTAATGGATGGAGAGGATGGTCATTTCCAAGACATGCTTTGTCTCTTCGTTTCATCCACGGTGACAAGGCGACGGCAAAAATTATCCGAATCACGCTGGAACATATCGAGATTACGCTTAGAAATTTCCAAGCCTCGCTTTTTGTTTTCGTCGGTTAACATTCGTGGCACCCATCTTGTCGAAACTTTTTCAACCCCAGTGAATCAATTAAAATGGATTGAACGCTTTTAAAAGATATCTTTAGGATCTCAGCTATATGTTTTATAGTTATTCTTCTAACGTCTAAAACTAGATTCTCTATCTTTTTGACATTTTCTTCCGTAACGGAGGTTGAAGGCCGCCCAGAAAGCGGCTCATCTTTATATATCTTTAAGCGGGACAGAGTTCATGTTTATTCCTTAAAAATAATGTACTTGCCTTAAAAAAGTTTTATGTTATGTGGGTCGGTGGTTCTTAATGGTGGTGTGTGCAAATTTGCGACGTGCCATACTAAAGAGTACTTACTACAGTTTAGTTTGAGTTATAATATATTCTATACATATTATAAAAGTCAACATCTCTCTGTCTGTTTGTCCGTGTTGTCTGTTTTCGTTTTCACACGAAAAACAACTAATCTGATTTACATGGTATTTCGTTTAATTCATAGATATGTTATCTGGACAGGTGACAGGATATATTTTTTTACATAAAATAACAAACGAAATAAGCAGTGACGATAATGGTGAATCAATTCGAAAAAAATACGCTTTTGGGACGATTAAATGGCTTTGCCTGAGTAAACCATAAGAGATATATCAAATTAATGTTCTACATAATTGTATATCTTAAAAAGACCTACGAAAAGGTCAGCGATAGCATATGTCTATCTTTTAAGAATCACCCCTAATAGTCATTTTTGTGGCAGGATAGTTCGCGCGTGCGCTCTACCAACAGCATTTTGTAGTTCACGCGAGCGGAGCTGCGGGCACTGCTAGTAGCATTATATAGCATAGGGATAGCATTCTAAAATGCTTTTTTTTTTTTTTTTCGAACTGACTACACTGTTAGCCTGAGGGGCCCTGGAGCCTTTACGGCTTTTACAGCTTTACCGGGCTTGGGGGCGAGCGCTTAGGGCACTCAGCCACGAAAGCTAAGCAACAACATCCGAGGGTGCCAAAGTGGCCGAACCTCGGCTCGGACTGTTGCGCGTATGCAATTAAGTCGCGATCTGACTAAGGTAAAACCACCAGTAATTGACACTGCACCAATAGTTGACACTCTGACGAAGAAAATTAAATATTAAGAAAAAAAAGGAAGCCAAAGATCGAGATGGCCAAAATCACTGATTACTGATATATTTTTAATGTTATAAATACATATAGGTACAGTCAGTTATAAAAGTCGGTTAACAAACTCAAGACTTCAAATCAATTTAGTATCAAATATTTAATTTTCTTCGTCAGAGTGTCAACTATTGGTGCAGTGTCAATTACTGGTGGTTTTACCTTAATTCCCTATCCGTAATTCGATCTAAACTAACTATACATATATACATGTTTCTGCCCCCTGGGAGGAGGGAAGGAACATGTGTATGTGTATTTAGTGGTCTGAAATTTTTGTCTACTCTAACTAGGCAAAAAAAGAAAAAAAAAAGGTCCCTTATAGAACCTATGTACCTATGTGTGTTGTGCATGTGTGTATAATGCAGTGTCATGTATGGCTGTGAAAGCTAGTGATTGTACAGTCACTTGTATCGCGCGAGCGGCTGCTTGGCTCAAGGGCTCCATGCCGATGGATCGGACCTAGGCTTGAGTTGCCGCAGAGGAGGGCGGTCGTGGCGGATGTGCGGGCGCGAAGTTAACCGTACGTCCCACTCTAAAATGCTATTTTTGCTTGTTACTTCAGTGCTCGTGCTGCCATCTACCGTCACCAGAGAGCATAGTGGACACAGTTCCAGACGTGTGCCTCGCGTACAAACTGCACCGCGAGTGCGGCAAGCACATTAACCTGTACGACTGGTTGCAAGCGTTTGCCGCAGTGATAACACCCGATGCAGACGATGACCATCGGCATCAGGACGCCGGCATACGGTCAGTAATGCTTCATACGAACGTTTATACTCTCATTTCTGGATGTTACCATATGAAAAAATCACCAAAATGCTCCTTGAAATGTTTACTAGCAATCTGCAATCAATATAGTAAGATAAATTTAAACTCTATTTCATTTATAAGACATGTTTTTTTATGTTGTTTATTCACACTTCTATGATTTATCATTTATCATACAAATCAAATGAATATAACGTTGCGAAGTTTAAATGTACGCATAAATTAAATTTTACATATATATTTAATTACATTCGGAATACGTTTGTTTTGATAATGTAGAATAAAAAAAAACTCGAGACAATCAAAACGACATAACAGTATTAAAAAACCAAAGTAATAAATTGATATTATATAATGTGGTGAAGTGCATTGTGTGTAAAATGAATGGTAATTAGCTTATTAAACATTCGAAACTAGTTTAAGTGAACAGTTACCGATGCACGTTAGAGCCAAATAGTATTGATTAAATTAGGTCGTACTAAATTTCTAAATGAGTTTGAGATATAAAGTTTTTTGTCCACCGAATACCTACTGTATTAGGGCAAAAGTCGATTACTTATTTACATATAAAACTTTGGTAGTTGTTGGTCGCTGCCGCCTGACGTTTTTTTCGCTCGCTTGTCTCGTCCGTAGTGCTCATACTTATTATCTTCTTATTATTAGTGATTCATCGTAAGAAGAATTCCAAGACACATGTTAAGGTTTATTTTAGAGATGTAGCATAATTTAAATTGTAAGTTGATTTAACGATTATCGATTTTTTTAGAGCTAAATATAATCGATAACACGATTATGCTTTAATTGAGAGAAATAACAAAAATAAAGTACAACAACAATTGAAATCGCAATCTGTTTTACACTTGAATAGTTATTGAATGCCTGACTCCAAACAACAATATTAATTCTTCCAGTCAATATTCTTCGTTATTTGTTTCTGCAGTAATAATGTAGAAATTATTTAAATATATATTTTTATTCGAAATTAAGAAAAAAATTAATAAATTAAATGTAAAACGACGTTTGATAAATTCGGTTAATTTTCGATTTCTTGGTTTTATTATTTTGGTCCACTCTACTTTTAAATAACATTGAGAGTAACGATGCACGTAGTAACAAAAAAAAACGATAATTCACAAAAACCATTGTGTAGAGGAAGTTATCTAGGATTTATCCTAATCCTAATTTTAGGATGTTATTAATATTTTTATAACGTTTATCAGTATCAACAAATTTGTTAATCATAATTTTATTGATAGTCGAAATGCAGGTGTCGGAATAGCAACCTATATTAATGACTGGCCTTAGGGCTGCGGTCCGTTTGAGATTGCTTATACATAGTTATACCTTTCAACGAACACTTACAACACTTATTAATGTCTGTTTGCTACTTCATACCATAAAAAAATAGATAATATAATCACGATAAAAGCTTTCTAATTGCCAAAATATTTCGCATTTTTTTTTAAGTTCAATGTTTAGCCCTTTTACAAATCATTAATGGTACTTCTCAAATATTTTTTTATTATATTTTCAAAATTTCTTTAGAAAAGCCACTTTATTGTAAATTTGATTGGCTTACATTTATAACAGCGCCACCTAGTGAAAAAAATTAGAGGCTGCCATTGGGTGTAAACCGATTATTTCATTCTAGTTTCTCAAAGTCTGGTATTTTGCGAATCTGGTATTATGTGATTGATAGATAATTACTATTATCTCGAATCAGGAATATCATTGTCAGCAGTCAAAAACTATCGTTACACAGAAAAGATTTTCCTTATATATATATATGTTTAAAATGTTATTTTTTTGTAATTAACTTATGTTTTATTGCAGGAAAAGGTTTACACACGCGGTAGCAGAATTACAGTTTCTTGGATTCATAAAATCTTCTAAGAGGAAAACTGATCATGTTATGCGGTTAACTTGGTGATCTATAGTGTATTTTTGTGTTTGATGTAATTAAATAATTAAGCTTGTTCTTTAAATATTGTTTTTTTTACATATTTTCTTGTTAGGACGTGTTATGTTAAAATATGATGGCTTTGAAACTTCTAATATAGTTATCAATTTATTAATAGATTAAATTACCGTATGAAGTTCAGTTATCTATGATGTGACTGTGAACCTTGATTTCAGTTAATCATATTACTTAAGGATATTTTATTACTTAAATAAGTAATCAGATATCAAAAATAGAAGTTTATACTATCAGGTTTTTTTTTCATCCCGAAAATAAAGGTTGACCATTATATTTTTAGTAAGAATTGCAAAACGAAGTTATTATTCAAAAGTGTAATATGATAGTAAGGGCTAATGATGCTATATACTTGTGAAGAATTGTGAGTCTGCTCAGCACGTTTAGTTAAGCAGTTACATCCTCTATATCTTATTCTTTACATATTATAAAACTCAACGTCTCTCTGTCCGTTTATATTCTTTTCACGCGAAAATCCGATTTACACATGGATTTTCCTTTAAGTCATAGACATTTTATCTGGCTATGTTATAGGATATATTTTGTTACATAAATTCACATACGAAATAAGAATTGACAATAATGGTGAATCAATTCGGAAAAAATACGCATTTGGGGTGATTAAATGGCTTACGCTGAGTAAACCATAAGAAATATATCAAATTAATGTACTACATAATTGTAGACCTACAAAAATGACAGCCGTAGCGATTATGTTAATCTTCTAAAGATCACCCACAATAAACATAATTTAAATAAATACGTAATACCTAACGGGTCTTCCAATAAAGACTTCCGAATTTGGACAGTTGATAGTGGCCATATTTATGGAGTTATATCTGTTGAATTGGCTGTCATTTATTTATTCAGTCTGTTTTGCCAATCAACATGGCAGGATATAGCGTTCGACAACACTTGCAAATGATAAAATTGTTTTATCAAAACGGGTGTTCTGTTCGGGCAACGTTCCGCGTGCTTGGCCCATTTTACCGTCGCCATAATCGTCCTACCGATAGTAATATTTGCAGTTTGGTGGACAAATTTGAGTCCAATGGTTCAAGTAAACAATGAACCCGTATGACGAAGAAACGCAAGATCTGCCGAAAAAATCGCCTCTGTACGTGAGATTGTGCAGGAGAATCTGAGGCAATCGATTTCGCGTCGCTCACAAGAACTCGGCCTTTCGCTGATCACAATTTGGCTAATTGTGCGTCGTAACTTGAGCCTGCACCCGTACAAAATTCAACCGACCCAGGAGCTGAAGGTAAATGACCGTAGACAACGACGTGTGTTCGCTGAATGGGCCCTGTAGCAGTTGGAAATTGACCCTAATTTTCATCAAAAAAACATCTTCAGCTATGTGACCCATTTCTGGATGAATGGTTACGTAAACAAACAAAATTGTCGAATTTGGGACTATACCAATCCACATGAGATTCAAGAGCGAGAAATGAGAAAAAAAGTCCGCTACACCTTATATAACTAATAAGATTTAATATCACAAATAAAATGAAAAATGTTTACAATAAGTTAACGTAAAATTACAAAGATTATGAATTAATTTTAATAATTGAATTATTATACAAATTAATTGTATTAATTTGAATTTTATACTTCAATTCTCAAGTCCTTTTCAAATAAAAGGGTCTTAAATAGGGTTGCCAACATTTTTGCAAGGAAATATAGTATTTTTCAAAATAAGCTATAAAAACATAGTAGGAACACTTAAAAAAAAGCATTTTATGGAAAAAGCAAAAATAAACAAAAATAGTATGAATTTCATATATTTAAAATATTAAGACTTTACAACGTTGTGAGCTAGATTTTCATAAATAAACTTGCAATAATTAAATTAACACCACTTCGATTTCACTGTCTCATTTTAATACGTTTTTTTTTTCACAACTGTATACTAGGATACGCATTGTTCATCTGATGGTTATTGTAACACAGAATAGTATGAGTAGACCAAAAGAACGTTTCATTGAAAATGTAGGATCCATAAATAATTGGGTCGATAATATGTGCCTTGTGCGCTTGTTATATATTACTTAAGATCAATTCTGATCAAAGACCGTTAGTGTAAAAAAGTTTATAATTACAATTGACAAACTTATTTTAATAATAAGTATAACAAAGCGATTAATTAAAAGTCATTTTGGAGTCAGAAAGCGCATGCAATTGTATAATTGATCGCTATAAGAATTATCAATAATACTTTAAAAATAGATAAAACAAAAAAAATAAAATTTTTAATCGATTTCAATGAAACATTGGTTTGTACACGGGAAATATACTTACGTTATTGCACAATGGATAGGCTGTAATAAAATTCAATAATACTTTTAGAAATCTTAAAATGAGACAATTTTTTATAACAATTGTATATAATATGAAATATAAAATAAACGTAGGGAAGTACGAGGACAAAATAATGAGTAAGTAATAAACGCGTATGACGCCGCGGGGCAACACTACTTTTACATTTGTTATGTTCACATACATGCCTAATAATATTAGGTACTAGAATTGCTGTTAAGGAAACTTTTTTATTTATATTTTCTAGTAACCACTAAGTAATCAATGAAAGTCAAAGTTATTATCTGTATAAATAAAAATGAAATGCTGTTCGTTGGTAGGTAAGGACTTGAGAACGGCTGGGTCAATATGGCTAATTCTTTTTTTTTATATTAGTAATAGTCCGAGTAAGGTTTTTTATGAAAAATAGACTATGGTCGTATGACTCACGATTCAAACGGTGGATGTGCGTTATTCTTATTTTGTTTGTTATAGTCCTGGAAAAGTTTCCAAGAAAAAAAAAACGTAATAGTTGGTGCTGTTGTCGAGTATTTATTTATTAGAAAGGGCAAAACAGGCAGAACGAGAAATCCAGTAATCATTTGCTTTAATCAGAATTTTGAATTATGTTAATATCGATGTGCAGAATCTTCGCTGAATCTTATTTTAAATAATCGGTTAAGAGTAATAATATTAGTAAAAGCCATAGTGTTTTATCAGTAAGACAATAAAATGACCACATTAGACATCAATCTACTCTCCATATAAAAAAAACAAGTTGGCCTTGAATAATAATTTCATGATATAAAGTATAGAACTGACCTCTGCAAAGGTTAAGAGCACATCACTTTTATTTGCGTCTCGCATACCAACGCGAGGCGACGTGAAGCGACGCGATACGGTCCAAGTTATTGCCTATCTACACCTGTTTTTTAGGGTTCCGTACCTCAAAATAAATAAAAAAGGAACCCTTATAGGATCACTTTGTTGTCCGTCTGTCTGGCTGGCTGTGTGTCCGTGACACTTTTTCTCGAAAACGACTGTAGGTATAAAGTTGAAATTAATTAAGGATTATGATATAATTAAGTATGAGGATATACTAAGGATTATGGCCTCAAACTGATGAAAAAAAATTTTTCTAGGATTACGCATTAAGGAAATACGGCGCTTCATAGTTAAAACGCTCACGAACCGAATATTAAAAACTCTAGGGTATTTTCTGCAGCTCTACAGTCGTGAAATTTGGCACTAAGGGAGGTTTTTAACAAAAGTTTAGGAATAAATCCAAAAATAGGGAATTACTAATCCCTTGTGAAATTATAATTATAAATTTTTTTTTTCGAAATTGACAACATATACATTTGAAATTAATACTGAATACTAAGATTTATAACCTCAAACTGCTGTAAAAAATCAGATTTCTACGTTAACACAATAAAAAGATACAGCCCTTTATAATAAAAGTCGCACACAGTGGCAAATTATCAAAACCTGTAGGGTACTTCCCGCAGGCCTACAGTCTTAAAATTTGGTAAGAAGGGATGAGTTATTTAAGAGAGGTAGGGCACAGTGAAATTTCTTTAGTGATTTCTCTATACTTGGGGCAGCCCGAATGGTGAAATACCTCCTCCCTACAGAAGATCGCAGCCTTACCATCAGGCGGGCCGTATGCCTGTTTGCCACCTTTGTAGTATATAAAAAAAATGTCCTTTAACAAAATTTAAGGGAAAAATCAGAAAGTAAGAAATATCTCATCTAGTGTGAAATTAAATGCAACATTTTTTTTTCGTTTTTGTTTCAGGTATACATTTGATATTAGTATTTAATATCAAGACCAATGATCTCACAAAGCTGTAAAAAAATAATTAAGATTCTAGGTTAACGTAATAAAGAGATACAGCTCTTCATATTAAAGTCTCACTAAGTGACCGATTATCAAACCTACAGGGTACTTCCAAGCTACATACAATTTTGAAAGCCCTTTCTACAAGTTACGCATATAATGTTAAACAATGACTCGGGTCGCCTTTTTCAGCATAAAATTCATTTATTGTTATTTCAGGTATATTTTTAACATAACATATATATTTTTGATTTCTTCTGTAACATTAAATTACTTATCGTAGTTTAAATATTAAAGTTAGTAATAGTGTATAAGGTTTTAGATCTTTCTCGTTTGTACATATGTCTAGTATATTGTACAAGAAAATTTCTTTATCACCTATTTGTATTGTGTTTCTATCTTCCTATGTTTAACGGTTTTGGCAGTGTGTTCCAGGAAGGCATGCTGGTAGTGATTTCTTTCCGAGTTGATTTTATATTATCATTACTTGTTTTTCCTTATGTTATGTTACATGATGGTCCAAAACATAGCCTAAAACCTTTTTAGTAAAAAAATCTATAAAATAATAATAAATATTCAGTGGAATTTGATATTTGTTTTTTTGAGTTACTAACAGACATGCAGACGGAAAGACTGAGATACATTAAAGAATATAAGGATAAAATATAAATACTATTTATATAAAAGACGGTAAAATAATGTACAGTAAGTAATGTAATTAGTTCGGAACCCTCAGAGCGGAAGTTCTACTCGCTACTTGTCCGATTTGTTTGTAACAGACTATTAATGCTTTGAGATTTGAGCTTCATTTTTTGTAACGTGACCTTTTAAGATGTTATTAATTTTACAAGAGGTTTCCCGATTTTGTACCTGTCTGGTTTTGTTACTATGTTCTTATTCTTACTATTAACAACTATAAGGGGAAGCGAGGTACTTTGATACAAGGGACACATTGATACACCAATAATATCGCAATATAAACAAAAATTATTAGTGACTCGATAAAATTAAAATAAATATACTATACATGTCTTAGCACCACAGCTATGTCCATTGTTTTTTTTATCGTTATAGGTTTGGCGTAGTTGCCTCAATCTCACTTGATGTTAGGCGACGATGTGGCCCAAGATGATAACACGATAAACCTAGTGGAATACTGGCTCTCAAGTGCAGCTGCCGGAACACACCTATTGGTGCTTGGCGACAGATTTTCAACTTGAGGGTGGTAGCTAGCCAGGCGGGCATTAGAAAGAGCCACTACCACTATGCTATGGTTTCCTTATGTTTTCCTATGTTTTCCTTATGTTTTCCTATTATGTTTTCCTTCACTGAAATCTCAGACTCCTTGCAGGGATTTCAACTCACATCAATCGACGTGAAGTCGTACAAGCTACCACTGAGCCATCATTGCTTCAAAATTGTTAACCGATGCCGTTGTAATAGTATGTTTTTATTACGACCAACTAAAAATTACTTAAGTATGTAAAAGTTTTACTCTGCTGCTTTATAGATATCATTGAGATTTAAACTTGCCAAACGTTAGTTAATCTATTCAATATTCGGTATTAGAAGTATTTTTTTATGTGTCCAATGGTTTTATTGACCCTTTTACTTTCTTTTAAATGTTTTCTGGGGCACATTGATACCTCAATACACGGGGCTCTTTATTACGTATCAATCACGCCCATGTAAACGATACGAAGGCGATAAATTGAGTAAATACACAAGAATTAGTCTTTGTGTATATATTAGTACAATTAATGATGCTGTTGAAAATTGTGAAGCGTAATCTCATTTTAATATCTGCAATTGAAACAGACCCACGAAAAGACCTGGATCTAATAATTTTTGGTTTCCATTGTAGAAGATAAAGCAAGCGATAATTTTGCAGTTGCAAATGCAATAGCTGTGGTTTTCAAGTTACAAATTTTTCAAATATATATATATGCTCATTGACAAAACCATGGCAATAGTGCCAGCATAAACTGAGGTTTCTTGAGAAGTTATCATTATTGAAAAGAGCTTTGCTTAGCCTGAAGCTGTTGCCACTGATGCAAGATTGACTTTACCTAAACCATTTTTTTTATATTAAATAATTAAGGCCATATTAGTTTCTCTAGTTTTGATTTAAAAAGTTAAGTCTTAGAAAAATATGATTTTTATTTTATTAATAATCTTATAACTGATTATAATCTCCAACAATTAAAACTTTCTTAATTGTAATATCCGTAAATATATGTTTTCGTACCAAAGACATTCTATTATTGCGCCCCGTATATGCGATACAATGATACAAAACACATTTTTTTATGAAATTAATTACATTCACTTTAATATTTAACGTTAATAATTATTACTTATAATATCGATAAAATAAAACATTAAAATATATATGCATAAAATATGACATTGTTTTTTCCTGTATCAAGCTGCCCCACTTCACCCTACAGGTTTTCGTATGTCTGGATTTTATAGAAAACGTTAAACTTTTTATATTGCAGTAGGTATAGATGTTTTTTTAAATAGTATACCCATTATCGATGTTTCTTGTGAATTTTTAAGTATCTACTAAGCATAAATAACAACGTAAATGATTTTACATATGAATATATTAGTACATAAAATTATATGATCAGGTATGTAAGAACATATTAATAAAGATGAGTTATAAAAAATACAATATATTTTATTTAAAACCTAATTGTATTCTAAACTATTCTATTAATTTATGAACTTCAAATGGAATGAGTAGAACAAATATTAGATAGTATAATAAAATTATCAGTAAGCTATATAATACATTTTAGGACAATTTTATAAAGCAGTTTTTAGGGAAATCAAAATGACAAAAAAGTTATTCTTTATTATATTAATATACATAGCAGTAAACACTATGTACCATTTTAATGCGTAACTATATTTCATACTAGTCATATATCTCGACTTCGCTTACAATATAAAATTTAAAATAATAAAATGTGGGATATTACACTTCAGGAGAACGTAACTTTCTATCAGTGAAAACATCTTCATAGTCGGATCAGTAGTTTCTAAGCTCGTGGTCGACCTTGAAACCCTTACTCCAAGGAGCTCTGGAAACTCTACTCACCACAGGAACACAACACAAGGTTATTTGGCTAGGTACAAATTTTTCAATACTCAATTAGATTTACTATATCGGTTGCAAGAAAAGGACAAGATCGTGAAGAAACTTAAGTACTCCAGAAACTTTCTCGTGGTATGTAAATCCGTTTAAGGTAAAAATATATGTTTATAGAGTTGTAATATTGTAACAAGTACCGGCTTTCTCTACTAACAAGCCATATTAAAATATAAGATACTATTTAATATATAATGTCGGAGAGTTGTGTCGATTTAATTATGGAATCCGTACTATTGACCCGCAACAGGTATGCTCTGTGACCGCACCTTTCAAGCAGGCAACTACCGGCTTGAAGATATATTCTTACTCGAGCTATCAGATCGTGAAGACCTTAGTCAATAAGTCGACTGCAATAAACACTGTTCCTGAGTGACTTCTCGCTGCGTATTACAATATTTCAAATCGGGATACTTCTTTTCTTGCTCGGTAATTAAATTTACCCTGAACCTTTTGTTGGAATAAAAACTTGGGCTGTGGTGGAATATACAGAGTGGTATTATTGTGTTGTTATTAAGATATAATACACGATATTTCAAGGGCAATGGAAATATTTTTTTGTTAATATATACCAAAGATTTAATTGTCTGTATTAATCGATTGATCAGTGGCGCGTTGCTGTGGCTCAGATTTTTTTTATCCTATCGCTACCAAACTTTGTAGGATAACCCGCTAGGCTAATTTTTTAATATGAAGATTGTTTCACGCTCCAGCAGTTTTGGAGTCCATAGAGAACATGCGTACAAGTTTCTATTTTTATATATAGATAGATTCTATTTTGAGAGAGTAGTTTCTATAGAAACGCTCTTTCTCTTTTATTAGTTTTTCGTGTAGATTAAAAAATGAGCTAGTTTCGTAATCCTTCGCTACGTTGACGAAACAAAATTACTTATATTTTTTGGGCTGAGAACTCGTACCTAATAGCCATAATATATTTAGATATATGATCAATGTAGGTATATTATAACTATATTATAAAATACATTTGGGTTTAGTCCAGCAGCAAGAATCTACAATTTATTATTAAGATTTGAATCGTACATATCTGTCCAGAATTATTATTTGTTTTTAAGTCTGTCCTATAACTATTGATCGATATTTAGTCTATTGTTAGTTAAGGCGTAGGTAAGTAACAGTATTCCTATCCTATATTTTATTGTTATAGGTTTTTTGGCGTAGTGGCCACAATCTCACCTGATGTTAAGTGACGATGTGGCCCAAGATGATAACACGCTAAACCTAGTGGAAGGCTGGCTCTCAAGTGCAGCTGCCTTAACACATCTGTTGGTGTTTGGCGACAGATTTTCAACTTGAGAGTGGTAGCTAGCCAGGCGGGCTTTAAAAAAAGCCCTACCACCATGCATGTTTCCTCACGATGTTTTCTTTCACCGAAAGCTCAGGCTCATTGTTGGGGTTCGAACTCACGTCATTCGACGCGAAGTCGTACACGCTACCTCTGAGCCCTTATCGCTTCATTATAACAAATAATTAAATAATTGGTTAAAATAATTTCATAGAACAATTTGGCTTCCTGACAAGCGAATTCTGTTTTAAGGGATGTGTTAGAAACGCTCCACTTCTATGTGATATACCTCATACCATAATAAACGGGGTAATTCTGATAGCGGAGTCCATTCAGACAGACCAAACTTGAATGCAACTCTTTTACAAAATGGGAATCACCATATAGTTATTCACTACGGTGTGTGTTCCGCATTCGAAGCCACAGCAAGACATTAGTATCTATTTCGACAAGAACAAAGAAGTTTGCTAATTCTTATGTTTGCCGTACTGTGAAGATCTGGAATCACCTTCAATCGGCCAGCGTGTACCTTCTCTCCTACGATATCAGGTCCTTTAAACGAGACGTAAGAATGACGGCGAAGTGTCGATGGAATTTGACACCGGCGGTTACCATTGTTTCTGGACTGTACCGTTAAGTACTGAAGTCATTTTGCCGATATAACTTTAAAAAAAGTAGTACTTTTCTATTCAGTAACCAAAGAAGACTGCCGTGACATTTGCAGTGACGGTATAATGGAAACGATTGGTGATGAAATTACGTGTCGCGGTTAGTAGGCGTTGCTAGCCGGATTATCTACGACGAATAATATAAAGCTTAAGAGTTTCGTTTCTTTCCTTAAAGGAAGTAATGTCTGAAAGTACTAATCAGATTAAAAATATATATATTTTGCATTGTACAGTCTATTGAGGCAGAGTATAGGAAATATAACTTCACGCTATGACTATAACGATTGGAGCAGTGACTATAAACGTCAAGTAATCTGGCAAACCGTAAGCAAAGTAGGTACGGGAAGTGAGAACAAGAGTTAATCGAATAAATTTAACACGAGTGAACAGGTGGGGCACATATAGTTATGTTTCTGCTATACAAGAATATTATAATTAATTAAATATTTACACAGTCACCTCAGAATTTTCGTTAATATTTAAAAATGGACAAGAGAAGGTCAAAGTTTAACTCATTAACATACGTAATGTATATTCACTATGATTACGTTATTCACGAGTATTGTACCGTTGACGTTACTGGATTTATTCAAATAAATCAACAGAGTGTAAGACTAAAATGTTCAAGGCTTAGTTGTTATCTTAAATTAACGTTTAGTCAATTGATTTATTGTTTCTACACAGTAACGTAGCTAGCATGAGTGGCATCTGAAATGACGTACCTAACGCTTATTAGGGGGGGATAGAGCAGAAAGGGTAACAGGTAAGGTATACCTAAAACAAAAAACGTAAAACTTCCTAGGTTTTCTAAACATTTGAAAAACGTCCATCAGGCTTAAGTTTTTATTTCATTTAAGATCCGGTATCGTCTCTAAACGCGTGGTACCTGGAGTGTGCCGTCCCCTGTTAGCTACGTCATTGTTTCTAGATACAAGTATAATATGATTATGAGGTTCAAAGTATGAATCAAATTTATTTGTGAGCAAAATAATTGCTTATTTTTGCCAATATTCAGATTTTAGATTACGATTACGAGATTAAGATATATATGCAATATTTTAAAAGTATTTGCCCGATTTATGAGTAAGGGTTATACGGAAATATCATTTAATAACAATAAGTTTGTATATTGTTTTTACGTAAGTTAGTTGGGTAGCTTATTATTATTATATAAATTTATTATTACCTAAATAATACTGAATAATTGAGATTAATACTGAAATATAAGATTATTTTTACCTTTACGATCGATCGTTAAACTTATAATCAAGTTTTTCAATACAGGTAAACAGATCTATTATATTGTATTGTACCTACATAATGTATACAAAATATTAAGAAAAAGCTTCAAAGTAAAATCGTCTAGATTCGTTTAGATTTTTTTTATATAGTTGGAGCCTGCTGCTGCTGAAGCTACTCGTAGCATTGAAATTTTCTTTGATCATTAAAAGGTTCTTTGATCACCTTGTTTTTTTTTATATTCATAACTTTATTTCTATGTATTTATACACATAGATACACTCTCTAGGATCACAAAATATTTAGACAAACTGTAATTATGATGATAGATTTTTGTCCTTCGGATGACCACACACAGTACTTGAGCGCGCATTAAATATACATGGATGTTTCTACTCTCCAATATTAGTGTATACATTCATGAACACATACGTAAAATTGCGATCAACGATGATCATCTTCGATCTATCGACATCATGTGTTTGCTTTCGTATGACATTAATATATTACGTTAGATTGCCAATGAAATGTATAAAAGGATTTGTCACAAGCATTAAACATCAGTCGTTCATAAGGAAACGAGCGGAACACACCAAAAAATTAAAAATGAAACTTGTACGTATTTATAGTAGTCATTTTTATAAATTACTTTTTAACTATTTTTAAGTTGATTTAATTTACATTTTATCTTCTTATATGTAGCTTAAATTAAATACAGTAATGTTGTTTGTCGCAGATTATCCTGGTTACTTTAGCTCTCGCAGCCGTAGCTGTAGCTGCTCCATCTGCACCAGAACCACCCAAGATCCTGCGCTCAGATTACGAACAGCAACCTGAGGGCAGCTATGCATTCAAGTATATTTTTTTAAATATTTTATTGGTTTTTATGAAATATTTTTATGAAACATTAATGTCATTTTATTAATTACTTACGACGTACTATCGTTTATTTTATTTTTATAATGTTTAAGTAACACATTGTAGTCCGTGTCTATCGTAATATATCGTATATATTACATCTTTGATAAATAAACTAATTATACCATTTCTAAATAATTTTTAAAGATATATAAGAATACTTTTAGACAAGACAGCTAATTTAAATGTATTTTATAATGTATAATCTATAATTAATACGCAACACTCCACAATAATGATTTTTTTAATATAATTATTTAACATAGTTTCTTACTGGTTATCAATGGCTTCTTCTATCTGGAAAAATATTTTGTACGTCTAATGTTCGCTAATAATGATATTTACTTTGTATATTTACAGTGTCGAAACTGAAGATAAAATCAATCGTGAAGAGACTGGGGTACTGAAGGAAGTTCTCGATGAGGATAAAAAGCCTCATTTAGTCATCACAGTCCGTGGCTCTTACAGTTATGTCGATTCAGAGGGCAAACCAGTGTTTGTAACCTATTTTGCTGACGAGAACGGTTACCACGCCGAGGGTGATATCATCCCCAAACCAGTCAGGAGATAAGCGCCAACAACACCTGTCTTTGAATTAACCACCATTGATTTATCAGCAATAATGGTTGGTTCAGAGAGCTAACATTATTTTTAACACGATGGATTGGAGCACGAACTTGGAATAATAATAAGTTGCCATAACAAGAGTACATGCGGATTTAGCATCGTTCGCACATTAATAACTTGTCGCTCGTTAATATTAGATGCTCACTGCCATATTATTGTATGTTTTTTATATTAATTGTTGTGTTTTAATAACTCGATGCACATAATAAAGTTCATTTTTAATTATTTTCTGAGTTTTATCGTAACCTTATACATACTTTGCGATTTAATCCATAACCTAAATACATTTCCTCATGAAATATACTTAATAAAAACCCAAACACAAATGAGATTTGGGAAGTGTCTTGGATTCGTATGATCTTCAGTAAATTAATGCAAAGTACAGAACAAATGCCTAAGCATATGAGCGTATATGAGTAAAAAGTAAGACTGTGCAGTCATAGCTTACAATCCACAGATAATAAAACGTACAATTAATCTACAATAAAAAAGTTCTGCAATAACTGTTTAACAGAATCCGTTTTCTTTTGGGGTTCGAAAACGATTTTGAATGTGTTTGGTATAAATACGTTATTATTGGTCACAGTGTATGTATAATCGAGTATACATTTGAATAACAGTTACTATTCAAATGAGAGGAATATTGCTATTATGCTATATTAAATATGTAATATAATATATCGCAAACTACACTAGTATACTAAGAAAAAAAAGAAATACATTTTAAATACTTGTATATTTATTAAGCCTAATATTAGGGGTAAAAGTATGAAATAGCCGTTTTGTAATGAAAAATTAAAATATATTATTTGTAGGAGGAAATATATTTATTTAATCAAAGTATGATTTTAGAATACAGTTAATCAAAATGCCTAAAATAGTGGCTTAATGCCTTTTACATCTTTGTAGTGTAAAAGCAGATACATGTGTTTTATTTAAAGCCTTTGTACTATGTAAAAGATAAATTACTTACTGCTTTTTTCATTGTTTTTCTATATGATTTATCATATAATGATAAATGACTATATGGCCGATGATTAACGTAATTTATTGATATTTTAATGGAAATAAGTGATACTTACAATAATGTTTGTTTACTGTTATTAAATCACAAGATCTTAAATAATAATTAATATTTATATATATTTCTTGAATTTATATCGATTAATAACTTGACTCCTATGGATAGCATTAATGCTAATTTTACATGCATTTTGTGACGTTGAGAGTCAAAAGGTTTAATTATTAAGTTTATTTAATTATTATAAATAGATAATTGATTAATTATAATGAAATTAAAATAATAATTATAAAAAATATCTGCTTGCCTAACAATAAACAATTTTTAAAGTGTTCTTTGAAAACAAAAAAAAACAAAAGTATCTTCTTCTCTCGTCGCGGTACAAGCCTAAGTTTATTTAAATAATAATAGCTCGAACGGTGATTTCTAGTGAAAATATTGGCCAGTCAGTAAAATTGTTAGGGTGCGACGGAGGGTAAACTTCAAATGATTAAAAACCTAAATACTCTTTTACAAAATAACCATATTGAGTCTGATACATGAAACAAATTAAATGTTAATATATTATAATGAATTAATAATTAAGAGATGGCGACATCGCTTAAGTTATATTAATTTTATGACAATTTCTGCTAAAACAACTTTCAGATATGAGAGTCCTTTTAAATGGCATTTTGTTTTTCTTTATTTATTCTATTTACAATAATTCTGTTCAATGTTCGAAAGATATTAACAAAGCGTGGTTTTTTCCTTGGAAAATACAGGTAGTATATTTTTCATAAGGTAATCTTTGAAATTGCTTTTTATTGTGAAATCCAAGTTTTACATCCAGGAATGTTTAAGTACTTTAAAAATTATATGTTATTGAAATAACATTCTTAATGAATAATTAATTTATAACTCTATCAGTTAGAAAATCATTAGAAAAATCGGTTAGCATCAAAATTAATAAAGGGCAGTGAACAAAGCTTACTTACCTTGTGCTTACTCATGATAGAACAATCATATAATTTGTCTCCATAAAATGGAAAAAACCACTTGACATCTGCTTACATTCGTAGTACGAAAAATATTGAATTTAGTACAGTTTTTTATTACTTTTATGAAAATAGCATACCTAAAGAATCATAAGAATTTGATAACTATATTTTGTTTTTATTTAGTCAATCAGCCGTAGTCTGATTTTCTTTTTTGCTTGTTCAACGTTTCTTTATGTATAATACGTATATACGTTTGTGTATAATTTTATATACCTGTTGGTAAAAAAGCTATCATAACCTTTATAGTCATTAATATTTATTTAACATAGTTCATCACCTATGGTAATCGATAATGCTACGACCGCTTTCAGACCGCTTCATAACTTTAATTTAAAAAAGAAGAAGCATTGTATGAACAACATTCCAAGTAGTAGTGTTATGTTTATGCTATAATTTATGTTTATAATTTGTAATATTGTAGGTCAAAATTACTTAGGTACAAAAAGAAAATAATAAACCTCCTTAGCATTTAGCAGAAGAGTACCTACTGCCTACTGCATTATACATACAGATTATGACAGCAAATTGTTGCGGTTTCATATATCTTTGTAAAACGACTAGCTGTACTCCACGGTGTCACCCTAGTTAAATTTATTCGACCACCTGTCCAATGCGCTGCGCCACCGCGCCGCGCCAACGACAATGCACCTGTATAGCCCTAGACTACTGATAAGATACTACGTATCGTGTAGCCTATAATTATTTTTCTCACTTTTCTGTACTTCCCTACAGCTTGCTAGACTGCTTGACGTTCATGGCTATTGCTTTGCTTCTTAGGATTGTAGCGTAAAATTAGCCATATTATTGTATAGCTATAAGCCAACTTACCTTAACTTCCTCAATAAATAGGCTATATAAAATGCAAAAAGAATTTTTCAAATCTGACTGTTTGTTCCAGATATTAGTGTATTCAAACAAAAAATAAAACAATAAATATGTTCAGCTTTGTAGTATAATAGTATAGAAGCTTTTTTAATTTTAATTCAGTTTCGAAAGGACAGATTTGAGAAAAAAGCAGATTGGGCCTTACGAACAACAAAAGTGGGACATGCATTTCGCTGTGTGTCCTCGGCAACCAGACAACAACACGTGTTACCGTTTGAATAATGTTGCCGGGTAGTTAACATAAGTTTTACTGTTTTTTTATCACTTTAAACTTTTTAATCGATCATTCGTCATCAAAAAACTGATTTTGTAATTGAATTGAAGGGCCCCAAGGACCTTTACATAACAATTTTCAACTAAACTTATATCTGTCATCTAGATTTTTTTTCTTATCAATGAATATTTCTTAATTTTCTTTGTTTATATACTTTTGTTTTATCTTACCATACCTATACCTAAAGATTCCGATGTCGTAAGCATTTGAAATTTTTGGTGACCATCTTGGATTTTAAATTTTTGACTGGTACACTAAATTGTCCCGGGTTCTCTATAATTTTTAATTTTGCAACCATAACGCTATCTCTTTATGTGTTTGTAGGTCGTTGTCAACCAAACAATTTATTACGTTACAAATATTACCCTACCTTTAGTTCTTGATAGTTAGGTTGTAAATAAAATGATCTTCCAACGCTATAAACAAATCTTTTACTACAACTTTCAGTAACAGATTTAATTATAACCTATCAACACTGTTGCAGTTTTGTAATAAATAACACGGAAAATAATATCAAAATAAGCTTTGTTACCTATTAAATAATTTTCCCTCTTCCTTTTTTGTCTTCAGGAAGAACTTTCACTGTGTAATTACACACAAGACGGCACATTTTTTTATATAATATTAGCTGTGCCCGCGGCTTCACTCGCAGGGTTGATCGTAGAGGGGTGAAAATTTAGGGTTGTATGTATTTTTGTATGCTGTATCGTAAAAAAATAAAAACATTTTTTTTTGTCTAAAAATAAATTAGGGATGGACCCCACCCTTAAAATTTAGGGGGATGAAAAATAGATGTTGTCCGATTCTCCACCCTGGCCGATATACACTCTAAGATTCACGAAAATCGGTCGAGCCGTTTCGGAGGAGTTCAATCACGCACACCGTGACACGAGAATTTTATATATTAGAATAAAACATAGACTGTTGACATTGCATGACGTTTCCTTTCAAAATTGACACAATCTAATACTAATAATAAATTGTTCGGGTCATTTTCATGTTCCGTCAGGCTCCATCTGCCTTTTTCTCAAATATGTGTTCGTTGGAAACAAATATTAAAAGGTTAATAATACATTCGGTCAAAATAATTTCACTACATTACATTATTATTGAATTATTGTGTATTATAAATTTAGTAAACCAATTTATGTTTACAGATTAATGGAAAAGAACATCAAGACATCAGGTGCTCGAGTTGAATTTAGTCGGAAAATAACCTTGTAATTGACATTTATATAATATACCTATTTAGGTACTTGCTATGTTGCTCAAGAGACATAGGTATAAAAGATTTTGTCATAATCGCTAAAGATGTCATTCGCTCCTCTGGCACCACGCGATAAACACTAAAAATGAAATTAGTACGTATTAGCCCTAACTTTATAAATAATAAAACTAAATAAATATAACTAGCATAAATGCCAGATTAATTATTTTGTATAATATCCCGATATTGTCTCGTTAAATAAAGTCGGTTTACGCTAAGTAATGGTGTTTGTCTCAGATTATCCTAGTTGCTGTGGTCTTCGCGGCCGTTGCTGTAGCTGCTCCGCCTCCACTAGAACCAGTCAAGATCCTGCGTTCGGAATTTGAAAAGCAGCCGGATGGAAGTTATGTCTACAGGTAAGATTTTTCAATATTTTTATTTAATTTGAAAGTACACTAGTCGCATATAGATGTAAAAAAATAATTTCAAAGTGAACAATAAATATGTTGTATGACTAACTCATCAGCGAATCTGTTGATTTGATCCTAGAAACGATAGAGTACAATGGAGTTGACTTGTTCGTTAAAATATAAATCTCTTAAAATAGTGAACATTATAAAAATACGAAGACGAAGATGACGAAGAGGATTCTTTTGCCACACTAATTCAAATTCGAGTTAGAGACGTGTTAGCTTTACCTATGTAATAACTCCGTTTTATGCTATTTAATTTATATAAAAGAGCTAATATCTTAATTTTAACTCGGTAGGTATTGATAAAACATCAAGTGTTTGCATATCTGATAGTATCGATTGTTTTAGCACTGAATATAAATATTCAGCGGTACGAGCGACGAGAGCGAAAAAGACGTTATTCCCGTGTTATGCGGTTTGCATATTTCTAAATTTAAACAAAAAAGGTCTAGTGTATACTATTATGCACTTTTCCTTGCTCAGCGGTGGTATATTTAAATTATCTACTAGTATTTATAGTGAAAAAAAAAACAAATAACATACTTTAAGGTGCACTGCAACATTTTTCCTTTGTATACAGTTTCGAGACTGAAGATGGTATCTCTCGTGCGGAAAATGGTGAAGTGAAGGAAACTCTCGATGAAGAAAATAAGCCGCACACCGTCGTCGTAGTCCGTGGCTCCTACAGTTACACTGACAAAGACGGCAAACCCGAGACCATAACCTATTATGCTGATGAGACCGGTTTCCACGCTGAGGGTGATTCCATCCCCAAGACCGTCTCCAGGAGATAAGCACCAAATACATACCCGTCTCTGAAATAACCGTCTTTGATTTATAAGCAATAATGGTTATTTCAGACAGCTATCCTCTTTTAAGTAACAAAATAAGAAATTGATTTCAATAACACGAGAATGTGCAGTCCAGCATCCGTTGCACACAAAAAATATTACTCGCTGTTATTTGATGCTCGCTGCCATATTTTTATACGTCTTATATTATTTGTTGTGTTTTAACATATCTCTTTTAGTAAATAAAGGTTGTCTGAAATAAATTTGTTCCTAATTCTCTCATTGCGATATCGGACTCACTATACTAAATCCTTTTAACCATAGGTGGAGAGCGTTTGACATCAGCAAATGATTTTTTTGGCTGGTGGATCGAGTCTATTTTAAAACTGATCAATTATAACCGATTTACGAAACAAGTCCTTTACTAACATAGAATTTATAAATAAAATCATATTTGTTTAACGTTGTTCTGAACCTGTAAACATAGCTATGTCCTTAATTTCCATTTGGTTGTAAACACAAGAAAAGACAATTTAGTTAACCGTAGAATGATGTATTTCATAACATATGTCGCATGTCAGTCAGTCAGTCAGTTCAGTCTTCAGTCTGTCAGTTTTATTAGCCATGAATTAATGGTGATTGGTAATGATTATTATTAACATGAATATTGATAATATACCTTCAAACGCCGAGTTAATCAAAATCCTTCCTCCTCCATTCCTGTAAATACTTCAATAAGCATATTAATTAGGCTTTAATTTGCTGCTTGTGCTGACGTATTTATGAGGACATAAAAGGTCTTATGATTATTGGAGAAATCTCCAATTGAATAGACATTTTTTCTATAGCAGATATACAGAGTGCTTTATTTAGTATACCGGCTTTGATGTCGCATTGTAGCACATAGAAATTAACATCTAATGCAAATATTCCCCCCACACCGTAACCTAGTATTAGTATCTACAATTCCCTTTAGCCAACTTTTTTGCCGATGTTTGGAAGGTATCTGTCATTTCAGCTATTAAGCTGCTTTTGAATAAATGAAAAATTTGTTTATTTTTGATTAATTTACTAATTGTCTCGGGAACCCTTTAAATTATAATAACTGATATATATATATATATATATATATATATATATATCATGATAAGGTCAAGTTTACTTTTGTCATATATCACATTGCTCAGTTCTCTAATACGACCTGTAAGTGTTTAATAAGGAAATAGAATCAAAATAAATTTATGAAGTATTTGAGATTCATCCTAAGAACTATATTTTATTCATTAATAATGTCCATTAAAACGTCACTGTGGATGTCAAATATATTTATGTTAATAATAATTTATATAATTGGTTTTGATTTGAACTTTAGAATTTATTTTGGCATTTTGTATTACATTTTTTTATCTCATACATATATTATCGCTGGTCATAAATCCTTTAACGATTTTTTGTGTCTTTAATAGTGTTATTAATTCTTGAGAAGAATAAAAATTCGGTTTCTATAAACAAAATATTATAGGTAGTACAGTAAAATATCATAAAAAATAAATGTAAAGTTTGTAATACTTATATTTTATCTATAATGAGCTATGGATGACAAACTCGGGCATTCAAAAAATATAAAAAATAAATGTTTTCTAAAATGATATATAAAGAAAATTATTTAACATAAAATGTAAAGATCAAGATTTTTTTATTTTTTTTCCTTTTGATAAATTATTGTTTTAGGTATATATTTAATTCTAAGGCACCTAGATATATTTAGCCTTAAAGTAGTATTACTTTCCTAATATTTATTGTTCTATTTTAATATATTATTTACCATAAAAAACAAACATATGTATCGTTGTTTTGGTGAAACTAATTTTATTACTATACTTATTGAATTTTGTGATGCTACCTTACTATAAATTTAAAGATTAATTATAACAAATAATAAAAAAATAAAAAAGGATAGTACATACGCTCCAGAAAAGGAAAAGAATTAAGATTGCAAATTACATGGGTGGACGATATATAAAAGATACCGGGAGGAAACGTGGATGAGAGCTTTAAAAGATAGGAATTTGACCTGGAAGAGAATTTGTCGTTGGACAAGTTGGAGAGGTTGTCGATGAGATTACATTAAATTAAAAATATGTATGTATTAATATAAGTTTCAGCAATAAAGGCTATTATTATTATTAAAGTATACATTAAAAAATATATTGTGTTTTAACAACTATTGATGTTTCGTAGATTTGTTTGTGTAGTAGCCTTTTTAAAATTTACAAATCAATATTCAAAGGTCGCGATACCGATGCCTTCTGTCTCGTCTCGTATGATTTGCTCATAATATTCGTACATCTAATAATAATACTATATATTATTTATGTATATGTACATTGTACATACTATTGAACTACTTTATATTGCTATGTGTTATGACTTGAAAAAATAATAGCTTTTCATCAAATAAGGATACTATCAACATATTTATTACTTCAAATATGTATAGGTACAAGTTTATTAATTTGCTTCAGCAACTTTTATCCGTGTACCAAAGGTGACAAAGGCCTTCCCTAAATTACTTCTCAACTCCCTGTTCACAACTGATCGTTTGCTACCTCTTTGATTTCATTTACGCATCTCTTAAACGGCCTTCCTCTATTACTTTTTATGTCTCTTGTATTCCAATTTAAGATGGTTCTGCTCCATTTGTCTCTGCCTCCTGCCCTGCCCAAAACAACACGTCAGTTTTCTTATTCTTGATAACATCTTTGTTTTTAGTTTGAATGTTACAATTCTTCTTTTGTTTGGTAGTTTATTTCCTAGCATACCTCTTTCTATGGTATTTTGGGAAGTTTCTATTAATTATTGTATCTTTATATAAACTACAGGTAAAATTTTAATTTCATTATAATCTTGTAAAGATCAAATCTTTAAATACAAATAAAGTATATTTATGTACTGGTTTTGATATAACATCATTTCTTTCAATATAAATGTAGTATATTTCGCACGTTAAACAATGTAAACAATCAGCTGTCAGAGATTGTTATTAGATGGCGCCTCTTACTTGTTAATTAATCCGTCCGAGATGATGACGTAATAAAAAAAATGTTTGTGTCGAAATTCTACTTATATGCCGAATAAGATCGCGAAGGAGTCAAATATAATTTCATTACGAGTACTATCAATAGATGGCAATCCTAATTAAAATAACTTTTATCAATTTTCTTAAACCAAAACATTAATTTTAACTTATTTATCTATTTTTCGTCAATAGCGGGGAATGTAAGCTTTAAAATAATCATTAATTTTGATGAAGAATTAAGGGAGATAAGGTGTTGTCAGAGAAAACCTATGAGAAATAATATATAGAGATATTCAGGTAAGTAGAATGTTTAAGTCAGTGGCGGATTTGCAGTCTTGGCCGCCCTAGGCTGTGTAGCACTAGCCGCCTCCTTCTCAGCTCATTATTTAATAAAACATTTCAAATTTGATGGGTAAAAAGTACAATTACGATGTCAATATTGTAATTCAAACTAAATTTTTATCCATGTCTGGAGTCTTAATATATACTTCATATTATGCTTTAGTGTACTGTTATTATATCATCATATTTTTGCATTTGGTAGTATAGTTTTTCCACAATTAGCCGCCCCTAATATCTGGCCGCCCTAGGCCTGGGCCTAATTGGCCTTAAGGGAAATCCGCCACTGGTTTAAGTACTATAGTTTTTTGTATAATTGGTACAAAAAACCATACATGTTAAATCTATGTAAGTAACAAATATTTTAGAGAAGTGTTGGTATGTTAATCCACTCGGGGTTTTAAATAAGATTGATATAGCAAATTAGCAGAAAGTTTCGTTTTTATTAGCGAAGAAATTCGTGTCATATAAACATACGCGAAACCCTAACGCGAACATGCTTTCATGCAGTCCGCTATGAGATAAGACCGCCGATAGATTGCCAATCTCTAAATGGACGTTTTTGTTTTTGTATTGTACTTTACTACACATCAGGGATAGTGCCTTCGATTTAAATTAAATGAACAAAGAAACTATTTCACACTAACTCGAGCAGGCCGCGAAGGGAACGGAGTTCGCGAACAGGGTGACTCTGGGCCATCCGAGAACTTTAAATGTTGATGCCTAGTAAATAGAGTTCAAATTGGCCGTTAATGCGCATGAGAGCGTCGACCAAAAGGCGGTGGGCGCAGCAGCGACACGTAAGTTTTCGCGTCGTTTAACCAGGCTCATGCTTGAAGGAACATTGGTCGGGAGACGGTTCCACAGTTTCATGGTACTGTAAAAATGACACAGTGAGAACTTTTCAGTATCAATTTAGAGCTACGTTATGTAAAGACTAAACCTCCATTTAAATAAAATGCACAAAAAAGAATAAACATAAAAAATGTTTTAAGCGAAAACTTTACTTATAAATATTTTTATATTGAGCACGTTTATTTCGACACTAAGCAAAGCTTGTATTATGGTAATTAAACAGCTGATATACGTACATAGGTATGTAGATATTTAACACCTAGACATACAACTAACAACTATGCTCATCACATAAAAGTCAGTTATATGCAGGGGTCAAACCTGCGTCCCCGGCTATTGAGCTACAATTGAATAGGGCGTAAAAAATTGAATATGTTAGAAGTTCGCAAACGGAAACTGCTTCAGAGTTAAATTTTCTGAGGTGATTTTTGGAAATTTTCGTTATTTATATTTATTGCAACGGACGGGTCACCGGGGCAGGCTTACAGTGTTGCATCATACTTTAGTTATTTCTTACCTATTGTTACTTTTATAATTTGCAAAGTTGTTTTGTATGTTTAGGGGACTTCTGTGTGTTCATTAAAGTTCAGGTTGAGCAACAGATGAGCTGATTAAATAACCCGCCCTAAGCTTCTTTCTCATTTTAAAACAATATAAGGCATGACAGAAACGAGTACAGAGTACAGGTAATGAGTGTCGTCACTGTTACTAGCTCGGTAGCGAATAAAACATTTAGCCCGGCGGGCTCTGGATAGTTGATAATCACTAAAAATGGAATCTGAAGCTTTTCACTGTTTACAATCTGCTGTATAAAAATAAATAAAAAGTAAAAAGTCATAGGAGGATAGGGTATGCTTAAAAAATATTATTAAATAAGAGAAAGCGTAACTAATTTTAAAAGTAGGTACAATGTGTATCAGAAAACATACATACAAAAATAAAATAATATTTGTTATTTTTAACCAGAAGTATGACAATATTGTATTTAGTATTCCACATATGGTATATCCTGAGTGAATAATAAATAAACTAGAATGGTAAGTCACCTTCGACAGCGTACAAGACTTGTGATCATCCAATGACATCATGAACCGCATTTTCGAATATCTATTTTCTAATATTGTTATTTGCATTTATAAAAATAAAGTAGAATTATGTTTTAATATATTAAATTTTTGTACGAATCAAATAATAGTTAATTAGGGGACACAATTTCACACACAACCAATTAATTGACAACAAACTGAGCAAAGCTTGTATTACGATACCTAAATAAATATACTTTTGAAACTCAAACACAACTGAAAATTATGCTCATCACACAAAAATCAGCAATGTGCGGGAATCAAGCCTGCGATCTTTCAGCGCAATAGTAGGGTTTCCTTATACTGCACCAGGTACGAGTATGTATTATGTTGTAATCCAATAATTTTCATTTGACATAGCAACTCGCCATATAGAACTCGTGATATATAATATTTACTATATACCAAATAACTATTCTCTAAATTATTTTTACAGTAGGTATGGTAAATGCATACGATATATGTAAGAAAATCGATCTAATATATGATATATGTCGCAATTGAAGCTACATTAACACATTATAAAGCTTTAAATCATGTGACCATTATTGAATTTAATCTAAATATTAATTCATGTTTGATGATGAAATGATTAATTTTCTCTTTGGGTATGGTATACATAATAATTTTATAGTTGAAAAGCACCTTTTTAATATAACCTTACTTTCATAAAAGTAATATGTTTTTTTTTGTACTTTATAGTTTTATTTTTCGTCTACGATGTTTAATTGTAATTAGTGAAACATCTAATGCGGCAGGCCATCTGATGGAATGGCGACGCACAGTGGGACGAAATTCCAATTTCAATTCAATTTCCTTTCCTTTTTCACTTTTTTCTTCATGCCAATGGATAGAGCTAATGAACTTTAATAGTAGTTGTTCTCATCTTTGTCTTTGTTGTCTAAACCTTATAGTTTGCCACAGCAACAGGTGTGGTCTGTGGCCGCACGCACCCTACAAGCAGGCAACGACAGGCTGGTAGACATCTTTGCTAAAACTATCGGTTCGTGAAGACCTCAGTTAATAAGTCGACCACAATAAGCACTGTTCCTGAGTGCCGTCTCGCTGCCCATCATGCTGCGTATTACAATCAATAAATAGACGAGATTTCATAAATGTATAAATGCATTCTCTTACTTATCATTTATTAAACCGATTCTTTTTCCACATATAATTAATATATATTTTACCAATGTATATTATAAGATTGCGTATAATAGGTTTTATTTCTTCGTTTTGACTAAACCATCGTTGCTTATTTTTCCTATAATGCACACGTAATTATTCATACAGACGGCAACTTAACATATGTTGTGTACAAATATAAAAAGACATGTATAAGCTTTTTATTCGAATGAAGTATTGTTTAGAAATTAATTGTTAACGTAAAGCTTTTTTGTTTCGTCACAAACGCGTGAAAGAAGTTATGGGTGTGAAGGAAAGGGAAGAGATTTGTATGGATAAAGAAAAACGATAATTCGTTCTTCTTGTTTATAGGAAATCATCCCATCAAGATCATGGTTTGTCGATATAGTTTAATTATTACATTTTTCTTCAGATTTTTTCCCAGTAGTAATATAATTAGATTACCTTCTAAACGATACTTTTGGAATAATATTTGAACAATATACACAGAATTTTCTTGTTTTAACATTTTTTATTGTTACTTAATAACTAATTGTTATTTAATTACGAATATTTTTTTCGGAATTTTATGATACATAATTTGGTTTAGTTTTATGCCTACCATTTTTTAAAATTAATTTTATAATAAAAATTGTTAACATTACAATACAATTATAACTATTATCTACTGAACTATCTACTATTAACTATCTACTGAATCTATCTAACTGAATGGCTACCTTGACCCCCACGCTACACGTTAAGTGTTGCTTGTAACTTGAAACAATTGTTCTTCATGTCCGTTTGCATAAATCTATACTATACTAGCGACCCGCCCCGGCTTCGCACGGGTGCAATGCTGATACTGAATTTACCTACCTACTACAGAATGTCCTTATAAACAACGTTTACGGCTTTTTTGTCATTAGACGATACAAACATGTTTTGTTTAGAGGTTACTCTTGAAAGAGCGACATATAATTTGACCATGGTATATAGGACCAGTACCGCCGCACCGCTATGTTCCTGCATTTTAAATCTATAATATCTTCAGAAATATTCGCTTAAATTACATGCTGTAAAGGGCCATATTGATCTATATTAAATGGAAAATGTATTTAAGGTACTTAATTGGATAAGGATTAATGCTGTATTACTTAAAATCACTTCGTAAATAAGCCATTTTTTCCCATAAAACGTAAAGGATAAAAAATGGTAATTGTGGGTTGTCCTTAAGAGATATCCATACACCAGCGCGGACTTTTTTATTGAACTTCTTAAGGTGTACAATACTGTAGTACATTATTTTGATTTATCTCGTGGGGTTCAGCCAGCGTTTGCAATGTAAGCGCAAAAAAATGTGTTTATTTACGACATCACATTAGACACCTCTAAATTTATCAGTGTTTCTCTACAATATTATGCATGTATTATACATTTAAACTTTCCTCTTGAATCAGTCTATCTATTAAAAAAACCGCTTCAAAATCCGTTGCGTAGCTTTACAGATTTAAGCATACATAGGGACGGACAGAGCGACAGCGACTTTGTTTTATACTATGTGGTGATAATACTATAAAGCTCATGACATTGTTTGTTTAAACTTGCTAATATCTGGAATTAGCAGTCAAATTTTTTAACATTTTTTAGCTTATTTATTGAGGAAGGTTATAGGTAATATAACTTCAAGCTACGGCCCTAAGGAGCGGAGCAGTAACCATGAATGTAAAGCAATCTGGCAAGCTGTAGGCAAGTACGGGAAGTACGCGCGTGTGTTGGCGGCGCGGTAGCGCGGCGTGATAGAGAGTAGGTCGACTAGAGTTTTAAAATATTCAATATTATATTATAGAATTTATAAAAAAATATCGTATCTCAGCAAAGTGTAGGTACAATCCAACAACGACGAAAGGAAATCTATGGACGGTCATTGCTGACGTGGCTGCATACCTTTCGGCAGCTAGATATGTAATGATATATGTGGCCGAGACGGGCAGCGTGACGTCACTCAGGTTCAGTGTTTATTGTAGTTCACTTAATAATCGGTCTTCACGATCTGATAGCTCGAGCGAGAATGTTATTATTCCACGGCTGAAGTAAGAATGGCTTTTGTCTTTTTTTTTTCGATCTGACTATACTGTTAGCTATAAGGGCCCTGGAGCCTCAGACGGCTTTTACAGCTTCACCCGGGCTTGGGGCAAAAATGCGGTCACAGAGCACACCTGTTGCTATAGCTCCCTCAGTCAACAGTGGTAAAGTCGTTAGTACGGATATTAAGTCTAGTACGGTATAGACGTTTCTTCGGCATATTATATTATTTGATATGTCGTGTTGGTACCGTGAAGCCGCTCCTTGTAACAGATACACTGCCTAATCCCAAATCAAAACAGGGTGACTGTGACAGGTTTTATCACTGTATGCATGGTGGTCGTGACTTTGTCGGTAACAGATTCCTACCACCCCCTTGATTACTAGATCAAGCCTGCCACTATGATGTGTGTAGTCACGATACAGTTGGATACAATTGCCATGTCTTACCATTCAACATATTATATTTTAAAAAATCCTTTATTATAATTTCGAACCTTTTTAATCATGTAGTGACAATTTAGAGTATTTAATTTTTTACCAATAGTTTTGCATTCTTAATCGATGCCATTTTAAATATCGACTGAGTATATAGATAGATATCGGCAGTAAATATGTCAGATGTAACAATTAATTGGGGTAATATAAAAATAATAAAAAATACAGCAAAACTACAAAGATAGTCGAGTTTGGGCTCGTTTGTTTTGTGTTCATGGGTATCTTTCATTAAACATGACGAGGACCTGAAGATGGAGCCGGACAATCGCCAGTAGATCTTTTTAATGGCAAATGACCTCAAACCATTTTTTTTCTCTTTTAAATGTCTGCTAGACCTGTGCTGTCTTGACCATTAGGAACTGCTGTCTACAGGACTGGCCTGTATTCATTTGGATTGCATCGGAATGTAAGGGTTCCAAATCAACATCTTTTAGGAGCCAAGCCAAACGAGATAGGCCATTCGAGATAAGGCCCGTTAGATTTATCTTGAGAAGAATTACATCTGTCGATGGTGACCAAAGCCTATCGATCTTGCCGGAAAATCTATATCCAGACTTCTGCTGTAATTTTTCTTCCAGTATTATCTCATTTTTCAATTTTTTCAGTCAATCTTGCTTTTACTCTTCCTTCGCGATCAATCTTCATTTTAGTTTATCACTGTAGCTATTGTTTTTTTTCAACAATTTGGGGATCCACGATCTATTTTACTCTGGATCCGGGGTGTAATTGCTCTGAACTGTCAGGGACAAGCCATACAATAACCATACTTAAAAGGAAATAATAAAAAAAAATAATAAAAAAGTATTACTCAAATATAATGGTCATAAAGAAATAAAACCGAATTGGTTCACTCGTGCGAATAGTTCGCACATTATTTAATATAAACAATCTAATGGCTGTCATGTTAGTTATAGAAAAAAATATTGTGTGGTTTATGAAACCAAGATGCAAGTGAAACATTAAAAATATAAATATAAATTATTGAAGACATGTAACATACATTCTTTAATAACACACATTTACATATACAGTGTTCCGAATTACGATGATAATCCTTGACTGCACGGCATAAATTCAATTTTATTTGCGACAATGTAATGTAATGCGACACGCTATGTTCCGAATTTACGATTATAATCCTTGAATGTACAGCATACAATTCAATTTTTTTTTTTGCGAAAATTTTATGTAATGGGACATCCGATAGATGAACGAAAAAATTCTGGGGCGATAGAATAAAAGTTTCACTATAATATTTAAAAAAAATGTTCTTAGTTTATGTAAATTTCATTTAGCATGTATTGCCTGCGCCTCTGATAAGTGATCATAGACGGGTTCTCCTGTAACTTTATTCACTTAAATTATTATTTACTTCTTAGTTCGATAAAAACATGTTCATTTATATCTTTGATATAAATGGAGAGGAGAGGAGGCAAGGCGAGACTACGTGAGTGGACAGAGCAGCGCTCTCATCTCTCCTCACTAGTTTCGATGTCAGTTTTTTGACCCAAGTCAAAGGTGGCGAGCGGATCAACCACACTCTTGGGAGTGTAGTTGGCTAGTGCTCTTGCAGAAGCCTCATTCGTCAAGGCTCATGCGAGAGCCTCCACGAGGTGTACTTGAGAGAGTGTTGGTGCCCTTACATATATAACTACAAATTTAAATCGTTCATCACAAATACATTTGTATGTGATTAAACATCTTACTTATGCTACCTGAATTCCAGTTACAAAACTTAAATAAGTACATAGTATATAACAATACTATAATATTATGAAATTTCCGGCATAAAACCATTTAAAATTAAATTATCTATTAAAAATAACAATAATCGAGATTCTACGTGAAGATTCTTGTTATAAGATGAGTTACAATAATATATTACGAAGAATATAATAAAACTTTATTTTTTTGATTGCTGAACAATGTTGCACTATAAAAACGGCAATCCAGCAGCTTACATTTTTATAGATTTTAAACTTTTTTAAGTATAGCTACACTACGCCACCTTTTTTGAGTTTTTGTAGAGAAGAACCGCACCTGTTAAAGTTTCCTATTCAACATTTTTCGAGATAATACGTATCGTAAATAAATATTAGTTTACATGGACAAAATTAATGACATATTATTTGCAATGGGTAATGTGCTTTGGTTTGCATTAAGACTTATGACTAAGGGATGTTAATTAAAATTTTAAACTATCATGAACAATAGAGAAAGTAGTGAAGCAGCACTTAAGATCGACCATGTCGCAATACACATGGTGAAAAACCCATCGTTGTTTTCATCGTGTTGTGAGTTATAGGTGTTCGAGGATCAGTGATTGTCATCCAGCTGGTAAGTGACTTAAGCTAAGCACAACAACAGCTAAGATTCGAGATCAAAACATTCTTACTAAAAACACTACAAAACACGAAAGGAGTTAAAATTCTTTGTAAAATTACAAATGTTCAATTGAAATTTTTGTTGTCCTCTTCAACACGTTATTCCGATTGTGAATGGCATTTCATATTTTTGTTATTGTCAGCTCTGGGACATATTCTTGGTAAATTTGTTCTATATTCGACACCCATGAACCCTTTCCATTAGCTATCTTCAGCAATTTGTCCATTACTCATAATTGAAATGCTAAACTCGTTTTTACTCACTTCAGGGTGAAAGAAACTATAATAAATAACCATCACAACCAAACCGAGGACGTAAGGCACTAAGCTTAAACACAAAACAGGTAGAAAGAACAATGACGTCCTTGTTTGTTCATCCGCATAGTAAAACCAAATCACTGCACAAGTAATATTCTCAATAAAACACAGACTGTAATACATTGTGATACAATGTATACAATGTATACAACTGTAATACAATATATAATATCAATATATTTTTTTTAATATAAAGACATAGTATTCACGTGTCGTATGTTTAACTTATATTATGTAGATTATGTAGATGGAACATTAAACAATAAAACAATAGAATATTACCTAATAAGAGTATTATCGAAAATATTACTTAAGTGTCAATTTTAACACCTCTAAAAAAAACTAGTTGATTTAGGTTTTTATAATACTGAAAAAAAAACGAAAATTTCGAATTAACAATAATAGCGCTGTATTGGCAAGCTATTGGTCAAAATTTTTAATTAAAAAATAATTATATGGCCCATAAATGGACCATTCATGAGACAAGGTAAAGGCTTAATCATTATTTCAGACTATGATGTATTAGCGATTCAAATCGTCGAGAAGTCTATTGCTTTTTGTTTTCCAACTGGACGGTGATACTATAAGTAGTACTGTAGGTATTTAGGTTTCCTCACGAGGTTCTTTCACCATCAGCCGATAGTGTTACTATTTAAATTCAAATAAGAAAATGTACACGAATTCGGTTAATTTGTTAGTGTATGTTAGTATATATGTAATTGAATATCTTATACCATTCAACACGACTTATACTGGCACAAAACAATTAAATCAAAAGATTATACTACAATTTTTTTGCATACTTTTGCTCCAAAGTTCTAAGTAGTAATCATTACAACAAAATGTTATAATTGTCCAGAATTCAGAACATCGAGTTTGCAAATACCATCCGATGGCAGCGGTCCAACATTACCTGTTCCAGTGACTCGTGACAACAAACTATATAATCCAGCTTTTAATCGATATAATCGTTACAACCGATACAATAGTTATTACGGAGGTTACAACAGGCCTTACGATTCAAGATACCCGTATGATTCTTCGAGGTACAATCCATACTACAACAATTATAATCATTTCTTGTCTGCTGCACAGAACAAAGATACAAAGAATACTAGTTTTTAATATAATTAAAGTTGTTACTCATGCGATGATGACTTTACCCGTTGTCGCAACAAAGAGTTAATACCATGGCTTATTCAAAAATAAAATATATGACTTCTGGTTACATTTATGTTTCTTATCACTTTAGTTCAAGGGTGTGATATATATCCTATATTATACTGCTCAAAGCCTAATTACGATAAATGATTTTTATCTTCAAATAGCGTATAAGTTTGTAAAATTTTTAGCCGTGAGATTTTTGGCTTTATTTATTTTACTCTTTAGTTCTTTATCAATGAAAATATAAGGCTATATATGTGTGAAAAAGATTTATAAATAAAAACAGGAAAATTGTGTTGTCTATCACTCACTCATTGTGAAGGTTGCTTACGTCAAGCTGTTTCTAAAACTACATAAAGTTATTTATAAAGCATGCATTGAATGAATAACACATAGAGGCCTAACCTATTATCAGTGATAAAGATTTATTATCAATACATATTTTTATGTAGGACAATGATTCGATGATGACTCGTAAACTAAGTTATTGACTTTCTCAAATGTAATATGACTGGAACAAATTTTGATTTTAATAATAATAATATAGATAATTTGCTATGCAGATTTGGTTAAAATACTATGAATATATATATTTAACATAAAAATATAATTTTACAAGTAAATAATCTTTCTCAAACTCAAAAGGAAACGGAAAAAACCTATTAGACAAACACTATACAATTTGTACAAAATATAATATTTTTGATACATAGAATATGTGAAATTAAGTGAGCTACATTTCCATGTCACTGATTTACAGATGTCGAATAACATCTTGTGAACTGATACACCCAAACCAATCTATATATATATATATATATATATATATATATACTTAATACTACTATAGTGGGTCGCGATCACCATGATTTAGGATCGGCTTGTGTATATAAATTTATATACTATAGGTATTTACGCAAGCCGGCATGATAGCGGCGACTCGCCATGATTTGTTGTCCTCTCTATGGTCGCCAATGCACAGATCCGACACTTTTCCGTGCTACTATAAAAAATGCCAGGGCTTGTATCGGACTCATACAAGAGTGTAGAGATAAGAATTAATAGTGATTATTGTATAAAAAAACAAAGACGTTTATCTTAAGGTTGAAAAAGTAGCGAGTAGAACTCGTGCCCTAAGGGTTCTGTACTGATTACATAACATAGTTAAGTATACTTTATACCTCAAGCTGTTTTCAAGAGCTTAATATAATTTTGTTGATTTATAATCTCACACAGTATTACAAATTCATTATATTCGGATTTATTCATTAACTTATGTTAAATAACCTCCCTTCGTATCAAATTTCAAGATTCTAGGTATCCAGGAAGTACAATATGTTTTTTTTTTATAATAGCTCGGTACATTGACTGTACTGCCCCTGATGGTAAGTACAGTACAATCTAAATACAACGGCGACCTCCGAGAGATCGAAATCCATCGGTCGTCGCCGCTGTCATACCGGCCTGAATAAATATCTCTTCACGTTACGCTTGGAGGACACGATGTCATAAGAACGAGGGAACACATTGTCCGGGTCCACAGTTTCACGGTACGACAAAGTTTTTCTTTTTAGTTCATGCTTAGATGGAAGTTACCGTAAAACTGTGATTCCGAAGACCTGCGCGTGTGGTTCAGTTGTGGAAAGGAGAGGAGGGAATTAGATTAAACAGCCTTTCAGAACACTCACCATGATACAGAAGGTAGAACACACACAGCGAGGCGATGTTCCTGCAAAGCGGCTCAATGCATTGGGTAACGTCTGTATCATTAATAATGCGAACAGCAATTTCTTTGCAACCTGTCCAGAGTATCGAGGAGATACTTAGCGGATCGATCCCAGAGGTGCAAACAGTATTCCATTCACGGCCGAACTTGTGCCTTATAAAGAAGATAATCAGTCACTGTGTGCGATATTTAGACATGGGATGTACCTGTTTATTTATTAACTTAGAAACTTGATTTGTTTACAGTAGTATGAGGTCACAGATCGTAGTATTCGATATTAATGTCAACTGTATACCCCAAGCTCTTTTTGAAAAATAAAATAAAACTTCATATAACTTTGTTGCATTATAATTTCACACGAGATTAAAAATTCATTAAAAACTACGTGCCAAATTTCAAGACTGTAGGCCTATGGGAAGTACCCTATAGGTTTTGGTAATCAGTCCGTGAGCAGTATTTTAAGTATGAAATGCCGTAACTCTTTCATACATTAACCTAGAAACTTGATTTTTTTACAGCAATATGGCATAAGTAGGGGTATGTGATATTAATTTCAACTTTTTACCTTAATTCGTTTTCGAGATAAAGTGTATTGACACGTTGACAAACAGACGGACAACAAAATTATCCTATAAGGGTTCCGTTTTTTCATTGTGAGGTACGGAACCCCAAAATATTACGTCATCCAGGTCAGTACTGTGCTTGATAGTCAGTGTTAATAAGTACAATTTTAGTGTTTACATCTACATCTACAACTGTTCAATTCATTCGACTTTATTGAATAGCTATCGTTGCGTAAACCTTTCAGTGTGGTCATATAAGACACCCCTGGAAATTATGCTTTATTACTATCATAATAAAGTTCATATAAATTATTAGTCGCTTTGAATTATGGATACATTGTGCGAATAACATGCACCCATAGCCCCGGTCTTGTATCAATCAATATGCCATCGGAGATATACAACAGAACATCTTTGATACAAACAACCGACTGGCAAACAGGAAATTACAAGTGATAAATGTGAAATGGTAGACGAAATGAAGATAAAGTTTAATATAGAACTTCAGAATATGTACTAATATACATATCTAATAATATGTATATTATTAGACTTTTTATATTTTTTCGGAATTTTTTTATAAATAAATATATTTGTTAATAATACTGTTATTGGTACAAAAAATATCTATATGTAATGAAAAAGGTTTATTACCAATTTAATTCATACTATTATTAACACCCTCAGCGCCAGACCCTAGGTAGCAGTTTAAAAGATTGTTTGTTTGTACCCGCTAATCTCTAAAACTACTAGGGAAATTTGAAAAATTATTTATGTATTTTAAAGCCTATTTATTTAGGAAGGATATAAGCTACATAACTTCACGATAAGACTTTAAGAAGCGGATCAATAACTATGACCGTCAGGTAATCTGGTAAGTTGTAGGCGAGTACTTGAGGCTATACTGCTACTTTGTCGGCGCAACGGCGCGATAAAGAGTTAATAGATAAGAAGTACGTTCACTTAGTACACTAACAGAACATTAAATTTGTACTTTTTATTATATAATGATTGTATAAAATTAGTAATTATAAGTTTAGTAATAAATTTTTATTATATTTCTCTAGTTTTGGAGAATTATTAAACTATTGTTTTTTAGATATAAAACTTCTTCAACGTAATATTGTGAGACAACTTGATAAGTGATTTCAATATTTTCTCTTAAAAAACCTTGCTGAATTATGTCACAAGCGCATTCTTGCAACTGGTTTTGTAAGGATCCGCCTGCACCGATGCTTCTTCGCTTGAAGGCGAATTTTATGGGTTTTTATTGTTATTGCATAATACGTCCTACATTTATATATCTGCTTTTTTCACTAAATATTTTATTTATCTAATACTTTTGCATATTAACTTTTCGTGTTGATCGTTAACAATACGCAGTACAAGTTTTTAATTGAGCCACAACAATATTAGTTAAGGCCGGATGTGGTTGAATTTTATTATAACAGAGAATATTTCTGTATATTTAATAATACGTACTGAACTACGCATACGGAATTTATTTAGAATATTTTGAAGCACTCAAGATTATGTAGGTTATGCAAAAAAAAGTAATTTTATAAATTTATGGAATTGTTAGAATTTTTCTCATTACGTCAATAGCCACATAATGTTGTTACAGATAAATAGGTTAATAAGTGATGGTTGACACTTACTCCCGTATAACAAAATATTAAAAAGAGGTCGTAATAGGTTATTATCACAGAGGTGAATATACCAAAGTAAGTAATATTAAAAAGACAGTATAGATTTCTTTTCTGACGTAGAAAAACTAACGATATATATTTTTAATCAAACGGTTCAAGACTGGAGAAAAGGCGTCTAATTGATTCATGAAGATTTGAAAATTGAGTTTTTGTACAGAAATGATTGAATTTGTTTAATCCTATGTACATATATCAACTTGTAAGAACAGGTTGTAAGTTAGTTGATAGTTGGTTGGTTAGGTACTCACATTGTTAATATTTGTCCCTAAAAATATAAGGTTTACATTTTACATAATACTCATAACTGACAAAAATTTCTGGTTAAATTAATGCATCATAATGTTGCATGTGACCAAATTAATATTAAAATTTAAGTGTAATAATTTCATGTTAATATTATGAACCTTTTTTTGATACTTTAGTTTTATTTCTGTACCATAAGGTCTATAATTCTTTAATACGTTATTATAAACGAGAAACAAAGCTGTATAAGGGGCATCCAACATAATCCTTGGATGAATATACCCATAAAGCCTACAGAATAAGTAACGATGCGTAATCGGTCACAAAAGTTTTCGTATAAATACCGGGGGTGGGTATAAAATGCGTCATTGCCTTCCTTGGGACCATCTTGAAACTACAGTACGTAAAACATGAAGTGTACTGTAAGTTTAAATTTAATATTATTTAATTTTTAGGCTTTTCAATTATTCTGTTTCACTATAGCTTAAGGCTAAGGGTTTTACATTTCTGCACTTGACACAAACTTTTATATTTTTGTGTAAATTACTTTTTTTAAATATGCTTAATATAGAAATGTCTTAAAATATTTCGATAGGAACATAAGAAGTTGAATTTGAAATTCATTAGAAATTATTTTCCTTGGTTTATACAATGTTTTATTATTAATCTTGTTATATTTAATGAAACATGTTATATAACTAATCTTTTTTTTCTGCAACTAATAGTTATTACTGTTTATGCTGATGGGGACAGCGCTTGCTGACGTAAGCAGCTTCCAGCCGCACCAGTATCACCAACAGCAACAAGTTTACACGACGGATTCAATTCCCATTATCAGACAAGACCAAGTTATCAATCCTGATGGATCTTATAAATGGAGGTTAGTTTTTTTTCTAAGAAAATCCGATCCGTGCACCTTTAAAGTAATGAATCACGATACGTGTTTATATATTTTCAAAATTAAAAAAAATAATAATGCCCGTATTATCAAACTCCGAAGGGTTTGATTGGCAACCACCCACTGACACACGAAGTCTTCCAACGTAACATTCAGAAATAAAAGCATTCTTGTTTGTGGTTGGTTATAGATAACCGTGGCCTTAGTTTCTAGTCTATATCGACTGGTCTGTATGAACATTTATTACATCGAATTTCTGTATTGTATATATAGATATCCAGGGTTGTCAAATTGGTATCTCAAATATGATATGGTTGTTATTTGTCTGTGCCTAAAGGCAGAAGTATGTACGCCTACGGCACTACTACCTACTTTTACAGTTTGTTTCTTTTCTTTATGTGCGTGATCTGAGCATCACCTACGCACATACACTTATTATATACTGAGGTATATAGATATTAGTTAAAGACATAAACAAATAATTACAATCAGTAATTGAAAAAGTGATATGAGAAAGCGAGAGAGAGATATAGAAATGAATAAACTTCCATAAATATAAATTCACTTTACACTTTACACATTACAGATTATAAACTACATAAAATAAATTTAAAATGTAACAATGTTTGACTGGATTATAATCCAAATTAATGTATGCACATAAAGTTCAGCTGTTGCATTAATAATCTATTAATAATGTGGGCAATATTGTAAAAGCTAAATGCTCTCTTTGCTTCTACATTGGTGAGGTAAAAAATATGATTGGTAATAGCTTTAAATATTTGCCTCTACGAGTCGATCTACTCTCTTATATTCAAAGATAACATTTTACAAGGTAAGAAATGTAGATCTTTTTAGGACTCTTTGTATACATATTCAACATAGTATTCGACTTCAGTTGTACTTCTTATAATGAATAAATTGCTGCTTTGTTTAGTGTTTCTTACATATTTTTAGGATACTACAAGAACGGTCCTATTTCTTTTAAAAGCTCTGAGAAGAATTATGCAAATAATGTAAAACTGTACCTTCTATAGATCTATGTATTTACGAGCTCGTCTTAAAATAGCATGGCGTTCGATCAGTTCGTTTTGCAGACTATGTTAAGCAAGTTTTTTTTTAACATGCTGGTGATGTTCCGTTATTTAGAATAAAAAATCTACATATTTCAAGACTGAATTCACTCTGTATAAACTCAAGAAAAAAATCGCTGAGACTTACAAGTTCTAAATAAGCCAAAATGTCTACTCGGAAAGCTTTTTAAACGTATACAAATGGGTAATAATAAATAGAAATTATGTTGGTAAAATTTAAAATGACGGCTTCTTAAAAAGACGAATATTGCAGTTATATCTTTTTTTTTGTAATAGTAAGGTATTGCTTAGCATTAAATAATTATTCTTTCAGATATCTGTAAATTTATTGAAATAAAATTCTGTGTGTATAAATTGAATTATACCAAATTATCATTTAAAGATGTTTCAAAAAAAGTTAACACTTTAAATAATCATTTTACCTATATGTATTTTATTATTGTGAAAATAACGTCAAGTTTACAAATATTTATTTATGTCACAGTGTCACTATGGAATTACAAAAGGTGAGCGTTACTTGATGTTAGGCTACTGAGTAGAAATTTCATAATAAAAATTATACAATTTCATATTGGTAGTAAAGGCTTGTTTGCCACAATTATGCAATCATTTTCAGGTTTTTACCACAACTTTGTAGATATAAGAATAAATATATCTTGTTAACAAATCGTTAAATGGGATTCACCACAGGCATTTCTCGAAAGGCATTCATATGGGATTCTAAACTGGATAAATCCTCAAAACGACGTGTACCTTAATAAGATCTCCAGTGTCGTAACCATAAAACCAATAGAAGACAATAATTTATTTCAGTTACGAGACAGGCAATGGGATCGCAGCCGAAGAACAGGGCTACATAAAGAACCAGGGAATACCTGAACAGGAGGCACTATCAGCGCAAGGCCAATTTCAGTACACAGCGCCTGACGGACAAGTAAGTACAAAATATATTATACGTTTGTTGATATTGCCATGAGATGTAAAGTTATTTTTTGCACTTCAAATTTTAAACACAAACATTTACTCACTTTGAATTTAAATTTAATATAAATATATCTTATTATAAAATACATAATTATTCTTAAAAGGTATTTTGATAAAAAACATAAATACTTCCAAAACAAGATAGATCCAACTTCCAAGAGATAAAAAATATTCAAACTAAAAAATAACAATATTCTCGTATCTAAATTCCAAATTATGAATTAAAAAGGTGCAAACGAATAATTTAGTGAGAAAAAAACCAAACAAAAAAAAACAACTATTTTCCATATACAAAATAGATTGAAGATAGCTACTTTTATGTATCCGGAATAAAGAGCTAATACGATTCATTTTTGAATGGCAAATTTAAATATTACATCATTATAATAATTGTTTTCGGTAATAATATGCAGAATATTATACAAATCTTTTTGATGTCCTTGGGAGACTAATACAAACTTATCGATGTTGAATTTGTGGTATTAATATACCCGAGTCGTTATTATTCATATTCCTTTTCAAGTGTCCTTTGTCATTCATTGATGAAATAAAATTGTATTATTTTTATACTATGATAATTGCTGACGCTATGAAAATTATTAGTAACTAACTTACAATTTGCTCATTAATTAGGTAATCCATTGTTTTTATTATATAAATGAATAAATACATCCTAATAGGACACTGATGAATGAATAATGCCATTAATATAATTTTGTTTTTATTCAAATTTGTGTTAGTATTTTGAGTAGAACTAAAAAGGTTTCTTACTTAGCTCAGGGATCTAAATTAACAACATTTTAATTTAATTTTCTGAAGTCAGCAGGAACCCGTATAGTTTCGCCACATCCATCTGTCTGTCCGCGGCTTAAATCAGAGATTCTTAGTACTAGAAAACTGTAATTAGGTATAAGTATTCATACTAATCACGCAGAGAATGCGAAAAAAAAATCTTGAAAAAAAAAATGGTACTTCTTCTACACGTGTAGAATGGGGATGTTCTGTAAGGTGTTGTTGGATAGGTCTTTCCAAAATATTGCGGGTGTGTGAATACTATTTTCGATTAAGGGAGCCGTGTACGAAATACTAAACTAAAGTGCTAATTTTTGTTAGTCAAGTGTTCCTCCTCACTACTAGGTAATTGGTTGTTATTGGATGTGTAAAAAAAATTCACGGCAGTAGTATGTATATACAGGATTGAAAAAACGAATGGGACATGGAGGAAAAGTATATTAAATATTGAGGATAGCAAATATTACTTAAAGGAAACATTTGTTTGTTTTTAAAAATGAGAATAACTGCATTCATAAATTTAAAAAAAAGATTACATGTGTCGGGAATCAAACCAACTAAAAATACAAAAAACCGATAGTCACAATGTTACTGCCTATCAATAGAGTTTATTATAAAGATAAAGTCTCTGGAATAAAAATTGTATCTCACAATTCAAGAAGGCCATGAAATTTAACAACTCGTATATGTCGAACTAACATGGATTATTATTTTCTTGCAACATTTTTAATAAATTAACTGACAAGTTGCTTGAAATGACATCCATTTTCTTGTATAGTATACAGATATAGTCTTTTCAGGTATTTGTTATGTGTGACCTTCTGTAATGTGTTGGGATGAATGTTCATAATAACCTTGAACTTCAATCCTTAAACTCTTTTACAAGCTTATATAAATTTCTGTAAGTTATTTTTTAACGTGGCCCCATAAAAAAAGTTCAGCGGCGTAAGATCTGGAGATCTTGCAGGTCATTTAATTGTTACGTTTGTACATATATAGACATAAAAACTGTAAAAAAAACAAGAGCTTATTGAGATGTGTAAAATTTAAACGATCTATATATTTTTTTAATTCAGTCACAATATCTCGTTTATTAAATAAACGTGCAAAGGAATAATAATGTAAATTATCTTTAATAATGTAAAAACAATTTAGCAGATTTTATACTTCATACATTTTTTATTTAGCTACTCTCATCATGTAGTTCTAAGACAATGAAAATGTCTTTTAATTTTTTTTTTGTAAATAGTCTAGGTTAGTTTAGTTAAAGTTAAATTTCATGGTTTTCTTGAATTGTGGTATACAATGTTTGTTCGAGAGATTTTATCATCCTTCTCCTTCATCCTTATCATAGACCCTATCGATTGGTACAATAAAATAGTGAATGAAGTTTTTTTGCATTTTTATCTGGATCGATACCCGGCCCAGGTTGGTTTTAAAAAAATATTTAAATACGCTTATTCTTATTTAAATAAATAAAACAATGTTTCCTTTAAGTAAAATTTGCTATCTTCAATACTTAATGTAATTTTCCTCCATGTCCCATTCGTTTTTTCCACTATGTATAATGAAATTAAAAGGATAACTTTCAAAGCTAAGTAGGCTTACGAGTTAACTAGTAATAGTTGACCAACTTATAAAATGACTTTGACAATATTTTCGTACAAATTCTATCAAAAAATACTTAAAGCAATCCTTCTAAGGTTGTATATTGCGACGGGCAATTACGCAATTACGGACCCTACACTGCGTGTGGCCCGATATGCACTTGGCAATTTTTCATATCTCTCGTCACAATATAAAGCAGTATTATTAGATAACATTGAAGTTAACCGTATAAAGTTATATATCCAACTACAGGTAATAAAAATTCCAAAAACTACTATAATAATTATTTTTATTTGATAGCGCCTATTAAATATAATGTTATTTGTGCACTCTGCTTTATGAAGCTTTAGTATACTGGGTCGCTGAGTGGTAAAATAATTGTATCTGACTGGATCGCAACCAGCACACATCAGGTGTAACATCGGCCATAGTGGCACGCTTGGGCGTGTCGTGTTGCAAAATGGCTCGTAATCACCATGTAATTTTTTTTTTATCGTTATAGATTTGGCGTAGTGTCCACAATCTCACCTGATGTCAAGTGACGATGAAGCCTAAGATGATGACACGCTAAACCTAATGGAAGACTGGCTCTCAAGTACAGCTGCCGGAACACACCTATTGGTGCTTGGCGACAGATTTTCAACTTGAGGATGGTAGCTAGCCAGGTGGGCATTAGAAAATGCCCTACCTCCAAGTTATGGTTTCATCATGATGTTTTCCTTCGCCGAAAGCTCAGGCTCATTGCAGGGATTCGAAATCACGTCAATCGACGCGAAGGTTGCTCACTACCACTTAGCCATCATTGCTTCAACCCGTCACAGGGATTCTCTTTTGATTAATCTTGTTTCCGAATCAGCCAGTGTATATCTAGCTATCGAGAGCCTGCAAGCCACTATAACAGCGACCACCGTCGATGGATTGCTGATTTTTTGGTAGTTGCCATTGTTTTTGGATTGTAATGTGCTTACCATCACATACAGTATAGTATTTTACAGTGCTACCAAAAAAAAACTGTGACAATAGTCAAGACAATATTTTTTTATCGTTTGTATCTGAAATAATAATGTTGTTTGTACTCTTTTTTGTTCAGGTCATCCAGCTCCAGTATTTAGCTGACGAAAATGGATTCCAGCCTCAGGGTGCTCATCTACCGACTCCACCACCTATTCCACGAGAGATTAAGGGTGCACTTGATTTTCTTGCTACATTACCACCAGTAAATCCTGATACTAGAGAATACATACGGCACTAGATGAATTTATAGTTTGACATATAACTTAAAAAATACAAATATGTAAGACAACTCAAGCTCTACGATGTTAAGTTAATTGTATTTTATTGTTATAAACGTTCTAGTGTTAAAACGAAAATACAAAAATATGAGAGAGATTATTATAAGCTAACAACATGAAGATTATATCGATTTAAAGTATTGTAAATTTATTAATTAATTAATATTATTATATATTTATATGTTAGATATAGTTTAATTTACATTTTTTTTAAATCCATCTCCAGTCTGTGTTATTTTATAGAATCTGAAATAAAGAAAAAAAACGTGGTTTATTCTTTAATAATTTTTGACAGTAATAAAATTTAATGCATAAAACGTTATTTCTTACCAGATTTTAACGTTCACAAATAATTTCTAACACCGCAAAAATTGGGTACTACGGGGACTACTACCACAGCATTTAAACAGATTAACTACCGCATTTTAAGACAATATTTCATAAAATATATTTGTATAGTTTCCACATTACTTATAAACATATATTTCAAGTTCGATATATAAACTTGTAGCTTTCATATTTGCAATCTTGTTGTCGACAATAGACTACAAAAACTAAAAAAACAATAGAGTACAGAGAAATATTAAACAATTCATAGAATAAAACAAAAGTGTGCGTGTTTATTGAAAATAATTTTATTAAATACACTTCTCACATATACTATAAAATAGAGAGTAAAGTATAAGCTATGAAACTTGCTAACAAGTTTTCTTAGAACTGATTTAGTCCCACTTTTGTTACGTTTGTACTGTTTGTACAATCTAAAGTGAAGTCGAATAAAAGAGAAATCTTTATAGTAGGTACAAAATATAGTATCTACAAAAAATGTGTATATTTTTCAAATACACAAATTAACACTATTACGTTAATTACGACAATAGAATTGAAGAGCATTCAAAATAATTTATCAAAAACCCTATAAATATATTATAATAAGGTCGAATTTGCAAAAATTACATTATGTTAATGTTAATAATTTATACTACTGTAAGAATCTAAGTATATATAAAACGTGTGTGAAAGACATCAACGGCGTCTTTATGCTACTTGTAAAGTTCGTTAGTTCGACCGGTCGCGGCCACAGTATGGCACCCGACCCCGGTTTGCTTAATAACCGGTCGGTTCACTTTCCCCATATACGTGTCAAGGTCGCGCGGTCTTCTCAGCACTCTTCAGTATCACAGGAAAATGACAAAATAACAAGAATTTCTCAAATAATTCGATGTTTGACTTTAGTCTATCCTAATTATGAAGGTTAATTGAGCAATACGATGACCTAAGTAGTGCTCATTTAAATATTCCTTTTTCTATTTGTTTTATGTATTGGTAGATGTTTGCTCACAGCTGACATTGCGAGACGTATCCGGGTTATATCTACAAGATATTTTATTAGTAGATACTATGAGTTCGTGTACCGACGAACTGAATATTAAAACAATATTGAAGGCAACGTCACATTGATTTTCTAATTTTAGCAAGGTTACCAAGCAATTAATGTACTGAAGACTGATATAAAATATGAATACCTATACAAAATGTCAATAGCGTCGTGGATAGTGAGCTTGGTTTTTATGAATATAGTTAAGGATTAAATCCCGATACGAGATTTTTAACTTGAACGTGAAACTAGCGCAGGTGCCGTGGTAAAGAAAAATAATATTTGATAACTAGGTGCTTTATGTCATAGTCGTCATTAGATCAGACCAATAAAATGTCGATTCGATGTCTGCAGGTTAAAACTTCACCATATACCAATGCTTTTTTGGAATTTGGGTACACTTACTAATTTAAATAGGATTAGTATCACCACCAGCAACATGATGATGAAGGTAAATTCGTGAGGAAACTAAACATTTTGAGGATGTTTTTGTAATGTGTGGTATTATAAAATATATATAGTGGAAAAAAACAGATATGTAGTTTTGTATGCGTTTAAAATCGCAATATGTGGTGGGCTGGTGTGGTGATAAGACAGAGCCTTCTCTCTTGAAAGAGGCCTTTGTCCAGAAGTTAAAAGCACCCTTCACATATTTTTGGTTTTATTTATGATGTCTTACTTCACAGAAAGCTCATTGTGGGATTTGAATCCACGATTCGTCCACGTAGCATACGAGCGCCTTACGACTAAGCTATAACGCTTCATACTCTACTTATAGCTCTAAGAACTATGGTGGTAATTAATATTCCTAGTCATCTGGGGAATAAATCAAATAAAAGCGTAAATGAAATGGTTATTACGTTGGTTTGGATACTGTTCACGTACGGACTAGTAAGTCATGCTGGTCGAACTCAACTCTTATATAAGTACTCGCTGCTTGTATGGATTCGACGACTGAATTGGCCCAATTCATGTTGGGGCTTGACTCTTTGCGTTGTAGTTGAAAGTAGAGCTCAACTTCGTATAATGAATGTTACGCCTGTCGGGGTTTGCATAATCTAGCCCTCGAGAGATCAACTCTTTATTGGTTCATATAACCGGCAAACTCTTCAACCTGCTGGTATAAATCTGAAATTAACCATAATCTTGATTCACAGTTTTGTGCCACTAGTGAGATTTCAGTTCTAACTAAAGCTGTTTTAAACTGGTTTAAACTTTGACCGTGGCGATGACGAGGCCTTATAGTTACATACTATTTTATAATAAATTTATTTACTGTATAATAAATACATGATTTTCATAATTTCACTATATAAACAACAGTGTATTTTTAAATGCTCTTTATCACTACAACGACAAGTACGCAACAAGTATTCATCAATAATAATGTGTATATAAATGCAATCTACTTATTTACAAAATATAAATTAATTTTTGTGTGGAGGTTTTAATAATATTATAAAAATAACATACTAAAGAAATAGAGGAGGAGTAGAAATACATTCTAAATTATTTAGTGTTAAGTTTGTACTAATGTGAACATTAAAGGATTTTTGATTGTTATATTGCAAATAAAAAAATATATCATTTTTTTAATTATTGTAACTTGTACATTTATTTATTTAATTGCTTGTATATTATAATAAAACGTAAGTCAATTTATAAAAAATCAAGTGAAATTAATTTTTAGTTTATTATGAATCGTTTATATATTCTTGTCTCAACAACCAACCTTGTAGATAATAAGCATAAAAATGATTCCTTTCATCAGGCGTGTATCAATAAAACATGTTTTTTTAAACGGTGATATTTATTCAGACAATCTATTTAATGGCGACCTTGACCAACGCATGCTTCTATATTAATACAATTATCGATGTCTTCTGCTTCTACATTTATAATTTTACTAAAATATATAACAAAATATAATTGAGAACTTTATATGCAGTATTCGATTATGAATAAACAAATTGTGTGCACATGTAAAAATATCTCAAAACTTTCTATCTCGTATGCCAAAAATATTATGAAGTTAGAATTTCTTCTACTTTATTTTTTTTGTTTTTAATTGGTTAAAGATAATTTAACGTTGTATAAATAATCATTATTTTAGTGGCATTATACCGCTATATTATTATCATTGATGGCTAACTTCATAATAACGCACTTCAGTTACATTATGAGCGCGCAGCTTTAAATTTTACTCTCTACTAAACGCGCCAAAAGTTATCATAAATTTTTCTGCATTTCGCAACGTCATTAGGATCTAATTTCTCAATCATTGAAATCTCATGTTTGTAATGCCATACGTCCTCATAACATCAAAACGTTCGCATATCACTCACCCTACATCATTCCAAACAAATAGATGATAATGCGGCATTACCAGAAAGCCTGAAGACATTCTCTTGACTAAAAGTGCCTACAATGAGATTTACATAACATACATGAGTGAAATCCTTTGTTGTCTGAATACGTATTCATAAAGACGACTATTATAACTATTGCATAACGAACGTTACAGAGATCTATCAGAGTGTATTCGATAGCGACATAATGTAATTTTTTATTGTTAAGATCATATAGTTAGCAAGCCTACATAATTGAGCACTCCCTGCTCTGTACAACGTCTGTAATACATTCTTAAGTAATTGTAAGGCAAGGTATTTTGTAAATAATTTGTATAATGTTAATCAGAATTCTATAGTTTCTATAACTGTTAAAAATATGAAATGGTAATTTTACAAAAAATGTATTGAAAACTGATACGCAAAATATTTAGCCAACATGTAAAATGGTTATTGTAATAATACAAAACTTTTTTTTGTAAGTCTTCTCACATGTATAGTATTATAAGTTTGGTAAAGCATGCATTGTTTTTGAAGTGAAACTTCTTATGCGACTTCCAACGCGTTAAACGTTAAACGTTTAACGCACATTATCGGTCTCTCCTCTTTGTGTGAGCCAGAGCGAGAGAGCAAATGTCGGTCTGTATGTGTATTGCATACTGTTGAAATAAAATATAAAATATCTTTTAAAATGAAGTTTCACTTCTATCGTGTGTGAATCGCACACACACCTTTTTTGAAGTAAAACTTCTTATGCGACTTCTAAGCGTTAAACGTTAAATGTTAAACGTTAAACGTTTAACGCACATTATCGGTCTCTCCTCTTTGTGTGAGCCAGAGCGAGAGAGTAAATGTCGGTGTGTATATATATAGCAAACTGTTTAAATAAAATAGAAAATGCCTTTTAAAATGAAGTTTCACTTCTATCGTGTGTGAATCGCACACACACCTTTTTTTTACTCATACTTTACTGCCGCGCGACATATTTAACGCGACTATAGTAGTAGGACTTCTCACCTTACTCCATATTATTTTGATTGGTAATCACTAGACTATCAACTCTTTTCCGAGATAAAATTCGATGTATTCAATAGTTTATGAAAACACAGTTTACAGTAATTCACAGGTGGAGATTTATTTCTTTTTCTTAAATCATTTTGAATTGAGTATCATTTAGTTTTTACACTAATCAATTTTGTATTAGAAATTATAACCAATAGTTGCGTTTACCTGCCACAGCACGATTTTTTGTATACCTCAAACAGAACAATGAATTATAATAGATGCATGACATTTAATTATCTTTATACTGAGATATAGAAAAGAGCACATTTTCAGAATAGATTCGAAAAGATAAAAAAAGGTGCTCAAGTATTTATTTATAGACCAACACCGAAGAAGAACTGAGTTATATTTACAGGACTAAGTTGAGGAGTACCGGATATTATACCATGGCAAAAAATTGTCGAGCCAAGAATTCTGAAAATATATTAAAGTGACAAAGGTACTTTTCCAGAAAGAGAAGCAGGAAAACTGGAAGATATACAACCAATGAAGACATTTTTCAAGCCTTTTAATTAATTCGGATCCATAAATCTCCCGCATTAGACCTAAGTTTTCTGAGATAATTCATAATAGGTTATTTCTTGAAGAGTTTCAATTGCTGGAGAAAGACTAAGAGATCCAGACTTCGAAGAACGAGTTGTTGATAATGTATTCTGAAAACATTTGAGGTTCTATACTAATCGTATGACGCTTGTTGTTACACTACTATATTTGACTACATGGTTTATTTTAGAACTATATCAAAAACATTATTTTACTTTGTATTTTTTAAAGTTCTTATCATGTCTTCAATGTTTGTGTTTGAAAACTGGGAGTCCTGCGAATTATCTTTTTTCCTCGAAAACTATTGACTATATCGAACTTAATTTTTGAAAAGAGTTGTTAGTTGTTTGTAATGATTACCAATACAAATCCAACTAATTTGAGATTTGTAATTTGATGTAATTGATGTAATTTAAGATTACCAAAACAAAAATACAGTAAGGTGAGAACTCCTACTATTATTTCAGAAAGACTAACAGAAAAATCCATAAATCGAATGTAAATTATTGCGCGGCGGCAGCCGGTTTCTTTTTATTCGGGGTTCACAATAGCCTACAATGGTATATCAACTAAAAGTTGCTAAATTAAAACATAATGAAAATAAAAAAATGACGTGATGCTAACAAAAAGTTTTTTTTTCTCTAATATTGTAATTAGGAATTTGAATATTAATAAAAGTTGTTATGTTCAAGGTTACTAATCCAATTAATAAAAATACGGTACAAATTCCAATTAATCTTTGTGATATATGTAATCTATGTGATAAATTCGTGCTGTGGCAGATGCATGCACTTGTGCATTAGTCATTAGGATTCTGAATATTTTCCTCTATGCTAGTATGTACATCTTAGACTGCTCAATTGAAATCGTTTTGAGAGAAAAAATCAAAACTGCACTTGGCCCAACTGGAGAAAATATTTATATATTTTTCTCTCAAAACCTATTAACTTTATCGAAATTTATCTAGAAACAAAAGTTAGACTAGTGATTCATAATCGAAATAAAAATGAATCAGATAAAAATTCCGTTTATTCCATTCTTATTATTTCATTCCATTCATTTGGATGGACATGTTTGTTCTTAATTGATATTCAAAGTATATCTTAATCTACAATGTCATATAAACTAAAAGCTGCTCAATTCATAACTTTTTGAGAAAACCAACAAAACTGGAATATTTCCATACACAAAAAAAAAATTTTTTTTATCGAAATTTGTTTAAGAATAAAAATAGTTCGAATTATGATTAGCCTTGAAAAGAAAAAAACATTGAAACTTTTTTAAACTTCGGCGAATACAGATCCACGTAGGTCTGTAGACGTGTTGCTCGTTCGGGAAGTAACGACGCTATGACTGATTAAATGCCCCCACCGGCCTTCTGTTACTTAAACTCAGTAGATGGCGCTGCAGAGCACAAGGTCATCAGTTTAAAGCGCTGTGATTGGTGGAAAACAAGCGGAAGTATACAACGCCCTGTTACAGATGCTGTGCATCGTCAATGCTCAATAATACAAGTTTTATTTTTATGTAAAACTTGCACCATTATAATTAAAATTATCATGATCTTGATATCGCTTAAAATCAAGACACACACTGAATACCGGAAAATATGATGTTTTTTTTAAAATACCAAGTCGTGTCTTTTATCCACAACCTCAGTTGATGATAAGCTAAATGTGGAAATAAAACTGGCTCTCGATTGTAACTACTAACCGGTGGTGGCAGATTTTTACCTTATATAAAATTAGTAGATGACCTATTAGTATACCATTGTTTCACTACATAAATCAAATATATATAAAAAAAAATAACCGATGGATGGTACGTAGTACGATACTGTATGTTTTCAAAATGTGTGTAGTGATCTAGTGATGTGCAACATAAAATTAAGGGAACTCCAAAACCGTGTGTAATTGAAGAAATTATTCTGTCACGATGTGCTGCGCGAACTTGTCCTCCAAAATACAAATGAGCATTCTAAATGCCTGTGTGATGAAATATAACTATAATAACGTTTTACATAGGTAATGGTTCAAAGTCGTAGCGAATATGTTTTAATTATTTATGGTATTTAACAAGTTGTGGAAATTACTTGTAGTAATTAATTCGTTTCGCGAACAAATTTGAATTTTATTACATTGAAACGTTAATAGTTTTATAAGATGATTAATACTTTACTAATATGTTTATATTTTGTTAGGAGAATATTTAAGTAAAAAGAGACGTTGGTTCGATTTGGAACTGAAAAACTGAATGAGTAGAAATTTTAAGTATGAATAGTTGCTCTACCTAAAACACTGACATTCCGTTAGATTTGTTGACAAGCATTACGCCGCCTCGCTATGTTAGCATACATGCGTCGAGGTAATGTATCTAATGTTTACTTATTTCATAGATTTTGCGACATCGCAATGAATTGTGAAAATATTTGTATTGCAGGGAGGTGGACATATGGATCTTACTATAAATACCCGAAATTTCAGGATGTAAAGTATCATTCGACTACAGTTTTCTTCTGCTGTTCAACAACCACCAAACAATTCAAAATGAAATCTATTGTAAGTTTGTTTTTATTCAAAAGTGCTTATCGAGAATTTTGTACTGGACCTTCAGTCCATACAATAGCGTTCAAAGTTCGTTGATATAAATAATACGATCCAGAGCTTTGTTGTAACTATAAAATGCAAATTATATAAATGTGTTTTATACAATACAATAAATGTATTATATACATGTGTTTGATAATAATCTACAAAATATTTATAAATGTGCGGTTTGAAAGAGTATGCAAAATTAACATTATCATTACTTAATAATTCATTACTTAAATAATAATATATTTTAAATTACAGGTGCTGGTCTCCATGCTCGTGGCTGTGGCTTTCGCCGCTCCCCAATCACACAGTGAGCCCATCCCCATAGTCCGTGATGATAGCCAGATTAATGGTGACGGATCTTACCAATACTCATATGAGACCGGCAACGGCATCAGCGCTGATCAAAAGGGAGAACTTAAGAAGATTGGAAACGTTGAAACTTTGGAAGTGCAGGGTGAGTTCAAGTACCCAAGCGAACACGGTGAACAGATCTCGCTGACTTACACCGCTGACGAGAACGGCTTCCACCCACAAGGAGCTCACCTTCCCACCGCTCCCCCAGTACCTGAAGCCATCCAGCGTTCTCTCGCTTACCTCGCCACCGCTGCCCCTGCTCACGCCGAAGCTGCTCACGCTGAAGCCGCCCACGCTCAATAGATTCATTCTAGTCGAATATCACAATACTCATAGTCACAGTTTTGTGATAAATGTATTTTATAATTTTGTACCACAGATTTTCTTAATATAGTAACTAATACAAACATTTAAATTTTTTTTTTTTTCATTTAACTCTACCATCGTTTCTAGTTGTAATTGCTTAAAATAAAATCAAATATGTTAAAATCAAAATACGAGCAGACAAAAAGTGGAACTTTGATATAAATTATGTACGTGCACACAATTCAAGAATATATCCTACTTTATGTAAAGATAAACCAATATTGTCAACAAACATTGGCATTAAAATACATTCAGTATTATACATGATTATTTTGTAATCTATATTTAAATATGATTTTGAATTTACAAAATAAAATTTATTTAACAAAATATATTTTTCAGTAATATCACAATTAAAACTAAATAATTCCAATAACTGTTTGAATCCTTAATAATACTAAACTAAAATAGGTAAAATAAAATAAATATGGAATTTGTACTCATATTCATGCACGACCATTTAATTCCAAACTAAGCAATATTAAAGGGTATTTAACAACCGGACACAAATAACAACTAAGCTCATTACACAAATGTAAGTCATATGCGGGGATCTTACCATTGATCTGAGTGAACTTTCGAAATAAGGTGAGAAATTTCAAATATACTTTTACTATAATAATACTGTTTTGACTATAACATTATGCCATAACAAACTTTACAGGTTAAAACTTATTAAAGAATTAAAACCAGGTCTACGAAACCGAGTATTATTTTCTGTATCGGAGACTGAAAGTCTGTCCAAGATAGATCCGATATGCAATCATTCCAAACGCTTTGAGCGTTCAGGATCGAACCGAGGTACTCTAATTAATTTTTAAAATATGTTCTCACGAATTAAAAGACATGGTTCTAAAGGAAAGGTCTCAATAGCATTTGTGGGAAGCTGCTTTTAATCCGGTGCCAGTTGGCACGCGAATTGGAAACCCTCCGTTTTTAAAGCGCATAGACCATTACACAGTTTTTGGGGTGTTGTAATGATTGTTTATCAATCATTTTTATCTTTTAATTATATATATTTATTTTAACTTAGTTGATTTCTCATTACTTCATTTATTGTGTTTACGGTCGTTTCCGAAGGCATCTTCTTTTACGTTCTTATTTATATAAATAAGAAGGCCGTATACAATGATTGTATTTATTGGCCGATAAAACCTTTTGAATTCAAAATTTAGAACAAGACTTGAAAATAATTGAAATATGATGGATTCATTCTGACTTACGGCAGGGAGATGGTTCTCTAGAGGAAACGTACAATCTTTAATTAGATTTGTATAAGTTTATTGGTAATTCCTATTCTAATTAATGTTTGGACTCACACTTACCTATCTGGAGTCTGACAAAAGTTATTTTGTTACTACAAAAGACCTCTCGAATTGTAACCGGTATTCGAAGGAGTTGAAACTTTTAAATCATAATTGTCAAGAGCCAACAATTATTATGAAACTAATGGAAAACCTGGCGGATGCATTCATTCAAGCTGGCTTGGCGATGCAGCTATAAAAATGGGAGCGGAATGGATATCTTAATGCTTGTTTGCCAAATTCTTATACACACAAGCATCTCAAGACGGATTTTACAAGCCGCCCTGGTCCGGATATATATGCATTACGTGGACTAACTATACTAGTGAAGGTTTATTAATATTAATAGACTATAAATGAGGTACTCTGTATTTTATATTTCACCTTAATGTCAAATGCCATCGGAATAAACACATATGTCTATTTTGCATTTCATTCCTTAACCTTTTAAATATTTATTTTCTGGTATTTATATCTATATAATTGTCCACGCGACAGTATAAGGGGTGTCAAATTACATCTTTCAAGTTGGAGAAAGATAGCTGCTGAACTTTCTATGTCTCACGGGTCGATCCGTATCATTTTAAATAATCACTTGGGTTTGAAACATGTTGCCGCTGGGCTAGTCCCAAAAGACCAGAATTTTCTCCAAAACTCAATCGCATAAGAGTCGTTGAAGACATGCTAGAACGAGTCACTTTCGACCCAAAATTCATGAAACGCATTGTTACTGGTGACGTAAACTAGCCAACTAGTCAACAAGCTTCGGAATGGCATCGACGCCGAAAAAACCACGCCAAAGTCGATCAAAAGTCAAATGAAATTCTTGGTTTTGCACCACGATAATACGCCTTCGAACAAGGCCATCATTGAGAACCAATTTATGCCCAAAAACACAACTAATACCATCGAACAAACATGTTATTCATATATAGCTTCAGCCGACTTATTTATTTTTCCTAATCTCAAATTACCACTTCCTGGCACCCTTTTCATTCGGCGGAAGGCATAAAGGAGAATTCGCGACGAGAAATAAACACAATTCCGGAAAAAGCGTTTAAAAAATGTTTTTATGATTGGATTATTTGTTGGCGTAAGTGTATCGTTTCTGAAGGAGCATACTTTAAAGGCGATTGGATGAATAACTAACATTTTAAGTATTATTAATCTTTTCCGGTACTTTTTGACAGAGTTGTGTTTCGTTAAGTTATAAATAGATTTAGAAAAAGATTTTTATAATATGTTAAAAATGTTAAATTAGAATAAGACCTACCTTAGAAAACTGTTTAAAATTTTTGAACTTTTACTTGATAAAGACTCGTTATATAAAAAAAATGTTAAGGTATCAGCGTTATAGAACTGGACTCTATGTTGATTTCTTATTAAATTAATTTATTGTGTTAAAGGACGCAATGAATAAGGTTATGAATATGTTTTTGTAATTTTGTGTAATTTTTTTAATATTGTATAACATATGATCAGAAGAATAATTATTATTTTTCCGATGACATTAATGTACAACATACTAAATTGAGCATTCAGAATAAGCACTGTTTGATCTAGTGTTGTTCCAAAACTACACTTAACGATAATCAATTTAATCAAAACTAATAATTCAGAAACCCGCTATTTACTTTAATTTGCAATAATGCTTTCTGGTAATTAATAATTATTCATTTAAATTAACACGAAGTTCAAATGTTATAAGATTTATTTATTGAAATAAAATAACATCTTCAGAAGATATATCAACACTACTGTTATCCGTCTGATGTTTTTCGTTTGGTTTATAACGTGAAACACGTATTAAAAAGAAATATCAAGATTTTTTTCATTTTTGCAAACGCGACAACTGATGAGGGATTTCTTAGATGATCACCTTAGGTCATCACGGCATGATAAAATACCTTTGTACAGCTTATTGACCCAATATCATAAAAACGAAAACAAAGCTTACCGGGAAACGATTCTTTGCTGTCACGGTCGTGAGAATATGAATAGACGTGTAAATCTTTGTATACGATGCGAAGTTTTTTTTTCAATTTACTAGCATCTAAATTTATTGCTGTATTGTATTTTTTAATGAAATAACTAAAATTTTTATTCTTATCTATACTAAGCACAGCATAGCATAGCATCTATAATACATAAGCCACAATAAGGTATTTTGTGACTAAAAAATATTGAAAATTAAAAAGTGATTTATGAGCATTATTATTAGGCATGACATATTAATTCTTACGAACGAAAGTTTCTCGTCATCAAGATATTTTTATGAAGATAAACTTTGCCCAATTGTCTCTTATAAAAAAATGAAGCCCTCAGACAGGCGTAATGACGACTTATAATATTCCTTTTCTCTCCGTTCAGGCTGTGGGGATAACTGCTTCAGGATGTTTTTCATTACCTACTTTAGATTCGCATTGCAGCAAGATGTTATGAGATTTATTTAGTATCTCGTAAAACTCATAAATTTCGACTTCTTTTTCTCATGATACATATTTTGACTGACAGAAAATTGACTATTTTGAGTTACAGGAATCGGCATAAAAAGTCAACGTATAAAAAATTAATGAAATTATTTTGATTTTATTTAAGTTCTAAGAAAATTCATGTATAAAATTTGCCGATAAGTACAAAAGCAATCTAAACATAAACATAAATGGGAGATGAAGTATCAAGTATGTTGGACACTTTGACCTTTTTCTTAAATCTGTGGTTATGTTATGTGAGTGTTAATAAATCCGTTTTTTTAAATAAACGTAGTGAATATGTACCAAGTTTGTTTTGAATTTTCTCTAAAATATATCAGACAATTTATTTACAACAATTGTTTTGATGAAACAAATTCAGAAAATTTTCATTTTAAACCAATATCTGTTATTTATTATTTACTAGCAATGTGTGATTGCCCCGAAAATGCTTATTGTGGGCGATCCTTAGAAGATAGACGTATGCTGTCGCTAACTTTTTTGTAGGTCTTTTTAACATCTACAATTTTGTAGAAAATTTATTTGACGTACCTCTTGTGGTTTATTCTGCGTAAGCCATTTAACCGCCCCAAATCGTCTTTTTCCGAAATCATTCACCATTATCGTCACTGCTTATTTCGTGTGTTACTTTATTCAACAAAATATATCCTATAATCTGGCCAGATAAAATCACTATAAATAAAAAAAAAGAACTATGGAAATCGGATCAGTGGTTTTCGCTTCGAGTTTTATAATATGTAATAGATTATTGTATGATTTATTATTTAGTTATTAAATACATATTAGATTATATTATATTAGATAAATGCTCTGCATTTTTATAAATAAAGTATGCTCTGTAGACTAATTAATTCTAGAACATTCTTTAGTGAATTTTAAACTATACAAAGCGAATACTTACAGAATGTATGTATAGCGAGAAATCACGAAATATATTTTAAAGAAACTAATGATATTTATATAGGTGTCGGCAACTTAGGGTTACCAATTATGTACTAATATTTTACAAACACTTAGTGGATACATAGTTGCCGTATAAGAATACTTATTTATTATTTTAAGGTAGTTTATATAATTGGTTATACCTAAACATAACATGTATGTTCTTACTCGAATCCCACCTAAGTAGAGTCAGCCCAACATGTTTTTCTTTTATACTCTTCTCTATCAACTCTTATCAACCATAACGTTAAGAGACATACAGGCCATGCGACGACTGGGGATGGATTGTACATATTAGAATTCCTCAGACAATCCCTCCATACCTTTTAGGTCTTTCACTACTTCTATATCCGTCGACATTCATACTTAAAAAGCTTCTAGAAGTTCTAGTTATATGACGTAATAATTATATTTGTACTAGCTTCTGCCCGCGGTTCCGCTCGCGTGAACTACAAAAATTGTAACCAGGATAAAAAGTATCCTATGTGTCAATCCAGGTTATAAAGTATATGTGTGCCAAATTTCATCCAAATCTTCATTTTTCCGTGTTTGCGTAATAAACAAAGTTACTTTCGTCTTTATAATATTATTAAATATATATATTAGGATTAGTATATTAAGCGAAATAAAATAACCAAGTCTAACTTTAGTTTGATTGGTCAGTGAATAGAGTTGATATAGAGAACAGTAATGTATATAGTGCTAGTAATGAATACATTATCTTGATATGTACACTATACATATGTATCTACAATATACGTACATTATAATTCAAATAAGTTAAAACTTAATATTTACAGATACGTTCAATGAAACTTCCTATTCGATATCGTTGGATGTACAAGTTTCTACATAATAATTAACAAAACATATCCTGTTTCTAGGCAATACATACTACGAATATTTTAATATTTATGTCCTCACCGAACCGGTTTGCTTCATAAAACTTGAAAACGATTGTAATTTGTGGTTTTTAATATAGGTAATTTACGTTAAAATTATTTTAAATTTAAATTAAGATTAATTTTTTCCTTGAACCTTAGAAACAATTAACTTTAACTACTATAAATATATTCATTAATGTTTTATGTCTAAGACATATACCACTAAAAGTCATGATATTTATGCATATTTGGACTATGTTGTACTATGAATGCCTTGACCCAGCTATTTAACTATACGCGAAATAATTCTTCGATTATTAACACGAAATACTACGCTATATGCTCGCTTATTTACAAGTAATCTATACTAATTTAATAAAGTTGAAGAGTTATTTTGATTGTTTGTTTGTTTAAACACGCTAATCTCTGGAACTAACAGTCAGCTTCGAAAAATTCTTTTTGTATATGATAGCCAGATTCATGAGGAATAGTATAATTTATTTATAGTTTACGCTACGATCCTAAGAAGCGGAGCAGGAAGTATGAACGTTAAGAAATCTGGCAACATAAAGTTTGCCTACTTGTCTAAAAGAAAGTACGGGAAGTGAAACAACAATAGGGCTATACAGGAGAGTCGTGGAGTCTGGCGACTCAATTTAACACGGGTAAAACCGTGGGGCACAGTTAGTATGATGTATATAATATTCACGCTCTTGTAGAAGGTTGCGATAGACTTAACGCATCACTAAATCATAATGTAACTTTGACATCGCAGTACGAAGAAATCATTTGAAAGTAAATTCTATCAGATCGTATAGAGATAAAGTATTAAGCCAGAGGAATCTCACTTCTCATATACAGAGTGGAAAAAACGAATGGGATATGGAGGGAAAGTACATTAAGTAGATAGCAAATTTTAGTTTAAGGAATCTTTTGTTTTTAAAAATCAGAATAATTGCATTCAAAGATTAAAAAAAAATATTCAAATTTAAAAAAAGGAACTGTTAAAAAAGCAAATTTTATTGTGCCTATCAATAGGGTCTATGATTCGTTTCCTTTGTGTAAAATTTGCCATCTTCAATATTTAATATACTTTTTCTCCATGTCCCATTCGTTTTTTTTTCACCCTGATAGTAATATAGAAATATAAATTCTAATACATATTTACTTACTAATACAAACTGTTTATAGGTTTAATGTTTAGCTAAAATCTCGCCTGATTTAAGTGACGTTGTGGACCTAGTTTTTGAAATGAAAAGTCCTTTAGCACCGTTGTGATTTGAAACTCGATGGAACGAAAAAGCGACAATAAAAAGAGACAACCATTTATAAGGAGATTTTAATGACCATATATATATACAATATACATATATATTTTATAACCATTTTAATGACAACCATTTTTTCCCTAATCTATATGATTTAGCCTACAAGAGAATGAGATAGAATACATTTACATTATGTATGGTTAATGCAAGTCGAATTGGTCTAGTGGTGTGGAAACGACCAGATTTCATACGCAGTATGCACGAGCGGTCGATAGTTCGAATCCCGTTGATTTAGGATATTTAAAAATAATGTTTAAAGAACATATTTTTTTCTGAAGGTTTCACTGCTGACACGTGTGAACTGCTGCACATACTTCTTTTTACACAACAAGGGCGGCCAACTAAAAAACCACCTGATGATAAGCGGCTACAGTAGCCTATGGGCGCTTTTAATACCATAGGTCTCAAGATGGTAGCATGCAAAGCCACTATGGGGATTAGCGAAGCACTTCAACTTGACGACTTCATCTTTAGGGTGGTAGTTACCCAGGCGGGCATTACAAAATGCCCTACTACCATGCTATGTTTTTATCATGATGTTTTCCTTCACCGAAAGCTCAGGCTCATTGCAGAGATTCGAACTCATTTCTATCGATGTAGTGTCTATACACGCTACCACTGAGCCATCATTGCTTTGATACTTGGTTAATACGCCAATGTGTTATAAGTATGAAATCTTGGTTCGGTTTTTGTTGTTAAATATAGTTTATTATTTTACAGAAACATGTGTGCTGTTGGGTTTCCTAACAGTAAATGAAGAAATAATAGTAAAAAGTATTGTTTTGTTACTGAAAATTTATACAAAGCTTGTTGGAGATACATACCTCTACTATTTAGCGAGTAATGCCAGTTTATAGTGGTAACGTGTAACTGATTTTTCGGAAACGCCTCTAATTATATTGATGAAATTTTGTATTTTGATAAAGTTTTACTTTCCAAGTTTAACCAAATTAATTCGTTTCTCTCTTTTTTTGTTTTTGTAAAACGCCAACTAAAGTTTGTTCGCTTAGGTTATCTTTATTTATTAATTAGACGCTAAAGTTTACGTTAAGTATCGCAGATTTCAAACAATGGCGAATGATTGTGAGTAGATTTGAGTATGTGGCCTTTTAATTTATATATGTAATTATTGTTCATTATTTAAAAAAATACATATTTTGAGTAACATTGATATTATTTGAATATGGTAATGAACATTTCTTAAAATTCAGAGGACTGACTATTCTTTTTTGATGGAGGTAATTTTAAAACGATTTATTTAAAATTATTACATTTATGTTAATAATAAGGATTTTTAATATATGATAAGCCATAACTAATTAAACACGAGATAATCGTTAATTTGTTATTAAATTAATAGTAGTATGTATAAAGACTAAATACGTATATAATAATTAAATTTGACGTTGACGATATGTAACTGAACAAACAGTTAACTATAGTCAGTCCGCACACAATATGACGAATTTATTCCGATGTACCAAATGGTGCTGCAATACCATACAGAGGTGGTAGGCGGCTATGACCCGATAGTATATATACCCATATGGCGGTGTTAAATCAACTGTCTAGTGCCTTCACCGAGATTAGTACATACACAATATGAAGACCTTTGTTGTAAGTGTCTTTAACAGTGAATTCAAATAATAAAATACACTTAATCAATTTGAAATAGTGCGATTTTTTAAATCATAACTATTTTGCAAAGCTCGTAGATAATTTAACGGAAATTGTATTATTTTAGGATTAATTTTATTTATAAGTTTTTTGCGTATTCGTCTATATGATACCACTCTTCAGAATGTCTCGCTAGCAATGTGTGACAGCCTCAATACCTAGATTTGGATATTCGGAGCGGCCTTATCTCAAGGGATTACATCGGGAGTGTCATCTCCGCCACATCTCGGAGACTCGGAATCTTGAAGTTTTTTACGCCCATCAGCCGTATCTGCTTTACAAGGCACAAGTTCGGCCTTGTATGGAATACTATTCGTACCTTTTGGACGGATCCGTAAAATACCTCCTCGATGCCCTGGAGATGTTGCAAAGACGGGTTGTCCTCATTGTAAATAATGCAGACTTTATTAAGCTCATTGTGCCGCCTCAGATGCGCCGGGACATATAACCTCGCTGGCGTGTTATACTGTCTGTATGATGGCGTTTGTAATATAGAGTTGTTCTACCTAATCCTCTTATCTCCCTTTCATAACAGAACCACATGCGTTGGGCTCCAGAGTCATAGTTTTACAGTAACCTCCATTTCAGTTCGAACAAAAAGTTATCTTTGTCATATCTTTGCCGTACTGTGAAGCTGTGGAACTGTATACCGGCTAGTGTGTAAATAGATGTTTAAGTTGTCCGGTAAACACAGCGACGACTAGCGATGGATTGCTCCTTCGGTGTTTGCCGGAGTTGTTGAATTGCACTGTGCTTACATCAGGGAAAGTGATGTCACTTTGCTGCGTTAAGATAAAAAAATATCGGATACAAATTAATTATTGTGAGCTATAAAACTAAATATAACAATACATTATAATTCATGATTTCAGGTTATTCTTAGTGTTGCGGTAGTCGCCCTTGCTGCCCCACAATCCCCGGCAGAGCCCATCCCAATCCTTAATCAAGACAGCAGTATTAACCCTGATGGCTCTTACCAATACTCCTATGCTACCGGTAATGGTATATCCGCTGACGAGAGAGGCGCCTTAAAAAATATCGGTGCTGAAGAACCCGCACTCCAAGTGGAAGGGCAATACCAATACCAGGCAGATGACGGTAGCAACATACAGCTGACATATATTGCAAACGAAAATGGTTTCCAGCCTCAGGGTGCTCATATTCCGACACCACCTCCCATTCCAGAAGCCATTCTACGTTCCCTTCAATATCTTGCTACAGCACCACCCCAACCACAGAATAGACGTTAAATTACCATAAACGATTTGGTCTAAACCATCACAAGACAGTTATTGTGTTTCTTATAAATATTTTTAGGAAATATTTTAATATGTTAAAGCTTTAGTTACAACTTGTATAATGAATTTGTACATAATATTAGATACTCTTACTAAATAAATGTTTTTTTTATATTTAGTGTAAATATATACATTTTGAAATTACATACTGTTTTTGTTTTGCATTCTGCATCAGATTTTGGAAAAAAGTATTACATACACACGTTAGTATTTTAAAAGTATTAAGATATTTTGTCGGTAATGAAGTGAATCCGAAAATTTCTTAAAATATCAACTTTAACTTTCAAACTTAGTGAAACTGTGCAAGTTCTCAGTAGATTTTAACAATCAATTTTCAAATTATATCGTATTTAAAATATTAAATGTGACTATGTTTTTTTTTTCAATATTAAAACTTTTAACAAAGACCTAAAATCATAGACGGAACTATTTCTCGTCTTCCATGTAGTTTGAACATCAAAATGTAGCGATAATTTAAATATACAATATAAACGTGACCAAAAAACAAAGTTCATTAAATTTAAATGTCTAAAGCATTCTTTAGTATGCAATAGCTACTATTATTAACAAGGATACAATCATTTTTATGAACTACCAAGTAGGTGATGACACACATCTTACAAGATATATTTGTTAAGTCAGAACGTACAAAGAATATAAACGTTTCTGATAATATTTCATTGTATTTTTAATAAATCAAAGAGCACTAGAGATACACGTGAAGGAATATTTATAGATTAAAAGAATCTGTCTAATCACCTATTTAACTCCTGTATAGATAGATATTTTTCAAGAAGCAGCCCTAATTCTGCAATGAAATAGTAAATTCAAATTAAAGCTTGGAATGAACTGTTATTTTCACTGCCGAGTATGGTAGCGCCATGCTTCTCTCCTTCACATCACGATATCACATCCTCCAAGAGGGAAACTGTGGAGAAGGCTGGCCAGGAGGTTACTCTGTGCCGTCCTCTCCGGCGTAGAGAAAGGGGCGGTAAGCAGGGGACTTTTTTTTTCGAACTGACTATTGTTTCCGAACTGTTAGCCTTAGGGGCCCTGGAGCCTTTACGGCTTTTACAGCTTTACCGGGCTTGGAAAGAGGGGGCGATTCACTCGCCTTCTTCTACCGCCCTAGCCGAACGAGCGGACACGGGTCCGGGGTCTCACAATATTAGTAAGCTTAGTCTTACCATTCGTCTTAGTTTAACTGGGATGGTCCTGGTTTCTAACATTGGTTTCGGCAACTCGGCCAATTTTCTAGATTAAATTAATCAATGATAGCCAAGTCGCAGCGTGAACGAACACCGAGTAGCTCGACGTAAGTTCCAATCTCTGCAATGAACCTGAGCTTTAGGTGAAGGAAAATATTGAGGGTAAGGCATTTGCTAAAGCCCACCTGTCTATTTATCACACTCAAATCGAAAATCTGTCGCAGAGCACCTCTATAGTTGCGGCAGCTTTATCTGCGATCGAGCCTCTTTAGGCTTAGCGTGTTAAAATATTTGGCCACATTGTACAATTCGGTACGATTGTGGCCGAAAGCTAAAATAGGAAGAATAAAAAACAATTTAAAGAAAAATGATATTTTATTTTACTACCATCTATAGTTCACAACAGAAACTAGAAAACAGAAACTTTATTGATCATGTATTGTGCTTTGTAAATAATATTTTTTAGTTTTAAGTGATTTTTAGTTTCACGCCTAATTAAAAGATGGCGTGATATCCATATCTGAATCTATCTGGATAGTAACACTAATTAAATTGGAAACATTCGCATATAACAAGATTATTAAAAAAAATTGGTATGAAAAATAAGTACCAGAGAATGCATATGTTTACCATACCTTTAAACTGTAGAATCGTCATCGAGCCATCATATTATCTCTCTCCTAGAACATCAGGTCCTTTAATCAAGTTTCTTGGTATTCGTCTTTACTTTTGGATTGTATATGCTTGCCATCAGGAGTAGTGCAGTTAATATGCAGTGCTTATATTTAAGAAAAATAACAAAGACATTGGAATTTCTTATGTTTATATAATTATATACTTATTAAAGCTTTAGTAAAACGTTTATGAATCGTATCCGTAAAAATCGGAGACTTGAAGTTGTTGATGACTACAATGTACTTGGGGTAAACGTTTCAGTAAGGTAAGTCCTAAGTCCTAGTCCTAGTAGTAAGAGGAATGTTTCTGACCAGTGTGTGTTACCAGTTATGACCTATTTCACTTTAACGTGATCGCTAACTATGAGCCTCATAAGAAAGCTCAAGGCAACTTAAAGGACGTTGGCAAGTGCTATGCACGGAGTTTCTTTGCGTGATCAAATCAGGAATGAGGAGATTCGCATAAGATCTAAAGTAACCGAATACCGATACCGATGGACCACAAGGACCGGTCATAGTGGCGATTATTGGAGGAGACTTATATCCAACAGTGTCTTTCGGCTGATGATGGTGCTATTGATACTTATTATCCGTTTGAATTTATAATGTATTTTTAAAATGTTCAATGTGTCGAGACTAGGGATTCTATCTGCTAGCTGCCTCAATCTACTTCCTTTTAGGCAATTTTTCATTCTTTACATAATTCCACCATTTCTTTGAGTTACATTTCTGGACATAGTTTGAAACAATTCACACAAATTAATTTAAAACATTGCTAGAGGTTTATACTTGATTGTTTCCAAGTATGTATTATCTACATATAACATATTTACTCATTACATCATTGTATTCCAATCCAAGTAGGTCAGGGTATGTATTCGACTTTGCGATTTCAAATAAATTACATTTATTCGACGTTTTTGGAGATGCTGTCTTATTATAACAAAAATATTTGGAATTACATCATAACTTAAATATATTTATTAAGATAGCTAGTGAGATCACCACAGGAACTTTGATTTTATAAAATAAAACATTGAATCGATATTTATGTTATTATACTAACAACAAGTTTATTATGTTGTTGTTTTTGTCGGATATATAATTATGTTATATCTTTTGTCACCCATTAGAGAACAAATATAAACTGGCCAGTCACTTATTACAGTATGGTAATATTTTTTGTATGTAGATATAAGGTTTAGATTAATACATGTTACATTAATACCTAACGATTAATTGAACGCAATACAAGTACATCTGATTAGGTTTAGTAATATTAGTGACAATATAATATCATATACGGATTTGATTTTACCGCTACATGACATTCATTATTGGCGTTCACTCGTAAACAATGCGAATACTGAACAGATGTATTCAAGATTATATATCAGTATAAGAACAAGACTTGTCCTAGTTCAAATAAGATTAAAGGGCTTAAGAGGCCATTGGTGACGCTAACGTGAATTTTAATATTTTATATTTAAATACAGGAAAATAATGTACAAAACTACTTGTCGGAAAACTTGTCGGAGCAAACTATAGAAAGCGATGTATAAAATAAAACAATGATATAAAAAAGACAGACGCAGGATTCAAGTATTCATATCATAAAATTTGTGTAGTGTATAATATGTATTTACGAATTAATTTAAGCACTTTATTGTTATTAGATGGTAGGTATACTTAATAACAAATAAATTATTATCAATTTAAAAATTTAAGACATAAAAACTTTATACTATATAAGTGTTAATGGACATTCATTTTTTTATTGTAAATATTATATTCATATAAAAATATATTTTAAAGAAAAAACATTGGTTGATTTGTGACTTTAGATGGTTTTATGTCTGACCCTGATGAACTGGGGATCATCAGCTGTAATAATAGCCGCTGACATTTAAACCGAGGTAACTAGTTTTGCGGAGGCCCGAGACGATCTTCGATATTTGTGTAGTGTTGCTTTAATGGCTTGTTTTCCAGATTTGTGCCCGTATGAGTGCGGTCAAGGCCAACTGCGACGTTCTTCATTTTATATTCGAAATCCGTTCTTGCCTCATTCTGTATTCCATTCCATAACACACTGTAACATGGTGGAGCATTACTGGAAATAAATTTATTATTAATATTGTCATTTAATAAGTTTAAAAAAAAACTTAAATATTATCTCATAATTGATGAGAAAAGATAAAATATCAAATTAAAATATTTATTATATTTGAAAAAGAATGTTTACGTTCAGCTTAATTTGATTAAGGACATTCATAAAGCAGTCCAATATACTGTTTAATATTTAGAATAGGTAAAATTAAGTGTTGACTGTGGCGCACGCTGCTAATTATTGCATGTCAGAGTATTCTAAATTTTATCCGGAAGTCAGAAATAAAAGCATTTTTAATTTTATTAATTGTATTGTTTAGATATTATAAAAGCTACGATATGAATGCGCTTTTTTATTATCTAAATATTAGATAATAACGAAAATGATTAGGTTCGTTTAAAATGCCAATGGTGTAAGTTGTGTAGGTACGTTACTTAAAATTTGTTCAGACTAGGTGACATGCATATTAAGTACAGTAATGTTACTGATTGTTTGATTGTATTATAAAACCAAAAGAGGAATTCAGTTATAAAATACTTTATTAAAAACAGCTTCTTGATGTACCTACTTTATGTATGATATGCAAATGTGTTGATCGTCAGTCGTTAGTGTCATTAAAATCTTGTTCAAATCAAAAATAAATCTGTAGTTTTTTTTATTTACATGCAATTGTTTTTCAAATTTTCGCGATATACGTACTATACGTAGAACACTGTTAATGAGTATGCCATTAAAATATGTTTGTCTGTCTGTTTGTATGTCCGGGTTTAACTCAAAAACCGCTTGATGGATCCTTATGAATATTGTACACGGGTACAAGTCAATACATTCCAAGTACAATCCATAATACAATCGTAATAAGTATAGTATAACTAGTATAATAGTAAGTAAAAATAGTCAATTATACATTTAGGAATCGTAAAAAAAAACTCAATTGATGAATGATGAAATTTTGTGCACGGGAATATATGAAATTTTTCAATTGATAGTCTATAATGGTTTGTTAATAATATGAGTAAAAATAAAATTACGGGATAAAATAATTATTGCGTAACAAACGTGTACGGAGCCGCGGGCGCACCGCTAGTATAATTATGAGTGTCAATATCAGGTGTTATATATTATTGTTATATAAAATGGAGGTCACTATTTTGAAAATGTATACAAATTTAATTTGTACATAACTATTTTATGCTCTTTTGATGAAATAGGCATTATTATCGATACGATAATGCTGATAAAATACAATAAATCAAACTGCTCACGAGTCAGTCACAAAAATACATATTGCGTCAACTAAAGATCGACACGTGAAGCGACTAGATGTATTCAAACAAGAATGACCCGAAATATTGAATAAAGTTAGGTAAAGCGGTATGTTTATCTATAATATATGTGGGTATGTTATAATTTATTACCTCGTGAAAATCTAAATATATGATCACTCGAAAATTTTATAACTAACTAGCTGTGCACCGCGGTTTCTTCCGCGTATAATCAAATCGCTGATTGATTATTTAAAATACTTCAGTATAGACAATATTTTTATCGGGTGGCCAGGGTTTTGTGTCACAACTCACACGGCTCGTTCGCGCCACTACACCTATTGTCATAGAACCGAGTCGGGTGTTGAATTATTTTAATTTTACATTCTCTCTCAAACTATTCGTCCGAATAACATGCTATAAAGGGCAAAGTTTTTCTACATAAAATTTTCTTGGTGATGAAATAGCTTTCATTCGTAAGGATTAATATGCTATGCTTGATAATGATGCTCATAAATCACTTATCAATTTTCAATAAAACTTTGTCACAAAATACTGTATTGTGGTTTATGTATAAGAGATAGGCATATGGTATTGTACACTTTTTTTATATACTAAGAACCAACATTTTTGTAGAACATTGTATTTACGTATTACTCACCATTACGCCAGCGCACGCGGATAAAGTAGTTAGGGTGCGCTATTTACTCCGACTTACTTAACAAAAATCAATATTTAAGGCTAGCTGAGAGGTGTAGCCTAATGCTAGATAGCATATACTATTCTTCGTGAATTTGGCTATCATATACCAAGAGAATTTTTTGAATCCGACTGATAGTTTAAGAGATTAGCGCGTATAAACAAACAAACAAAAAACTTCTGCTTTATTATATTAGTATAGATATGTAATACGTGGATTAAATCTTTTTAGTAATTTAAATTAATGCAGTACTTTTGTAAATTATAGGAGTGTGCGAATAATTCGGACATGGTTTATTTAGACTGAATCGATTATTTTTACATACAATTCGAAAATTCGTTATTTGTAATTATTTGTAAGTTTTTTTGAATAATTTGATAATTTCGAATTATTTGTAAGTTTGATTCAATATTTATAATCTAATCTAATAATTTATTAACTGTTTATACATGAAATTGGTTTCGATTAATCTAAATTGGAATCGTATTAAAAACTTAAATTGTATTATTGTAGTAAGTGTAGTAAGTAGTAGCAAGTGAAAGGATGTGGTCTCTGCCTACCCCGCTTGGAAAGAGGTGTGATTTATATATGTATGTATCTATGAGAATCTGTTAAGTAAATTTGTTTTTTACTAATTAGTAGCAAAGTGCCAACACTGTGCTTTATGGTAAGCAGTAGTAAGCACTATAAAGTCGATTATGATTTGTCTGTGGTCCATCACCGGCCTTTCTTGTCACGCCTATAAAGTTCTCGGTTGCCTCGATATACATTGGCTGGTCTCTAAACACGTCAAACCAAACGGACTGTGATGGGTTAATGTACATGGTGGTCGCGACCCAGTCGAGTACAGTTATCTTACCATCCATTGATTATTTGACATGTTATGTAGACCGGGACGCGACATGTGATGTATGGTAGACGCTATACAGACGGGCGCAAGTGTCCTACGACTATGCAAAACGTTTCGTTTCATGCTTAGACGGATGGATGATAGATGTGTTCAGATATCGATTTATATAGATAAATGTAATTGATGTATGTTTGTGCTTTTAAAATAAAATATTTTCTTAAGTTAACATGGTTTAATCAAATACAAAACATGTTTTTTTTTGTCTGACTGTATGTTTCTCCGGGCTAAACAATAATAATGTGAGAAACAATAATGTGTTTTCCACGCGTACGAGCCGTAGGCACAGCTAGTCATACTAATATCATATAAAAAGCGGTCAGCTCGACAATTGTGTAGTGATTTACAAGAGGAAAATTTATTGACATAGGGATGTCAATAACGAATAATATAAATATAATATACTACATATATACTAATAATAAAATAATAAATAATAATAGTATGTCAATAGGTATTAAGGGTACAGAATATCGTAAGCCAAACGTACGTGGTATGAAATTATAGTCATGATTTAGAAATTTAATGTGTCAGGGAGATTAGAACTAGAGATAACCTAATTATTTAATTTATTTTTATGTTATTGTTTATAAGTTGAATAGTATTTGAGCATACTCCTTTAAATAAACTAAGTAAAGAATAAAAAACTTAGTAACAAACAAGTTAAAAAAATATACTTAATGTGTATAGTGGATAGGCATAGTATGTGTACTCGTAGTAGGGCATAACTATATGTAGTACGCGAAGTACAAGAAGAAGTAAAAATAACTAACATCATCATCAAATAGTTCACTGCTGGACATAGGCCTCCCCTAATGAGCGCCATAGCGCCCTGTCTTCAGCTTGCCGCATCCAGCATCTGCCTGCAGTCTTTCGCAGTTCGTCATCCCATCTAGCCGGAGGGCGTCCTACACTACGTTTGCCGAGTCGCGGTCTCCACTCAAGAACCCGTTTACCCCAGCGGTTGTCGGTTCTTCGCGAGATATGGCCGGCCCACTGCCACTTCAGCTTGCTAATTCTTTTAGCTATGTCGATAACTTTGGTTCTCTGTCGGATGTATTCGTTACGAATCCTATCCTTCAGAGAAACTCCGAGCATAGCTCTTTCCATAGCATGCTGAGCGACTTTGAACTGGTGGACCAGCCTTACCGTGAGTGTCCACGTCTCAGCTCCGTAGGTCATTAAGGGTAGGACACACTGATTGAAAACTTTCATTTTCAAACATATAGTACAAGTAGATAAACAGTAGATTCCTAAATGCTGCCCAGTCCAGCTGGATCCTCCTCTTGGCCTCCCTCTCAAAATTGTTTTTACCTAACTGGACAATCTGGTAAGTGTACTCAGAAACAATTTCAAGAAGGTGGCCATCCACGACGACCTGTCCTGGATCAATGTGACCATTGATCATAACTTTGGTTTTATCCAAATTCATGCCAAGACCGATACGTCGTGAGGCTGAAGTTAGGCCATCCAGCATCCGGGTTAGCTCCTCTAGCGACTCCGCCATTAAGACTATGTCATCAGCGAATCGCAGGTGTGAGAACTAACATCAGTAAACACGAATACCAGAGAAATCTAGCTGTAACACATATATAGCGGAAAACAAAGAACTTATCGGTTTTGTAATCGAAAATAAACATGTATATTCCTTGGTACGAGCCTTTTGTCTAGTAAGTACATACAGGTGTTCCTACCGTTGGGGCTATTTATTTTTTATTTAACACTAGCTGTACGCGCGGCTCCGCTCGTGTGGACTACTAAAAAAAGTTTTTCATTTTTTGTGCGGAACCCTAATTTTTTTTCTAAAATCAAAGTAGCCTAAGTTACTTCCTATAACATCAGCTATCTACTAGTGAAAGTCCTGTCAAAATAGGTCCAACAGTTTCGAAGATTACCCGGAACAAACAGACAGACAAACAGACAAAAATTAAAAAAATGGGTTGTTTTTATAAGTATCGTGTATACTTTCACATGCATTCAGTAAAAATCTGTAATTTTGACATTACAAGTATATGCTTCAATTTTATTATACGTATAGATAATAGGTATCAAGTTGTTTGTAGCTAGATTTCTTATGTCTTGTAGATTGTTATAAAACTGGTTCTTGAATTTCTGGACATTTATATATCCTTTTTTTATGGTTTTATTAATCATAAAAATAAAGTACTATAATAAATTATAATGGCGTATATTATAATATATTTTAATGATGAATAACTGTTAATTGGTTATTTAAAATGTAGTTTCAGTTTTTGATCACCAACAATAATTATTTTAATTTTAAAAAGAAAATATATAATCGTAAAAATGTAAGATAACTATTTGTTTAAAATCCTTGTAGGTAGCGTTTGGCAACATTTTCACCTGATGGTAAGGAACGATGTGGTCTAAGATGGTAACACGCTAAGGACTGAAACTTAATTGCAGTTGCCAGGACACTTTTTTTTTTTTTTTTTTTTTTTTTTCGAACTGACTACACTGTTAGCCTGAGGGGCCCTGGAGCCTTTACGGCTTTTACAGCTTTACCGGGCTTGGGGGCGAGCGCTTAGGGCACTCAGCCACGAAAGCTAAGCAACAACATCCGAGGGTGCCAGAGTGGCCGGACCTCGGCTCGGACTGTTGCGCGTATGCAATTAAGTCGCGATCTGACTAATTCCCTATCCGTAATTCGATCTAAACTAACTATACATATATACATGTTTCTGCCCCCTGGGAGGAGGGAAGGAACATGTGTATGTGTATTTAGTGGTCTGAAAATTTTTGTCTATTCTAACTAGGCAAAAAAAGAAAAAAAAAAGGTCCCTTACAGAACCTATGTACCTATGTGTGTTGTGCATGTGTGTATAATGCAGTGTCATGTATGGCTGTGAAAGCTAGTGATTGTGCAGTCACTTGTATCGCGCGAGCGGCTGCTTGGCTCAAGGGCTCCATGCCGATGGATCGGACCTAGGCTTGAGTTGCCGCAGAGGAGGGCGGTCGTGGCGGGTGTGCGGGAGCGAAGTTAACCGTACGTCCCCTGCGGAGGGAACGGTGGTTTCGCGGGCGTGGGCGCGAGCACGCATATGTTGCGGGAGCGGACGCGTAGTAATTATTAGCTTTCTCGATGTCGTCGTCGGGATCGACAAAGAGATTTCGCGGACGGCGTTTATAACGTTTGGCAACGGGGATCGAGTTGTCTGGGACGTAGTTCACGGTGGATTTTACGAGCGGGTTGGGGTGATTCGAAGCGCTATCGAAGTATCTCCTGGTGAGATATTTCACATAGGCTTCTATCGAGGGAAGCCTCATGTCCCTGTGGAGGTCCATGTTCCTAACGAAGGCTGGAGGGTCAAGCAGGCGACGGAGAAACCGATTTTGGACTCTTTGCATGCGGACAAAGTTATGTTTGGACATATGTGCGAACGCTGCGCAGCTATATGTCATGATCGGACGGACGCACATCTTGTATAGTGTAAGCTTATGTCTTAAGGACATTTTGCTTACCGAACTGAGCAGGGGTCGCAAGCGGGAAAGGATCCAGACGGCCCTATTCCGGACTATAGTAACGTGTGCGTTGAAGTTAAGCTTCGAGTCGAGGGTGACACCCAGATATTTAGTCTTGGTGGCCCAAGGGATATTCCTACCGAATAATGAGAGGGGTCCTACCGTGCGTAGTAGTTTACATGTATGCGGTTCGAACATAATCGCGGCGCTCTTTACCGGATTAATAGCTATTCGCCACGTTCGAAACCACTCCCCGAGAGTGGTTACGGCACGTTGGACTGCGCAGGCGAGATTTTTTCTGTGTCTGTTCGACGCGTATATGACTGTGTCGTCAGCGTAGAGCCCTACCTCGACCCCGGGGGGCTTCGGGAGGTCGCTGACGTACAGATTGAAAAGGCAAGGCGCCAGTATGGAACCTTGCGGGACGCCTGAGCGTATAGGGTGGGCGATAGATAGTACTCCTTCCACTCGGTAGTGAAAGGTGCGGTCGCGTAGAAAATCATGAACTAGGTGAACTAACCTATCCGGGACTTCTAAATGGTGAAGCTTGTGGACCACTCCGGCGTGCCAGACCTTATCGAAGGCCTTGGCTACGTCGAAAAAGACCGCAAGCGTGCGGGCGGGAGCGATATTGCTCTTGGCGAAGTTACTCGTGATGTGCTCCGTGAGGCGGTGCACTTGATGTGTACACGAGTGACGGGCGCGAAAACCGAATTGTTCGGGCGGGTATAAATTCTTGTCGTCTATAACGACCTTGAGACGGTTCAGAAGGATCCGCTCATAGAGTTTCCCTAGAGTGTTTAGGAGACTGATCGGGCGATAGCTATCGGGAAGCGAAGCTTTTTTGCCGGGCTTGCGAATACCTATAACTATAGCTTTTTTCCAGACGGCTGGAAAATAGCAGTGGGCTATGGCTGCATTGAAGATGCAGACCAAAAGAGCTATGAGGTGATCAGGAAGAAGTTTGAGTACTTCATTCCTGATACCATCAGGACCGGGAGATTTCCTAGGCTTAAGGCCTTTAATGATAGAACAGACCTCATCTGGCGTGACCGGGGTTAACGTTTCCGCGGGGGGAATCAGCGTGAGTTCCTGAACGGCGGTCTCGATAGTTTCGATGTGGGCAGTGTCAACGTTGTCGCAGTTTGGGGAGCACTGGCTCTCCAAGCTTGCGGCAAGGCATTCTGCCTTATCGTCGCTGTCGAACGCGAGTGGGAGATCGGGGCCCCTTTCGAGGGGCGGCATCTGGGCGGAAGCTTCTAACTTCAGAGAGCTGGCGAGGTTCCAGTAAGCCAGATGGGACGGCTTGAGACCCTCTAAGAGGTTATCCCACCGGTGACCTCTGTACTCTCCGATGCGAGTTCTAACCTCTCTCTGAAGTTGTCGTAATCTACGGGTGTTATCCCTCGTCGGATAAGAGTCATGTGCACGTGTCGCGGCGTTCTTTTCCGTGATTAACGCTCGTAAGCCGGGGGGGAGTATAAAACGGCGTTCGTTCGCCGCTTGCACCTCTCTCGAGGCCTCCCTTACACCGGTTTGGAGGTAGTCGACCAGGGAATCGATGGCTAAATCGGCTTCTGCAGTTGACTCCAATACGTCGGGGATCCTAGCTAGGCTGGACGGGGTCGCGTTGTCGGATAAGTAGCGATTTAAGATCGCGTAGTCAACTATTTTGACTTTTGGAGGACTGGGGTCGAACGGTTGCCCGAGTTGTAAGATAACCGGGCGGTGGTCGGAGTCTATTTCGTGTACGACTTCTATAAGTCGTAACCGAAGTGAGACACCTTTGAGGAGGGCTATGTCAAGTACTGTCGGTTGACAGTTGTCTTGAAAGTGCGTGGGCTCTAGCGGTGCTATGACGTCAAAGCCGAGCACGTCGCATAGTAGTTCTAGTATAACCCCGTTACGGGTGTTGCGCGGGTTGTTGAAAAGGGTGTGACCGCTATTGAGGTCGCCTGCTATTATGACTGATTGATCGAGTGAAAAAAGCGCCTCCAGATCGGACTGAAGGAGTCTTTTATTCGGGGAGAGATATGCAGAGACAAGCGTGATTGACGGATGGCCAGTCATGCCTATTCTACAGACGGACACTTCCATATTGGTAAGTGCGGGAGGGTCTATTGGCATGCAATAGAGGGAACGCTTGTAGTAGATGAGCGTGCCGCCGCCTCGGGTGGCACGGTCATTTCTAACTATGTTATAATTCGCTATCTTAGGGTCGCGCCTACTGGGTTTTAGAAGTGTTTCTTGTACTAGAAACACGTCTATCTCCCGTTCCCTAAGAAAGGTGGATACTAAGTCCCGTTGTGGAAAGAGGTTTCGCGCGTTAAAAAAAGATATGTTGAGGCTTCTAGGCTTAATGCGTGCCATTGATAACCGATATCTATTTCCCGGCACGGGCCAGGCGCATTAGCGTCGCTGTCATTAGGGGGAAACGCCTGATGGATTCGCCGGGGCCGTACTCAGCGACGCACTGTTCGTACGCCAGTACTTCCTGAGGGTCATGCTCGCGGAAGAGCATGACCATGTAGTCAACGCCGCGGCGCGTGTTGACGGGCGGGGGGGCCTGAGCCTTAGGAGGCTGAGGGCGGGGAGTGGAGACCCATGCTGCTTGAGGGGCTCGCATGGCCGGAGGGGGTGCGTGGGGCGCGGGGGCGGCTGCCACTGGGGCGCTGGAGGCGCCCGGGAGGCTGGGGAAAGCCTCTGGCGTGAGCAGGGGCTTTGGCATTCCTACGGCGGGACGTGTCCTCTGAGGAGGGGTGTGTCGCGTAGGGCGCATGGGTCGCGTAGGGCGCGTGGGGCGCGGGGCACGGGGACAGCCGCGATAGTTCGCGGGGTGACCTTCGTTGCCGCATAGCACGCAGCTCGGAGGGGTAGCCGACTCACGAGTGCGCGAGCACTCGCTCGTCGCGTGGTCCCCGAGGCACTTAACGCACCTGGGACGGAGATGGCAGTTGCGTGCCGAATGACCGTACAGCTGGCAGTTGTGACACTGCGGAGGACTGCGATTCTTGTGTGGGGGCTCTACGGCTATTCCGGAGAGCTCACACACTTTCCTAACGTTAAAAATGGCTCTGCCCTCGGGGGTCAGTTCCAAGATGACTAAGACCATGTCGAGAGGTCTGTTTTTTGATTGTCCGCCGTGCATTCTGTGCACTTCGCGGACAGGGAAGGCCTTGGCTAAGAGGTCAGTTTTGACCTCCTCGGGTGTGATTTCCACCGGGATGCGGCGGATTACAACCCGGAGTTGACGTTCTTCCTCCAGGGAGTACGTGAAATATTCTAGGTTGCTGTCTCGGAGCAACCTGGTAAATTGACGGTGTTCGTCCGAGGTGGAAACTTGGACGCGGATACCGTTGGCCGTGTTACTGGCCTGGGTGTAGTGGATGCGGAGTTCTCTCAGTTTCTCTGAGAGTTTTGTCCAGACCGATTTGTTCTGGACCGTGACGGGGGGCGGGCGACGCGCCTTTCTGCCGGCAAAGGTACCGGCAGGCGCTGAGGGCGCTGCGGAGCGGGGGGCGTGGCTATTGAGCCCGGTTTTTTGCGCCTTTTGTGGGCGGGACTGAGTCTCCGGAGACTCGGGACGCGAACGCGGTGCCCGTTTGGCGGGCTTGTTTTTTTGAACGAGGGTGAAGCCCTCGTTGTCTGTGCGTATTGCCGTGTCCATTTCGATGGACTCGGGTTCGGGGTCCGAGCTAGCGGGAGAGTAGCTGTCGTTTGTTGCTACAAGCGACGGAGTCTCCGCTTCGGGGACTAGAGAAGAAAATTGATTTTTAATCGGTAGCGCAGAGGGCGCTGGGGTTGTGGCTTGAGTTCCCGGGGAACGCGAGCGCGACGATGGCCGTTTGTACGGCGTTTGACGGTGAGCGCGGGGTGCCGTTGAGCGGGAGCGCGGGACGGACTTCTTGTTCGTCGCGTGTGGCGCGGCGGGGTCGCTTGTGGGCTCGGTGCCCTGAGCGATGGCAATGGCAACGGCGGGTTGCTCGGCCGCGATGGCCCTATTATATTCCGTCCAGAGCGACGGATGCAGGGTCGTTGCGAACGCTTTGAAGCGTTCTAATTCAGGGTTTGCCATTCCGGCGGTGGCGGTTGGGCGGGCGGGGGTGAAGTTAAACCTCCCTGCCGGAGAGGCAGGGGGGTGCGCCGAGTGAATTTAAACGGCTATCCCGAGCCGTGCAAAGGGACCTGCGGGTCACGGTGTAATGACTCGCAGGAAAAGAACCTACCGGGCCCTACGTGGAGGTCCCTATCAAGCCCGAGGCAGAGAACGCAGCCGGTATAAATACCTAGCTACGCCCAAACAGACACTCGGGGATGGATGTGTAGCAGGATCGGAAGGGTGGGAAGGAGACACTCAGGGCTTGACTATGACTCTATCAAGGGCCAAGGTTCCTGAGCCCGACCAAGTACTATCGTTTGCCTCTGAAGGAGGCAACCGAGGGGCGCTTGGGTCACGCACCCACTTGCCTTCTGTTGACACCGAGAGGTTTCCGGCAAGCGACCACTAAAGTGTGGATTTCGACGAATAGAAACAGTTGCACTTAAAAGTGCAGTTTTTGTTTGTGTAGCGCTACACAATGGGTGCGAGCGAGACGGCGATACGCAGGTGCGGCGCAGGTGCGATGCAGGTGTGCAGCAAAGCCGGTCGGTCGTAAAACTTCACAAAGGCGGCAGAGAGCGGTTGTAAACACGTTCGTTCCCGCCGGCGGTCGTGATCGGTCTCCTTGCCAGGACACACCTATAAGTGCTTGGTGAGAGATTTTCAACTTGAGTATGGTAGCTAGCTAGGCTGACGTTGGATAATACCTTACCATTATGCTATGCCTTCATCACGATGGTCTCATTCCCCGAAAGCTCCTCATTGCAGAATTTCAGACTCACGTCGATCGACGAGGTTTCCGTACACGCCACCACTGAGCCATCATTGCTTTTATAATCATTATAAGTCCAAAACATTGTGAATTTCGGTAATACCATATTGCGCAATTGAGAAATATTGACTAATCAATCGTAAGTCGAATTAAGTTTTAGTCACCAAAGTTTCAATTTCACGTGGTATCTGAATGACTCGCTTGGATGCATTCCGTTTCGGATCATCTAGTTTTGTTTTTTCGAACTGACTATACTGTTAGCCATAAGGGCCCTGAAGCCTCAAACGGCTTTTACAGCTTCACCCGGGCTTGGGGATCATCTAGTTAATGTTCATAGTTTATATACCTTGGTTGATGTCAGCAGTTACCTGTTACCTTTTAAGCGTAGGTGTCTACTTGAATAAAATCTTCGTATGTTCCGGTCGTATATGCAATTCATACAGAGTTGAGGTTGGTGGTACAATACGGGAGAGCCGTACACCAGCATGTGACTTTAAAGTACGAAGGATGAGAGTACATTATTGGAAGGTTATTGAAGCATCTGTAAAATATAACCGATTGTTTTAAATATAATTAGTTGTCCCGTGCGAATATTTCGTACATTGTATTAGGTCCTTATATATGAAATTAGCGTTTTGTCGTACTGACCACTTTGATCTGAAATATCTCCTCTTTGGTTAAGAATTCCAAATTCAAATTTATAAATTCATTTAGCTGGTACATTTGAGTTTCGAAAACAGGCATTAATTTGTTTTTTCCTCATTATTTTTTTCTTTGGCGTCGCTTATTACCGCACAATGGAAAACATGAAATATCGGTATATTTACGAGTACGATTTCTACCGTGGCATCAGTGCTGCAGAAACAGCTCGAACGATTAATGATGTGTACGGCGCTGGTGTCGCAAAAGAAAACACGGTAAGTTTTTGGTTTCGTCGTTTTCGTTCTGGAAATTTCGACCTTCAAAACTAACCCCGTGGACGGCTAGAGACCAAAGTGGAAAACGAAGAATTAAAGGCTATTGTGGAAGCGGATCCATCACAAAGCACTTCAGAGATAGCTGCAGGCTTCGGGGTAAGTGATAAAACTGTATTAATCCACTTGAAGCAAATGGAGAAATTAAAAAAACTTGAACGATGGGTACCTCATGAATTGAGTGAATCGAACTTGCAAACACGCGTCGACTGCTGTGTTACTTTGCTCAACCGACACAATAATGAAGGGATTTTAAATCGAATCATTACTTGTGATGAAAAGTGGATACTGTACAATAATCGGAAGCACTCGTCGCAATGGCTGAACCCTGGAGACCCAGCCAAATCCTGCCCTAAACGAAAATTGACTCAGAAAAAGTTACTTGTGAGTGTTTGGTGGGCTAGCGCCGGTGTCATTCACTACAGTTTTCTAAAATCTGGCAAATGATTACGGCAGATATCTATTGTTAGCAACTGCAAACCATGAAGGAAGAACTAGCTGCTAAACAACCGAGATTAGTCAATCGCTGAAAGAAAGGCCACAGCTGCTTCATGACAACGCAAGACAACACTGCACAATAAACAACCACTATGTTAGATGAGCTACAATTGGAATGTCTGCAACATTTTCATCGTACTCCCCGGACCTTGCTCCAACAGATTACCATTTTTCCGGAATTTGGACAACCTTTTACAAGGAAAAAAAATTAACTCCGATGCGGCAGTCCAACCCGCTTTCAAAGAGTTTATTGATTCTCACCCCCATGGTTTAGTAAAGGGATCAATGAGCTACCTATGAGATGACAAAAGTGCATAGATAACAACGATGCATACTTTGATTAATTAAATATATTTTACAAAAAAAAAACGACTTTATATTCCTCCCGTAAAAAACGCCAATTTCATATGTAAGGACCTAATAGAATGTAAACAACAATCAAACAGCTGCCATGTTAGTTAAACATATTATTCATAGATGGCGCCTTGAATATATTTTCATTAGCATAAACAGATGGCATTCCTAATGAAAAAGTTTTTAATCCTTTTTTCAACGATAATATTGACTTTAGATTCTTGTCTGTATGTGACCTTGTCTATATTACATCAATAGCGGCGAATATAAGCTTTAAAATGTTGTTTGAATCATAAATTTTGATAAAGAATTACAGGAATATGGCGTTGCCAGGAAAAAACTTTTTTGGAGATATAATATTTAATATTATCCTTTACTAGTTTTGGTTATAATGGATTTTAATAAAATACATCAAAAATATAAATCTATTTTATCTGTGATTTAGTTCAAATAATTATTTAAAATTAAATGAATCTTTATCGCGTGGGTGTTGACAACATGCTAATTTATGCTAACGATAAACATGTTTTACGTTGTAGGTAAGACTTAATAGAAGTAAAATAATATTGTTGTTTATTTTGTTTTATTATGAACACACTATTAATCGATGACAGATTCACGTAGAATTTAGTGTACGGGTGTATATTTATATTGTTTAAACCTTTAATATATGAATTGTGACCATAATTGGTTTTGATGTGTAGCATGTTTCCTCTCGGTTGCTGGATATTTTTTGGGGAAGTGATTTTTGGAAAAGGGACGGAAATGTGTTACAGGAAACCGGGGAAGCGCGTGCGGTGGCGGAAAGATGGCTGTGAGATGGTACCAACCCATTTTGCGTGAGCTTGGTACCACGACGTACTGTCGGCCAACACAGTGTACGCGCGTGTGTGACGAGAAAGAGAAAAGGAAATAATGAAGGAGATACTATTAGCTGTGCACTCATCTACAGTTATGGAGTGTTGTGTATAAAATCCGAGGATATATTTATATGTGTAAACTATATTAATAATTATCTATACTATTAAGCGCCTGACAAAGTTCACCAATCTTAAAAAAATGCAATTAAGTAATATGGAAGTATTTGAATAAATATTTTAGTATGGATCTTTTTTTTTTTCAGGATTTAAGTTATTGTCTATTTACCACGACTAGAATTAAGCAAGCCTTAATATAGAATTACATATATTTGCATGCTTAGAATATATTCGCCCAATAATATGACAAATAAATTGACTTCACATATATTTCATCTCAATTTCTTAGTAGGATAACATGTCACATGATGCACGTCATATGCAACTACTGTCAGGCTCGTTCCTTTGTTCTGTAATTAAACTCCGAAGGACACATAAGTAGTATTTGTAATACTCGTAATATACAGATCGAACATAAATATATTGATTCAAAACTAAACACCACTTTATTTTTATTGATCAACAACGAACAACAATTATCAGGATCATCGAGATTCCTGGCGCCCTAAACCCGGAGCAAGCTGACAAACAGGCGCAGGGTCTCCAGGCGGCGTTAGCGAATTTCGCCTTGATCAACAGGCCCGCTAAGAGGCTGAACGTCCGCATCGTTGGTCTGGATGACTCTGTGTCCAGACAGGAGGTTGTTGCTGTTACGGCGTTAAACGGCGGTTGCGAGTTAGCTCAAATAAAATCTGGCGAAATTCGCAATTATAGGAAAGGCCTGGGTGCGATTCACCTATCGGTGCTTGTCGCCGCGGCCAAGACTTTGGCTGAGGCTAGACGCCACCTTTTCGATTGGAGTGCGGCTCGAGTTCACCTTTTCGAATGCAAGCCCATGCGCTGTTTTAGGTGCATGGGTCTGGGCCACACTCGGCTTTATGCTTTTTTTTTCGAACTGACTATACTGTTAGCCTTAGGGGCCCTGGAGCCTTTACGGCTTTTACAGCTTTACCTCTGCAGGGCATCAGCGCCTTTCACGTCTCTTTCTTCCGCCCTAGGTGCACCAAGTGGAGATGGGTTGGAGTACCCGTCTTCCCATTGCACTGGTTCAGCCGTCTGAGAGATAGTTGGGGTTGTACCAGACTGTCTCTCTTCAGCGCCGGAGGCCCGATTGGGGCCAGTCGCCGGGGCGACGCGGGGTATGCTATCGCGACCCCGTTTCGCCCCGCTATGGCGGCCGATGGTACACCACTGGGGTTTAGTCATTAAAAGTCTGATATACCCCTCTTGCTCCCCGAGCGAGAGGAAGATCCATGTAGGATTTCCGAGCGTTAATTGTTGATTTTATTTTTGTTTAGACTACTCCATCTTCTATATAAATAAAATCATTGAGGTTTGCCGTTGTGCGCACATAACGCAAAACCCAATGTATATATTTTGATCATTTTTTTTATTTTATGGTCCTTATAAAAATATCATGATATATTAATTTAATAAAAAGTTTTTTTAATTTTTAATAAACTACGATTCTTCTGTCGTCCACTCGGAGCCGCGGGCACAGCTAGTACAATATAAAATCAAAGTTTTAACTATTATTTGCTTGATATGTGGTTATATAAAACAACGCCTGAGAAAACGTGCGCGTTTGTTTTGCCAGAACATGCCCCATAAAGTGAATTCGAGGTCATCAATGCCGTATTTAGCTTATAAAATAATTTACTATAATTTTCTTTATTATTAACCAATCAATAATAACCACAGAATGAATGAGACCAATACTCACTGAATTCTTTAATTCCCTCATTTTTGGGAACATTTTCAATCACTTGCAATATAATTCGTTCATTTGTGTTGGCAAGCATAATTACGTGTCACATACACACGCATTTATTTAGTTTTAGCTTCAATCTTGAGCGGCACGTTGTATGAAAGTATCATTCTAAGCGTAATAACTCTAAGAGTCGCATCATGAAAATATCTAGTTTAAAAAAATCTAAAACAGATTATCCTAAATCTATGAGTTTGCCCTTTATTAGGAATGTTTAAAAGCATCAATTGAATGTTTTGCGATTAATGATACTTTAAAATCACTCGAATCTGATTTCGCCACTATAGCTAAATTCTATAATTTTCACCCACGACGATACTCTATCTGCTATACGTCATAATATTAGGTAAAATACCCCATAACATTATTATGGGGTAGGTAGAAAAGATGGCGGACAACATTTCTTTATCAGTGCGTTTTCATTTGCTTCTTTGATATTCATTAATCTCTTTAGACATCGCGCTGGTTCCGTATGCACCTTACCTTCCCTATGATCAATACTTTTAGAGTTCCGTAGCTCATAATGAAAAAAAAAAAAACAGGAGGAACCCTTTTGGATCACTTTGTTGTGTGTGTTAAGACCCTTTTTATCAAGGACGACTTGAGATATAAAGTTGAAACTAATATAATAATATGTGGACACAATTTGACATACGGCCATTTAATTCCATACTAAGCATAGCTTGTATTATGGTAATTAAACAGCTGATATACTATACATATATATTTAACACCCAGACACACAATTGACAATTATGCTCATCACACAAAAGTCAGTCATGGGCGGGGATCGAACCCGCGACCTCTCGGCTCAATAGTAGGGCTTACTACAACTGCGCCATGAGGCCTGTCAGTATCAGATACTAAGGTCTATAGCTCCATATTGTTGTAAAAATATACGTTTCTAGGGTAACACATTAAAGAGATACAGCACTTTATAGTTAAAATACCGCTTACGGACCGTTTATTCAAACCTATAGGGAACTTTCCGCAAGCCTACTATCTTAAAATTTGTAAAAAAGGGAAGGTCTCTAAACAAACGTTAAGAGAAAAATCTGAAAAGAAGGATTTTCTAATCCCGTGTGAAATTATAATGTAACAAAATTATATTCAGTTTTATTTTTTAAAGAGCTTAAGTGCACATTTTCAACGTCAGATTAGTAGCCAGGCGACAACCAGAAGACGACCTTCCATCGCGCTATGGTTTCATTATGATGTTTTCATTCATAGCAATGTTAGTATAACTACCTATATACCTACACACACATTCATAAAAATAAGATATCAGTTGAAACAATTAAAAATATTTGATTAAAATTATGCTATTAGAATCAGACTGAAAGCAAATCTGAGCATGGTTTTATAAGAAGACTAGACATGCCCTAAGGTTTCACCCGTGTTAAATTTATTCGACAAACTCTCCATGGCGCGGCGGCGCCGCCTTTGAAGCGCCCGTGTAACCATACCGGTGTTCCACTTCCTGTACTTTCCTACAGCTTGCCAGATTGCTTGACGTTCATAGTTACTGCTCCGCCCCTTAGGTTGTAGCGTGAAGTTATATAACCTCGTGAATCTGGCTATCATGTACAAAAAATATTTTTTTGAATCCTATTGGTAGTTGCAGAGATTAGCGCGTTTAAACAAACAAAAAACTCATTAGCTTTATTATATTAGTATAGATTGATATTTCAATGTCTACTAGGAAATTAAACTGTTAATATTATTCTTTTAACATTTACACACAAAGTTATTTGTAAAAAACTACGTCATTGTATAAATGGTCATGCTAAAAAAATACAATAAAGAATCTACCTGATGATTAGGCTAGGAATACACCTGCGGGATCGTTTGTTACTAACAACAATTTTCATTTCAAATCAAAACCGCTCTTTATTATTCATTGTATTTTTCCTTTATGTAATATATACAGTATGTTAATGGTAAAATAATTTATTTTTCTTTAATTTTTATTTTAGTGTTACTACCTTAAGGCTAACGATACTTATATGAAGTAAAAAAAATTTTGAAAATTTTCATTAATTGTTATTTAATATTAAATTAATTAAATATTTCATTTAAATAAATCATAATAATTATTGTAAACATAATTATCTTTTTTTTAAAACCTATTTAAGTAATACCTAATTAATGATTCATAAAGTTTTTTTAAGTATGTGCGATTGCTATAATCCTTATATACCGTTACTACGAGTACATACGGATACAATAAAATATCAAGTTTTGTGAGATAGCGCAGTGCTTTAAATTTCTCAAGTATATCAAAAGCTTATTGAAGTCATACTTAATTCAAAGTGACGCCGGGTCGACGACTAGCTATTTTATAGTAATAGATAAGTCTGTAAGGATATTATTACCTATGACATAGAAAAACTAATAACACTTTTTACAAGGTTACTATAGCGTATCAATACCCTTATAACTGTGGTCTTTATTTTTTGTCAATTTGTATTTCTACTAGATATAAAAGGACGATATTATTGCCTTATGGCACTTGTTTCTGCCGCTCGTACGGATACAGATCCCCACAATGAAATTCTTGGTGAGATATCGAGTATTGTAATATGTTATTACAAATTATTCAAGTTATGATATCCTATTAAATAAAAGTCATAATTTTAGGTTCTAGCATTTTTCGTTTGTACTGCAAGCGTTGCCAATGTTGTCCGTGGTCAGTCTGGTAGTTACAAAACACGGTCGGTACCACTGGCAGTGATACAATCGCTGCTAGGCGGCACGGCCTCCGTAGCCAAGCCCAGCCAAACTGTAGTTAAAACCGCCGCCTATAGCGGTGTCGAAGCTGAGGCGCCCGTTCTTCGTTCTGATTCCGAAGTCTACCCAGACGGTTACAATTATGCGTGAGTATTTTTAGTAATTACATAAGTTTACATATATTTCGTAACATTAATCCTCTGGCTCTCATCGTCACACAAAATTCAGTGAAATTGGCATTAATGCCATCCATGAAAGTCACGTTATTAAATAATTTTAGCAGATGTATTATTTCACTAAATATGTGATGGGGCTGACATATAAAGCTTTAATAAAGATCTTATTAAAAGTTTAAAAGAACGGTGACCAATAAAAAAAAGGTTTGTGCGATTCACACACGATAGAAGTGAAACTTCATTTTAAAATATATTTTATATTTTATTTAAACAGTGTGCAATATACATACACACCCATATTTGTTCTCTCACTCTGGCTCACACAAAGAGGATGGACCGATAATGTGCGTTAAACGTTTAACGTTTAACGCGTTGGAGGTCGCATAAGAAGTTTCACTTCAAAAACAACAATTAAAAACTTGTCTAATACAACTGCTACAATACTGTAATATTACATGAGTTAAGAGTTAAAATTATTACTTAAAAGTTTTTATGGTTATAAAAATAAATGAATACGACTTTTAAATTTTCTTGTTTAATTATAATAACAGTAGAAAATTAATACAAACAATTATAAATATAATTTGTTTGATAATATTTTATATTATCCGTATCTACATGTTTAATGTTATTTATGCAACTTACTTGATTGTGGCTTAAAGCTAATTGCTAATATTATTTTTTTAGTTTCGAAACTGGAAATGGAATTAGTGCCCAATCCTCGGGTACTTTGAAGAGGGTTAATGACGCCGATGTTCTTGTAAGTAGCTCCAAGTACATTATACATGTCGATTCGTTGAATTGAATTTAATAATTTAAACATGAAATAACATTAAAATAATTTTGTATGCTATGATAAAATGAGTAGGTAATTTTAAAAATATTCAATTTTTCTTGTGTTTTTTATATGCAACAGAAAGACTCGTTAGCTTAAACGCGTGTTAGAGGTCACGATCGGTGCAAAGAGGTGAGACTTCATGATTATATTTGTATGATTATACGTACATGATTATATGTACCTATGGTGCGTTTGTTAATTAATCCAACAGAGTAAATTGACAATCACTAATGTAAAACTTGAAAATTTCACGGTTCAATAATATGAATCGTAAGATTTTAAATACTTAATTGAGGGTTTTTATTTATTAATTGAAATATGTTGTGTTATTACTCATACCCGATAATCTACTATTATCATTACATAATTCAGGAAATTGTAAAATGTATAATAAAATAAAATGTAGTAATATATCTGGCGACAAATTACAAAAAAAAAAGACTAAATAGAACGCTTCGGTTTGCCAACGAGTGACGCGATTTTGTCTGCCTTATTCGGCCTTCAAATTTGGAGCATTTAAGGTTTTTTTAGAGAAAATTATCAACAGGCATTAATTCTTGTACGGTTTTACGATTAGTTACGATTGGTGACATAATTATTTTAAAAACATTAAACTAGCAACAAATGAAATATCATTTTGCTCCGGGGGAATAAAAAACACACTTTACACTTAATAAATATGTGTGTATTAGAATCATTTCGCGTCATGAATTTATGCAGAAGTTTGCCACTTTTATATGTTTTGATTTTTGTTATGGAAATTAATTCAAAATACACGTGTAACTTAATTTTTCAAATGTATATAAACCCGGAATATACTTATTTTAACCATATCTTGTTCTTTTTCTTTTTGCCTATATCCCACGCTAAGTCACAACATGTCTTCTTCATTCACTCTCCTCAATCAGCTGCCACGTCTTTTATGTACATAATATCATTTTCATACAATCAATACGTACTTTCTTCGGTCTTCATCTATCTGTATATTCTTCCACCTTCATACTTAACACCCTTGATACATCTTTTACATCTCTTTCTTATGTAATCTTCTTTCATCCCCTTCTTTCGTTGCCCAGCACTCAGATCCATACGTCACGATTTGACTTAAGGTATTATATGCGTTTTCTTTGAGATGTGGGGGTAAGGGTGGATCACGTGTGTTCCCCAAGACCTATCCACATTTCGTGCATCTTACATTTATATGAGTTGGTAAAAAGAATGACACATGGTTATAGCAGAGTCCTTGTTATATTACATTATAATTTCGACAGACCGTGCAAGGCGCCTTCCATTACAGTTCTCCTGATGGAACTCCAGTAGACCTCACCTACGTTGCAGACGAGAACGGTTACCAGCCGAAGGTAAATAAAATTTGTCTATAATCAATTAACACCATTATATATTAATGGTGGCATTCACAATTCTAAATGGAATACTTATGTTTGTATTTCGTTTTTCTTATTTGAGATTTCGTTTATAGCAGTTCCTATAATTAGTAGTTTTTGATTTTATATTTATTTCAAATTTGAAGCAATAGGTATGCATATATGTGTAAAAAGTATATTTTGCAATTAGAACCACCGCACAAATATGTCTAGTTAGAAAACTTTTGTATCTTAATTTCAATCTTCTCTAATTAACTAAGTTAACTCGCTTATAGGGCGATGTCCTACCTGTCGCACCTCCAGTACCTGAAGCAATCCGCCGTGCTGTAGAGTATGTTCTTGCCCACCCACCCAAAGAGGACGTCAAGAAATACTAAATGGATCACTGGACTGACACGACACAGCTAAAATTTACGGACGATGATTATAAACAACACGTCCTATAGATACTATTAGCATTACATTGTGGTAATATGAATAAATAAAAATTCTGTGCCATATAGTTTTCTTTTATTTATTTTAGCAAATAATTATTGCCCACATTAACTTGATGAGTATTGTAATGCAATATCATTGGACACAACATATTTAATTTCCAGAATATATTAGGCTATCGTAGTCTATGAACGCCTGCAATACCATAGGTGTCACAAGCGCGTTGCCGACCTTGAACCTCCCTACCCCAAGGAGCTCTGGAAACCCTACTCACCGCAGAAACACAACACTAGGTCATTTGGCTGCGATCTTCTGTAGGGTGGAGGTATTTCACTAGTCTGACTACCCAAGCAAAGAGAAATCTCCAAAAAAATTTCTCTGTGCCCTACCTCTCTTAAAAAACTAATGCTAATATATCATATTGTTTTGAATATGCTTATACACACAATTTTTCTTTAAATAACAATCGGTCGTATTCGTTTAGATAAGTGTTACCCGTCAATATCAAGTAAAATATTCTACATAATTAAATTTCAATAGGCAATAGGCATGTATGCTACTTTAAAAATGGTAATACTTAAATGTCTGTTGTATCATATTGATAGTATTTGGTGAGAATATTTTAGCATTTTTATGATATTTATAGGCGATAGTTTTCAGACTTTTATTATGAAGTTAACAACTGTAATAAATGTATATCTTCTTCTATGGATATTATAAAATTCATCGTCTCTCAGTCTCTCTGTCCGTTTATATTCATTTCACGCTAAAACCACTAATTCAATTTATATGGTTTTTCCTCTAATTCATAAATATGTTATCTGACCAGGTTATAGGATATATTTTGTTACATAAACTAACGTATAAAATAAGCAGCGACGATAACCGTGAACCGATTCGACAAAAATACGCTTTTGGGGCGATGAAATGGCTGAGTAAACTATAATAAATATATCAAATTAATGTACTACATAATTGTAAAGACTTACAAAAAAATCAACGATATCATATGTCCATCTTCTAAGGATCACCCACAATAAACATTTTTGGCAGCACAATTGACGGCATTCTGTAGTCCACGCGAGCGAAGCCGCGGGCGAAGGTTAATATTAGGCAAATACTACATATCTTTTACGAAGTATTCTAGCAATTCTGAAAGCTATGACTTTGGTTTTTTTGCGGATCTTCTCGCTTCTGATTCGATCAGGCAGAGAAACTCCCAGCATAACTCTCGACCGATCACGACCGCCGGCGGGAACGGACGTGTTTACGACTGCTCTCTGCCGCCTTTGTGAAGTTTTACGACCGACCGGCCTTGCTGCACACCTGCATCGCACCTGCGTATCGCCGTCTCGCTCGCACCCATTGTGTAGCGCTACACAAACAAAAACTGCACTTTTAAGTGCAACTGTCTGTTTCTATTCGACGAAATCCACACTTTAGTGGTCGCTTGCCGGAAACCTCTCGGTGTCAACAGAAGGCAAGTGGGTGCGTGACCCAAGCGCCCCTCGGTTGCCTCCTTCAGAGGCAAACGATAGTACTTGGTCGGGCTCAGGAATCTTGGCCCTTGATAGAGTCATAGTCAAGCCCTGAGTGTCTCCTTCCCACCCTTCCGATCCTGCTACACATCCATCCCCGAGTGTCTGTTTGGGCGTAGCTAGGTATTTATACCGGCTGCGTTCTCTGCCTCGGGCTTGATAGGGACCTCCACATAGGGCCCGGTAGGTTCTTTTCCTACGAGTCATTACACCGTGACACGCAGGTCCCTTTACACGGCTCGTGATAGCCGTTTAAATTCACTCGGCGCACCCCCCTGCCTCTCCGGCAGGGAGGTTTAACTTCACCCCCGCCCGCCCAACCGCCACCGCCGGAATGGCACACCAATCTGAGCTCGAACGCTTCAAAGCGTTCGCAACGACCCTGCATCCGTCGCTCTGGACGGACTTTAATAGGACAAGAAGTCCGTCCCGCGCTCCCGCTCAACGGCACCCCGCGCTCACCGTCAAACGCCGTACAAACGGCCATCGTCGCGCTCACGTTCCCCGGGCATTCAAGCCCCGACCCCAGCGCCCTCTGCGCTACCGATGAAAAATCAATTTTCATCACTAGTCCCCGAAGCGGAGACACCGTCGCTTGTAGCAACAAACGACAGCTACTCTCCCGTTAGCCCGGACCCGGAACCCGAGTCCATCGAAATGGACACGGCAATACGAACAGACAACGAGGGCTTCACCCTCGTACAAAAAAACAAGCCCGCCAAACGGGCCTCGCGCTCGCGCCCAGAGTCTCCGGAGACTCAGTCGAGACCCCAAAAAACGCAGCGAACCGGGCTTAATAGCCACGCCCCTCGCTCCGCAGCGCCCTCAGCGCCTGCCGGTACCTTTGCCGGCAGAAAGGCGCGTCGCCCGCCCCCCGTCACGGTCCAGAACAAGTCGGTCTGGACGAAACTCTCGGAAAAACTGAGAGATATGCGTATCCACTACACCCAGGCCAGTAGCACGGCCAACGGTATCCGCGTCCAAGTGACCACCTCGGACGAACACCGTAAATTCACCAGGTTGCTCCGAGACAGTAACCTGGAATACTTCACATACTCCCTGGAGGAAGAACGTCACCTCCGGGTTGTAATCCGCCGCATTCCGGTGGAAATCACACCCGAGGAGGTCAAAATTGACCTCTTAGCCAAAGCCCTCCCTGTCCGCGAAGTGCACAGAATGCACGGCGGACAATCAAAAAACAGACCTCTCGACATGGTTCTAGTCATCCTGGAACTGACCCCCGAGGGCAGAGCCATTTTTAATGTTAGGAAAGTGTGTGAGCTCTCCGGAATAGCCGTAGAGCCTCCACACAAGAACCGCAGTCCTCCGCAGTGTCACAACTGCCAGTTGTATGGGCATTCGGCCCGCAACTGCCATCTCCGTCCCAGGTGCGTTAAGTGCCTCGGGGACCACGCGACGAGCGAGTGCACGCGCACTCGGGAGTCGTCTACCCCTCCGAGTTGCGTGCTATGCGGCAACGCGGGTCACCCCGCGAACTATCGCGGCTGTCCCCGCGCCCCGCGCCCCACGCGCCCTACGCGCCCTATGCGCACTACGCGACACACCCCTCCTCAGAGGGAACGTCCCGCAGTAGGACAGCCAAAGCCTCTGCTCACGCCAGAGGCTTTCCCCAGCCTCCCGGGCGCCTCCAGCGCCCCAGTGGCAGCCGCCCCCGCGCCCCGCGCGCCTCCTCCACCCATGCGAGCCCCTCAGGCAGCATGGGGCCCCAGGCCCCGCCCGCAACCTCCCAAGGCTCAGGCCTCCCCGCTATGTAGTCAACGCTTCGGCCTCGACTATATGGCCATGCTTCTTCTCGAGCACGACTACCAAGAAGTGCTAGCGTACGATCAGTGCGGCACTGAGTACGGCATGATTGAAGCAATCAAACGCTTTCCCCAGCTGACAGCCACGCTCCAGCGTGTGTCCCGTGCTGCAGCTTTAAACACACCAACTAGAAATGGCTCGCATTAAGCCTAGAAGCCTAAACATATCTTTTTTCAACGCGCGTAACCTCCTTCCACAACGGGACTTAGTATCCACCTTTCTTAGGGAACGGGAGATAGACGTGTTTCTAGTACAAGAAACACTTCTAAAACCCAGTAGGCGCGACCCTAACATAGCAAATTACAATATAGTCAGAAATGATCGTGCCACCCGAGGAGGCGGCACGCTCATCTACTACAAGCGTTCCCTCTATTGCATGCCAATAGACCCTCCCGCACTTACCAATATGGAAGTGTCCGTCTGTAGAATAGGCATGACTGGCCATCCGTCAATCACGCTTGTCTCTGCATATCTCTCCCCGAGTAAAAGACTCCTTCAGTCCGATCTGGAGGCGCTACTTTCACTCGGTCAATCCGTCATAATAGCAGGCGACCTCAATAGCGGTCACACCCATTTCAACAACTCGCGTAACACCCCTAACGGGGTTATACTCGACCTACTATGCGATGTGCTCGGCTTTGACGTCATAGCACCGCTAGAGCCCACGCACTTTCAAGATAATTGTCAACCGACAGTACTTGACATAGCCCTGCTCAAAGGTGTCTCACTTCGGTTACGACTTATAGAAGTCGTACACGAACTAGACTCCGATCACCGCCCGGTTATCTTACAACTCGGGCAACCGTTCGACCCCAGTCCGCCAAAAGTCAAAGTAGTTGACTACGCGATCTTAAATCGCTACCTATCCGATAACGCGACCCCGTCCAGCCTAGCTAGGATCCCCGACGTATTAGAGTCAACAGCAGACGCCGACTTAGCAATCGATTCCCTGGTCGACTACCTCCAAACCGGCGTAAGGGAGGCCTCGAGAGAGGTGCAAGCGGCGAACGAACGCCGTTTTATACTCCCCCCCGGCTTACGAGCGTTAATCACGGAAAAGAACGCCGCGACACGTGCACACGATTCTTATCCGACGAGGGATAACACCCGTAGGTTACGGCGACTTCAGAGAGAGGTTAGAACTCGCATCAGCGAGTACAGAGGTCACCGGTGGGATAACCTCTTAGAGGGTCTCAAACCGTCCCATCTGGCTTACTGGAACCTCGCCCGCTCTCTGAAGTTAGAAGCTACCGCCCTGATGCCGCCCCTCGAAAGAGGCCCCGATCTCCCACCCGCGTTCGATAGCGACGATAAGGCAGAATGCCTTGCCGCAAGCTTGGAGAGCCAGTGCTCCCCAAACTGCGACAACGTAGACACTGCCCACATCGAAACTATCGAGACCGCCGTTCAGGAACTAACGTCGATTCCCCCCGCGGAAACGTTAACCCCGGTCACGCATGACGAGATTTGTACTGTTATTAAAGGCCTTAAGCCTAGAAAGTCCCCCGGCCCCGACGGTATCAGGAATGAAGTACTTAAACTTCTTCCCGATCACCTCATAGCTCTTTTGGTCTGCATCTTCAATGTAGCCATAGCCCACTGCTATTTTCCAGCCGTCTGGAAAAAAGCTATAGTTATAGGTATTCACAAGCCCGGCAAAAAAGCTTCGCTTCCCGATAGCTATCGCCCGATCAGCCTTTTAAACACACTAGGAAAACTTTACGAGCGGCTCCTTCTGAACCGTCTCAAAACCGTTATAGATATTAAAAACCTATACCCTCCCGAACAGTTCGGTTTTCGCGCCCGACACTCGTGTACACATCAAGTGCACCGCCTCACGGAGCACATCACGAGCAACTTTGCCAAAAGTAGTATCGCCCCCGCCCGTACGCTTGCGGTCTTTTTCGACGTAGCTAAGGCCTTCGATAAGGTCTGGCATGCCGGACTAGTCCACAAGCTACATAAACTAGAAATCCCGGATAGGTTAGTTCACCTAGTTCATGATTTTCTACGCGACCGCACCTTTCACTACCGAGTGGAAGGAGTACTATCTACCGCCCACCCTATACGCTCAGGAGTCCCGCAAGGTTCCATTCTGGCGCCTTGCCTTTTCAATCTTTACGTCAGCGACCTCCCGAAGCCCCCCGGGGTCGAGGTAGGGCTCTACGCTGACGACACAGTCATATACGCGTCAAACAGACACAGAAAAAATCTCGCCTGCGCAGTCCAACGTGCCGTAACCACTCTCGGGGAGTGGTTTCGAACGTGGCGAATAGCTATTAATCCGGTAAAGAGCGCCGCGATTATGTTCGAACCGCATACATGTAAACTACCACGCACGGTAGGACCCCTCTCATTATTCGGTAGGAATATCCCTTGGGCCACCAAGACTAAATATCTAGGTGTCACCCTCGACTCGAAGCTTAACTTCAACGCACACGTTACTATAGTCCGGAATAGGGCCGTCTGGATCCTTTCCCGCTTGCGACCCTTGCTCAGTTCGGTAAGCAAAATGTCCTTAAGACATAAGCTTACACTATACAAGATGTGCGTCCGTCCGATCTTGACATATAGCTGCGCAGCGTTCGCACATATGTCCAAACATAACTTTGTCCGCATGCAAAGAGTCCAAAATCGGTTTCTCCGTCGCCTGCTTGACCCTGCAGCCTTCGTTAGGAACATGGACCTCCACAGGGACATGAGGCTTCCCTCGATAGAAGCCTATGTGAAATATCTCACCAGGAGATACTTCGATAGCGCTTCGAATCACCCCAACCCACTCGTAAAATCCACCGTGAACTACGTCCCAGACAACTCGATCCCCGTTGCCAAACGTTATAAACGCCGTCCGCGAAATCTCTTTGTCGATCCCGACGACGACATCGAGAAAGCTAATAATTACTACGCGTCCGCTCCCGCAACATATGCGTGCTCGCGCCCACGCCCGCGAAACCACCGTTCCCTCCGCAGGGGACGTACGGTTAACTTCGCTCCCGCACACCCGCCACGACCGCCCTCCTCTGCGGCAACTCAAGCCTAGGTCCGATCCATCGGCATGGAGCCCTTGAGACAAGCAGCCGCTCGCGCGATACAAGTGACTCTACAATCACTAGCTTTCACAGCCATACATGACACTGCATTATACATACATGCACAACACACATAGGTACATAGGTTCTGTAAGGGACCTTTTTTTTTCTTTTTTTGCCTAGTTAGAGTAGACAAAAATTTCAGACCACTAAATACACATACACATGTTCCTTCCCTCCTCCCAGGGGGCAGAAACATGTATATATGTATAGTTAGTTTAGATCGAATTACGGATAGGGAATTAGTCAGATCGCGACTTAATTGCATACGCGCAACAGTCCGAGCCGAGGTCCGGCCACTTTGGCGCCCTCGGATGTTGTTGCTTAGCTTTCGTGGCTGAGTGCCCTAAGCGCTCGCCCCCAAGCCCGGTAAAGCTGTAAAAGCCGTAAAGGCTCCAGGGCCCCTCAGGCTAACAGTGTAGTCAGTTCGAAAAAAAAAAAAAAAAAAAAAAAAAAGCATAACTCTCTTCATTGCCCTTTGAGCTTTCTTATCAGACCTATCGTTATGGGCACATCTCAGTACCATATATAATCACTGTCAACACACACTGATCAAAGACTTTCGTCCTGAGACGTCGGCAAATCGACGTTGAGTGATTTGCTCGCCGTTTATATTAATTCATAATCCTTTCCAGTCCACAGTTTTAGAAATATCTTCTAGTGCAGCGATAAACAGTTTTGAAAAAATAACATAACATCTTGCCTGATTCTTGCCGCAGCGAGATACGTTTCATGATCTGGTATTGCAGTAGGACTGACAAGTGGCGGCCACGTACCACAAGACGCAGCGTAAGCAGACCCATCATAAGGGGGACTGACAACCTGGTGAAGTCGGGGGAGACCTATGTTTAGCAGTTGACATCTTTAAGCTGAATGGATAGATAGAGTAATGTTGATTTAAAAAGTACGATACGAATGTGGAGTCAGTAAAATAAAATAACCTATTAACTTTGGTTTTACCATTTTCTTATTTACGGTCACTTAGAAGTTAACCGAAATAAGCGTTGGATACGTGTTGAGTTGCTCGGAAAGGTTTTGTCCTGTTTTTGAAAGTAAATTCAAACCCAGCAAATTAATTAATCAGAACTGCATTTGAGGTGGGGGAGCTATCCAATCGTAGTCGCTCTTCAAGTTTGAAATCACCAGCATTAAACCTAGCAATGTCCGTATGGATTGAGGAGCCACTCTAGATTGTAAAAGGAAACTCTCACCCTTATTTAGTAGCAAAAAAGATAATTTTGTAGGTCGAATTCTGGAATTTGTAGTACAATGCATAAAAGTTATATGAATGTAAAAGTGTCTCCTCAATCTAAACATCTGAACTGAAGAGCCACCTGCAACTCGGAAAGTAGTCAGTGAATATTTTTGAAATTGTTGTATCATTTAATAGTAAATGTGTATAGTACTTAAAAAATCTATCTTTCAGGCACTGCTAAAATTCAAGAAAATGCAATACTTTTGGTATGCTATATATAAGAGCGTAAATTTCAATGAAAGTTCTTGGTCAATTAATATAAACGACTTAAAGATCATTTAGTAGTAGTTGTGTTAGAGTTTGTAACGTAGCATTAGAGTAGTAAGACTGAGTAAATTTTATAATTATACTTTTTTATTTTTTTATCGTTATAGGTTTGGCGTAGTGGCCACGATCTCACCTGATGTTAAATGACGATGTGGCCCAAGATGGTAACACGCTAAACCTAGTGGAAGACTGGCTCTCAAGTGCAGCTGCCGGAACACACCAATTGGTGCTTGGCGACAGATTTTCAACTTGAGGGTGGTAGCTAGCCAGGCGGGCATTAGAAAATACCCTACCAGCATGCTATGGTTTCCTCACGATGTTTTCCTTCACCAAAAGCTCAGGCTCATTTTTTTTTTCTTTTTTTACAGCCTTGAACCCTTGGGATTATGTCGGCCGAGTGCATAAACTAGTTTTAATTAAAATAACAAACAATGAAGTTGTATACCGAAAAGGCATCAGAACTACCAGGTTTAGATAATAGGCTCATTGTAGGGATTCGAACTCACGTCAATCGACGCGAAGTTGCACACGCTACCACTACGCCATCATCGCTAAATTTCACGCATTTCAATTGGCTCCTCAATCTAGACGTTGTGCAAATAAATAATCGATTGTATTTACCTGAGATCACAACGGAATTAAAAACTATAGACACTAACATTTACTAGAAATTACTACTAAATTCTAATGATATTTTTTGTACCATACTTCTTCAACATTATTAGTATCTCGCGCTGTTTCGTATCAAAAGTCAAACCTAACCTAACCCAAGAGATATCTAATGGATAAGTACGCGTAAGTAAAAGTATATATAAGTGATCAAACCCCTAAGCTAGATTCACGGAAGCTGTGACTGCGTTTGGTTAGGTTATGTTATAGGCATATACAACATCAATTCTTCAAACTTACCATAGTTGTCCTCTTATAAGTTTAGTACCTCTATTATTTAGAATAACTTTTATATAAAAAAGATTTTAATGCAGGTTGTCGTCTTAGGTCGTCTCGATAAACTAAAGCAATTGATGCAATACATTTTTTGTCATTTTTGACTTGTAGCTTCATACCTAGGATTCGTCGATACCGAGCTAAATACCTTTAACGTGTTATTTATACCTACCTATTACTAGAGAAAGATGTCACAGTGGTTGAGATTTTATTATAAAAACGGAAACATTTTTCCAAGACAGTTTTTAGTCTAAACTATACAACAATAAGTAAAACATCTAGTTTAGCTGGGTATCTAGATCTGAAATGTGATCTACTTGTGATCTGTTCGAGAGTGAATCGAGAGTTCCATTAGCTCCATAATTGAACTGGAACTCGGCTAAAAGTGAAGGTAGAATATTTCATAAATTAACGGAAAATAAGGTGTATTTATCAGTGTCCGCTAATTATTTATTTGTTAGTTAGTGTTGATCGTCTGTGTAACATTATTTTCACGTCTCGATGTTTCCGAATCAAACAATAAAATGGATCGCATAATTTATACATTAACCAATCTAATTGGCCAAGCCAATAATAGAATATATGCGACAACGAGAATTAATAAAAATCTTTCTTCAAGGTCAGTGTCAAGTGTCAATACCCTCTTAATATTGATCGTTATTTTTCGCTAACTTGTATTTATTTTAGCTATAAAAGGAAGGAATCTTTGTGTTATGGCAATAATTGCTTCTGAAACTTGTGTACAAACAGATCTCTATGATGAATTTCTTGGTGAGTGATTTTTACATTATTTGATGCGCAGAGTACATTTGTATTCGATTACGTCAAATTTGCCACAGCAAAATGTACAAATTTAAAAAAAGTAGTTCACTATAAAATATGTATTATCAGATTTGCAAGAATCATTAGTATCAGGACTGTTACATATTTAAGTTTATATATGTTCAAATGCTTATAGTTCTGAAATTTTTATTCCAAGTTTAAAACTACAGTTTTATGACAGCCCTGATTTATGACTGTCACATGTATTTGAGCTATTGGTGGATTAATGAAATTGTGAGGATTACCTAAATTTATATATTATTTGTAGGTATGTTTATTTTCCCTGTACATAGGAAAATAGAACCGAAAAGTCTTTCTTTGTTTAATTAATTTGTAGACAGGTCTATGAGAAAGTTGCTTAAGATTATTAGAAATAATGAAATTCTTTTATCATTTAAGGTGTTAGCTCTCTGCGTATGCGCTGCTAGTGCGGCAACTTTTGTCCGCTCCGAAAGCGGGGTCTACAAGCCATGGCAACAATCTATTAAGGCCGTAGAAGCCGTGGTAGAGCCCGTTGTCAAGGCAGTAGTTGAGCCTGATACCACCCCCGTCAAAACTTACACCAAGACCGCGTACACTGACAGCGAGGCTGCATCTCCTGTACTCCGCTCTGAATCTGAAGTTAATGCTGACGGCTTCAATTATGTGTGAGTATTAAATAATGTTTTTACGGGTTTGCCTATAGTGCGAGTAGCAGGGGGCGCGAATATCATATTGTAGAGTAATTTAATATCTACTTGCACTAACATAATACTACTAGAAATTAAGCGAGACAGATATACTAAGTGTCCTTACTTGTATTTTTATTTTGTTAATGCATATGATATAGGGAATATATGGAATGCCTAAGAGTAACCGGCAGTGAATAAAATGAAGAATGTAATAATGGCACTTTCATAATTTTTTCTGAATTTCTTTTATGTTTTTAAGGAATGCATGTTATTTATAACATTTCCTAGGCATTCTATGGAATTTACGTTAACCGGCGTTGCTCGGTTAGGTTAGAAGCAGCCGTAGTAGCGGCCGGCATGCGCCACGGTCTAATACTTTGCCGGTTTCTCATTTGGAAACCTATAGAATGTCTAGGAAATATTATAAATGATGTGCGTACCTCAAAAATACAAAGGGTATTCTGAAGAAATAAGGTTTTTTTTTGTAATTATGGAAGTTTTAAAGTTTGGTTAGATAAAGGAAAAAAAAGAAAATAAATTAGGTAAAATAAAAATAAGGTTACGTTTGGTTCTAACGCGAAAAAAAATGACACTATGTGTTTGCGCCAAAAACTGTCACGTGATATACGAAAAAAAACTGAGATGTATTTCATTCGTACTTTGCCGGTTTCTCATTTGGCATTCTATATAATGTCTAGGCAATGTATGAGATGTGAATTATTTAAATAAACAGCATTTTCTTGATTACGGTCATAATAAAACATAATTTTAGTATAAGGCCTGAACTCTGGTAAATTCTTGCTTCTTAACTCAGAATGCTTTTACTCAAACAATAATATAAAATATGATTAAAACACAGCATTTTTATAATAAATTATTTATGATGTTCTTGGGTTTTGGTTTTTATGGGTATTATACTTACTTACATTATAATGCCTTATAATGTTTACACTCTAGATTTCACGTTTTGACTTATTAAATAAATAGTGGCCAACTTCTGAGAAAACGTTTATAAATATGTTTGTTTGCAATCTTTAATGTGTTTATTCTTTGCTTAGTGTCTCATAGGGAGAGTGATAAACGTGTATTTTTAATTATAAATAGAATAATAATAATTACCTGTGTTTTTTAGTATTATAACTATATTTATTTTTAATATAATTAGCTTTTTTATATTTCAGTTACGAGACTGGTAATGGTATTAGTGCTCAAGCGATCGGTGCTCTTAAAAGGGTAAACGATCAAGATTTCCTTGTAAGTGTTAATCTATTTTCTTTATTATTATTTTGATATGATAGAAATCAAATGTATAAAAATTTGACTGATTTAACTAAACATGTTTTTACGTAAATCTAAGAAAAATACATGTTTTTATTCAAGTTTAGACTAAATTTTAAATAAACATAAGCGTGAAGCGTTAGGCGAATACAACTAAATATAATCTTATTATGAAATGTAACTACAAAAAATCAGTTAAACAAATTAAAGGATAAAATTAATAGATAAAAAAATATTAATATAATAATTACATTATAGGACACAAATTAGAAGTATTTTCTAATTCTTAGTGGTGTTTAAGTCGATCAACATGGGCTCGACTCCAAAAATGAGTCTATAAAAGAAAAATATGATGAAATAAATCATAGCAATTCATTAGGACATTCTCTATAACTTGTTTGATTTGTACCTTAGCATCTTCATTTTATGTGGTCACGGTGGTAAGGTATTTTCTAATGCCAGCCTGGCTAGCTACTACCCTCAAGTTGAGAAGCTGTCGGCAAGCATATATGGGTTTCTTTCGGCAAGTGCCCTTGAGAGCCAGTCCGTCCACTAGGCTTAGCGTGATCCTATCTTAAGTCACATCGTCATTTTAAATCAATTGAGATTGTGGCTAAACCCTAAACCTATAAAGTATGAAAAAAGAAAAAGTTTGTCCCCAAACATCGTTAGGAATGATCTCGCTGCTTAATTTCCTGTTTTCAATCATCTGCCACACATTTTATGTACGAACATACATATCATTTTCACAAAATCAACACGTACTTTCTTCGGTCTTCCTCAATCCGTATATTCTTCATACTTAACATCCTAGTTGCATCTATTACACCATTTTACATCTAATCTTCTTTCATCCGCATCTTAAGTTGCCCAGCATTCAGATCCATACGTCACGATATGACTTAAGGTATTATATACGTTTTCTTTGAGTTGTGAGGGTAAGAGTGAATCACGTGTGATCCACAAGACCTATCACTATTTCATGCATCCTGCATTTATATGAGTTGGTAAAAAGTATGACACTTGGTGTTAGCAGAGTCCTTGTTATATTAAATTATAATTTCGACAGACCGTGCAAGGCGCCTTCCATTACAGTTCTCCTGATGGAACTCCAGTAGACCTCACCTACGTTGCAGACGAGAACGGTTACCAGCCGAAGGTAAATAAAATTTGTCTATAACCAATTAATACCATTGTTTGTTTTTAACGTACTTTTTATATATGAATGGTGGCATTCACAATTGTAATTGGAATACTTATGTTTGCATTTCGTTTTTCTTATTTGAGATTTCGTTTACTGGAATCTAAAATATATACATAATTTAAAATATTTCTAAAATAATTATCGTCAACGTAACAGTCCCTATATTAATGCTTTTTGTTATTACATTTATTTCAAATTTGAAGCAACAGCACAATAAAAATGCATATATGTGTAAAAGTATATTTTGCAATTAGAACCACCGCACAGATACGTATAGTTAGAAAACTTTTGTATCTTAATTTCTATGTTCTCTAATTAACCAAGTTATTTCACTTATAGGGCAATGTACTACCTGTCGCACCTCCAGTACCAGAAGCAATCCGCCGTGCTGTAGAGTATGTTCTTGCCCACCCACCCAAAGAGGACGTCAAGAAATACTAAATGGATCACTGGACTGACACGACATAGCTAAAATTTACGGACGACGATTACAAACAACACGTGCTATAGATTTTATTTACATTACAATGTAGTAATATGAATAATTAAAAATTATGTGCCATATAGTTTTCTTTTTTTTTATAACAAATAATTAATGATCACATTAACGTGATTAGAATTGTAATGTAATTATTGGACAAAACATATTTAATTTCCAGAATCTACGGTTCAAAGTAAATTGAATATTGCAATGCGTTTCTAAATTTAAAATTAACAAGTTTGCTAATATATCATATTGTTTTCAATCCGCTTATACATACTTATTTTAAATAACAATCGTACATATCAATTTAGATTAGTTTTACCAGTCAATATTTTACATAATTAAATTTCAATAGGTAATAGGCATGTATGCTACTTAAAAAAAAGGTAATACTAAAATGACTATTGTATCATATTGATAGTATTTGGTGAGAATATTTTAGAATTTTTATGATACTTATAGGCGATAGTTTTCAGACTTTTATTATGAAGTTAATAACTGTAATAAATGTGTATCTTCTTCTATGCATATTATAAAACTCAACGTCTCTCTGTCTGTCTGTTTATGTTCTTCTCACGCTAAAACTACTAATCCAATTTCTATGGTTTTTCCTCTAGTTCATAGATATGTTATCTGGCCAGGTTAAAGGGTATATTTTCTTACATAAACTAACGTATAAAATAAGCAGTGACGATAATCGTGAACCAATTCGACAAAAAGACGCTTTTAGGGCGATGAAATGGCTTACGCTGAGTAAGCTATAAGAGATATATCATATTAATGTAAGACATAATTGTAAGACGTACAAAAAATCAACCATAGCATATGTCTATCTTCTAATGATCACCCACAAAAAACATTATTGGCAGCACAATTCGCGTGTGTGCTCGACCGATAGCATTTTGTAGTCCACGCGAGCGGAGCCGCAGGCACAGCTAATATAATATTAGGCAAATACTTATTAATTATCTTTAATGATGTATTCTAGCAATTGTGAGACATAGCTGTCGGTGACTTTGGTTTTTCTGCGGATCTTCTCGTTTCTGATTCGATTACGCAGAGAAACTCCGAGCATAGCCCTCTCCATTGCCATTTGAGCTTTCTTATCAGCACTTACGTTATGGGCGCATCTCAGTACCATTTGTAATCATTGGCAACACACACTGGTTAAAGACTTTCGTCCTATGACCTCGGCAAATCGACGGTGAGTCATGTGCTCGCCGTTTATATTCATTCATAATCCTTCGCAGCCCAGAGTTTTAAAAATATCAGTAATAAACAGTTTTGAAGAAATAACATCTTGTTGCCTATATCCTCGCCGCAGCGAGATACTTTTCGTGATCTGGTCTTGCAGTAGGACTAACAAGTGGCGGCCACATACCGAAAGACGCATCGTAGGTAGGTCCACCATAAGGTGGACCGACGAACTGAAGGTTTTTTTTTCGAACATATACTGTTAGCCTTAGGCGCCCTAGAGCCTTTGCGGCTTTTGCAGCTTCACCGGGCTTGGGGAACTGGTGAAGTTTGCGGGAACCCATTGAATGCGAGCGGCACAGGACGGGTCGTTGTGGCGATCTTGGGGGAGGCCTATGTCCAGCAGTTGACGTCTTTTGGCTGAATGGGTGTATAGAGTGATGTATTTTCAAAAAGTACGATACGAACGTTGAGCCAATAAAATTAACACTTAGAAGTTACCCAAAATAAGCGTTAAATAGATATTGGGTTGCTCGCAAAGGCCGTCCTGTTTTTGAAGGTAAATTCAAACCCAGAAAATTTGTATTTGGATGGTATATTTTGATATTTTTAATACTTGTGTCAATTCTTATGTTGTATAGTGTAAGTTATTCTCGTTCAGGTTTTTTATCAGACCTGCATTTGAGGTGGGGGAGCTATCCAATAGTGTTCGCTCTTCTAGTTTGAAATCACCAGCATTAAATCTAGCAATGTCCGTATGAATTGAGGAGCCACTCCAGATTTTAAAAAGAAACTCTGACGCTTATTTAGTAGCAAAGTAGATAATTTTGTAGGTCGAATTCTGGAATTTGATATATGATATTGATATTTGAATATATCTTATATGAATGTAAAAGTGGTTCCTCAATGTAAACATATGAACTGAGGAGCTACCTGTAACTCGGAAAGTACTCAATGAATATTTTTTAATTTTTTGTATCATTTAGTAGTAAGTGTGTATAGTACCTACAAAAAATCTCGTACAGGTACTGCTAAAATTAAAAAAAATGCATTACTTTTGGTATGGCTCCTTATATAAGAGCATGAATTTCAATGAAAGATATTTCGTGGCTGAGTGCCTTAAGCGCTCGCCTCCAAGCCCGAGTGAAATTGTAAAAGCCGTTAGAGGCTTCAGGACCCTTATTGCTAACAGTATAGTCAGATCGAAAAAAATAAATAAAGTTGTTCGTCAATTAATATCTTCGACTTAAAGATCATTTAGTAGTACTTGTGTTAGAATTTGTAACATAGCAATAAAGTAGTAAGAATGAGTAAATTTTGTAAATATACGTATTTCATTTGGTTCCTCAATCCAGATGCTGTCTAAATAAATAATCGACTGTATTTACCCGAGATCACAACGGAATCAAAAGCTATGGACACTAAGATTTAGTAGAAATTACTACTAAATATATATGTACAATTCAACATTGTACATATTCAGTATCTGGAAAAAATATACTTTTCTATATTACTTAATAATTCGCTAACAAGGCAAAGGCAAGGAATTCGCTAAAGTAATTTACGGCCCGCCTGCTGGTAAGCGGCTACCGTAGCCTATAAACGCTTGTAAGACCATAGGTGCTATCACTAGCGTGTAGCTGACCCTGAACCTCCCTTCCTCAAGGAACTCTATAAACCCTACTCACCGCAGTAACACAACACTAGGCCATTTGGCTGCGATCTTCTGTAGGGTGGAGGTATTCCACCAGTCAGGCTGCCCCAAGTAGAGAGAAATCTCCAAAGAAATTTCTCTATGCACTACCTCCTTTAGTATAAAAGAAAACAAAAAAAAAAATGGTATATTCATTTTTGACTTTGGCATTTCATGCGGTCTGCATATTCTAATAATTAAAACAAAATATTACATAGCTTACTGTATCGAAAAAATATAAGTATCTAACATATTTCACATTAACACATATCTCTTTTATAACAATCTTTGTGGCCATTAACATTCACAATTCCTATCACGTAGCTTGCCGCATCTCTCTATGAAAGGGATGTAAAGAAGAAGGTGAAAGTAACACTAAATTTATATAATTTTAGTGGATGTATGATTAGTGGATGGAAAGGGATTCACTTTTAGACATTATTATCATACACGTAATGATTCAACCTTATGACAGTAAAACCTGTTTGACGTGGTCCGACAAATCTTTGGTCTTTTATTGGTTTTACTGAGTGTTAAAAAATTAGATAACATATTTGAGTTTCATTCTAGTATTAAACTATGTCAGTCGTTTAGCTAACCAGTCTAGCTTTTCAACGTTTTTACGAACAACCATTAAATTATCAAGAATATATTGTGAGAGCAAATTTAAGTTATTAAATTACTGAAACTTTCGCGAGATTCCATAGATTGGTTAAATTGGCCGCTTTTATGGTATCTACCTCAGTTGCTATTCTCCACAGCAAAATACCGTAAGAAATTAAGTTATGGAAGTAAGCAACTACTTTAGCAGTGGCAATATCTGCTAACTAGGAAAACTTACTTACCACGAATGCAGCAAAGCTTAATTTAAACGCCAACGTTTTAATGTGAAGCCTCACTATAATTTTGAATCAATTGTATTACTCAAAAATACAGTAATATAAACTAAGCCTAAGTACATCTCATACATTTTGTTTTGTTTCATTTATCAGTAAATTATTACAATCAAACCATTCAGAAAGTTTTATTTTATTGTATTTGAATGCATTCCTTTCACTTTGAATACAAGTAAAAAGTTTTTTTGCAAAAAGAACCATGAAAAAACTATTCTCAACCACTAGTGGTAGATTATTTATATACACTAGGACCGAAAATGGTTCAAGGATCGAGCCCTGAGGCACGCGGATTCTAGCTAATGACACCGAAAAGTATGAGTTATTCAAAATTACTTCCTGACAGAGGACAAACTTTATGCTTCTTTTTAGACTTATTATTCATTATGCTGCCTTAATATTTAGTATCATACTTAATCCAAAAATGCAATTTTGTTGCTCCAGACGTTCGCTGAAAATTACGATAACGGTTCGCTTCATATAAAGTTACCATGAAAATTCCTTACATTCCGGAATTAATATATATCTACTAGTATAATATATATTTGTATATCTACGACTATTAACCAAAAATTTGTTGCTGAAAGACAGCACTAACAAAATATAAAAAAAAACCATATGGTTTTCATATACTAAAAATAAAAAAATCATGCTAGCTTGAACGGCGGATATTGTAGATAATAAATAATATAAAAAAAGCTTGTGTTTAGTATTAATTGTTATTAAAATGATATTTTTAGTAGCATACTTTTTCAACATTATTAGTATCTCGCGCTGTTTTTTATCAAAAGTCAAACCTAACCTAACACAAGAGATACTTAATGGATAAGTACGCGTAAGTAAAAGTATATATAAGTGATCAAACCCCTAAGCTAGATTCACGGTAGCTGTGACTGAGTTTGGTTAGGTTATGTTATAGGCATATACGCCATCAATTCTTCAAACTTACCATAGCTGTCCTCTTATAAGTTTAGTACCTCTATTATTTAGAATAACTTTTATATAAAAAGATTTTAATGCAGGTCGTCGACGTAGGTCGTCTCGATAAACTAAAGCAATTAATGCAATAGATTTTTTTGGCATTTTTGACTTGTAGCTTTTTACCGAGGGTTCATAGATACCAAGCTAAATACCTTTAACGTATTATTTATACCTACCTATTACTAGAGAAAGATGCCACAGTGGTCGATATTTTATTATAAAAACGGAAACATTTTCCCAAGACAGTTTTTAATCTAAACTGGGGTACAATAATAAGTAAAACATCTAGTTTAGCTGAGTATCTAGATCTGATATGTGATCTAATCGTGTGATCTGTTCGAGAGTGAATCGAGATTTCCATTAGCTCCATAATTGAACTGGAACTCGGCTAAAAGTGAAGGTAGAATATTTCATAAATTAACGGAAAATAAGGTGTATTTATCATTGTCTCCTAATTATTTATTTGTTAGTTAGTTTTGATCGTCTGTGTAACATTATTTCCACGTCTCGATGTTTCCGAATCAAACAATAAAATGTATCGTATAATTTATACATTAACCAATTTAATTGGCCAAGCCAATAATAGAATACAGGCGACAACGAGAAATTAATAAAAATCTTTCTTCAAGGTCAGTGTCAAGTGTCATTACCCTCTTAATATTGATCGTTATTTTTCGCTAACTTGTATTTATTTTAGCTATAAAAGGAAGAAATCTTTGTGTTATGGCAATAATTGCTTCTGACACTTGTGCAGAAACAGATCTCTATGATGAATTTCTTGGTGAGTGATTTTTACTTTATTCCATGCGCAGAGTACATTTGTATATATTCAGTACATCTTTAAGTCAAATTTGCCACAGTAAAAAGTACAAATAAAAAAAGTAGTTAACTATAAAATTTGCATTATCAGATTTGCAAGAATCATTAGTATCAAGACTGTTACATATTTAAGTATATATATGTTCAAGTCCTTATAGTTCTAAAATTTTTGATTCCAAGTATAAAACTACAGATTTATGACAGCCCCTGATTTATGACTGTAACATGTATTTGAGCTATTGGTGGATTAATGAAATTGTGAGGATTACCTAAATTTATATATTATTAGTATGTTTATGTTCTCTGTACATAATAAAATAGAACCGAAGAATCTTTTTTTTAACACACATATATTTAATTATTATTTGTAGACAGGTATATGAGAAAGTTGGTTAAGATTATTAGAAATAATGAAATTCTTTTCTCATTTAAGGTGTTAGCTCTCTGCGTATGCGCTGCTAGTGCGGCAACTTTTGTCCGCTCCGAAAGTGGGGTCTACAAGCCATGGCAACAATCTATTAAGGCCGTAGAAGCCGTGGTAGAGCCCGTTGTCAAGGCAGTAGTTGAGCCTGATACCACCCCCATCAAAACTTACACCAAGACCGCGTACACTGACAGCGAGGCTGCATCTCCTGTACTCCGCTCTGAATCTGAAGTTAATGCTGACGGCTTCAATTATGTGTGAGTATTAAATAACGTTTTACGGGTTTGCCTATAGTGCGAGTAGCAGGGGGCGCGAATATCATATTGTAGAGTAATTTACATATCTACGTGCGCTAACATAATACTACTAGAAATTAAGCGAGATAGATATACTAAGTTTTCTCTTTACTTGTATTTTTATTTTGCTAATGTTTATGTTATAGGGAATGTACGAACTGCCGGCATTCTATGGAATGCCTAAGAGTAACCGGCAATGAATAAAATGAAGATGTAATAATGGCACTTTCATTTTTTTTTATAATATCTTTTGTGTTTTTGAGGAATGCATGTCATTTATAACATTTCCTAGGCATTCTATGGAATGTACGTGAACCGAAGTTTGCCCGGTTAGGTTAGGTAGGACTTCCGAACAGGCACTAGCAAACAGCCGCAGTAGCGGCCGGCATGCGTCACGGTCTAATACTTTGCCGGTTTCTCATTTGGAAACCTATAGAATGCCCAGGAAAAATTATAAATGACGAGCATACCACAAATATACAAAGGTTATTCTGAAGAAATAAGAGTGCCTTATATTTTTTTCTAATTATGGAAATTTTAAAGTTTGGTTAGATAAGGGAAAAAAAGAGGTAACGTTTGGTTCTAACGAGAAATAAAATTACAATATGTGATTGCGCCAAAAACTGTACGTGATATTCGAAAAAAAATTTGAGATGTATTTCATTCATACTTTGTCGGTTTCTCATTCGGCATTCTATAGAATGCGTAGGCAATGTATGAAATATGAATCATTTAAATAAGCAGCATTTTCTTGATTATGGTGATAATATTTTAATAACACGAAAAGCTTTCTACGTCATTAACATGCCCATCGCTTTGGACAAATCTTAATTGTTTTGTGACCATTTTTCATTACGAAAATACAATTCAACAAAAACATCGGACTAACTGAATTTAAAGCATAATTTTAATGTACACACGTTTAGTGTACTACACGGAATTCATAACACTTATTTAATTTGGTGTATTCTTACTTCTTAACTCAGAGTGTTTCTTCTCAAACAATAATATAAATGAAGATTAAAACACAGCGTTTTCGTAATAAATTATTTATAATGTTTTTGGGTTTTGGTGTTTTAGGGAATATTATACACACTTACATTATAGTGCCTTATATCATTTACACTTTAGGTTTAACATTTTCACTTATTAAAAAAAGAGTGGGCCAACCTCTGAGAAAACATTTATTAATATGTTTGTTTGCAATCTTTAATGTGTTTATTCTTTGCTTAGCATCTCATAGGGAAAGTGATAAACGCGTATTTTTAATTATACATAGAATAATAATAATTAGCCGTGTTTCTTTATTATTATAACTATCTTTCTTTTTAATATAATTATAATTTTTTATATTTCAGTTACGAGACTGGTAATGGTATTAGTGCTCAAGCGATCGGTGCTCTCAAAAGGGTAAACGATCAGGATTTCCTTGTAAGTGTGAAACTATTTTATTTATTAATATTTTGGTATGATAGAAATCAAATGTATAAATATTTGACTGATTTAACTGAAACATGAAATATTGATTTTACGTAAATCTAAGAAAAATACATGTTTTTATTCAAGTTTAGACTAAATTTTAAATAAACATAAGCATAAAGCGTTAGATGAATAAAACTATAAACTTGTTATGAAATGTAAGTTAAAATATTAGTTAAAGAAATTTAAGGATTAAATTAATAAATAAAAAAATATTAATATGAATTAGATTAAATTAATATTATGGGATACAAATTAGATGTATTTTCTAATTCTTATTGGTGTCTAAGTTGATCAACATAGGCTCGCATCCAAAAATGAGTCTATTAAAATGAAAATATGATGAAGTTAGTAGTATAGCAATTCATTAGGGCATTCCTTAGTACCTATTTGTTTGGTTCGTACCTTAGCTTCTTCAACTTATGTGGTTTTGGTGGTAGGGCATTTTCTAATGCCAGCCTGGTTATGAGTTTTGGGGGTAATCGTGGATCACGTGTGTTCATCAAGACCTATCACTATTTCATGCCTTACATTTATATGAGTTGGTAAAAAGAATGCCACATGGTATTAGCAGAGTCCTTGTTATATTAAATTATAATTTCGACAGACCGTGCAAGGCGCCTTCCATTACAGTTCTCCTGATGGAACTCCAGTAGACCTCACCTACGTTGCAGACGAGAACGGTTACCAGCCGAAGGTAAATGAAATTTGTATATAATCAATTAATACCATAGTTAAATTTTAATATACTTTCTATATATTAATGGTGGCATTCACTATCGTAAATCGAAACTAAATTAAATACATAATTTAAACTATTTCTAAAACAATTATTGTCAGCATAGCAGTTCTAATTAGTAATTTTTGATTTATTTCATATTTGATTCTATAGGTATGCATAAATGTGTAAAAAGTATATTTTGCAATTAGAACCACCGCACAGATATGTATAGTTAGAAAACTTTTGTATCTTAATTTCAATGTTCTCTAATTAACTAAGTTATCTCGCTTATAGGGCAATGTCTTACCTGTCGCACCTCCAGTACCTGAAGCAATCCGCCGTGCTGTAGAGTATATTCTTGCCCACCCACCCAAAGAGGACGTCAAGAAATACTAAATGGATCACTGGACTGACACGACATAGCTAAAATTTACGGACGACGATTACAAACAACACGTGCTATAGATTTTATTTACATTACAATGTAGTAATATGAATAATTAAAAATTCTGTGCCATATAGTTTTCTTTTATTTATTTTTTAATTATAGCAAATAATTAATGATCACATTATCGTGATTAGTATTGTAATGTAATCATTGGACTTAACAGATTTAATTTCCAGAATCTACGGTTCAAAGAAAATTGAATATTGCATTACGTGTCTAAATTTAAAATGAACATTTTTGCTAATATATCATATTGTTTTTAATATGCTTATACACACATTTGTTTCATTACAATCGTCATAACACATAATTTAATTTCAATAGGCAATAGGCATGTATGCTACTTTAAAAATGGTAATACTATAATAACTATTGTATTATATTTATAGTGAGAATATATGAGCATTTTTAAAATACTTATAGGCAATAATTTTCACACTTTCATTATGAAGTTAACAACTGTAATAAATGTAAATCTTCTTCTATGCATATTATAAAACTCAACGTCTCTCTGTCTGTCTGTCCGTTTATGTTCTTTTCACACTAAAACCACTAATCTAATTTATGTGATTTTTCTTCTAATTCATAGATATATTATCTGACCAGGTTATAGGTTATATTTTCTAACATAAACAACGTATAAAATAAGCAGTGACAATAACGGTGAACCAATTCGACAAAAAGACGCTTTTGGGGCGATGTAATGGTTTACGCTGAGTAAACTATAAGACATATATCAAATTAATGTACTAGATAATTGTAAAGACCTACAAAAAATCAACGATAACATATATCTATCTTCTAAGGATCACCCAGAATAAATATTTTTGGCAGCACAATTCGCGTGTGCGCTCGACCGACAGCATTCTGTAGTCCAGGCAAGCGGAGGCACGGGCACAGCTAATATAATATTAGACAAATACTTATTACTTATGTTTAATGATGTATTCTAGCAATTCAGAGAGCTATGCCGGTGACTTCGGTTTCTGATTCGATCATGCAGAGAAACTAGGAGCATAGCCCTCTCCAATGCCCTTTGAACTTTCTTATCAGACCTATCGTTATGGGTACATCTGAGTAGCATATATAATCACTGGCAACACACACTGGTTAAAGACTTTCATCCTGAGACGTCGGCAAATCGACGGTGAGTGATGTACTAGTCATTTATATTAATTCATAATACTTCCCAGTTTAGAGTTTTTAAAACATCTTCGAGTTCAGCGATAAACAGTTTTCAAGAAATAAAATTTTCTTGCCTGACTCCTCGACGCAGCGAGATACGTTTCGTGAACTGGGCTTGCAGTAGAACTGACAAGTGGCGACCATGTGCCGGAAGACGTAGCGTAGGCAGACCCACCATGGGGGGGACTGACGACCTGGTGAAGTTTGCAGGAACCCGTTGGATGCGAGCGGCACAGAATCGGTAGTTGTGGCGATCTTTGGGGGAGATCTATGTCTAGCAGTTGACGTCTTTTGGCTAAATGGATGGATAGAGGGATGTAGTTGTAAAAAGTACGATACGAACGTTCAGTCAATAAAATAAAATAACCTATTAACTTTGGTTTTACCATTTTCCTATGTACGGTCACTTAGAAGTTAGCCGAAATAAGCGTTAAATAGATGTTGAGTTGCTCGGAAAGGTCGTCCTGTTTTTAAAGGTAAATTCAAACCCAGCAAATTTGTATATGGATTGTTTTAATACTTGTATCAATTCTTATGATATTTGTACTATCTATCCAATAGTAGTCGATTTTCAAGTATAAAATCACAAGCATTAAACTAGCAAATCAGTTTCACATAGTTCTTTCGGCTACAGCAATTACACAATACGTAGCACACATCTTGTTTGCCACTTGTATGGTATTTTTACTTTACCTCTAAAACAAAACATTACCGTCTATGTTGCACTTTGTTTGTTTCCAAATTTAAATATTTCCAAACTTTTTCCAAATATTTCATAAGTCCTGTCTTCTAGACTATGTACGCAAGTCACTTATTTTCAAGGATTCTGACATTTTTAGACGTGTTCTGCCTAATGAAAATCAGCTTGATTTTCTGGACTACCTAATCTAAAGCAGTGATTTGGAATTTATTTACCCGCCACGACCACCCTCAACTCTCACCTAAGTCCGTCCCTCCGGCTTGGAGCCTTTGAGCCAGCAACCGCTCCCGCGATACAGTGACACTGCACTCACTAGCTATCAACACACAAATGACACTGTACTTCACACATGCACACCACTCAGGTACATAGGTTCTATAAGAGACCTTTTTTTCTTTTTGACTAGGTTAACTTAAACCAAATTGCCAGATTATTTAAAATACGCATGTAAGGTCCTTCCTCCCAGAAGAGAGAAACATCTATATATGTATAGTTAGTTAGATCGAACTTTATGGACATGGAATTAGTCAGATCACGACTTATTTGTATGTACGGCAACAGCTCAAGCCGAGGTTCGACCACTTTGCCACCCTTGAGCTTGTTGCCTCACTTTCGCAACTAAGTGCCTTCCGCGCTCGCCCCCAAATCCGGTGAAGCTGTCAAAGCCTCTAATGGCTCCAGGGCCCTTAAGGCTACCAGTATAGTCAGCTCGAAAAAAGAAAAAAAAAATATCTCCGATTGCTAATTTTTTATTGACAATAATTATTAATGTAATTATTATGTAAATTTAGATACTATCTATATTAATAAATCTGTATTTCTGTCTGTAAATGTATTTTTTTTCAATTATCTGATGGGCATCCTATATGGACACTGATCACGAATATGTGTTACATTTTTTTTCTGACTGTCTGTTTGTATGTCCTGATTTAGCCCAAAAACAACTTTACTGACTCTTATAAAATTTTCTACACGGGAAGCTTATGGCATTTCACTATTAATTGGCTATAAAAATTTTCAATAATACTTATAGAAAACGATATTTTATTTTTTCTAAAAACTTTTTCTGTATTATTTCTAAATTGATTGTGATGAGATTTTGTAGACGGAAAGCAGACGGCATTCTATAATTGATAGGCTATAAGAATGGGCAATATTATAATGGTAATAGTAATAAGTAAGTAATAGTAGTAATAAGTAAGTATATAATAATGGTAATGGTAATAGTAAAAACAGCGCATTAATCGTGCACGGATCTGCGAGGCCCGCTAGTAAAATATATAAAAAATAATATAATTGTGTTAAGCTATGTAATAAGATATCTATGCATACTGGTGTATTGTACAATAAATCAATATCGTACAAAAAGTTTTACTCTTTAAAATATTTCATTCCTTAATTAACAAATTTAATAATAAAGTGATCCACTATAATTATGATTGATAATGGTTTCTGTAAATGAATCTTTCTGTAATGAGTCAGTATATATGTCTTTAATGTTAGCCAGCTTTAGGAATTCCTCAATTATATTTATAAATATGTACTTTTGTCTGTTAATGTTCATAGACTTCCTACATAAAGGGCACTGATCATGAATATGACGTAAAAGTTTTGTCTGGCTGGAGTTAACTCAAAAACGGCTTGACCGATTGTTATGAAATTTCATACATGGGATGTATATGTCATTCCTCAATTGATAGGCTATATTAATTGTCAACAATATGAGTAAAAATAAAATTATGGTATAAAAATAATTACTGCATAACAAACGCGAACGGAGCCGGGGGCACTGCTAGTATAAAATAAATTAATAAACATTAGAGGTAAAATTAAACATTGTAAATATATCTCAAAACACTTTCTATTAAAATCAACTAGTTGCTCGTAACTGAATAAGACTATAAGAAGAGTAATATTTATTGGACTTACTTGGTCTATAAAAAATAAATTTATTAGAATATAAAAAATTTGGCTTTTGTTTTTTAATTGATTTGTGATTTTTTTTTATCGTTAATAAATCTTCAGATTAAACCCTTGTGGTTCTCTCAAGTAAAACCGGTTTTTAATACTACAAAGATGGCAAGCAAGTGTACGGCCCGCTAGATGGTAAGCGGCTTGCGTAGCCTTTGGACGCTTGTAATACCATAGATATCACTAGCGCGTTGCCGACTTTGAACCCCCTACAATCCCAAGGAGTTCTGGAAGCCGTACTCACCGTCGGAATACAACACAAGGTATTTGGCTGCGATGTTCTCTATGGTGACGATATTCCACCAGTCGGGCTGCCCCAATCTCGAAAGTTTTTTTTCTATATTTCTTTTTGTAATATAAAACAAAACAAACAAAAAAGATATATTCACAATTCCCATCATGTAGCTCGCCGCATCTCTCTATGGAAGGGATGTAAAGAAAAATATGAAAGTATCACTAAATTTATATAATTTTAGTGAATGTACAGAGAGGAAGTCACTTCTAGACATTATTATCATACACGTAATGACTCACCCTTCTTTTTTTACGTGGAGGAACCCGTCATAGGTACAGATTCGCTTGTGCATTCTACCGTATCGCCCCGGTGGCCGGCAAGGCTGAATTCCGGGCCCCGACCTACAGGAGACAGTTCGGTACAAACCTGTCTCCCCTGTCCAACGAATCTGAGTAAAGAAAAGACGGGCACCCCGACACGTCCTCTCTGGTTCGGCTAGGGCGGTGGAAGAAGGCAAGCAAATCGCCTCCTCCTACCACTCGCTCGTCTGTGTCGGAGAGGGTCGCTAAGTGGAATCTTCTCGTGAACCCTCCACGCGGCGAAAGCGTGGCACCGCCTGTCCCACGCAGCACTCATGGCATGCGGTGGTGGGCTCCCTACGAGCTATCCGGTGTAGCCTATCCGGGTACAATCCGAAGCAATCATGTCCGGACGGTGCATGCACAAGCCGGTCAGGGAGCCTTGCTTCCTGGCGCACTACCTTCCGAGGACCGGTTGGACGGCGTCTACGGTGAAACGGCCATAGCGCGCATCCGCCAGGTAGTCACCCTATCGCCGCAGCACCTCTGCCTGCCCCTCTCTTGTAACTTTTATAACCTCTGTGGGAGCTAGTGCTCCCATATTTCCTTCCTCGTCGGATTGAACTGATACACGGCAGCGAGCACCTCCGCCTCCAGTTTCCACGGCGGGGAGCCGGTGAGCACACAGGCCGCCCCCGCGAACACAGATCGGTATCCGCTTGTTGCGGAGGCGCTCCGTCACCAGCCCTATTTCTTCATCCGTGATAGGATGGAGCAAAGTGTCGCAAGTCAAACCTAACCTAACCCAAGAGATACTTAATGGATAATTGCGCATATGTAAAAGTAGTAATTAGTAAACGTAGGAAGATGATGAAAACGGTGATGTGATTAAATCCCTAAGCTAGATGGTAAATTACTGAAAGCTTTGGCTGGGATATGTTAGTTTATGTTATAGGTATGTACGTCATTAATTCTTTAAACCTACTCTAGTTGTTTTGAGGACAGATGAGTTTAGGTCGCCTCACAGTAAATTTACATATAGTTTTAATGTTTACTAGCTCTGAGGTATAATTGTAATCCTTAAGAGTTTGGATGTATGCACCTATATATTTTATTATAACTCTTAAAGAAGTCTTATATATGATGCTTTAATGTACGTGGTTCGATATATCACAACCTTATCATATCTTATCCGTGTCTCCTAACTATTTATTTGTTAGGTAGTTTTGGGCGTCTCTGTATTATTTTCATGGCTCGATGTTTCCGAATCAAACAATAAAATGTATCGTATAATTTGAACATTAACAAGTTCTACAAGTTTTAATTTTTAATAGACCAAGCCAATAATGGAATACGTGTGACATCGAGAAATTAATAAAAATCTTTCTTCAAGGTCAGTGTCAAGTGTCATTACCCTCTTAAAATTGATCGTTAATTTTCGAATTGAATTTATTTTAGGTATAAAAGGAAGTAATCCTTGTGTTTTGGCAACAATTGCTTCTGACACTTGTGTAGAAACAGATCTCTAGGATGAATTTCTTGGTGAGTGATTTTTACTTTATGCAAAGCATCTTTATGTCTAAAAGTACAAATAAAAAAACTAGTACACTATAAAATTTGTATTATCAGATTTGCAAGAATCATTAGTATCATATATATATATATATATATATGGTTTAAATGCTCATAGTATTCTGAAATTTTTAATTCTAAGTATAAAAACACGGTAGCCATTGATTTCTATGATGACCATAGAACCGATCTTTCTTTTAACACTCTTATATTTAATTATTATTTGTAGACAGGTCTATGAGAAAGTTGGTTAAAGTTATTACAAATAATGAAATTCTTTTCTCATTTAAGGTGTTAGCTCTCTGCGTATGCGCTGCTAGTGCGGCAACTTTTGTCCGCTCCGAAAGCGGGGTCTACAAGCCATGGCAACAATCTATTAAGGCCGTAGAAGCCGTGGTAGAGCCCGTTGTCAAGGCAGTAGTTGAGCCTGATACGACCCCGATCAAAACTTACACCAAGACCGCGTACACTGACAGCGAGGCTGCATCTCCTGTACTCCGCTCTGAATCTGAAGTTAATGCTGACGGCTTTAATTATGTGTGAGTATTAAATAATGTTTTTTACGGGTTTGCCTATAGTGCCAGTAGCAGCGGGCGCGAATATCATTATATTGAGTAATTTACATAACTACTTGCACTAACATAATTCTACTAAAGAATTAGCGGGATAGATATACTAAGATTTCTTCTTACTTTTATTTAAAATTAATTTTTAATTTGTATATATATATGTTATAAGCAATGTATGAAATGCCGGCATTCTATAGAATGCCTAAGAGTAGCTGACAATGAATGAAATGAAGAATGTAATAATGGCACTCTCATTATTTTTTCAGAATAACTTTCGTGTTTTTGAGGACTGCATGTCATTTATAACATTTCCTAGGCATTTTTGTTTGCAATCTTTAATGTGTATTCTTTGCTTAGCGTCTCATAGGGAAAATGATTATCATGTATTTTTAATTATACATAGAATAATAATTATTAGCTGTATTTCTTTTGTATTATAACTACAATCTTTCTTTATAAAGTAATTCATTTTTTTTAATATAAATTTCAGTTACGAGACTGGTAATGGTATTAGTGCTCAAGCGAGCGGTGCTCTCAAAAGGGTGAACGAACAGGATGTCCTTGTAAGTGTTAATATATTTTCTTTATTATTATTTTGATATTATAGAAATCAAATGTATAAATATTTGACTGATTTAAATAAAACATGAAATACTGCCTTTACGTAAATCTATGAAAAATATATGTATTATATTCAAGTTTAGACTAAATTTTTAAATAAACATAAGCATAAAGCGTTAGGTGATTAAAAATACATCTAGATACCTAAATTTATTATGAAATGCAACTCCAAAAAATAAATTAATAAAGCATTAAAAATATTAAAGCATTAAATAAAAATGAAAAAATTGTTGATATAATAATTACATTATGGAATACAATTAGAAGTATTTTATATCGTTTTAAATAAAAGTGATTTTGAAGCAATAATATCAAGTGGAAGTCGATCAACATGGGCTTGAATCCAAAAATGAGTCTATATAAGGAAAATATGATGAAATAAATCATAGCAATTCATTAGCGCATACCCTAGAACTTGTATGGTTTGTACCTTAGCATCTTCAACTTATGTGGTTATGGTGGTAGGGAATTTTCTAATGCCACCCTGGCTAGCTGCCACCCTCAAGTTGAGAAGCTGTCGGCAAGCATTTATAGGTATGTTTCGGCAGCTACAGTCTCTCCACTAGGATTAGCGTGATACTATCTTGAGCTACATCGACACTTTAAATCAAAACTGATGTACCAATCAAAACAGATAGTGGCCAAACGATAAGTAAAATAAAAAATTAAAAGTAAGTATGAAAAATAAAAAGTTTGTTGCCCAACACCGTTAGGAATGTTCTCGCTGCTGGACATGAGAGCCACTCTTTTTTCTAGACTCTATGAATTACATTATGTCACTTCAGTTAAATCTTGACATAAAATCGGGAATCTATTAATAGTTTTGTTTTAATAATTGTCGAATTAACCCAAACTTTTCCATTCTTCTCATACATTTATTAGCAGCGCCCATTATGGAAACGCAAAGAAACTAAAATTCTTACATTGTTACAACTATAGTGGTAAGTATCCCCGCCTGTCACGCGGGAGACCGGGGTTCGATTCCCCGCTGGAGAGAGACGCTTTTTGTTATTTAATAATTAAAAAAAACAAAGCATTAAAACAAAAACATTGAATACCTCAATTTTAAACTAGATGCATGTACTTACAGCTATTAGTTAGCTCTTACACGTGGTCATACCTCACATGAGATTGTGGTAAAACTGGGCCTATTTGTTATCCAATAAAAAAATTGAATATACAATAAAAAATAATTTAAAAATGACATAAATAATATTAAAAAACAAGTAGGTAGTTAAAAGCAAAAGTTTGAATTCCTTATTGTTAAACAGGCCGTCCAAGGTGCCTTCCAATTCAGAACACCCGATGGCGTCCCAGTCGATTTCACATACGTCGCTGATGAGAACGGTTATCAACCTAAGGTAAATGAATTATCTATTATTTTAAACAATATTAAGTATATTCTATGATAATATTTTTTACAAGACATTTGTACACAGAACATATTTCTTGAACTTAATTCTGATGTGTATTATAACATAAAATACACAGCCTCAATGATTCCTGAACGATTCTTCAGAGAGAACTACTATTTTTCCATGTTAATTCAATTCCACGTATTACCAGTCTAAATAAAATAGAAATTTTGGTGGTTTTGGACGGGTTGGTAGTTATTCAAGCTGGTTTATATTGTAATCAGCATACAAAGTACACACTTTAAAAAATCAAATTTTATTGCGGGTTTAACTTCCTATATTTCTGTATAATATACTCTATTCGTGACAAAAATCACCGTCAGGTCAGGAAGTGATAAAATAAATGTATTAACTAAAAGAGTTTAATAATTAATTTCATGCTACTTTTATTAATTCTTCTTGTACATAGTTTATTATATTTTAAATAATTATGATTGATTCACCCAAATCTTTTATATATTATCCCTTCGTATTTTGTAATAAATAAGGCCAGAGACTAAAAAAATATGATTTGACTTACTCTCTTACAACGTATATAGTTTTTAGATATTATTGCAAAGTTATATTTTATTTTATAGATATCAAATACATATGCTACTCACTAAGATACAAATGATAATTAAATGTATAGATAGTATATAAAAATAGATATATAGTAAACACAGAAATTTCTGTGTTTAAACTTAAAAAAAAAAACAGTTTCGATACTCGAAAAAGCATAAATTGCGTTAGATTATGTTAGAATTTTTGTATATGTTTATTTTTTTCGTAAACTTATTTATTAGTTTAAAATTCAGTTTTAATATCTATCTATATTTTTTATCAATATGGTTAACACTAATAGGCGCTTGGTGACAGATTTTCAACTATAGGTGTTTTTTTTTGTGTTTTCTGACACTGGTACAATTTGAATAAACAAGATATAGAGAGAGAGGTGGCTGAGATTTCATAAGAGCCACCTTAATTCTCGTTAACGTGTCTGATGATGATATTCTAATAATGTTGCATATTAAGGCGTTTAACATACTATGAAATTACTGTGACTTACATGTACATATAAATCATTTTTAAATTACTGTGACTTACATGTACATATAAATCATTTTTAAATTACTGTGACTTACATATAGGTATATATAAAAAACTTTGAAATTACTGTGACTTACATGTACATATAAATCATTTTTAAATTACTGTGACTTACATGTACATATAAATCATTTTTAAATTACTGTGACTTACATATAGGTATATATAAAAAACTTTGAAATTACTGTGACTTACATGTATACACTGTATATACATAAATCACTTTGGAATTACTGTGAATTACATGTTACAAATCATCATACGATTGAACTATAGGGTGTTTGTTAACTGGCCAGGCGATCTTTAGATATTTCCCTGCAATGACATCATCGTCTTCTTGGCCTTATCCTGCGGTAGGTAGGGTCGATAAACATGATTTCTTCTTCCACTCTCTTTCTTATGCTATTCTTAATGATTATTTTATTACTTTGATTACAGAGCGCTTCGATCCCAGTTGCACCACCAGTGCCAGAATATATCCTCCGCGCTTTGGAGTACATACGCACTCATCCTTCCAAGGAACAAGTCAAGAAGTTCACTGAATTCCAGAACTAATGTCATTGAAAAACAACTCAACCAAATACAAGCGTTCATATCGTAACAACACGACAAGTAATAAAAATGTATTAATTCTTAAGTAAATACAAAATAAAAACTTATCATGTATTTTATTTTCTTACAAAAATTCCCATATGTTATAATTTTTTTATTTAATAGTAATAAAATATAAAGATTTAAGAATGATACATATCGCTTGATTCTTTTAGAATCTCTATATTTAGTAATTAACATATTAAAATTCAAATAAGTAGGTACGTATTACAAACACTATGTTTTCCAATCGGGTTAAAATCTGAAATCCTATAGAAAACATATCATACCATAATTAGTCATTTAAAAACAAGAACAACTAAATAAAATTGCCCAAAATCCAATTATAGTTTGTGGTCCCTTTACGTGCTTTTGGAAAAAAGATGGAAAACACTTTTAGGACCCTTTTATAGTCCGTCTGTCCTTGTGTCAAGTTATCTCGAAAATGACGAGTTAAAATAAAGTTAAAATAATCAAAACAAAAAAATATTTATTCAATTTAGGCCTCAAGAAGGCACCTATGACGTCAGACACTACTACCGGCTCGGAAAACTTCCCAGTCTTCGACAACAACCAGCAAGAAACTCAATCGCGCTAATCTTTTTAATCATGTATCTGTATTCATCATGTACTATCTGTACATCATATACTAAGGTCTATGATCCCATATAGTTGTATAAAATCTAGTTTATATTTCTAAAAATCAAAGAGATACAACATTTCATAGTTAAAATACCCCTCTCTGACCGATACACTTAAACCAACGAATAATCCAATCATCAAAACATTTTTAAACGCTTTTTCCGGAATAGAGTTTAGTTCTCGTCGCGAATTCTCTTAATGTCTTCTACCGAATGAAAACGGGTGCTACGAAGTGGTAACTTGAGTTTGGGAAAAATAAAGAAGTCGGCTGGAGCCATATCTGGTGAATAAGGTGGTTGCTCGATGGTTTTTGTTGAGTTTTTGGTTAAAAATTCGTTCACAATTATGGCCTTGTGCGAAGGCGCATTATCGTGGTGCAAAACCCAAGAATTTTCTTTCCACAAATCTGGCCTTTTTTGTCGAATATGCTCTCTTAAACGCCGCATAACGATCAAATAATATACTTTATTTACCGTTTGACCTTCCGGTAAGAATTCCGAGTGCACTATTGTGCAATTATGCGATAATCAAAGAAATCAAACAACATGACTTTGACTTTTGATCGACTTTGGCGTGGTTTTTTCCGTTTTCGTTCAGTTTGCGCCACTCCGAAGCTTATTGACTAGTTTGCATGTCAAACTCGTAAATGCACGTCTCGTCACCAATAACAATGCGTTTCATGAATGTTGGGTGGAATTGAATCTTTCTAGCATGTCCTCAGCGACTCTTATGCGATTGAGTTTTTGGAGAATAATCAGGTCTTTTGGCTATTATTTAATTTGAAATGATGATTTAAAATGATACAGATCGACTCGTGAGACACAAAAAGTTCAGCGGCTATCTCTCTCAAACTTGACAGAGGATTTTCAGTCACTATTTCCTTCACTTTTGCGATGTTAACTTCAGTTGAAGATGTTGATGGCCTACCAGGACGAGGCAAATCTTCCAGCGTATCTCGACCGCTTTTGAACGCTTTACACTACTCATAAGCATGTGTTTTTGATAAAATCGATTCACCGTAGCCTTCTGTAAAATTTTCAGTGTCTCCTAACACGAAATGCCATTGGCGATGCAAAATTTAAGACAAACTCTTTATTCGATGTTTTTGTCCATTACGCAATACACACTAGATATGATCTAACTAAAACAGCACTGTATTTAATTTAAATGACATATGCAACTCAAACTCCGCGCCAAAATGAAAAACAGTTGACCCAATCTAAAAACAAAAAAAAAAAAAATTGGAACTTTAAACAAATCATCCATTCCCAATACTTTTTTGACTGAATGTATAATGCAATTAAATTATATTACGTTTTTTAATTAATACCAAATACTAAGATCTATAACCTCAAACTGCTGTATAAAAATCAAGTTTCTAGGTTAATGCAATAAAGAGCCCTGCATACTTAAGGTCTAAAAGTCGCACTCAATGACCAATTATCAAAACCTATAGGATACTTTCCTATAGTCCTAGAGTCTTGAAATTTGGCAAGAAGGGAGGGCACTTAATATAAATAAAAGAATGAATCTGAAAATAATATATTTCAAATCCACCACTCCACATGTGTTAATTGGGATTATTTTTTCTTCTCAAAAACTACTTGAGTTATATTAATACCAAATACTAAAGATTGTATTGCTGTGAAAAAAAAACATTTCTATATTAGCATCTTTAGATGGAATAATATTTTTTTTTAACAATCATTTGGCCCCTTTGTATTCTTAGGGTTACCGTAGCCTATGGACGCTTGTAATAACATAGGTATCACTAGCGCGTAGCTGACCTTGAATCCGCTACCCCAAAGACTTTCGGAAACCCTAATAATCGCAGGAACACAACGCTAAGTTATTTGGCTGCGATCTTCTGTAGGGTGAAGGTATTCCACCAGTTGGGCTGCCCCATGTAGAGAGAAATCTCCAAAACAAATTTCTCTGTACTCTACCTCTCTTAAATCTAGTAGCCAACCTCTTTATTATTGTGAGTATAATATTTCAAATTAGGAAGACAATATCAGTATTTATGTAAGTAGTTGATCTGATAGTACTAAGTAAAATATATATAAATGTTTTTAGTTAACGTTTATAGGTTTATCGTTATGGCCACAATCTCACCTGGTCTTAAGTGACGATGTAGCACAAGATGGTAACACGCTAAGCCTAGTGGAAGACTGACTATCAAGTGCCGCTGCCGAAACATGCCTATTAAAGCTTGGCGACAGATTTTCAACTTGAGGGTGGTAGCTCGGCCATTAGTAAAGGCTATGGTATGGTTTCACCACGATGTTTTCCTTTACCGAAAGCTCAGGCTCATTGCAGGAATTCGAACTCACGTCGATCGAGAAAAACGGGAACTTAAGATTTAAAATGACGTTTGAATCTTTAATGTTTATGGCGAATTAACGGGGATATGGCGTTGCCAGGAAAATACATTTTAGATAATATATACTATACATAATATATAATAGCTGAGCCCGCGGATCCGCTCGCATGGACTACAGAATGCTGTCATGCTTATTGTGGGGTGATCCTAAGAAGATAGACATATGTTATCCGTGACTTTTTTGTAGGTTTTGTTAAGATCTACAATTATGTAGAACATTAATTTAGTATATCTCGTGTGGTTTACTAAGCGTAAGCCATTTAAGCGTCCTAAAAGCGAATTGATTCACCATTATCATTACTGCTTATTTCATATGTTACTTTGTTTAAGTAAATAAATCTATATGATTGGGCAGATAGTATATCTATGAATTAAAAGAAATACCATAGAAATCGAATAAATGGTTTTCGAGTGATAAGAACATAAACGAACAGACAACCAGAGATATTGTTTTTTTTTTTTCGGAATTATGTTACAGAAATTGTACGTAGATATTGTTTTAAGTTTACCTCCATAATTAAATTAGCAAGCTTGCTTTACCGCTTCATTTACTATTATTCATTAGAGGGTCTAACGCTTATTGAAAGGCCATAACTTACCATGTTGTAGTGTGTTTAGCGCCTACACTTATTATAGTATTAATCATGTCGAAGTGTTTTTTTATATTTTCGTCAGGCGCTTTAACTTTATATTAGACTACTAAAATGTGATAATAAAACAACACTTTATGTAACCAGATAGTAACTATCCTTATTAATGAACGAAATACTTTTTTTTGATGAGACAGTCTTCATCACTTCATCACCACGCTTGGAGACAACAAACGCTGAGAAATCGCGAGTGATTTACTTTACTATACATGGTTGTACTAGAAGATCTTTTGTACAAACGTCAGGATTCTTCGAAAAGTTTTCTTTTAGTATTCGAAAGTGTTAATCAATTAAATTGGGGGTAAATAAATGGAAAGAGCTTCTGCTTGTGACGATATCCAAATACCGGACGGTTCATGAGCAGTGAGTTTCGATTCCAACTTCATTGACTGGGCAATCTTTTATCACGGCATGATCTATTTTTATTTAAAACTAGCTGTGCCTGCGGCTTCACTCGCATGGTCCACTAAAAAGTTTTTCCTGCGCGGTACCTTAATTAATTTTCTAAAATAAAATTAGCTTAAGTTATGCTTATAACATCAGCTATCTGCCAGTGAAAGTCTCTTCAAAATTGGTTAAACCATTTCGGAGATTACCCGGAACAGACCGCCAGATAAACCGACAGACAGACAAACAACAATTTTAAAAATGGGTGTTTTGTTATAGGTACCGTGTATACTTTCATATGCATTTAGTAAAAAGCTATTATTTTGACATTACAAACAGACATTACAATTTATTATATGTATAATAGATACTACTTGTGCTGACACGAAGAAGAAAATGAATTCAAATTAGTTAATAAATGTGAATTTATTTGGTACCAATGACAATGTGCGAATCCACGGACTTACTATACTGTTAGCGAGGTGCCATTAGAGGCTTTGCCAACGTCACCAGGGCGAGCGCGGAAAGCATTCAGCCGCGAAAGCAAGGCAAGAAGCTGTGTTAAGGTGGCCGAATCTGGGCTTGGGCTGTTGCCGTACATGCAAATAAGTCACGATCTGACTAATTACCTATCCGTAAAATTAGATCAAACTAACTATACATATAATACAGGTTTCTGTCTTCTGGGAGGAATGAAGAAACATGCGTGTATATATTTAGTAATCTGAAAATTTTGGTCTAACTCTAAATTGCCAGAAAAAAAAGGTCCCTTACAGAACCTATGTACACGAGTGGTGTGCATGTGTGAAGTGCAGTGTCATGTGTGTGTGTCGATAGCTAGTGAATGCAGTGTCACTGTAAACCCCGAGCATCTGCTGGCTCAAGGTATACACCGCTATAATAATTTTGTATCAATATTTTTTTTATGGTTGTACAACAAACTGACCTCATTGTGCTTGATGGGAAGCACAGTACAATCAAAAATAAAGTCGACATCGAGAGATCAGCAATCAATCGACAGTCATCGCTGTCATGCCGGCCTGCGAGCTTCTCAGCAGTTGAATATACACCGGCTTACCACAAAACAAAAACAAAGTCACTGTGACGGGTATATCGTCATGTGCGTGGTGGTCGCGAACCAGTCAGGTACAAATCCATACCACACTGCTTAATTACTACATATACATACACAGTCTGATTCCGGAACGTGGCTCATTGCGGGTGTTACACATGGTGTATGGTGGTCGCAATCCAGACGGACACAACTGTAATATAAACTCGGATACTTTATTATACTTGAATGAACATAACATAAAAGAGACCAAAACAGTAAACTTGTGAAAATATGTATCTACTATTAAACTATTATAATATATTAGCTGCGCCCCACGGTTTCACCCGTTTAAATTTATTAAACAAATTTTCCACGGCACCGGCGCCAACGCGCCTATCATTGTTACACTTGCCTACAGCTTGCCAGATTGCTTGACGTTCATAGTTACTGCTACGCTCTTTAGGGTCGTAGCGTGAAGTTATATAGTCTATACTATTCCTCATGAATCTGACTATCATAAGCAAAAATAGTTCTTCGAATTCGACTGGTAGTTCCAGAGATTAGCGCGTTTAAACGAACAAACAAAAAACTCTTCAGCTTTATATATTCAAATATGTATGAAGTACCTAATATTTTTCCTTAGTTGGAATGTGATTACAATTACGACTGCACCCTCGAAGATGTTTATGCCGTAAAATATAAGTGTTATGTCTTCAAGTTAAGATTAGCATTAACACGTTATACTCGTATGTATAGATATAACATTGATGGGTTTGTATTCGATACATTAATTAAGAAGTTTCTAGTAATGAACTCTATTTAAATAACTTCTAGTTCCAACTTCAATGTATTACCGTACTGCACGAATGGCTACTCGATACTCTGGTAATAATAATTATAACATCCGACGTTTTTGTTTAACCCATAACCATAATAAAGCAATTTAATTGTAAATATTACTCACCAGTTTGTGTTTAATGTGATCATCTCTGATATAACAAATTAGTATCCATTTTATAAGTTATTTTAGAAGCTGTATTTATAGTATTAACTATTATTATATTGTCTCAGATTATTGTGCATTTGACCTTTAGGATGATAATAAAAATTAGGTGTAAAATAGTTTGGGTTTTGTCTGCTGATCCAAATTTGTTGGCCCGGAGGTCAAGGAAAGCATAACACATATTTTATTCAATACCAGTTGTGCCCGCGGCTCCGCTAGCGTGGAGTACTAAAAAGCGTTTTGATTTGTTTTTGTTCAGAACCCTAATTATTGTTCTATAATAAACGTAGCCTAAGTTATTCCTTATTACATAAGCTATATGCCAGTGAAAATTACGTCAAAATCGGTCCAACTGTTTCCGTGATTACCCGGAACAGACAGACAGACAGACATGTGTTATTTTGACATTACAAACAGACACTTCAATTTTATTATATGTATAGATGAGATAAAATGTAGATGTATATTCATAAATCTGTAGTTGTGTATAGACACAACTACACTACAGAATTAATGTATAGACATTAATTTTGACATACATCTATATACATATTATATAACTCAACGTCTCTTTTTCTGTCTGTCCGTTTATGTTCTTTTCACGCGAAAACCATTTATCCGGTTTACATGGTTTTTCCTTTAATTCATAGATATGTTATCTAGCCAGGTTATAGGATATGATATGGTATTAAATAAAATAATATACGAAATAAGTACTAACGATATTAGTGAATCAATACGGAAAAAGACGCTTTGGGGGCGATTAAATGGCTTACGCTTAGTAAATCGTCTATGCATATTGTAAATCTCAACGTCTCTCCGTCTGTCTGTCCGTTTATGTTCTTTTAACTCGAAAACCACTAAATCGATGTACATTGTTTGATTATTTAGTTTCATATTCGAAGAGAATTAGCGCATCATGTTATTAGAAAAAAAATGCATCAGTTTTATTTAAATCATTGTTCAACCTCATAACTCACAATTTGACCTCTTTAAGTAGTTCACTAGTAAAACAGGATGTATGAAATCTTATTAAAATACATACATACGCACCTGGATTTCCTTGAATGATTTACTTTCGCAAGTTATACGAGTACAGATATATGACTGAAATTAAACTTTTAGACGGAGATTTAACCTTCACCCTCGTGATTAAAATACATGTAAAATAAACGAAACACTTACTAAGTCATACCAAATGACACTGGTTATTTCTGAGGGAGTGTGAGTGAGAGTTTCTTGAAAATAAGATTACTTTGTACGCGTTATTGTCACTCTAACCTTTTGACATTTTGAGTAGGTCAGACACTAAGTGCATGTAGTGAACATATACATACACACATATATAAGAATTTGTACCTTTAAAGCGTAAGAATATCTAATCATGAACAACACTTTTTATTACAAAAACCATTTATTATGTAACTAAATGGGCAATTTCGTAGTTTCCCATCCAAGACGTGGACTGTTTGCATTCATTTATCGTGCCAACTTTTCGTCTACCTTGCTAGTAATGTTTAGCCTTTTTTTCCGTCAATATTTTATAGATATTTGAAACTAAATTGTCTTCATGTATAACATGGCAAAGTGATTGGTGTGGCAATAAAAACAAAAGTGAGATACGATTAGAAGCAATGCTGGCTCAATGGTAGCGTCTACGACTTCGCGTCGATTGACGTGAGTTCGAATCCCTGCAATGAGTTTGAGCTTTCGCTGAAGGAAAACATCATGAGGAAACCATTGCATGATGGTCAGGCTTTTTCTAATACCCGAGCTACTACCCTCAAGTTGAAAATCTGTTGTCATGCACCAAGAGGTGTGTTCCGGCAGCTGCACTTGAGAGCAACTACGCCAAAACCTATAACAAAAACAAAAATCCTTGTAAATGGTGGTTAGGCATTTTGCTGAGCCAGTAAAATAATGCCCTATAAGTCAAAACTTAATCCAATACCTAATACAGCTGTTGAGAAAATATGTGTATTGAATAATTAACAATCTTTAGATCATAATAAGAATAATTTTACTTGGGATAATATCTCGAAAAAACATATTTGTAGGTATGCGAAATGAGGAAAAAAACCCATCCATTTTTAATCAAATTACTCCATACAAATCCCACTCCTAAATAATCGTATAAATTACCTAACGTATAAATCCTTTTGTAGTACCACTGTATGTAAGAAGCATATAGAACTGTGGATTTCTTTGTGTTTGCTGGCGGCGTGGTGTGATTAAGTCCGTGTCTACCCTCGGGAAAAGGACTTCGCCCAGCAGTGTTTGTGCATGTGCATGTGTGTGTGAGTGACTGGTATTTCAGAAATGACTCTAAAATGTTCAATGAATTCTTGTATTTAAATAAAGTTTTTCTTTCTAAGTTTATCTAGATAGGTTTTTTGTAAGACACCGATCGAATTTCACTCAGACTGGTATTACTTTGTAATATATTCGGCTTCATTATCCAGCAATGGGACACTTACAGGCTGGTATTATTATTATTATTATTATTTGCCTCGTATACGAATCTTATTAAAATGCGGTACATTAAAAATGTGATAATTTATATAGGCGTGGTTTTAAATCAACACCTAATTGCTAGATATTCATAAATATATTATGAATTTTATTATGACTATGAATTCCAAATTCAAATTTATTTCAAATTTAGGCTTTTGTATTTGTGTTTCGAATTTAGTAATTTATTTGTTTTCGTACCATCTGATTTTTATTTGACATCGTTCTTTTCACAAAATGGAAAACTTAAAATATCGCGTTATTTACGAATATGAGTTTCACCGTGGTATCAACGCTGTAGAAACAGTTCGAATGATTAATGATGTGTCCAGGGAAGCTACTGTAAAAGAAACATGGTACGTTTTTGGTTTCAAAGTATCCGTTCTGGAAATTTTGACCTACGAAACAAACTCCGTGGACGGCCGGAGACCCTAGTTGATTATGAAGAATTAAAGGTGATTGTGGATCCATCGCAAAACCACGTCAGTATTAGCGCCAGGCTTTGATGTAAGTGATAAAATAATTTTAATTCACTTGGAATTAGTGGAAATGGAATTCAAATTGGAAAAGTGAAAAAGCTCAAGACATGGTTACCGCATGAATTGACTGAAGCACACCAATAAAAATGCATTGAATGCTACGTTACATTACTCAACCGTCACAATTACGAGGGAATTTTGAATCGTATTGTTACTTGTGACGAAAAAAGGATCCTTTACGATAGTGAATACGCTCATCATAGTGGTTGAACTCAGGAGAACCGGCCAAATCCTGTCCTAAGCGAAAGTTGACTCAGAAAAAGGAACTGGTGAGTGTCGGTGGACCATTGCTGGTGTCATGCTCTAGAGCTTCCTAAGATCAGGCTAGACGATAACGGCAGATCTGTATTGTCAACAATTTCAAATCATGATGGAAAAGTTAGCCGTCAAACAACCGAGCCTGGTCAATCTCTTTAGCCCACTGCTGCATCAGGACAACACTAGACCTCATGCTTCACGACAGACGGTCACTAAATTAGAAAAACTATAGTTGGAAATTCTTCTATACTCACCATACTCCCCGGACCTTGCTCCAACAGATTACCACTTTTGGAATTTGGACAATTTCTTGCAAGGAAAAAATTCAGTTACGATGAGGATATGCAAACCGCCTTGAAAAATTTTCTTGATTTTGCTCCCAAAATTTTTTCAGCAATGAAATTAATGAACTACCTATAAAATGGCGAAACTGCATAGATAATAATGGTACATACTTCGAATGATTAAATGTATATTTTCATAATATTTTTTTCGTCTTAGTTTTTCCCTATAAAACGCTAATTGCATATGTAAGGATCTATGATTTGTTAACAAAATTTAAAAAAAAACTGGGTTGGAATGAACGTTTACTTTTATAATACATTTTTTATTTGGACCATCTGATGGTAGACGGTTGTTGTAGTCTAAGAACGTATTGCCGACCTTAAACTCCCCTTCCTCAAAGAGTTCTAGAAATCCTACTCACCGGAGAGACAAAACACATGTTATTTGGCGACGATCTTCTGTAGAGTGCAGGTATTTCATCTGACGGGCAGAGAGATAAATTTCCAATTAGATTTCTCCGTGCCCTACCTCTCTTCTTGAAAGCCACTTCCCCAAGGAGTTCTAGAAACCCTACTCACCGCAGGAACACAATACATGGTTATTTGACTGCGATCTTCTTTCGGGTCTGCATGAATTATATAATCGACTACAAGCGAACAAAGTGTTCATGAAATTAGTGGAAGCACTGACCGTATTATTATGTTTGTTTAATATAAACACCTAGACATAAAATTGGCAATTATGTATGTTATATAATCAAGTACAGTACCACGAAGTCTTTGAAATTATGGCTATGAAAAATGCATATTAATAAAAATAAGCCTGCGAATGTTTCGATTGGGAAGTAGTTATTAAACGAAGAACTATTAAAATATATTGACTTTTAAATTTAATTATATATTATACATGATGAATATTCAGAAAAATCATCTGTCTGCTTATACAATAATATATCATCTGTCAATCGATTCTTAGAATATTTTAGTAAAGATTCTATCATTTGTATTATTACTTGCTCTAAAAAACCTTTTTAGACTGTGATTTGGTCATAAGTATTTTTATATATATAATTCTTCATTAAGTGTGTATGTAACTGAACTCCTTATAAACGGCAGGACCGATTTTAATGAAATTTCGATTCACAATTGGACCCGATAGCTGGCGTTGTGGTCGAGTTCTAGGTTTATTTGTAGGCAAGCCAACTTTCGGGCATTTCTATGTTTGTCGGGTTTGTTAGTAAATAAGTTTATCAATATCATATTTTGTCAATTTTGTGTATTTACAAGTAAAGAAACAAAGATGTCATTCTAGTAATTAAATGCCAAGTTAGGAAGAAGAATAAGAATATATTTTCATTTGAAGAGACTAACATTATAAACAAAACGCAATCGCTTAAGATAAAAAAAATACGTGTCTATTTGAATGTAAAATAAATCAACTATATATAAAAGTAGAAATAAGTGACAATATCGTTTTTATCGTTATAGGTTTTAGCGTTGGGGCCACAATCTCACCTGATCTTAAGTAACGATGTGGCCGAAATTGGTAACACACTAGGCCAAGTGGAAGACTTGCTCTCAAGTGCAGCTGCCGGAAAACACCTATTGGTGATTGGCGACAGATTTTCAACTTGAGGGTGGTAGCTAGCCAGACGGGCTTTTAAAAGCCCTGCCACCATGCTATGGTTTGCAATGTTTTCCTTCAGCGAAAGCTCAAGCTCATTGCAGGGATTCGAACTCACGTCAATCGACGCGATGCCCGTACACGCTACAATTGAGCCATTATTGCTCCTAATCGTATCTCACTTTTGTTTCTATAGTCATACTCTGGTCGCAAGTAGCGGATAGTTAAATTGCAATCACTTTGCCTTGTTATATATGAAAGCAATTTATTTGAAAAATCTATAAAATTGTGTCGAAAAAAAATTACAGTCAAAGTAGACGAAAAGTTGGCATAATAAACGAACGGCAAACAGTCCACGTCTTGGATGGGAAACTATGAAATTGCCCATTTAGTTACATGATAAATGGTTTTTGTCATAAAACGTGTTGTTCAAGATTGGATATTCTTACGCTTACAAATTCTTATATATGTGTGTATGTATGTGTTCACTACATGCACTTAGTGCCTGACCTACTTAAAATGTCAAAAGGTTAGTGTCACAATAACGTGTACAAAGTAACCTTATTTTCAAGAAATCCTCAAGTACACTCCCTCAGAAATAAACAGTGTCATTTAGTATAACTTACTAAGTGTTTCGTTTAAAAACATGTACATGTATTTTAATCACGAGAGTGAAGGTTGAATCTCTGTCTAAAAATTTAATTTCAGTAATATATCTTTACTTCGTATAACTTGCGAAAGTAAGCCATCCAAGAAAATCCTGGTGCGTATGTATGTATTTTAATACGATTTCATACATCCTGTTTTACTAGTGAACTACTTAAAGAGGTCAAATTGTGAGTTATGATGTTGAACTATGATTTAAATAAAACTGATGCAAATTATTTTTTTGTCTAATAACACGATGCGGAAATTCTCTTCGAATGTTACAGGAATTATCTCATGTTTAATCATCCCTTGTTTCAGATACATCATTGTTTTTATTTTACCTGCAATTATTATTTACTAATCATAGGCAGTAGTTAATCTGTTGTTTTTCGTGATCGTTATTATCACTTTACTTTAAATCTTATTTCGCTCTTTTAATTATTAATCTTTATTTTTAAATAAATAGTTTCTCAAAAAGAGGTCTTCTATTCTAGGGGAGTTCGCTACTTTTTACATATTCGTCCCGCCTGTGTACTGCTACACTCATGTGTTTACTCCTAAAAATTTGAAGCAGAAAGATCATTGTATTTTTGAAAATGTTATAATCTAAGAAAACCCGGTTTGCTCATGATGAACATATAATGATTATATTATTTATTTTAACATGATTATACAATATGATATACCTATTTTGCTAATGAACTAGTTTAAAAAGTCACACAAGCCAGAAATTTTATTTAAAGAATCCGCTACAAAAATATTTACAACTAAATAATTAATTAATAAAAATGATTTGGGCTATCTATTAATTATTGAATACTAATTGTGCTCGCTGCTTTAGAGCGATTAGTCGCGTAGACTACAGAAAGCCGTCGGTTGATCGTACGGGCGAATTGTGCTGCCTTCGCTCAAAAGACGGAAGATAAAAATACTTATTGTGGGTGATCCTTAGAAGATAGCATAGATATATGCTATAAATTTTTTTAAGATCTACTATTATGTAGAACATTCATTTGAAATATCTCGTATGGTTTACTCATATCAGCGTAAGCCACTTAAGCGCCCCAAATGCCCCTTTTACCGAATTGATTCACCATTATCGTCACTGCTTATTTCGTGTGTTACTTTATTCTCCATAATATACCTTATATAACCTGGCCATATGATATAATTATAAAATTTTAATTATAAATTTAAGTATATATCCCAAAAATAATTGATATAAAATGACATATTATAACGTATATTGTATTTTAAAGTATATAATGAATAATTGGGTTTTAAAAACTCAAGGATTCAACTATTCACACATAGATAACGTTTTTAAAATGTTGTACGAAAATTAGTTTGTACAAGTACCTTTACTGTGCCCGCGGCTCCGAACGCTTTTATTTCACAGTAAATATTAATAAAAAATTAAATAACTTTGTTTAAAATCTACTCACATTAAGTACTTACCTTTGACGACGAAATATACCCATACATTTTATATTTAACAGTTGAGCAGTTAAGAAGAAAACACGATGGAAGTAATTTTTCGTGTAATTACATTTACCATTATCATCATTATGTATTTATTTCGTATAATCTATCAAAATATATAACTAAATTATATTAAGATATGCATCTTATCTATGAATTATAGAACAGACACCCAAATCGAATAAGTTATTTTTAGGTCATAAGCCAACTAATGTTCTGAGAAACAGAAACATTGCGTTTAGTATAGACTAGCGGTGCCTTGCGGTTCCGCACGCGTTTATGACGTAGTAATTATTTTCATCTCGTAATTGTACATAATTTTACTCATATTTTCAATTCAATATATGTAGCCTATCACTTGAGGAATGACATATACATCCCGTGTCCAAAATTTCATCCCGATCGATTCGGACTTAACAAAAAAGATTGCGAAAACTATTCTTGACAGTTCTTCTAGCCTATTATGGAATAACATATGGTTCCCTTCTAAATATTTTGATTTCTACGATTTCTAAAAGGTTTATTGACAATTCTTATAGCTTATCAAGTCTACTGAGGAATGACATAAGCTTTCCGTAACAATTTCATAAAAATCGGTCAAGCCGTCTTTGCGTTAAATCTGGACATACCAACAGATATACAGAACAAAAAATATTAAAGACATATTTGTGATCATTATATCACATATGATATCATCATATATAATAGATGTATATAAGGAATTTAAAAACAATTACATTACAGACAGAACTATATATAGCATTAACATTTCATCCAAGTAATTACATCAATACAATTAACTATTGCAGTGTTGAGGAAATTAATGCTCAATGTTCAAAAATAACTTATGTAACAGTCAAACGTAAGAAGCGATAACACCTGAATAATCATTTTTTACGCTCGACTCCTGCAATCCCTGTACAATAAACATGATCTATACATATAATAAAATTGAAGTGTCTGTTTGTAATGTCAAAATAACAGATTTTTACTCAATGCATATCAAAGCTTACACGATACCTATAACAAAAAACCCATATTCCACTGTCAGATAGCTGATGTTATAGGGCATAACTTAGGCTACTTTGATTTTATAAAAATTATTAGGGTTCCGCACAAATACTAAAAAAAATTTTTTAGTAGTCCAACGAGCGGAGCCGCATGTACAGCTAGTATAAAATATATTTTAAATGAGGTAGATATTTAGACATGATTTGATAATACTTTATAAAGTGGACAAATCATGGTTTTAATCTTCCAGGTGACTATAAACGCTATACGCCACCCATTATAAGATAATTCATTACTATTATATTACTGTCCGCTATAGTTTTTATTTTAACGAGACTAGTACAACCCTAATGAATATGCCAGCCTCATACGAGAAGTCATAGATATATTTTTAGAATACTCCTAATTCTGGTACAGAATTTAAATAGGTATTTTCAGTTGTGGTTTCAGTAACTTCTAATATCTATCATATAATAAAATTTCACGGTAAGGTTTTCTCTTTATATGTTGTGTATAGACGATATAGTATTATTTTCTTTATAAGTTTGAAATATATTAGCAAGATTTCTGTAGTACGTGCAGAAGATAAATAGAAAATTTAAGAAACCTCCGACACAAGTAACTATTCATTGAGACTATTTCAGTATGCCCAAACATGATATCTCTGTCTTCACCAACTGGTGAAGAGTTAGGTATCCTGCAGATTTGAGATGATGCTGCAGCAACAACTCAATGTTGCCATGTTCTTCTAATATCATTAGAAGTAACAAAATACCAAATTTCAACTCGATCAGACCTGTGAAAGATGTGATGATTTAACTAGAAATATGCTGATAAATCTTCAAATGGCTGAACCTTAAATAATAGCTAAGAATCCTCTCGACTAAGTCTCCTTTCAAACAGAAAAAAAGAAAAACTAGATCAAAATCGGTTCAGACGTTAGGGAGACACGATGCCACAGACAGATACGGATACACACGTGAAACTTATAACACCCCTTTTTTGCGTCCTGGGTTAAAAAAATGAGAAATTGTTTTTTTTTATTGTGTTATGATGTACTTGGATATAACGTAGCGTTTTACCACTGATGTTAAGTTGAACGGTTGTACGGAAGTACGGTTGAGAATGGCAGAAGGACAAGCATAGGAAAAGGTCTTTAAAAAAAGTTAACTATTTCAATTACTAAACACTGATATTAACTAATTGAAATGAGATTATCGTATCTGGACTAGTTAATGATGATACGACTATTGTATGGGTTTCTAATCAATATCAACGTCACTTTATTAATTATGCACAAATTAGTTATGTGACATTTAACTTGTAATTTTGTTGTTTTTTTTTGTGCTCCAATTTTAACGTTAATCATGAACTTATTCGATAATTAAATGATAAGACAGAGCAATAATAAATCTTGTGTTATTTAATAAATTCATTACCTTTTGACATTTATATGAATCATATTATTATTGATCGTGAATATATTGACCTTGACGACATCTACTTTAAGTCAGTATAAGCATAGTCTAAAGAACTAGTATAAGTGTATAAGGATGTATATATCTATGTATATATAATTGTATATATAACAGAATATTAAGGATCGATTTTATGAAAATGATTTAATTAATTAAGTATACTATAGTGGTTCTCAAATTTCAATATGTAATTTGAATAAATTTTAGTGTAATTTTATTTTCCTTACTGAGCTAGCTTCTTTGATAATCTTCTCTATTTAAAAAAAGCATGATAAATAAATAATATATAGTAATATTATAAAGCTCAAGAGATTGTGTTTGTTTGTTTGTTTGAACGCGCTAATCTCTGGAACTACAAGTCAGATTTGAAAATTTTATATTCTATTCTATAGCCTATTTATTGAGGAAGAGTATAGGCTATATAACTTTACGCTCTTGAACTCGCTAATCTCTGGAACTACGAGATTCAGAGTCAGATTTGAAAATTTTTATAGCCTATTTATTGACGAAGAGTATAGGCTATATGACTTTACGCTACGACTCTAAGGAGTGGAGCAGTGGCGAACGTCAAGCAATCTCATTAGTTGTAGGCAAGTAGGGGAAGTGAGGGCTACACGGGTGCGTTGCGGTAGAGAGCTCATCGAATACATTTAAGATGGTACAATCGTATAGGCGTATAGACGTACATATAATCGTATAGACGGTACAAGGTAAAAATGTGGGGCACAGCCAGTAAAAAATATAAATTTAGAAGTTTATATTCACATTTAATATCGAGGAAAATGCATAATATTTCTGTAAATACCATATTATGTTATAGCTAACTTACTCTTAGTAATTAATTTGTGAGGCACGATCTACATTGTCGCATTAAGGACTTGAAAGTTCTGTTCAAGGTTTAGTCTGTTTCTGTGACCTAGGGATCCCTAAAGAAAAGTTTTTTATTATTCCAACTACTAACACAGGACTTGCTAATAACAGGGGTTTAAAGTACGAAATTGTCGTTTTATATAGAAATGATCAAACATTTATTTTATAAAAGTAATATATGTGGGAGCGAATAATAAATCTGTGGAGACTTCAAGCACTGTCGTGCCGTATGTGCGATAGGACAACTTAACAACGACGACTGATCTGTCGAGAGTTTTACAGTCGAAACTGCATATTTATAAGAATTCCTAATGTTGGCTATCATTAAAGATAAATTGACTATTTACAGATAACATTATCATTCATAATTATAGTGGATCACTTTATAATTAAATCTATTAATTAAAGAATGAAATGTTTGGATACTGGTCTATTGTACAATATACTTTATTATATATATAGCTTAACACAATTATATTATTTTTTATCAATTTTATTAGCGGGCCCCGCAGATCCGTGCACGGTTAGTATGCTGTAATTATTTTTGTTTCATTTTATTGTTACTCATTGCTATTACCATTATCATATTGCCCATTCTCATAGCCTATCAATTATAGAATGAAGTCTTCTTTCCGTCTACAAAATTTCATCAAAATCAGTTTAGAATTAATACAGAATTACTTTTTAGAAAAAATAAAATAACGTTTTTTATAATATAAGTATAATTGTCAAATTTTACCGAGGAGCGCCATAAGCTATAAATAAGCATGAGCTTACTTACCCGTGTACAAAATTTTATAAGAGTCAGTTAAGTCATTTTTGGTTTAAATCCGGACATACAAACATACAGATAGACAATTAATTATTGACAATATGATAAAATATTAGCAATGACGGGAAATAAATGTTCGAAACCACTCCCCAGGAGTGGTTACGACGCGTGAACTGTAAGCATAAGCTTACTTACCCGTGTACAAAATTTTATAAGAGTCAGTTAAGTCGTTTTTGGTATAAATCTGGACATACAAACATACAGATAGACAATTAATTATTGACAATATGATAAAATATTAGCAATCGCAGGAAATAAATGTTCGAAACCACTCCCAGAGAGTGGTTACGACGCGTGGACTGTAAGCATAAGCTTACTTACCCGTGTACAAAATTTTATAAGAGTCAGTTAAGTCATTTTTGGTTTAAATCCGGACATACAAACATACAGATAGACAATTAATTATTGACAATATGATAAAATATTAGCAATCACGGGAAATAAATGTTCGAAACCACTCCCCAAGAGTGGTTACGACGCGTGGACTGTAAGCATAAGCTTACTTACCCATGTACAAAATTATATAAGAGTCGGTTAAGTCGTTTTTTGTTTAAATCCGGACATATCTACACTGTGTTTCTTAGATTATATTTTTTCGGACTGACTACACTTTTAGCTATAAGAGCCCTAAGCCTCAGACAGCTTTTACAGTTTCACCGGGCTTGGGGGCGAGCGCTGAAGGCACTCAGCCGCGAAAGCTAGGCAACAAGCTCCAAGCGTGTCAAAGTGACCGAACCTCGGCTTGGGTTGTTGCCGATCATGCGAAAAAGTTGCGATCTGACTAAATTACTATCCATAGAATTTCGAGCGAACTAACTATACATATGTACATGTTCCTGCCTTTTGGGAGGAAGGAAGGAACATGTGTATATATATGTATTTAGTGATTTGGCAATTTTTGTCTAAACTAACTAGCCGAAAAAAGAAAAAAGGTACCTTACAGAACCTATGAATGTAGTGTCACTGTATCGCACCTGAGCGCTAAACCTTATATACCCTTCCACTTAGTGCAATAATTAGGGTAGTTATTAAAATTCCCTTTTGAATATACCCTACTTGCACCACGTGTCGAAGTAAGTACGTATTATCTTCCTGAATTTTCACATCTCAGCTGTCGCGATATCTTTAAGCTTATTTTGGGCCATTTGTATATTTCTATTATGTGTTATTATTACTAGTCTATCCGTGCGAATATTTCGTATATTAAACAATGTAAACAAACTAACAGCAGTTATGTTTGTTTAACAGTTTGTCAATAGATGGCGTATTGAATATATTTTTATAAGCATTAGCTATTGAAATTCCAAAGTTAAAAAAAAAAACATTAATCTTGAACTATTTGTCTTATTAGTTAGTCTTAGTTTCGTCACCAGTGAGAAATAATATATACGAGTATGATACTTCATCGAATAATGTGCTGTTAGACAATCTTAGCCAACAATCGCTTAAGGTAGGTGAATCGAAATACATAATAACTTTTTTTTTTATTTGATACTTTTAAGTATTGTTTTTGCACGCGCAGTTACAACGCAAAGATTGAGAACCTCTGTATTATGAGGTAGCGTCAAAAGAACACATAATAAATGAGACGAATGGGACTGATGAGCATTATAAAATTAGATAAAAAAAAAGGTATAAATAGACATTGATCTTCTATAATATATCACAGTCAGGTAGTTAAGTCGACTTGATAACAACGGAAATGCGCGTCTTTTTGGTAAGTAGTTAATACAGTACTACAGAAAAAAATAATTTTTACATAGTGTTTCAATTTTTTAATTAAATAGAAATGATAACAAATTATACGAATATTGACAAATCCGGAACGGATTAGATAAAATAATTAGTGATGTGTAAATATTTCAATTCAATCAACATATAAGTTTATTGTGATTTTAATAATTATTCCTATTTATATTGTTGTTCCAGGCAATTTGTCTGTCGGTGACAGCGGTTCTGGCTGCTGAGACAGGACAGTAAGTGCAATATGTTTTATTTTATATTTTTATTGTATATAAGATATTTTATATTTGTATAAAAACTACAGGATATTGTTTATAAAGGTCTATAGACATTTTGATTTTGCTATGTTTGTATTTGTAATTATAATTAAAAACTAACTAATTAATTTCCAAATAAATAAATAAATTAATGTTAATGCTAAATTTCCTGATTATATATAATTTTACTGATACATTTTATCCGCAACTTAGATGGCGCACAATCAATATCAATAGAATAGTACGTTTGTAATTTTTATCAGGATGAAACCCACTGTAAATTCGTTTTTTTAATTATCAAGTTTTCTGTCCTAAATTCAAGCGAAAACTTTAATCTCTGTTTCTATCCAATTACGGATCAATTTTCAAGTAAACAATAAAAGGAAGGATTTTCTTAACACTGTCATACACAAAAGAAAACCTATTGTTGAACTTTCATATTTGAGCTTTACTAGTGTTCGTTGTGCTTTGACATGTTCTATGTCAGGAATAGTTATTAAAGTGAAACTTCTTATGCGACTTCCAAGCGTTAAACGTTTAACGTTTAACGCACATTATCGGTCTCTCCTCTTTGTGTGAGCCAGAGCGAGAGAGCAATATATTATCGGTCTCTCCTCTTTGTGTGAACCAGAGCGAGAGAGTAAATATCGGTGTATATGTATATTGCACACTGTTTAAATAAAATAGAAAATGTCTTTTAAAATGAAGTTTCACTTCTATCGTGTGTGAATCGCACACACACCTTTTTTTTGTTTTTATTTTTAATACATACCATTAGTAATAAAAGTTTTATTTAATTTTAAAGATACAATCCTTACTTGTACAATGGACCTCGTGTGACCGCGACAGCGTCGGCTTCTACTGTTGCACCCGGTAGCTACTTCGGCCGTTACGACCCAGGCCGTTACAACCCAGGCAGTTATGACGCAGGCCGTTACAACTCAGGCCGTTACGATAACTCTGGCCGCTACGACCCCAGCCGTGACAACTCTGGACGTTACACCCCCGATGGTTCCGGAGCTTACAGGTATGTATTTCATTACTACAGCTTGTACTAAATCCTGTCAAATAAATTATGTTTATGAAGCGTGGTAATGATTTTGACATTATAAAATTATACGCAACTTTCAATGGCGTTCATGAATTTAACAGTTAAATAATAATCTAATTTAATATTTACAGTATAGGCATTAATATTGATTGCACATTATCAAATTAGGTTTATACTTGGTAAAACCTTTGCTTTAATATTGTATAATTGATATAGCGGTGATCGCGGAGACCGTGGATCAGCTGGTGGATTCTACACTGGATCTGGTAGCGATGGTGGTGCAGGAGGTGCTTACATCGGTAGCAGTGATAAGTGAGTAAAAAACTTAGTAATGAATACCATGACGAATATATCGTAATTATAATAACAACTTTAAGAATTCTTGCTGAAAATATTAATTTTTAGGCAATATTATTTATTAATTAATTATCTTAATTTATTTATTTTAAACCAATGCATTCATTTATTTAAATTGTTATTAATTTAAAATCTTAATACTATTTTCTATTTAATTTATATATTCAACGTAAATCGTAAAGTTTATATTAATCTGGGTCTCGTGTTCAATTGGTTTATAAATGACTAATAGTACGATATTCTTCTCTCGAACATTTTTTTCCTTAGTAGATTCTTGATTCACAGTTTTTTAATTTATTATTTATTGATTTCGAATAAAATTTTAAAATCATTCACATCGTAGCCATTATTTTGATGTAAAATCCGTAACTTCTTCATACGTAAAAAAATTATATACTAAATTTTTACATGATTTTTATTAATTTGTGTAATAAAGAAAAGCCAAAGTAACACCATGGATAAAAATATTATAATATTTATGGCATATATTACAACGCGTTTGGTTTTATACAAAAAAGAAATACATTTTCTATCTGTTACTCATCCTGGAGTAACCAATATTTTTTCGTTTTTGTAATTTCATAAAATGAAACTTTAAAACTGCTATTTAAAAGTCAATTTTAAAAATCATTGTTTTTGTAATATATTTGCACGGTTGTCAACCCGGTGCCTAAATACTATCTCTAAATTTCAAAATGACATAACCTTTTGAGCGTTTTTTTAGCGTTAATAACTTGGATTATTTTTATATTGGTTTATTTAATTAGGATAAAGGTAGTGAAGAAATTAATGGTACCCGACAGATTATCATTGTTTTAGTTCGTTCGGTTCTTGTCTTTAACTTCAAAATTATACAATTTTCATACGAATTTTTATCTACTAATCAATCCTTAAGAGTTAGAGAAATCCGATAAAAACTATACATAAAGTTTCACTTTTCGATCTTCCGAGGTTTTAAATTTTTATATAAAGGAATTACGATCTTTTAGAGTTAAGAGATTAGGAAATTAGGCATTAGGAACTGAATTTCCAAAAACAACTTTTTTTTTCGCAAATACGTTATATATTTTGGATAACTTTTCTGCTAAATTTCAAAAATCTAAGCCTAGCGGTTTGAGCTATACGTAGTTGTGTGCAACCGAATAGTCAATAATAGTGCTTCAAAAACATCTAAGAAAAAATCATACGAAACATGACAAGCTTCACAATTATGTGTCAGTACTCGTTTGATCTGCAGTCATTACCAAACGTCTAATGGCTTACTTTAATTAATAGTTATACGTTAAAAATGCAATTATTACGTTGTTTACTTACTATACTCTTACGTAACACAATGTGTACGGTAGCTTTTATTTAAATTTATATATTTATTTTATATTGTTTAACGTGATGTCTAATTTATTACCAATGATAATGAAGTTTCAATTTAAATGTCTTAAAACTAAAACCGGTTGAGATTTTTGTCCTTGTTTCACACGTTGAAGCTAGCCAACTGTGTATAATATATTATAAATAATTAAGTCGATTACTTAGGATTAAATTATAAATTAATTTCATTTTATTCTATAATATAAATTTTCTTTTCTGTTATCTTTAAGTAACATTATCTTTGTCAAATCTGGATTTGTTTGTAATGAACCTTGTTCTACACGTGTTATCGATGAAATTCTGTATCGAGAATAATATATAAAATGTACACATTTGTTGCTTTCGATGACAGTATGTACATAAAATAAAAATAAATCCTTTGTTTAATGTTTATAGATTTTAAGTATTTATTGTAATCTAATGTGATGTCAAGTGAGGATGTGGCTGAAGATTTTAACATGCTAAGCCCAGAGGGACTAGTTCTCAAGTACAGCTGCCTGAACACACGTATGGGCGCTTAGTAACAGATTTTAAATAATAGGTTGGTAACGAGCCAGACGAGTTTTAGAAAATGCCCTACTACCATGCTATAGTTTCATCACGATGATTTCTTTCACTGAAAGCCCAAGCTCATTGTAGGATTCGAACCTAGGTCGATCAACAAGGTGGTGTTGCTTCAAATTCTTAATTAAAGAGACCTTTAGCTATAACTGACAATAAAAGATAAAATATTTTATTTTATAGTGGTGGTGCCTACATAGGTGATGCTTACGGCGGCTCTGGAGTTGGTGGTGCTGGTGGTACTGGTGGTGCCGGTGTTGGTGCTGGTATCAACTCTGGCTCGGGTGTTCAAGCTGTCACAAGTGCCCCTACTGTAACACCTGTTCCTACTGAAGCAAATGCTTTCACTGGTACATATGCTCCTATTGTAACAAGTGTTCCTGTTGTAACAAGTGTTCCTGTTGTCTCAAGTGCTCCTCTTGCCACAAGTGCTCCTCTTGCCACAAGTGTTCCCTTTGTCACAAGTGGTGGTGTTGTCAGTTCTACTTATGTTCCTGAAGAAGTCAGTCCCACTGTAATTCCAGTAACGGCAGCTCCCACTGAAGTTCCAGTCTTCGTTAGCTCTACTGCTGCTCCTGTACCAGTTAGTTCTACTGTTGTTCCCGTACCAGTTAGTTCTACTGCTGTTCCCGTACCAGTTAGCTCTACTGCCGTTCCCGTATCAGTTAGTTCTTCAGCCGCTCCTGTAAAAGTCAGCTCTACTGCTGCTCCCGTAGTATTTAGCTCTACTGCTTCTCCTGTATCGTACTACCCTAGTTTAGCCCCCTTTTCGGTAACTCCAAATCAATTGAACACAAACAGAGTTGTTGCTCCTGGTACCTATGACTATAAATATGGTATCATTCGCTACGACAATGACGTACTCCCTGACGGGTATCACTATTTATATGAAACTGAGAACAAAATCCTTGCTGAGGAAGTTGGTAAGGTTGAACGCATCAACAATGAGTACGATGGCATCAGAGTCAAAGGATTCTTCGAATTCGTTGCGCCCGATGGTGTTAACTACAGAGTGGACTACACCGCTGATGAAAACGGTTTCGTCCCTGTAGGCGCACACATCCCCCAATAAATATTATCAATATTTAGTACTTGTGTTCTATTGAAAATAAGTAAATATATTAGAATGTACTAAGGATATGTAAATCTGTACCTGCTTATTTAAGACAAATATATAATAGATACTTTGAATGCTGTTGTTTATTTATTTATAATGTTTTATTGCATAATTCACTCCTATACAAAATAAGAAATAGAGTTTATAAACTACACTACAATGATGTTGTGAACAAACTTCAAAAAATGTTATTCCCAAAAAGTGGAACAAAAAATCGAATAATGTTACTCAATATATTATATACTAAATGTACTATTACTACTGTACATTTACTATATTGTAACCAACACAGTAAATATGGGTCGTTTTCAAATTGGGGGCCAAAAAAGTATCAATTCCATGAGTTAAAAGTTCATGTGATTTTCGTATGTTTCAGTATTGAGATGCATTATTTATTTAAAAAAAACACATAACAAGCAAAGATACCACTTATTTAATGCAATAAAACGCATCAATCAACTTTTTTAGGTGACACAAATGAGGCACATAGTTTCTCTAATGATATTTTGTGATTTACTGAAAATGGAAAATGAAATGAATTACGAAAAATGGAAAATTCTTGAATTTTTCTTTACATTTAAAACAAAATATGATCTTGACGCCTTACTAATCAAATAAAAAAATACACAACTGAGCACGATATGCCATCAAACACTAATGATACAATTTTTGTACAAAGTCCAAAATTTTAATTGATATTGTGAATTTCTCTCAAAATAACGACATAAGCAACTGAAGATCAACTGCACACGTTCGGGAACAACTGAGCACGAGGACCGCGCAGAATGAGAGACAGGATACAGCAGGGTAAATAGTATGCAATGCCTTTGGTTATAGGTACACAAAATAATATTTTCAAAAACAAACTCTTTTAAAAGCCATGAAATCTTATTTGTTGTAAACTTAAGTTCGTCTCAGTAATGATTTATCCTTCTTTTATAATTGTATCAAACAGTGCGGAAATAAAACTTCGTTAACCTACATAGGTTTTTGCTTTATAAAGAAATTAAGAAAAACTAAGCCCTTAGAACCAGTGAAACTAATGAGATATTGATTAGTTTTATAGGCCTATCTCCTTAATTTACAGTGATAAGAAAGTCGTTGTAATTGGACTTTAGGCGTCTCAAATAAGTAGTTGATTTAAAGTTATTTGAGTTACGTTAATATCTACACGAGAATTAAATCATGTATAATGCTTCTGGGAACCAAATTTGAAAACGACCCATATACAGATATTTTAAATCTATACATATGATAATATTGTTTGGTCTGTTTGTAATGTCAAAATAACAGGTTTTTCCTAAATGCAAATTAAAGTTTACTCGGTATCTATAACAAAAAACCCATTTTTTCAAACTTTTTGTCTGTTTATGTTATTGTCTATGTTATGTTATATTTGTTCCGGGTAACTCCGAAACTTTTAGACCGATTTTGGCGGGACTTTCACTGGCAGATAGCTGATGTTATAAGGAATAACTTAGGGTACTTTTATTTTAGAAAATAATTTGGTTTCCGCACAAAAAATAAAAATAGGTTTTTAGTAGTCTACGCGAGTAGAGCCGCGGTCACAGCTAGTCTATATATATAAAAGCGAAATACCACTCCAAACTATAGGTCGGAATGATTTAAAATAAATCATACTTACTTACTCGTGATGTAGACGCTCACTAAGAACGGATTTTGGAAAATTCAACCTCTAAGGTTTTCAATAGGGGTTGGAAGTTTGTATAGGGTGGGTGAAAAAACATAGTCTTTTGACTTGAAATTTTGTACCTACTTAGACACTTTAATAAAAAATAATGAAACACATGCCAGGGTTTATCAAAATTCATCAGTTAAGGATGTAAAATAGGGGTTGAAAGTTTGTTTGGTAAAAAGAATTGTCTTACACATATAATATGTCCATTGATCTAAAATTTAGCACGCTTACTCTTCAATTTATGAAAATTCATCACATAATGGTGTAATTAAGGGTTGAAACTTTGTATGGTGGAAAGAATGTTGTTTATAGATTTGATGATAATTATTAACTACACAAGAAACACACGGTACACAAGTACACAGTACACAAGGTACTCTTCAATTAACTTTACCAACACGTCATCTATATAAATAAATCTGTATTTTTTTATTTTTTTTTAATATTTGGACACAATTTCACACACGGCCATTTAATTCCATACTTAGCATAGTTTGTATTATGGTAATTAAACAGCTGATATACTATACATATATATTTAACACCCAGACACACAACTGACAATTATGCTCATCACACAAAAGTCAGTCATGGGCGGGATCGAACCCGCAACCTCTCGGTTCAATAGTAGGGCTTACTACAACTGCGCCACTAGATCTGTCCATTCTGTCTGTACGTGTATTGTTTTCCAAATTACCCTCTTGACACCCTACTTAAAGGATATTGATCACGAATAAATTTAAATTTAATTTTTTTTTGTCTGTCAGTTATTATGTCCGGATTTTAACTCAAAAACGGCTTGATCGAATCTTATAAAATTTTGTACACGGAAAACATGTTATTGGTCAAATGATAAATAATAAGGATTTTCGATAATTCTTTTAGAAATCGTAAGAAAAAATACGTATAGTTAAAGTGCTATAAGAATCATCAATAATAAATAAGAATCATCAATAATAAATTTAATAAAAGAATAGTTTTCAAAAGATTTTGACGAAGTTTTGTACACGGGTAATATTTCATTTTTCAATTAATAAACTATATGAATTGACAATAATATGTATAAAAAATTACGGAGTGACAATAATAACTGTGTAATAAACGCTATTGTTAATAGCAGCTGAATTGAAGGTATATAATGTTAACTCAATCCAACCCTTTTCCTAAAGCTCTCGGTAAATTTACAAATTACAAAAATACCTAAACATTTCACATAGGACTACTCAATATCATTTCCCTGAGGAAGATAAGACATAAGCATGAGAAAACCACTATAACCCTTATCCCACTTAAGCAGCTTTGACACATTATGTTTTCCTCTTCCACTGTATAAACGATCATCTTAGTATTCACACCTTTTATAAGCAAATCATTCCCAAAATCATATACGCACATCATCATAAAAATAAATACTCGTAATATGACAAAGGGAACTGTTATCCCACTTACAAGTACATATTTTTATTAAATCAAATCACATACAAATATTCCTTTTTAACCGACTTAAAAAAAGGAAGAGGATATCAATTCGACTGTATGTTTTTTTTTTGTATGTTTGTTACCCGATCACTCCGCCAATTGTGAATTGAATTTGATGATTCTTTATATATATATATGGACGCAATATGGAGTTTAGGAACGGACAAAGGGAACTATTATCCCACTTACAAGTAGATATTTTTATTAAATCAAATCACGTACAAATATTCCTAGTGGTACTTATTTCTGCGGAAATTGGATCTGCATGTACTTAATTTTCTACCCTAAGGACGTAATAATGTTTAAAATAAGAAATGGGCAATTTTAGAGTACCATATGAGATCCGGCTCCAAGGTGTAGGCGTGCATTTCCCAGAAAATGGGGTCATTTACAAAACAAACAAAACAGCAGCAACAAAAAAAACGCGTCAACATCTTGTACTGCACATGGAAAATTGCATTATGCAAAAAACATATTTGTTTGACCAAACCTCAATTAATAAACATTTCTTTATATTGTAATTTTTTTATTTATTCCTTTATACGCACACTGGCTCTTTCCCTAGATTCCAAGTAATAACTCCTTACCTTACACCTTCACTACCATACCTAACTATTGAAACTACGGATATACATAAATTGAAAAGTGAAGTCGGTGTAAGCTACTAGACTATTTTAATTTATTTATTTATAGAAATCTACAGCTCTTAAATTCATTTACCGTACATACTAAATTAACATATTGGTTTAGCCAAGATGATTTCATTTGTTTTACATAAAAATAATAATAAGAATCTTATACCTTAACGAAACTAATTATTATTATTTATGGCAGTAATCAGGCATTTTATTCCAGTTTCGGCAAGATATTATTTCATTTTAATAAACTACTGTTAAACATGATATCAGAACTGTACTTAAACCATAAAAAAATCGATTTTTGTGTTTTGCCCATTTAAGGGTTCAACAAATAATATGACACACACAAATTGTGTTCTTTTATTTAATACCAGTATATAGCAAAAGTTTTTATATTTAACACTTTATTTATTTTTGTGTGAATATAATAAAAGTTGACAAAACTGCGTTTTTCTATCGTCAAAAAAATAACCAATAATAACGTATACCGGTTAACCGGTACAGCGTTTAAAAGATACCGATTACATGTATTATTTTCGGTCTGATAATGCAAACTGTAGTTGTAGCGTAGTGATTTACAACTGATGTTTGGTTACGATACGGTTAAGCATAGGAAAAGACTAAGAAAATAAGAAATTCAGATATAGGGTTTGTAAAAAAACGCAATATATCTTTAATTTGAAATTTTTGTTGTTTTATTCTGTTTGATATTTTTAACGTCAATTGTTAAACTTATTCAACAATTAAAAACTAAGACGGAAGAATCAAGAATCTTTGGCATTCAGGAAATTATTACTTCTTGACATTTATAGGAATCAAATTATTATTGATTGTGGCCTTGACGACAACTGCTATAATTCAGTAAAAGTGTCAAAGAACGAATATCTTAGATAGTTTTATAGAATAATAAGGAATGGTTTTATGAAAATTATAAAATTAATTAGTACACTATATAGGTTCTCAAATTTTAATGCATAAGTTTTAACAAACTTCAGTACCAATTATATTTCTTGGTCTTTAATAATAGTAGTTACAATTTAAATATGACTAAAAATATTAATTTTGAGCTTTATATTAATTTACATTTCATAATACTGACAAGAATTATGAATTTCTGAAGAGTCCATAGTAGGTTCTAGCATAACCCACTCTTATTACAACTTATGTAGTTAAAGCACAGTGTACATTGCTGGGTAAAAGATTTTGAAATATTATAGGTATAACTGAGTGACGTAAGATTCCATAAGTCTTTTATACATCCAACTAGGGGGGAAGACAAAGTTGTAAGAATACCTATGAAATTACTCATATGAAAAATAATATTAGGGGTTTTTAATTATACCCTACGAAAATATATTTTCTATTTTTTTAAATTTCTTAATCTGTACAAATATATAAAAAAGAGGCATCTGTCTGTGATTTTGAAAACCCAATCACGCATTTTAATATTTATCTGTATTTCTATGTCCAAGATAATGTTAAAAATGGATGGAATGAACAATAATAGATGGAAGTTATTTATTTACAGGGTTGGCAAAATAAAAATACTACGACAGATGGTAAATTAAATTATACACCTACGTCATCGGGACAGTGGGACAGCTGCCATTGACACGCAAACAAACGAACTCCTTAAAGAAAGCGCGTTAGGTAGCCAATATATATTGGTTAATTCTACAAATCAATGCATCAAAGTAAGTCACTATTATGAGGTTAATATGTATGTAATTGTGGTTGCGAAGAAGATGGACATAACCCACCATGTACTACCATGTTCTTCAACATATTATAATCGTATTACAGTAGTACCGTATCGCCTTTAATGTTGGCGATAAATTATTATAATTATTATATGGATGCTTGGTAAAAAACTTAAACTTTACATGGTTTTTACAAAATAATCGTTAACCGTAATACTCACTATTTGAAAAGTAATAAAATTATGTAGACATATAATCATCAAAATGAAAATAAAATCTGTGTTTTTTTTTTGAAATCTTGCATTTTTCTATACTCCTTTAATTTTCCCGATATTCAACTCGTGTGTCTCTTAGTTGTAATCTAAGGGCGTGAATGGAAATGAATTAAATAAAAATGTGTTAATTTTCACGCCTTTACATTATAATTACGCCGATTTATGAAATAAAGTTTTTTTACACCCTCATTTTTTGTTATTTCTTAGTACTTAAGCTATTTTTATTTTCGATTCTGTAAACCACGCGAGCGGAGCCGCGGGCACAGCTGTTATTATAATATAATAATGCAACATAGTTAAAAAAGAAAAATAACACGTATACGGCACGAGAAAGAAATGTAAGTCTTAATAAAAAGTGAACTAAATTTAATAAATATACTCAATTACATTTTGCACGAGTAAATAATGAAAATATATTTTTCCTACTTATGTTACTTGAAAGGGAAAATTTACAGTTTGTTGTTGGACCCCTTAAAATTGGAATTAATAGTTAAAATTTGTAGCGAGAATTTAGTTCGACACATTTCACATTTTCATGTGAAATTGAAAAATATCGTTTTTTTAACATAAATACCTACATGAGATATAGTGACATATTTTTTAATCATCTCTTATCACAATCGCTTATGGAACATGAGTCTAAATTAATAATAATAGTTCTTTTTTATCAAACGCAATGATTTTTCGAAGCGAATTATGAATCGAATTTATGAAGCGAAGATTTAGAACCTGTGAACTATCTTATACGGCGTCAAAAGGAGACATAATAAATGAGACGAACGAGATTGATACGCATTATAAAATTAGAAGAAAAGGTATAAATAGATATTGATCTTTTATAATATATCACAGTCAGATTGTTAAACTCGTCTTAATAACAACGGATATGCGCGTCTTTTTGGTAAGTAGTTAATACAGTGTTGTAGTACAGTTAAATTTAGACATAGAGTGATATTTAGTAATAATGAAGTAATGTGTTTCAGTTCATTCAACATAACGTAAATTTATTGAGATTTTAGTTTATTATTTGGTATATTTTTATTACAGGTAATTTGTTTGTCATTGACAGCGGTTCTCGCTGCTGAAACTGAGAAGTAAGTGAAATACATTATAATAATGTTTTTTTTTAATGTAGGGCACATTGTGGTTACAATTTTAAGACAAATAAAGCCATTGAAATAATTAATAACTTTATATGATTTTGAAGTTTATAAGTTATTATGTGTCTAGGTATAATGTATATATATTTGGATAAATATGAATAGTATATCTTCAATGATGTCTGTCTAAGAATTATATGTATATATATATAAAGAAGGAGTTAATGTTAAATTTCCTGTTACAGAATTTTACAGTTAAATTCGTTTTAACCAGCCATTTCGTACACCAAAACATTTGATGTTAGTAATTAAGTATGTTTTAAAAGGTTTTTCAAATCTAAAATTTCCAGATGAGATAGAGACTTGAAACTTTAAACATGGCTCAGAACTGGATGACAATACAACAGTATTAACTCACTTTTGTTGTATGTTTGTTGTCCGTTAGGTACAAAGTTTGCAATTGATTTTTAATCTAAAGCTATAGAGACTTGAATCTTTAAACAATTTTATTCTTTTAATAAATCAATATAAAACAAAAAACGTGAAGAACATACAATAAGCTAATAACGTATTAAATAAACATCACAACTTCTACATAATAATCGATATCTATACGTACATCGTGTGAAATAAAGTTTGCGTCTTTCTATTTGTCCGCTTACTTCTTCTAAACCACGCAACGGATTTTTATTACGGTTTTCACTATCATTTAAATATTTTTTACGGAAGGTTTGTATCTATACCTACACTCATTCTAATAACATTTTTGTATATAAGAGAAAACGTAATGTTTTGTAATCAAGTTATAAAAAAAAACTATCTTCGGGTTATTTCATGTAAAAAAGATATTTTAGTTCTTCAAAAAGCTCAAAGGAAAATCTGCGTTGGCATATGTCCCTCTGGTATGTGAGGTTGCCAACTCACAGTAACCATTTTAATTATTAAAATATTGATTAAAAATATTAGGTTTTTAGCGAAGCTATTTTCTCAAATTTAATATTAATCCAAATCCACATAAATATATTTGTTACCGCATTTAATGTAGATAATGATATAGATGTAATTGCCCTCTACGTAATCTAATTTAAATGAATACAGTAGAAGATATCATAGATTCAAAATTACATACGCGCAACCAAAACTTCAGTAGCAGCGAAATGGTTATCTATGAATAGCAATCCTCGCTACGTATTACACGTTAGCTTGAATAAAGCCTGTCAAATAAATTACAGTTATTAAGAGTGGATATAAATTTGACATTATGAAATTTTAGGCGCAGCGATTTATAGGTACACTAACCGGTGGCCACCCGCTTTGCTATGGGTAATTTTTTTTATTAGATCATAGCCAGTAATTAATCATACTACTACTGGAATCATAACGCACATTAAAAATACGACTTTTCACCCTATCTTTTACTGGGTATCTTTTACTAGGTATTGAACTAGATAAAATTATGAAACACGCCTTTTTTACTTTCTAACTGAGTTGCTAAATATCAATCTTCATTGATCTTTGTGTCATTTGGAGTAATAATAATATTAATATTATATATTTGCTCATATTTTGTTTGTTTTTCGGCGTCGTCAATTCCCTTGTTACTCTATTAAAAACTATTAATTGTCATATAATTTTCATATTTCAAGACGTATTTTATGAACGGCCCCTTTCGTTTGTAAAATCAACTACTATAGAATTTTTAATAATTTTATGTGTATATAGATTAAGTTACATTTCACTTTGATTATTTTACTATTTTTACTAATCAGAATGTTCGAGATGCTTTTCGAACGCCTTTTTATCTTAAAAGTATATTTATATCACAAAAAAACCTTGTCTTATTGTTCTACAACCATTTCAAATAAACTCATATGTGCTAGCTCAAAATGTCTAATTGTCATTCATAAACTCAAAATCATAAAAAATTTAACAAGTGTAAGTTCTGTAAATGAGATTAATTTAATTGTTACAGTATAAAAGCGATATAGATTGCGCATTATTAATTTTTATATATTTCTAATGACACATTTTTTTTAATACTGTATAATTTTTATACCATAGTAATTACTATAAATATAAAACACGATATAGATTACCAATCTATCTGTCTTCAAGCACCAATAGGTGTAGGATGTAGGATAGAAAAAAAAAACATTTAATTGTGTAATTTTATACAAAAAAATTAAATAGTTTTTATTATTTACGTTCTGCTTACTTTGGAATTGGAACTACTCGTACAACATTATTTTTTTAACTGTGCAAATAGACTGTTATTCTTTATATTGAATCTCGTTATTATTTATCTTGATATTGATGATGATGATGCAACTAATAGTATACATTAACCGTGCATTTGTTCTCTTCATTCTTATCTCTATTATCAAAATTATAAGAATAAAAATAAAACACATTTTTATTCATTCAAAAACACGTTAAATATAAACATTGTCATTTTTTTAAACCGTAAGAGTTGAATTAAAAAAATATGTTGTAATAAAGTATATCAACCTATTCCATTCCAATGAAAGTGTAAATTTCTCTAAAGTTTCATTTTCCAGGTTTTAAATATATCTTATCTATCTATATAAATAAAATTGTTGAGGTTTGCCGTTGTGCGCGCATCAGGCAAAAACGAATGGATAGATTTTGATCATTTTTTTATGTTTATCCTAAAATACTTGGTTATTATCTAAAAAAAAAATCATGATATCTTCATAAAGAATAATTATGTAGTTAGAACCGCGGGTGCTAGTTTTCATATAAGTTTTACACTCTTTTTATCTTCGCAAAGAGAGATTTTCTAAAAAAAAAGGTGTGTGTGCGATTCACACACGATAGAAGTGAAACTTCATTTTAAAAGACATTTTCTATTTTATTTAAACAGTGTGCAATATACATACACACCGACATTTAATCTCTCGCTCTGGAGAGACCGATAATGTGCGTTAAACGTTTAACATTTAACGTTTAACGCTTGGAAGTCGCATAAGAAGTTTCATTTCAATAAAAAATCTTTCTTAGCAGATAACTACATAAATAGAACAACTTCTGTACTAAATATAAAAAAATAGCGATTTTACTTTGTATGAGTGAAAGCGAGCATTAGTTAATAACTGGAAGTTCAAAATCGTCCAAGTAAAAGTTGTACAACACATGAAATACTTTAGTCCAAGATCCCAGAGCGATCTGACATAATTTATTTTCACATAGATGAAACCTTAGGTTCACAGTAGCATCCCATGTTCTTTGAATACCTGCGTGATTGTGGAGCTCGCCTTGTGACACCTGGGCAGGTACGAGGTAAGAAAGGTAACTAAAAATAAGAGTTACTTAACTTAATTTACATGGCTGATTTTTATACATGGTTTGTAGAATATTATTCGAAAATAGTATCATAAGTGTCAGACACTTTCCATGGACCAAAACTTTTGTCAGACGCTTTAAGCTCCACAAAAAATAAATGTACTTTACTTATTTTTACATGTCTGATTTTTAAATATGTTATTAAGGTACCAATTACAAAGTTATATTTCATTAGTCAGACCAATTGTAGGCAACAAACATCCCCTAATCACAAAAAATATTAAGCCGAGAGAATGAGCGCGAGAGCACTCAGGGTAAAATATTTAAATATTTTTAAAGTACTTACTGCTTTCAATTCAATATTTTTGCATCTTTATTGAAATAAGACGAACTTCAACATTCAACACTTAATATTTAAGTAAATTAATTTATTGCATATGTTCGGGAAAATAATTTTTTCCAGCGCAAGTTTGTTTTATGAAAAATTATTTTCTTTTTATTATAAAAAGGTACCTGTTGGAACAATCAAAATAAAAATCTTTATATATAAAAAAATAAGTATGATTAAGTAAAGAAAGTATTTGTTTATCTTTTAATAATCGGAATCATCGTCATAATCATTGGAATTTTCATCAGTAGGCCAATCATGATATTGTTTACTCGCGTCATCATCCTTATTACCATCAGAAATGTTATCGAAGCTGGCAGCTTTTTCTTAAAAAAATAGATAAACATTAACTGCAAACATGAAATTTTTTAAACATATAGTCTAAGTACAGTGTACCTGATTCTTGAAGGGATTCACTAACGTCTCCAGGTAATTGGTCGCCATCACACCAATGAAAATGATACCGGCTTTCTTCTGAAGTCCACCCATTGTGTTCAGGAGTTAAAATGGTAGGTTGCTTTTGATTTGCATTATTCCATATGCTAGCAATGTAATTAGCTCGGAAGAATTGTTGAAGTAACTCAGATTTGCATGGTGGTAAACTTTTAGCAACAATTTTTTTAAAATATTTTGGATTAAATTCTTTTTTAATATTATATACACTATAATTATTTAAAAACAGCTGAAGTCGGGCAGCATAAACATCGAGTATGGAACACTATTGAAAATATCTTCTTGTATATGCTTATAGGTAAACGACTCTGGATCTCTAAATTGCACAAAAGTTTGCTGATATTCATGTTTCTTCATTAATTATTAAATGGTCTTTGTTTACCTTTCTTAAAAAAAGGCGGGATTAAAGTCACATCCTGTCAATGCATGAAATCCTGGCAAACTTCTACACAAAGATGGTCCAAAGTGCTCGTAAACTTTTGTTAAATCATAAATAATTGTTTTGTTGTTAATTTGTTAAATAATAAAAATGTATCTTTGGTTATTTCCGGTGCCTGCATATAACCATACATTCGAATCATCGTTTTTTTAATTATGCATATGTCTTATCATAATTATCGCAATATCAGTATCAGAACATCTTATGACAAAATTTGCTTGAGCGTCTATGTTACAAACATGAAAAACAAGTTTAGTGTCACCTTCTTCATGCTCTGGACACGACAACTTGTCATCTATACTTGATAAAATTTTGTCATTATCAACGATGTATGAATGGCATTGCCCAAATTTGATGAATATCTGTTTATTTTCAATAAATGTACCATTTAGTACAATTTCATCAGATGCCCAGTGTTGAACGTCTCACTCGCTCTGAAACGCATGCGCATAGTGCTCTCGCGCTCATTTTCTCGGCTTAATAATTTTTGTGATTAGGGGATGTTTGGTCACTACAATTTGTCTGACTAATGACATATAACTTTGTAATAGGTACCTTAATAACATATTTAAAAATCAGACATAATTTTTTGTGGAGCTTTGAAGCGTCTGACAAAAGTTTTGGTCCATGGAAAGTGTCTGACACTTATGATACTATTTTAGAAGGTTATTCTACAAAATATATATAAAAATCAGCCATGTAAATTTAAGTTAAGTAAATCTTATTTTTAGTTACCTTTCTTACCTCGTACCTGCCCAGGCGTAACAAGGCGAGCTCCACAATCACGCAGGTATTCAAAGAACATGAGACGCTACTGAGAACCTAAGGTTTCATCTATGTGAAAATAAGTTATGTCAGATCGCTCTGGGATCTTAATCTACTTGTAAATTCTGTCATTGCTCATTTGTTCTTGAAATCATTACTACTCCTGTAATTGATAATTTAATGATAAAAGTTAATAAACAAATGGATTGTTATACTTTAAGTAATATATATTAATGACTGTACCTTTTATTTCAATTAATTTAATTATTTGTCTTCAAACTTGATATTTAATTCAATTAATATTACAATTTTAATGTCTAGTGAATAAAACCTGCCATAATTCTTGTCGTCCTCGTTTCACACTTTGAAGTTAGCCGATTAAGTGTGATGATATAAAGAATTAAACCGATAAATAAAAATTAATGGTTACATTTGCATAATTTTATTTCGTAATAATTATTTTCTGTTATCATTATATAAGATTTTAATTAGTCAAATCTGGATTAATAATTATGTTCTACACGTGATAGCATTTATATATGGAGAATAATACATTTAGGGTAATACATAAGGGTATAGAGGTAAAGGAGAGTCATCTCTGTGTATGAAAACGTGTCCGTCTAAAAGCGTTAAATTAGGGTGGCGCCACGGTAGTAAGTGGGTAAATTTTAAAGATAGCGCCAAAAGTCATTTTACAAACTTTTTTAATTCTGTAGAAAATAATTACTGCGTAATAAACGCGTACGGAGACCTACTCCACAAACTACTCCCTCCCATTATTTTTTCAATTATTTTTTTAAATTTTATAATAGTAAAAACTATAAAATCATGACAATGTATCATTCCCACTTGCTACGCTAGCGCCATGTTGGTGAGTTTTTGAATTATAATTTACTACTTACAGCTGGATACTTTTTCAACTTGTCCCCCATATAAGATAGTTCTCCTTTTTAGTTTTCTACTCTCCATAGATGAATATGATTTATTTATATAAACTTTTTTAATAACCTTTATGACGATTCAAAACTTTTGGAGAAAATTAGCATTAATGTACCTCTAGATTACCTAACATATCTAGGCCCTTTTTTTGACCAAAAGTGCTGAAGAACCAATTTTTTTTTTAATTTTAATGTGTATACAGCACTCTCGCTCACATTATTTCTATTGTTTTTTTTTTTTTATTTGAATTCATTAATAATAATTCTAATTTATCCATATATGTTTACTTTTTTATTATTATTTTTTCATTTTTTCATCCGTTGTTAATAATAATATTTTCAACCTGTGTGTTGTCAATATTTTTAATATATATTTTTTAACACTACATATATTTTTTTATTTATTACCATTAAGTTATTTAACTACACACACTCTACGATTAATTGTAATTAGTGATTAGATAATACTGTTACCTCTAATAGATATTGGCTATATATTTTTAACAAGCTTATATTATCTTCACTTGTAACAATGTAATAAAATCTTAGAAGTCAATTTTAACCTACTTCTAGTTGTCGTATCGAAATGAAACTTTGTATGTATATGTAGTACGGATGACAACACTATGATTTGATATATTGGAGCTGATCTGATGATGAAGCCAGGAGGTGGATAGTGGAAACATAAGTCAAATAGATTGGGCTTGGTAACGAGATTTTATTATAATACTAAAAGTTTTATAATTTTTAGTGCGTGGTTTTAGTTTTTTAAATTATTTAAACTTATTATATTGAATGATTTTTGTCAATTCCTTATAAATAAATAAATCTAACCTGATAGTTGAAGACGGTATACCTAGAGGTACTGGCTACACACCTGTAGATGCTTAGCGACATATTTTCAACATAAGGCCAGCTATTTAGGCAGGCTTTAGAAAATGCCCTACCATAATGTTATGGTTTTATCACGATGTTTCCTCCATCCTCCATCCTCCATAAACTCATACACGTAGGACACGAATTCATGTCGAGTGAGAGCGCGGTGATCAAACGTATTTACTACTGAGCCATCATTCCTTTAAATTCCTAATTAAAGTGTAGTTAATGCCTTTAGATATATATACATACAGTATGGGATAAAATATTTTATTTTACAGTGGTGACCGCGGTGATGCTGGTGGTGACTACATCGGTGATGCTTACGGAGGCCTCGCCACTATCGTCGGCGCTGGTGCCGGTATGAGCTCTGGCTCGGGTGATGAAATTGTTACAAGTGCTCCCACTGTCACAAGTGCTCTCGTTGACACAGATGCTTTTACTGGCACGAATGCTCCTATTGCCACATATGTCCCCTTTGTCACGGCTGCTCCCGTTGACATAAGTGCTATTGACGCAAGTTCTCCTACTAACGTAAATGCTTTCTCTGCCACTAATGCTCCTATTATCACTAGTGTTCCCGATGTCAGTAGCGCTCCTTTTGTTACAAGTGTCCCTTTCATACGCTCAAATGCTCCTATTGCCCCCAGTGATCCCATTGACACAAATGTTCCTATTGTCAGAGGTGCTGCTATTGATAATAATGCTGTATTCAGCTCAAGTGCTCCTATTTCCAAAATCGTTTCCGTTGTCACAGGTGCTCCCGTTGACACAAGTGCTTTTACTGACACGAGTGCTCCTATTGCCACAAGTGTTCCCTTTATTACAAGTGCTCCCGAAGACACAAGTGCTTTCATGGGCACAAGTGCTCCTGTTGTCAGTAGTAGCTACGTTCCTGAAGAAATTAGAAACACTGTAGTTGCAGTAACAGCAACTTCCACTGAAGCTCCCCTTGTCGTTAGCTCTACTGCTGCTCCTGTACCAGTTAGTTCTACTGTTGTTCGCATACCAGTTAGTTCTACCTTTGTTCCCGTACCAGTTAGCTCTACTGCCATTCCCGTGCCAGTTAGTTCTACTGCTATTCCCGTACCAGTTAGCTCTACTGCCGTTCCCGTACCAGTTAGCTCTACTGCCGTTCCCGTACCAGATAGCTCTACTGCCGTTCCCGTATCAGTTAGCTCTTCAGCCGCTCCTGTAAAAGTCAGCTCTACTGCTGCTCCCGTAGTATTTAGCTCTACTGCTTTCCCTGTGTCGTACTACTCTAGTTTAGCCCCCTTTTCGGTAACTCCCAATCAATTGAACATAAACAGAGTTTCTACTCCCGGTACTTATGACTACAAATATGGTATCATTCGCTACGACAATGACGTACACCCTGACGGTTACCACTATTTATATGAAACTGATAACAAGATCCGTGCTGAGGAAGTCGGTAAGGTTGAACGCATCAACAATGAGTACGATGCTATAAGAGTCAAGGGGTTCTTTGAATATGTTGGTCCTAATGGTGTTAACTACAGAGTGGATTACATAGCTGATGAAAATGGTTTCTTCCCCGTAGGCGCACACATCCCTAAGTAATATATAGTTATATTATATTGAAAATGAGAAATATATTGTAATGTACTGTTGATATATTATAAACCTGCACCTGTTTATTTAATGATAATATATAATAAATACTTTTAAGTGTTATTCGTTGTCTATTTATTTAATATTACCTTATACCAGCGACTGTATCTGCACGTAATTGTGTAATCATATGTTATTTCCACAGATGGAAACAAAAAAGTGTATATACCCTAAAAATGTCATGTGTCAAGGTTATGCCCAAGAACTTCAAAATGAATTTCAAAAACACTTCAAAAAAGTAATACACAAAACAAAAGTTATTAGTGGGTAGTTATATAATTTGAGTTATGTTTAATCGAAGATATAAAATGGTATAACTGACACAGTTAACTATAAACAAATCTGCTGCTAATTCTCTTGGTATTTTTCTATATCATTTCTGAGTCTCAGGAATTATATGACATAACCATGAGAAAATCACTATAAGTTATTCAATATGAGGTAAAGGTATAAGGTAAAAATAATATTTACGTTGTATAAAATTCAACTGATCTACACAACATAAATATTAATTTAAAAAAAATTGAAATATTATTTTATCCCTTCCTGCTGAAATTTCAGGACACACGCTAAAATAATCTTTCATAATGATATTTACTTTTCAGTCGATAATTTATAAATAAAGCTTGCTTATTTAAAGTATTTGGTATAAAATTATATTTAAACATTTGTCATCTGTGCCTGTACGCCGTGAGTCATAATATTGAATAGTTGACGATAGGATGATCATGTTGATGATAAATATGAATATGAACATGAACATAAATATGAAAATAATGAATATGATGAATTACTTGTAGCGTAAATACATAAAGCATAGTTAAAAATTATACACAATGGTACAACATTAACTCAATAAGTTATGGTTCTGTAAGAGACATTTTTTCTTTTTTTGGCCAGTTATTTTAGACTAAAACAGGGAATTAGTCAGACCGTGACTTCTAAGTCTTTGAAATTCGAAATTCTAAGTCAACAAAATTAGCGATTTTAAAATAATCGTGATAAAAAACTTTTACATTATTATTTTTTCGTTCGCAAAATTTCCTAGTCAAAATACTACTAGAAATTCTATCTGTCTATTATATTGGACCCAAAATACGTCACTGTGAAGATCCAGGGTTTTGATTAAATTCTTTATTTAGACTAGTTTAATTTTATGGTTTATTGGAGAAATGCTGGCTCGGGTGCAGCGAGCTCGACTACAACGTCGATCGACATGGTTTATAGTGTGGCTGAGCTTTCGGTTAAACAAACTATCGTAATTAAACCATAACATCATTTTAGGATATAACATTTTTAAAGCTTGCCTGGCTAGCTACCACTCTCAAGCAGAAAATATGTCGCCAAACACTTATAGAAGTGTTTCTCTTTCTAATCTAATTTTTCTGTTATATCGGCACTTAAGATCAACTGAGATTGTGGTAAGTCGATAAAATTGGTAATAATAGATTTACAGAGATCACATATTGTACAACATACGTCTATTTCAATATAATAATATAATAAATATAAAGAGCACGCATGTTGATACCTCCAAACTTATCGGTATTTTAATGAAACATGATATATCATATTAAGGTATGTGTTAATACAAAATAATAATACATCACTGTTAGTTAACAGCGGGCACCCGCCAATTGACTTGTTAGCTTCGGTTCACATAATAAGTGTTCAATTCTATAATACGTTCCGTTATTTTCTCATTATTTGTAGGTGTATAAAACCCAATTTTTCGTAATTAGGAAGTGTTTATTTGTCGGTCTGTCTGTACGTGTGTCAAGAAACTTTTTCTTGAAAACGACTGTAGGTTTAAAGTTGAAATTAATATCATTACTATTTTATTTCTATTTATTTATTTTTTATTTATTAATATTTTACTAAGGACTATGGACTCAAACTGCTGTAAAAACAACTAGGTTAACGCATTACAGAGATACGGCACTTCGTAGTTAAAATAACGCTCACGAACCGATTATGGAAACCCGCAGATCTTCTACAGTCTTGAAATTTGGCACTAAGGAAGGTCTTTGAACTAAAGTATAGGAATAAATCCAAAAATAAGGAATTTCTTATCCCGTGTCAAATTATAGTATACCAAAATTATATTAAGTTTTTTCCTCGAAATAGAGTTGAGTTATATTGTTGAAATTAATACCGAATGCTAAGATCTAAGACCTCAAACTGCTGTAAAAAAAATAGTTTCTAGGTTAATACAATAAAAAGATACAGCCCTTCATATTAAAAGTTTAAAAATTGCACACAGTGACTTTATAGATACTTTCCGCAGGCGTACAGGCTTGAAATTTGGTACGAAGGGCAGGGCCGTATTATCCATTAGGCAATGTAAGCAACTGCCTAGGGACCCCGCATCAGAAAGGGCGCGTTGCCTTGAAATTTTTTAAACATTAAAAACAAAAAAATCTTCAATAACTCGAAGGAATTTCGAGTGAAAGTTAAATTTCAAGATTTTTATGTAACATACCCTTGACGACAATTTTATTGGCTTATTACATCGTCATAATTCAGTACATTGAGGCCCAGATATTTCATGTGGGTCCCAAACTGGACCCTGTACCCCTCAATGATAATGTTGGCCCCAGGTTCACACCGAGGCCCATGAAATAACTCAGCCTCGTTTTCTCGACCGCCACCCTGAGGCCCAACAACTCTATGCGCCTGACCACGAGGGTTGTCTCCTCCGTGGCCAGGCGTGCCATCTCTGGAAAATTGTCCCTCCGGGTTCCGGGCTACGACTAGAGTGTCGTCCGCGTAGCCTATTGTTCGCATCCCCGAAGGCTTCAACACCAACCCCTGTGGAACACCACACCCAACGTAACGGCGAACAACGACGGCCGTCGGAAAAGACAACGTTTCTACCTTGCAGGTAGTCCTCCAAGAGCCGCCACAGGTACGAGGGCACTCCGTAGCAACGGAGTATGACACCATGCGGCAGACTATTGAAGGCATTGACGATGTTCAGCGACACCGCCAACAACCTACCTCCAACGCTCGCCTCTGTGGACCACGCCTTCAGGGTGGTAAGGGTGGTAATTTATTTGGAACGCCCCTTGCGGAAGCCGAACTTCCCGTCGGATAATTCCGGCTACACTTCCCTCAGGTACTGAATGACACGGGAAGCCACTATACGTTCCAGCATTTTCCCTGTGTCATTCAACAACGTGCAGTCAGGAAGCCAGAAGCCAGAAGGCAGTGCGGGCTTTCAGAGCCTCGGAAAGCGACCGACCGATAGACAGATTCTAGGTTCTAGGTTAACGTAATAAAGAGATACAGCCCTGCACACTAAAATTCGCACGCAGTGACCGATTATCAAACCTACAGGGTACTTCCAAACTACATAGAATTTTGAAAGCCCTCCTAGAAGTTATGCATACAAAATAATGTGACTCGGGTCGCCTTTTTGAGAATAAAATTCATTTATTTTTATTTCACGTATATTTTTTATATAACAAATATTATTTTATTTATCGTATTACTTCTCGTGGCTTAAATATTAAAGTTAGTTATAGTGTATATGGTTTTAGATCTTTCTCATTTACACAGATTTCTTTATCATCTATTTGTATTGTGCTTCTATTGTCCTACGTTTAAAGGTTTTGGCAACGTATTCAAAGAACGCTTTTTGTTTTGATTTTTTTCCGAGTTGATTTTATATTATCAATACTGGTTTTCCCTTATGTTATGTTATATAAAGTTTTAAAACATAGCCGAAAATATTTTTAGTATAAACATTTATAAAATAACTAGCTGTGCCCCACGGTCTCACCCGTGTAAAGTTTATTCGAAAAACTCTTCAGGGCGCGCGGCGCGGCGCCGCTGATGCGCCTACGTATCCCCTATCGTAGTTCCCCTTCGCGTACTTGCCTACAGCTTGCTAGATTGCTTGACGTTCATAGTTACTACTCTGCTCTTTAGAGTCGTAACGTAAAGTTATATAACCTATACTATTCATCATAAACCTGGCTATAATATACAAAAACAAATTCGAATTCGACTGGTAGTTCCAGAGATTAGCGGGTTGAAACAAACAATCAAAAAAAAAACTCTGAGGAGTTATTATATTAACTATAGATAAAAAATATTCACCGAAATTAGTTAAGTGGTTCTTGAGTTATAAGCGCACTAACAGACAGACGAACACACCGAGATACATTAAAGAATTTAAGGACAATATTTAAAAAATATTTATGTAAAAGACGGTATAGTAATGTAAGGTAAGTATTGTAATTAATTAGTTCGGAATCTTCAGGGCGCGTGGTCTACTTGCTACTTGTTCGATTTTTATTTTATAAGAGCTCGGTGGAATGTCTACACTACACACAATAGTACGAGCAAGACCAGTATAAGAACAGTGATGACTTTCTTAGAGATGAAACTTTATCGAGATTCGATGGCGTCATATTGAGTTATGAACCTTCTATAGAGAAATACATTAGAAAGGTATATATACTGGTTAATCTTGCATGACAGGCTTGTTACAGTATGTATGGTGGATTCCATTCGTTGCGGCACAAATTTTATCATACAACTGCTAACTAAACATCAGGTGAATTATTACATTTTGTTAAAGCCTTATATAAATGAACAGCTGTGTACGTGGGTCCGCTCGCTTGGACTACAGAATATCGTCGTTTCATCACAAGGGTGAATCGTGCTGCTTTCCCTCTCACTCACGGCAGTTAACCGCCGGTATTTTAAACACAATAATGCTTATTGTGGGTGATCCTTAGACGACAGAGATATGATATTGATAACTTTTTTATAGGTTTTTTAAGATCTACAATTATGTATAATATTATTTTTATATATCTCTTATGGCTTACTCAGCGTAAGCCATTTAAGCGTCCCAAAACCGTCCTTTTTCCAAATTGATTCACCATTATCGTCGCTTTTTATTTCGTATGTTACTTTATGTAACAAAATATAACCTATAACCAGGCCAGATAACATATCTATGAATTGAAAAAACATGTTAATCGGATAAGTGGTTTTCGCGGGAAAAGAATATAAACGGACAGACAGACAAAGAGACGTTGGGTATCATAATATGTTTAGATATTGAATAAGTGGTTTCTAATATTATGTAGCTTAGATCAAGTATAAAACCATGACCACGAACGATAGCGAAGAAATATCAATCCTGTGGTATAAAGATGTTGACGCCACCGCGGCGAACTAAATATTTTAAATGTATAGTAGTTTAATTTTAAGTAAAGTATATATATTATAGTCACACAAAAACAAATATTTTAAACTTTAATATTCCATTTATTTATGTATTCCATACAATGACTATATTACGTTCGTATACGAGATAATCTTTAATACGTATTCGAATGCCGTTAAATTAAATCAAATGAAGTATGGATTATTCATAAAAAATACTTAACAATAACAAAAGACTGTGTTTTATGATAATGATACACATTATCATCAATTATTATTTTACAACAAATACTTAAAATGGATTTGGACAACGTGTGGACATTTAGGAAGGATTTTTTTTGATAATTCTTCTTCTCTACAAACTTCTCAAGTACTTTTGCTTATGTATACATGATGCAAGCTATCTCTCCAATAAATATTGAAAATATGACAACTGTTTAATATAGACTACAGATACAAATATAAAAGAGTAATTAAAATCACCCCTTTTGTACCATCTTGAGAGATAAATTTTCAAAAACGCTGAACTTTATATCTTTTTTAAAGTATAAATATGAATTTCTGGTTCTTTATAGAACTTTCATCCCTTATTTCACTCCTTCAAATTTTATTTTCGTGTCAATGTCCTTATCCAAGGTCCAATCTATCTGTATACCAATTTTCATCGAAAGTGGTTCAGTGATTTAGGCATGAAAGCGTAACAAACGGACAGACATATGAACTTTCGCATTTGTAATATTAGTTAAACTAGCTGTGCCAGCGGTTCCAATAGCGTGAACTACAAAAATTGTTGTATTGTAGTATCCTATGTGTTAATCCAGGTTATAAACTATCTGTGTGATAAATTTTATTCAAATCCGTTGAGGCGTTTTTCCATGATTGAGTAACAAATAATCAAACTTAGGTACTTTTCGCCTTTATATCCTGGAACGCAAAGAAAAAGGGTCGGTTAGAAAATCTTCCATATCTTCCAAATTAGCTGACCTAGCTTTATGAAATAGAAATTAAATTAAAGAATATTTAATGCCACCTAAAATAATATACAAAACCTTTTCATTTACTTTTGATAATTATATAAAAAACTGAAAATGTAAAATAAAGGTCGTTTTTGAATTTAGTACCAAAAAATTCAAATCAATTGTTTCGCGTTTGTTTTAGTTTTGCAATAAAAAAGTTATGAATATGGTGTTTCTACCTTATAAATTTTGTTATTCTTGTCGTTCACCCCTGAAGAATGTACCAGGATTTTGACAATGCTTGCAGATGGGCACAGCCAGCGAAATACAACGAGAACTATAGATGTGAATCTTTATACAGTTCAGCGAGCACTCCAGCGTTTCCATGAAACTGTATCCAATTTTCAAACAGCAGGAACAGGCGCGCGATGGTGAAGGTGTGAAGAAAATAAATTAATGTAGAAAAATTATGAATTTTCTATTTTCTAAATTACTGACATTAAATGTCGATAATACTAAATACACTAATATATTTCACTTCTTCTATGTCTTAGCGTAAAAATTTGATTACCAATTGTTGAAAAATTTACAATTAATAAACTGCTCTTGTCTCTTATCTTTCGAGAATATATTGTATCAAGTAAATAGTTATAATATTCTTATTTGAAAACTATCATAACCAGTGTAACATTCATTTCATTCAATTCATTGATATATTTAAGAACTTAAGAAATGTAGCAGATAAGGCTTGCTTCGAAGTGTTTTATTTTACCTTGCCTCAGTATATCTTTTCATATAAGCATAATAATAAGCATTTCTTGCATCCACATTTCACACAATTAGATAGTTCTCTATGTTCTTTGTCACTTTTGTGAAACACAAAGACTGTTACCGTTACTGTGACCTCTTTTTTCTTAAGAGACTTAAACTGCACCAAGTTTTCAAAATTGTACAGTACCGAACGCAGATAGGCATTTTACCGTACTGGGCTCACGAATATATAATCATCTAAACAAACCTCTCAATATATATCCGATCCCAAGCCGTGTAGTGATCACGATAAAAGAAAGAATATATATATATAGCAAGCAACTTCATAGTGTACACTTACCAAGCCCGGTGAAAGCTGTAAAAGTCGCAAAGGCTCCAGGGCTCCCAACGCTAACAGTATAGTAAGTCAGCAAAAAATAATAATTGCGTACTATTTTGTTACAATGTGCGCGCACTTCGTAAAAAAGTTCACTCTTATAATTTTTTCATAACGAGCCTAAACAAGTAAAACTTACAAAAACAAATTAAATTATTGGTTATATATATTATATTATGGTTATTGGACCTAATATAATAATAATTATTATTAATAAATATTATCATGCAAAGTTGAACAAAATTGATAAAATTAGTTTAATACATGAAATTAAATATGAATGAATATGATAAAATGTTTAAAAGAATCGAACATCATTTTTATTATTCATTATCATCAATAATAATGGATTATTAGATATTATAATTATTTTTTATATTAAATAACTATGTTCGCGACCCGCTCACGTGGATTACAGATTCTAAAATAAAATTAGTCTTAGTTACTCCTTATAACGTGGCTATCTGCCAGTGAAAGTCCCGTCAGAATCGATCCAATTGTTTTGGATCTAAGCAGAAACAAACAGACAGACAAATATTTTAAAAATTGATTTTTTGTTATAAGTAATACGGTAGTAAAATATATTTTTTTTTTCATATGCATTCAGTAAAAGCTGTTATTTTGAAATTACAAACAGACTTCAATTTTATAATTCCTATAGATATTATAATAAATCTATTCGTGTACCTAGTATCTTCGGTTGTAGTAGAAACTCTCAGTATTCTTCGTTATAAGTAAATTCATAAATTATTCTTTGAACCTTTAGGTTAGCGTACAATTTCCTAAAAATTATGTTAATAATTATCTTAATAAAATAATACATTTTACATCTTACGAGTTTATTTCATAATATTTGAAGGGCAATGAAACTAGTGTTAATATCAATATATCAATATCATCTTATGTTTTTAATTTTCATGGCTGAGTGAATTTTTGTTATCAAGGTATCGAGTAATTTAAGTTTAGGTATAAATTTTTAGGTTCACTTTCATGATTTTTTGGAGTAAAACCGCCCAAAAGAAGAAACAAAGAAAATGACGTCTTAATAAAAATCTCACTTTTTCATATATTTAATTCCATTCTACTACAATTTCAAATTATTTGTTTTCAAATAATGAAAGAAAGAAAAATAATTTGTTGAACTGTAATCAACTATTCTTAAAAGAATTCTACAGAATTTCTGGTAATATTAATTCAGTGCTCCAATTATTAATACTTATCCGCCAGGAAGATTGACTTCATTACTTTTTGACATTTAGCTGAACTAAATTATTATTTACTTTAAATATCTTGGCCTTCATAGAAGTTTTTACAATGTAATATATGCCAGTATAAAAGGATGAATGTTTTATAGATTATACAATTTTAAGGATGGATCTTGAATATGATGAAAATTAATTAGTATATCATAACGTTTCTCAAACTTTAAATATTTTTAATTAGACTTTAATTACAATAATAGCTAAATATAAGGCTTTATACAAAAGTCGTGGTGGTCGAATGGTTTAACCCGGCGGAATATCAATTTGTTGTTAATTTGCGTATATTTATTAATTTAAATTGGTACACTATCGCCTGACGTTGAAAGGAAACATCGTGAGGAAACGTGAACTTGGACTTGTAGTACCACCGTACGTGGGAAAAAATATACTGTGGATTTCTCGGCGTTTGAAATCGCCAAGAGGTCGTGGGTTGCCGTGGTGATTAAGCCCTTGCCCTCCCTCGAGAAGAGGTCTCTTGGCCCAGCGGTGGGACGCTTGATTATTATTATTTGAAATTCGATACACATCTGAATTGTAAATAGTAACAACCATATTATTACAATTTTAATAATCGGTTTTTACGATATAATAATTATGATAATCTGCATACACAACTATAATTCTAAGTACCATAATGTTACATCTGTAGTAAATTAGAAAGACGTTTAATAGAAGCAGTAGTGTTTATACCAACAAAAACCATCGAGGTACAAAGACAAGACGAATATCGAAGTGAAACATTTGTTTTTCAGTGGTTTTATTTTACAGGTTTCGTAACAAATAACAAAGGCTTAAGTCTTTGGGACGTCTTATGTCTGTGGGAAGTATCCTATAGATTTTGATAATTTATTAATGTGCTACCGTAAGATACCGTTACCGATTATCGTGTAAGATACCGCAGTGTCTCAAGACGAAAGTCTTTGACCAGTATGTGTTGCCAGTGATTATATATGGTGCTGAGACGTGCTCGCTATCTATTTGAGTTTCTCTGCGTGACCGAATCAGAATTGAGGAGATCCGCATGAGAACCAAAGTCACCGAGATAGCCCGAAGAATAGCTAGACTTAAGTAGAAGTGGGTGGGCCATGTAGCTCATAGAACGGATGGCTGATGAGGCCATAGAGTTCTCGAGTGGCGGCCACGTACTTGAAGACGCAGCGTGGGTTGCGGGATGTCGATGGATGTGTTGTGGCGATCTTTGGGACATAGGCTATGTCCAGCAGTGGACATCTTTCGGCTGAAATGATATAATGAATGATGTGCTACTTTAAAAATTTTATTATGAAAGGGCTGTAACTTTTTATTGTGCAAACTATACAACAATTTGAGGTCACAGATCCCTAGTATTAGATATTAATTTCAACTGTAGTATACTTTAGCCCCTTATTGAGAAAAAAAACATAATATAATTTTGTTGCATTATAATTTCACACTGGATTAGGAATTCCTTGTTTTCTGATGTTTCCCTTAACTTTTGTTAAAAGACCTCATTTAGTGTCAAATTTCAAGATTGCAAGTCTGCAGGAAAGTTTTGATAATCGATTCGGGAGCGTTATTTTAACTATGAAGTGTCATATATCTTTAATGTATTAAGCTAGAAAATTTAATTATTTACAGCGACATAAGGCCATAGGCCTTAGTATATGATATTAATTTGAAGTATATACCTACAGTCGTTTTCGAAATAAGCATCTTGACATACGGACAGACAGCCAGTTAGCCAGACAGGCGGACAACAAAGTATCCTATAAGGGTTCTGTTTGAAAGTACGGAATGTCAAACACACGATGTCACAGAGAGACACACAGATATATTTGTTAAACTTATAACACCCCTCTGTTTGCGTCAGGAGTTATATAACCTATATACTAGAATAATATAATATATATATGTATTATAGGTATATTATTATTATATTATTCTTATAGGTCTATATATATAACTTATAGACCTATAAGAAAGCAAATAAACGCCTAATGTTAACGCCTAAAGGCCCACACGTTCCAAGTATCAAGTGGGGGCTCTAAACATGCATACCAGACGTGGAGTTGCACCGATTCTACAGTTTCTATCAATACCAAAAAATAATCGTTTTTCTTATTCAATTAAGAATAAAATGCCTAAGAAGGCATGAGCAGCATGGTATGATGGCTTGAGGCATCAACATACAATCACCGGTTAGGAAAACATCCCAGACATCGAAAAGAGCTGGTAAGAGACTCGATCGTTTTTATCAACAATATTTTTTTACACTTTCTGTGTTGTTTAGAGTTAATAATATTTTTATTGGGAGACACTTCCGCATATCTTCCACATCACTTCAACATCATCTTTCGACACTAAAACTTGCTTAACATGATTCTTGACCTTATTATCCAGCAAATCGGAAATATTCTTATGTTTATTGTAAAAACTAAAAAAAAGAAAAGTCTAGAAGATAAATATCTATTTCATGTACTGAAATTTTGCCTGTCGTTTACAAGTTCAAACTTAGCTAAGTTTTTCAGAACTTCGGAACTGTACCGAACTTTAAAATTTTCCAAGATGTATAAGGAGGGAAAGTTAAGATACTGTACTAAATTCTAAAATACAGATACAACAATGTCATAATGCAAAGCTATAATAAATGTTTAAAGTAATGATGGCTCAGTGGTAGCGTGTACGACTTCGCGTCGATTGACGTGAGTTCGAATACCTGCAATGAACCTGAGCTCATTCGGTGAAGGAAAATATGGTGAGGAAACCATAGCATGGTGGTAGGGCTTTTTCTAATGCCTGTCTGGCTAGTTACCACCCTCAAGTTGAACATCTGTTGCCAAGCACTAATAGGTGTGTTCCGGCAGCTGCACTTGAGAGCCAGTCTTCCAGAAGGTTTAGCGTGTTATCATCTTGGGTCACATCATTACTTAACATTAGGTGAGATTGTGGCCACTACGCCAAACCTATAACGATAAAAAAAGCCTCTAAAAATACGAATTCAGAGTGATAATGGCTCAGTAGTAGCGCGTTTCGACACAGCGTCGACATGGCGTCTAATCCTACTAAGCCAGAGCTATCGATGAAGAAAAATATCATAATAAACCGTAGAATGGTGGAGGGTATTTTCTAATACTCGTCTGGCAAGCTATACCGCTCTTAACTTGAAGATATATTACCAAGCATGTATAACTGTATTCCGACAGCAGCATTTGAGAGCCAGTCTCCTTAAGATCAGTTTAGATTGTGGTACAATGCTATCCGCCATAATCGACAAAAAAAAAGTTCAAAGCTATTGAATAAGTTATAACAAACAAAAGACTCTGAATTTAGATCCTTCAAACAAATGAGAATATGGCATAATAATGCTACAAATAAAAACTTATTTGTTTATATGAATACTAGTTATTTTTCGATTAGTATTGGAGCTTAATTATGGTACCGGCGTAGGTTGCAGAGAGAGACGTTAAAAAATGCACTGTGTGTATTAAATTAATGATTTTTAGTGTGACATTACAGCGTAAAGATTGAGTAACTCTGTATTATGAGGTAGCATCAAAGAACACATTAAATAAAACGAACGGGACAGATGAGCATTATAAAATTAGATAAAAAAGGTATAAATAGGCATTGATCTTCTATACATCACATTCAGGTAGTTAAGTCCGCTGAACAACAACGGAAATGCGCGTCTTTTTGGTAAGTGGTTGACATTATATTGTAATAAAATTGATACTTATTATGCACTGATACACAAGGAGTGTATAACAGATAAAAATGATAATTAAATTATATGGATATCGAAGAATGACTAAATTCAATTAGTGTTGTTTTAAATTAATATTTTAATCGAATTACGTATTCAAAAGTGTTTTAATATTTTATAAGCTTATTGTTATTTTATTGTTGCATTTGAGGTTGACATTTTGATATTCATTTGTTTGTATTTTATTACAGGCAATTTGTCTGTCGGTGACAGCAGTCCTGGCTGCTGAGACTGGACAGTAAGTGAAATGTTATATTGTTTTATGTAAAGATGCTTATTTATTTGTTTTATATAGTATTTATAATTTTATAACGATTAATAACATAATATATTTTGCTTGAAGTCAGTATTCGTTTTATAATTAGTATTAATACTTTATTATTTGTATTACGGTAATAATTTTAACTAAATATTGTAATTTATTATATTTTTAATGTAGAATTTTTCAAAATCTAAGTTTATAATCATCTCTGTATTTCTTACATAATATTCCACGTTAATTGAAAAAGTAACATTATTTATAATAAAAATGACATTATAAATATTTTTATCTACTGTACAAGAAAATTAAAAAAGTTCATTGTGTTTATTATGTACTTAAGCATACCTTAATTTTTTTAAATTTTGAAAAATTTCAAGGTACAATCCTTTCTCGTACGTCGCCCGTGCAACCGCGACAGTATCGCCTACAACTATTTCACCTGGCCGATACGATCCAGCCCGTTACGATCCAGGCCGCTACGACCCAGGCCGTTACAACCCAGGACGCTACGACAGCTCTGGTCGCTACGACCCCAGCCGTGACAACTCTGGGCGATACATTCCCGACGGTTCTGGAGCTTACAAGTACGTGATTCATTACTATAGTTTAAATAAAGCCTGATGAATAAATTATAATTATGAGGCGTGGTTCTAACTTTGACATTATAAAATCGTAGGCGCATTGAATATAGATCTGCATATAAACCGGTAAGTTTAGTGGATCCAATAAAATGTAAGTGTTTACATGGAAACTTGTAGATAAAGTGAATATACTTGAACTATTTACGTAATACAAGAAAATGTAGGTTAATGTATGTTTATTTCCTTTTGAATATTGGTAATCCTCATAATACTTTAATATCTTGTATTACTTTATGTATGAGTAACTTAAACTAGCCATTGACCACAATTTCATATAATGAAAAGTGATAATAAGACTAAAGCTCAAAACTGGTTGTTAGGTGCAACTTTTAGAACCAAACGCTAGATGAGATTTGCAAAGCGGGCATTAGAAATTACACAAGCACCATGCTAAGATCACGACTTCCTTCATCAAAAGCTCAGTCTCATTAAAAAATACGAAACAATATCCTACGAAGCGAAATTCAAACTTCAAACACCCAGTAATTATAGCTTTAATTAGAACTTTCCGCTTTCTTCAAAACATTGGTAAATAGAAGTGCTAAATAAAATTAATTTAGGATACCTACAGGAAGTTTAGCTAATCTTACCTTGGTAGTAATTATTAGTATTTTTAAAGATTTATTTAAACATTATAATTTTAATATAATTGTGTTTAAATATTAGACCATGTATAAATCGCCGACTGATTCACAACTTACGAAAGCATGATTCGAGTGCTCCACTTGATTATTCTTACATTTTATTTTGTACAACATTTTAATAAGACCTTTTAATTTAAATTAATCGTAGTACAGTCTCAGCGTTAGTTTAGAACTAGAAAGATGCGTACCAAGATATTCATTTTTACATGAGGTTACTGTATGTTAAATTGTTGTTGGTTATTATAGCGGTGATCGCGGAGACCGTGGATCCGCTGGTGGCTTTTACTCTGGTTCTAGCAGCGCTGGTGGTCCTGGAGGCTTTTACTCTGGCAGCAGTGACAAGTGAGTAAAAACAATAATAATAGTCGGTATAATGACTATTGGAAGCTTCTTTTATAACTTTAGCAAATAAGTGAGTGAGTGAGTGTTGTGATTATAATTTTTTTTTATCGTTATAGGTTTGGCCTAGTGGCCACAATCTCACCTGATGTTAAGTGACGATGTGGCCCAAGGTGGTAACACGCTAAACCTAGTGGAAGACTGGCTCTCAAGTGCAGCTGCCGGAACACAACTATTGGTGCTTGGCGGCAGATTTTCAACTTGAGGGTGGTAGCTAGCCAGGCGGGCATTAGATAATGCTCTACCACCATGCTATGGTTTCCTCACGATGTTTTCCTTCACCGAAAGCTAAGGCTCATTGTAGGGATTCGAACTCACGTCAATCGACGCGAAGTCGTACACGCTACCACTGCGCCATCATCGCTTCAAATTTGAGTGTTTTAGGTTTCTTGTATTAGTTTTGAAATAACCTAGCACAGACTAACTTCAAATTGATTTCGACTAATATAAGGTAGAATAAGTCAATATCATTGAAAAGGTTTTTGTACTGCGTAGTACATATATAAATGACGGAGTTTTGAGCATATGTAGTCCTAGTACGCTTAGTAGGTATTTGAAAATTTAATTTACTTAAGAGTTCTAGGCAATCTGTTTTTGTTAACTAGATCATATAGAAATCGCATATCGCTTATAATTTTTCTGTGTTTTAATGACAACATGTTATAGTGCTCACTGGGGTGGGACTTACTTATAAAATTAAGAAATTTTACAAACTTATTTTGTATGTTTTCCAACCTGTTATTGTGTGTAATTAAAGCTAATATGAAAACATTTGTCATTTTATAGTGGGGACCGCGGCTACCCTGGTGGTGCTTACACTGGTGGTTTATTCGGTGGCTCCAGTGCTGGTGGTGCCGGTGGCGCCGGTGGGGCCGGTAGCGGCGGTGATTCTGGATCGGGTGTTGCATCTGTCACAAGCGCTCCCATTAGTACAAGTGCACCTGTTGTCACTACAACTTTTGTGCCGCGAGAAGTGAGCACCACTGCATTTCCAGTAACGGCCGCGCCCACTAAAGCCCCAATCTTTGTCAGTTCCACCGCTGCTCCCGTATCGTATACTCCCAGCTACTTGAACGTTGCAAGCAAAGTCGTCCCCACCGGTAACTACGAATATAGATACGGCATCATTCGTCAAGAGGACGACCGTACGTATAACCCTGACGGATACCACTATTTGTATGAAACTGAAAACAAAATTCTTGCCGAGGAAGCCGGTAGGCTTGAACGTATCGATGATGAAAACGATGGCATCAGAGCCAAAGGGTTCTTCGAATTCGTTGCGCCCAATGGTGTCACCTACAGAGTGGAATACACCGCTGATGAACGTGGTTTCTTACCCGTAGGCGAACACATCCCCAAATAAATCTAGTCCCCTCATTTACTTTTTGTACTTAGTACCTGCTTTCAGATATTGAAAATACTTATTGGAATGTATTATTGACCTATAATCTGTACCTGTTTATTTAAGAGAAATAAATAATATATTATATAAATGTTCTTGTTTGTTCATTAAATATTTTATGACTTATTTAAGTTTACAAATAAATAAAATATGCATAATGGTATCATCTACTTCGTTGACATTTGTATATTAAGTGTGGCAATATAAATTATTCATTTCCAATCTCCCCCGGCAACTTTATCACTTTGAACCTGATGATATTATCAATTCGTGTGAATCTTTGTTGATGTGGAAATGTTATATGAACCCAATCTGATATATATTCATCTGATATATTATATATCATTCGAACTCCTCACTGAAGGATGGGTGTGTATAAAATTAATTTAGAAGACGCACGGTCCCTAATTATGTTAGGGGTGTCGGTAAGGAACTCTAAAAAAAATCTGATATATATATGGCATATATAATATTTTGTAGTCACTAAAAATTTGCAGAAAAATAATATTATACTTGAAACGAGTACGTTCATATTGGTACATAAAAAAAAAAAATCAACGATGAAAAGTAAACATATTTTATTTCTACATCCTGGTTATTTCTTTTTAATCGACGTGGGATTAACTTGATAATAATTATTAACTCTCAAAGTCATTAAAACTTAAATGAAGAAGACGAATGGATGCCGCCAAAGGGAAATGTCACAATTTGGTAATCTAATTTCATGAAATTTCAATAAATACATATGCTATGTTATGAATGTTGATGGTGTGGTTACTGAATATCTGACTAAGACTTTTGAGAATAATATTCCATATAGTGGTTATGTATAGGGACATAAATCCATCATTTGATTAAGTTTAATATCTTAAATATATAGGCATAACGGTGGTGTGTACCAGAGACAACCGTGGGGTAGGGGAGACGATGTGGTTGAGCTCACCCGTCTACATGGTCAGTCGGCCGGAAACATTGCAAGTGGTTATCGTTTTTTAAGTTAAAATATTTTAGGTGTTTATCATATTTATTAATTTGTGACGTGTTTTTGACACCAATAGAATATTTAAAGAGCGACCGGTTTAATTTTTTTAATCGTATACTTTGTATGTTTTTGTAACCTTACAACTTAGTTATTGCTGCCATATATTGATATTTTTATTTGTTTAAAACCGAATATACTCTATCCTATTGAAATTCTAAGTGGACGTCAAAAATACTCCTACCGCCTTATTCTAATATATCTTCTGTTCATATTTCTATTCTGTAGTCAGGTATATAGCGTAATTGAATAATATTCGACAGAAATATATAGGTACATGGGTTTAGATTTTAATATATTTAGATTTTTTCAAAGAGAATAAAGTTCATAGTATGATCGAGACAAGCTACTTTACTGTTTGTACAATAAGTTGAAGGTCAAAGAATTAATTTGTTGTCAAATTTAACTCAAAATTAATTGCTTATTCTTGTTCGGATCGAAATATAGAACAAGGTTGCTTGATAGTTAAATTTATTTCATTGTATATCATTGTTTGCAATTATAAAATTAAATAAAATATTTATACAAATTTTATGAAGCTGATAATTTGTTTAGGATATTATGTAAATATCTATAAAGACACCCACGTAATGATAGAGGACAAAATTTTGTATGTCAACTTAGTGTACGGTCTAGATATAAATGGAATAAGGTCTTCGAAACGCAGTGGGCTATATTGATGCATTTTAATAATTTTTGTTTTATGCAAATCGACGTGTGAAGTGGATCCGCAAATGTTCCATAAGAGAATAACGAGTCTCTTAGAAGTCGGTCGTCTCGAAAATATCAGAGTATCGAAGTGAGTGCAACGTTTTTTTTAAATAAATTGTAAAACGTTAAAGTGCAAAAGTGGATGATTAATATCACACAATAAAGTCACAACGGAACTATTATATATTTATAATATATGCTAATTCATCTGCTCGACCTCGTCGCACCTTGATTTAAGGATTCTGTTCCACTTTTTGGTATGTTTTAAATAAAATTTATTATTCATCTATATGCTAATTAAATGTCAATGAAAAATGAGATGATTTTGACAGTCTGTATCGGTTTCCTAAAAGCTATGTGTATGACATGTTATGTGATCTAGTTTCAGAGCTCGAGCATAATTTGAGGCGTTAACAGGCTGTACGGTCGAGGCGTGAACACGATCATTACAGCGGACACGGAAATCAACTGTCGTGATGCGGGCCGCTAAATTTGTAAGTAAAAAATTAATTAATAATGTGAATATGCAAATTAGATATTATTTGGTGTAATTTAAATAAGGATCTAATTCGCGATTGGTTGACGACACACTGTTAAAAGTTTAGTGGAATGTTTAAATGTTCATAAAGTTGAATATTTTTAAGTGTGACAGTACTGGTACGGAATGTGGGTATAATTAAGTGATAATGTTTATAAGAAAGCATAAGTTGTTTTTTATTATTCGTTTGAATGTAGGTGCGCTTACGTTTTCGATTAAAAATTGTCGACTACTCATGTGCGAATTAAGTAACAATTATGTTGTTTTTTAAATAATATTTAGTCAATAGATATACAGATACAAGTACATAATGATTTTTTAACGGTAGGTTATTATTTTGAGTGCGCATTTGACAGATCATATTATTGATTTTGAATATGCTGTTTTATCACGTAAAGTTTTTTATTCTTAAAAACAACGACTTCATTCAACAGGATCTAATGCCGGTTATTCTAAACATACATTTTGGGATAATATCTAATAATACGAGAAAGTATTAGAATAATCTATAATTTGATCGGTCAAATGAAAATAAAATGATTTCAATTCATACAATTGCTCTTACTACCGATGCTCTAATGATTTGTTCCAGATTTTAGTTCTTTCTTTGTGGACAGTTATACAGTGTTCACCCTATGACGATGGCAAATATCGACCGCGTAAATACGAAATATATGATGATGGGAAGTATTACAGGCCGTTAGATGAAGGTAAGTATATACCAGGCGATGAAGGCAAATATTCCTATATATACCAACAAGGTATATACGGCGGCCTGTACGACGCTGCAGAATATGGATACGTTCATCAGACGGGTCCTCAAGGTGGATATGGAGGATTTGGAGGAAACGGGGGTGTAGGAGGAGGTGGAGGTGAAGGTGGTGTTGGCGGTGAAGGTGGATTTGGACCGGGAGGTCCAGGAGGCCCGGGAGGTCCAGGAGGCCCGGGAGGTCCAGGAGGCCCGGGAGGTCCAGGCGGACCCGGTGGTCCTGGATTCCTACCTCGACCAAATTACTTCAGTGGCGTTAGAACCTACGCAGACCGATTCCCCTATATACATAAAGTAATTGAAGGTTTAGTGGATAAATATGTATCGTCTGATGGTCTTCACTTTGGAGATGAATATGAAGGTAGCTCGAACCATTACCGGAAGGTGTACGCCGACAAAGAGATTGCAGTGAAATGCAAGTATTTGACTCCCGGATTCAAAGTGAATGAAACGACACCTGAATTTGTCACACAGTACGTGCCCTTTTAATTATATTTTTGTCTTAAATGTTCATTATATTATTCACCAATTAAAGTTGACTGCTTAAGGAATAGCTGCAGAAACTAATTCTTTTTAGCATCGCATAAAATTATCAATACAATTTTTTTTATTAGTTTTAGAATGATATTATTAGATTTTATTATGTATCTTGTTAGTTGATTCATCCGCGATTAAGTTTCATCCGGGAGTATTTTTTATTTATTTTATTTAACATCTATGTGTAGTATGAAGGCTTCCTATTTGGCATTTTATGCTTTATTATTTTTATTCAATTTCCCGAGTCATATTACAATATTTTACATCGTTTACACAGGCATTAATGAGTAAAAGTGATTTCATCTGTGTTAAATAATTTTTATGATATTTTATTCTGGGCTACTATGCTATTCTACTGCTATATTAAGCCCACACACACATGTTTAAGATATTGCGTTAGACTGTCTTAATTTCAACATGATTTTACAATCTTAGCGATTATGTTAATATTTCATATACTTAACCCCTCCACAAAAGTTCATCATAATATCTATTGAAAATTCAGCCAGTAGTAGTTAGTATTGACCTAACGGACTCCGGCATACACGATATAATTAAATCATAGTTTTTAAATATATTTTTAAATTTATTACATCAAATTAAGTCAACAGTAGGTATGATCGTGGATTATGATCCGAACTCTTCTTAGAATGAGAATTTTTATGTCCATTTAGAGGATGTAAATATACTTTGAAAAATTATTAATGGGTGATATAAAGCACGGCGCGGCATTAAGAATAATAAAGATTAAAAAAAACAATTTCATACAATCATCTTATTTTTCAGGTATCCCCCGACTAGCAACCTTCCTGACGGCGAAAAATTCGGATCATACTACAGTTTTAGAGGATCAAAGATACTAAATACGGTCGCAAACTCCCTAAAGAATAAATTGAAATTAGAGTATGAAGTATTCGTGAGAGTTGTCGATGAAGTATCTAACTAAATAATATCTACTTATGCTTAATTAATCGTTTTGTAAAATGGCCATAAATCAATTGCATTTTCACTAATAAAAGCTTAAATATCAAATACATGTATAATTTTAACAATATAGAAAGTATATTCAAAGTCATTTAGTGATATATAATTAAGTATAATTATTTTCTCTAATATGTAATCAATTATCAGGAAAAGCACAAAACTGGGGTAGATGGCTAGTTCTAACGGTATAAGCCTTAAAATAAACAGTGGCTTAACAGAGGCTTTGTATAATAATTTAAAAGGAATATTAATATTTTGTATTATTTAATTAAATTGCAACCTATTTCGTAACGCCACTGGGTTATTTTATATAAATGTCTGTCAATAGATACTACTAAGTATAATCATTATAAATAGATAACCCTTAATCATAGTGAAAATCTTTTTAATATGCACAGTAATAATGTAACATTTGTAGACCAAAAATGATTTCACATTTATTGTAAAAGTTTTTGTTGTTGCCTTTAAGTTAATAAAATAAATATTCTGATGTACTATGAATTGTCGATTTTATTTTTGGGGAACATTAATTGATTTTTGATATAATGATTTAAGTTACAGTAGAAAAATAATTCATTTTCGTACCATTCAATATATATATACATACATATATCGGTACCTAGCAATAATTTTCTACATTTATTCTAGGTATAATGTTTTACCTCATCGTATGAAAATATTCAACAATATAAAATAAATATTCATTGCTTTCAAATTACAAACATTTGCAAGAAAATTAATTATACAAGTTTAAGTAATAGAATGCATTTGCATTGCATGCATGTATCTATAATTTAAGTCTCTTTATTTGTTTGTGTACGCATGCTTCAAGTGAAATAAAATGACCAAATTTGAATGGAATTTTAGGGAAACAAAATATTTGGCATAAATTGTGTAAACACCATTAGGCTTTATTGTATCTTAAAACTAACCATTCTATGAGATATTTCTATTTAGATTATATTAGATATCTATTATGTTATCAATTACAAAATAGTGGAAAAACTGTTCGAGTTATCAATAGATAAAAGTCTGTGGTTTTTTTTATAATAATCAATCCAGTGACGTCACCGGAAGCAGGTGCTACTAAATAATAATTTTACGATTGTATATCGCAAAATATATTCTTATATTAGGTCATAAAAGTAATAAAATATAATTTCTCACTATTTGAGTCTAATCTCAAAGACATATCAAAGAAAAATAAAAATAAAATGTGTGCAGTAGTTCACACGTATCAGAAGTGGAAACTTCAGAATAAGAATAAAAAATTGTTTTTAAATATCCTAAATCAGCGGGATTCGAACTATCGTGCGTACTTTGTATGAAGTTTGGTCTCACACCAATCTGACGACGATCACAATCATGAAAATCAGGACTCGCATTAACCGTAATAATGTAAATATATTCTACCTCATTCTCTCGTAGGCTAAATCCTATAGATGTATATTGTTGTCTCTTTTTATTGTCGCTTTTTCGTTTCATCACGTTTCAAATCACAACGATGCTAAAGAAGTTTCAATAAGCGGAATGGTGTAAAGTTCTATTACTTTCCAACAAATAGTACTTAATTTAACGACAAAAGTGCATAAAAGCAGTAAAAACATATGATTTATCCATTTTATGTAATTTTGTTTGGATATAAAACATATATAAGTTTTTAATATACAAGTAAAGGTCAGTGCAACTTCCAAACTAACATGTCCAAGAGAATTCGTGCGTCAACATTTCACAAAAATTTCAAAATAAAATAATAATAACGAATCCTTTTATCGAAATTTCTTGGATTTTACTGTTTTTGGTGTGGATATTTATATGTTAATCAGTTATTTAAGGTAAAGGAAAACCAGGTATTTCGATAACAGAGTTGAGTCATTGGTGGTGCTGGAAGGTGACCTCGCTTATTAGGTACCTAGAAGTTATTACAAAAATCTTCATTTATGTTATTATATCATCTTGTTGGCACTAAATCAGTGACAACTGATGATTTATCACTTTAATATTGGATTAGTATAAAAAAAATTAAGGAACTTAGTATGTACTTGCAAAGTTATGAATCATCTAGAAATACTAGGCCTTAGGATAAACATGACTAAGGCCAAAATATTGTACAAACTTCCAGATGCACTATAATTATAGGTAATGTTGAAAGAAATCATGATAATGGGAGATTCCGTACTTTTATTATTTTTTCCCGGAAGGGATTTTTTTCTTTTTTTTATACATATAGTCATTTTATTTTATAGTAAAAATAAAAATACAAAATGAGTTTTGCTACAACTATCAAATATTTAAAATGAGAATAAAATTGAAGACGCAATTATGGCTCAGTGGTAGCGTATACGGATATTGTGTCGCTGGACGTGAGTTCGAATCTCTGCAATGAGCCTGAGCTTTGAGTGAAGGAAAACATCGTGACTAAACCATAGCATGATGGTAGGGCTTTTTATAATGCCCACCTGGCTAGCTACCACCCTCAAGTTGAAAATCTGTCTTCTTCTTCTTCTCTGTCGTTTCGCTCTTGGCAGAGCGGTCGTGGTCACATAGAGGCGCCCACGTCGGTGGTAGAGGCGAACACAGCTCTCACGATCTCCCAACATCTCTCTGTGCGAAAATCTATCGCCAAGCACCAATAGGTGTGTTCCGGCAGCAGTACTTAAGAGCCAGTCCTCCCACTGAGCTTAGCGTGTTACCATCTTATGCAACATCGTCACTTAAGATCAGGTGAGAGCGTGGCGACAAAGCTAAACTTATAACTATTAAAAAAAAATCATGCCACGGTACTAACTCATTTTCCACAGTACTGAAAAAAAACACACATTCTTCAGAAAAATTGATAAATTTATTTATAAATCGTATTGTAACATTTTTAAACTCCTCATTGTGAAAAAAAACAAGTTGAAGGTTAATCCTGAAAAAGGTCGTTAAAGAGTACTGAAGTACCGCTCCGTGTAGTTAAGCAAGATATAATATTGCAAGTTTTATTTTGACTGCTACTTATTATACAATAGTGGTGAAATATGTTACTGAGGATTGAATTAATATAAATATTCCATTAGCCGATTGGTTATTTATGGCCGGAGAAAGCAAACAGTACGGAACACTAAAAATCACAGTAGAATGGATTCATCACTCATATATCGTCGCTGCATTTACAAAATCCGCTATGTACAATTTTATTTTGACAGAGACTTTCTTTAACTAATATAATAAAATGATTCAAAAGTATTTTATATTAAGAGTATTTACTGTCCAATGGTAAATTTATTTAATTATTAGTTAAAAACAATTTATTTAGTGTCCTCAAAAGTAAGATTTTTACATAGCGGATATAGTAAGCTCAGGAATCTTAGACATTATTTATCATTAACTACTATCTTCATTTACTAACTACGTGTCTAAAGATAAAGCTCTTTTTTATCGTTATAGGTTTGTCGTAGTGGCCACAATCTCACCTGATGTTAAGTGACGATGTGGCCCAAGATGATAACATGCTAAACCTAGTGGAAGACTGGCTCTTAAGTGCAGCTGCCGGGACACATCTATTGGTGCTCGGCGACAGATTTTCTACTTGAGTGTGGTAGCTAGCCAGGCAGGCATTAGAAGATGCTTTACCACCATGCTATGGTTTCCTCACTATGTTTTTCTTCACCGAAAGTTCACGTTCATTACAGGGATCCGAACTCACGTCAGTCGACGCGAAGTCGTACAAGTGAAGGAAAACATCGTGATGAAACTATAGATAGCATGGTGGTAGGGTATTTTCTAATGCCTGTCTGGCCAGCAATCACCCTTAAGCTGTCATCAAGCACATATAAATGTGTTCTGGTAGCTGCACTTGAGTGTTAGTTCCTCCACTAGGATTAGTAAATCTTGGTACCTTTACTTAACAACGCTAAAACCTCTTAACATTAAAAAAAATGAAGTTTTTATATGTGATGTCATCATAGAAAATAAGCAATGCGTTGAAACCACAATATGTGACGTGTTTTTCTAATGCCCAAGATTCAAGTTTATTCCTAATCATTTGCTGTTTTTTCCGACAACCGGACTAAAGAGCTAGTCTTAGCATATTTTCAATTTCGACTACACTTTTATTTAACATTGGGTGAGCCTTTTATCAACAACCAGCGTTATAATCAGATGAAAAACCTGTCTGAGTGTGACTAAAAGGCAGTGTGCGTCATATTTCTTTAAGAGTTTCTCTGAATTTTTTATGTTTTAATATTAAATGTTAGTATTTATAATAGCATTTTACAAATTTGATTGTAATTTGAGTGTGATTGCTTTGTATATAATTTTTTCAATATCAGTAGTGCTTGAGTAGTTAGAAATGATACATAATATTATAATCTCATTACTTAGATACTCCATATTAGCAAGTAAAAAATATAACAAAAAAAATACACATACATTTAGTATATTTTACCACATTCTGACAACTTAAACATTTTCTAAAAAGAACTGAGTGTTCATATGTTCCTTTGGAGGTTAAAACAATCATTATTAGTTGAGAATAGAGCTTTATTTATACCATTTTTATGTCATATTTATGTTTATTCTTACTAAGCGAAATCCTATAAACGATTACATTTGTTTGTATTTTCTGTATTTTACAAAATATTATAAAGTGTTCTATGATATAATTATATTAACTTGACAGCTGTTAATTAAACTATTTATCGATACTTATAATTATTTAAAAAAATCTACTAAGAATTTTCAGAGAAAAATAATATTGCCAAATATAAGGAAATCTTATTTAACCTCTTTTCCCGTCACTTGAGGTTTAAATGAGAAAATTTTTTTTGCTTAAATATAAATTTCAAATATGTTTTGAAATTTTGAAAGATATTTTTTTTGGTATTTGTTAAAAGCACCTGAAAATACTTTCAAAGGGAATTAACTTTTATGACAACAACGAAAAATTCAAACAACGATTACAATTAAAAAAAAATGATTTTGCACCACTCGCCTGCGCTAGTTCAAAAAACTGCACAGATTCTATTCCAATACAAGCACTAGTCTATCTGCCGGTAAACCTCTCCGGTTGAACGGTAACATGTATTGGGCTGGGCGGCTTTAAAAATTCAAAGAGTCTATCTGCCGGTAAACCTCTCCGGTTGAACGTAACGTGTATTAAGCTGGGCGGCTTTAAAAATTCAAAGCGTCTATCTGTCGGTAAACCTCTCCGGTTGAACGTAACGTGTATTGGGCTGGGCGGCTTTAAAAATTCAAAGCGTGGATGAATTATTTTACTAAAATGTACGTAGTGATTTAATAGTAAATACAACTTAAGAAAAATAGTAACCAGTAGTGGTTGTCTCCTTGTCGGCATGTAAATACATGTATTTTCAGTTAATGCGCCTTTGGGCACATCGGACCACTGCATGGTTGTGACGTCAGTGCCACGCGTAAGGATTAGGCGTAAAGTTTGGCACTACTTGTCAGCAGATTGGGACGGAATGCGTGATTATTTTGCATCTGTCCCTTGGTGGCAGCGCTTTTATGGTAAAGGTCCTTCAGCGATTGCAGACGAGATTAGAATCGCAATGGCATACTACATTCCATCTTCCGATATCGTCTGTACTCGCAGAGGACACTCTTGGTACAATCGTGATTGCGCTGATGCTGTAAGTCAGAAGGAAATCACGTATCGTGATTGGGCCAGGAGCCGAGCAATCGAGGATCCTAATATTAAGTCTGCTATTAATATGGTAATCTCTATACAGTTAAAAACCACTGTCTGTTGTCGTAAATTTTTCATTTCTTGTTCTGGAGAATGTGAAGTGACGCAGAGAATGAGAAATTTCGAGACTCTTGACAAACATAAATAACAAAGGATAAAATAAAAATCATTTGGTTAATTTGAAATAATACTTTATTTTCAAAAGCACATGAAATATGATGAAATTTATTTGGTATACCTAGAGTAAAATACTTACTTCTTATGTGTAGTATATAGCTATACGTATAGCATATAATTAAAAAAGGACTAGAAGAGTACAAAAGATACTTGAAAATAGGATGATCGCAGAGAACGAGTAGTAAGATTTTTATGTTGTGAAAAAACTTTAAAACATAATGGATGGTCATAAGTTTTTTAAACTAGGCTTAATAAATTTAATTTAAAAGGCCAATTGTAGGTGGCTTCGGAGTGATATTCAATTTGGAGCGATAATAATTTATACTATATACAGGTTGAACAAAATAAATGATAACAGAATAAATAATTAATAAATACTTGCACCGCGTATCTATATGGGGAGCGAGTAACTCGGTTGAGTTAAGTACCAAGAAAACTCAAAAGTGCTCGTTTCCTCAAAAAAATCTCCATTTTCTCCCCTCACCTCTCTTCAGAACGTCTCACTAGCAATGCGTGATAGCCTCAATATCCTAGGTGTGGATATTCAAAGCGATTACTCCAGGGATTACATCGGGAGTGTCATCTTTACTACATCTCGAGACTCGGAATCCTCATCAGGGTGTGATTGTTTTTCACGTCCGGTTAACTATATCTTCTATACTAGGCACATGTCCGCCCGTGTATGGAATACTCTTCGCACCTCTAGGATGGATCCGCAAAGTACCTCCTCGATGCTCTGGACAGGTTGCAGAGAAAGGGCTGTTCGCATTGTTAATGATGCAGACGTTACACAATACATCGAACTGCTTCAGTTTCTTAAGAAAATCGCCTCGCTAAGCGTGTTCTGCCGTCTGTATCATGGTGAGTGTCCTGAAGAGCTGTTCAATCTAATTCCCTCCTCTCCTGTCCACAACAGAACCACACGCGCTGGGCATCGGAGTAACAGTTTTACGGTAACCTCCATCTAAGCACGAACTAAAAAGTTCTCTATATCTTATCTTTGTCATACCGAGAAACTGTGGAACCATTTACCGGCCAGTGTGTTCCCTCCTTCTTATGACATCGGGTCCTTCAAGCGTAACATGAAGAAATATTTGTGCGGGCCGGCATGATAGCGGCGGTCTCTCGGTGGTCTCCGTTGTATTTGGATTGTACTATGCTTACCATCAGAAAGAGGACAGTAAATGCGCAGAGCTATTATAAAAACTAAAAAAAAAACTACACCGACATCAAAACCAAGTTTTATAAAAAAAACCATTAATAAAAAAGTAAGCTGATAAAAAAATATTCTTCCTGTCTGTTTATGTTCTTTTTAAGTGAAAACCACTAATTCGATTTACGTAGTTTTTCCTTTAATCCATAGATATGTTATCTGGTAGGTTATAGAATATATTTTGTTACACAAAGAAACATACGAAATAAGCAGTGACGAAAATGGTTAATAGATTCGGAAAAAAGTACAAAAAAGTCAGCAATAGCATATTCTATTTACCAAGTATCATCCAAACAGCATGCATTTTGTCTTCCGTATTTTGAGCGGGGACAGCATGATTCGCACGTGCGCTCGACCGACGGCATTCTACTCCCAGGGCTGTCCCGGAGACAGCGGAGACGCGGGCACAGCTAGTATATTGCTATATAGTATATAGCTATTATATTGGTAATAAATTAATTGACATTATAATCAGTATTCGATACAATTATAATAGTAATATAAAGTTTTTCAATACGTCTAGTAATAAGGAAATAATTGTAAGTTATCACTCATTATTATTTTCAACCTGTATACATATTATTACCACATGCCCCAAAAAGGTCTGTTTGAATGGCAAACTACAAATTAGATTTAACGTTTCCGACCAAAAAAGATCGATCTATTGTCGTAATTAATACTCCATTTACGAAATACTTGACTGTATATAAAGAAACGATGAATCTTTCAGTTTTCATTCAAATATTTTCTTTACTTGTGATAAACGATGAAATTTTTAATGGTAAGTTGATAAAATACAGTTCACATACATATATAATAAATTTTCTGTAGCCGTTCAATTTTCTTAATAGGTAGTTTTTAATCACAGTCCCAACTCATATTGCATTATGATATGGCAGAAGACGGTATCGCGTTAAGCATAAGAAACAACCATTGGTGCTGGGCGAAAGATCTTCAAATTAAAAGAGTATCACGAGCCGACTAGGCTTATTATAAACATATTTGCAAGTCAAGGTGAAATTAAACGTTTGAAAAAATGTTCTGCGTATTATATAAAATTTATTTTCTATTTACTTACTCATGTTAATAGTATGAAATAATAAAATAATTAGTTAGAAAATAAACGTTGATTTTTTTTTTTCTGAATTTAGATTTACTTGTACATTGTTCTTTTTTTAAATTATGTGTAATATTGATAGTAAACTCATTTTCAAGTTGTTTATTTGACAATTTTAAATGTTTTTTCATTTATCAAGTTATAAAAATATAACATTTGAAGAACAATCTTCCATGCTTTTCGAGCGTTCACTATAATAGGAAATGCCTAAGTTACGTTTTCATATAAACGCTTTTTCCTTTACCGAAGGCTTAATAAGCTCTTTGTAGGAGTCCAAGTATTACGAAAGCAAACATTCAATAATTTTGGAATTTTATAAGCAAAAAATAAATGAGAATATAATGATAGATATGATTTTATTAATTATGAAAATAAAAATTTAAAAGAATATAATTTTATGTAGACTTAAGTCCATTTTCGGAACACTTATTTCTTCCAAGAGAGAAATATTTAAATAAATTCTAAATATCATTATAAAATTAGTATTATTTTTTAATTTATAAATATTGTTCTAAAAACACTTTCATTATTTTATAAATTTTCACGTTACGTAAGATTTATAATATTATCCTGCTTACTTCCTTAACAAAAGTAAGAAAAAATTTGAACTTCCCCCTCCCCCAAGCCAGCTCACGTAATACTTGAACGTAAACTGGCTAGGATTGAGCAAACATTGCTTCAAAAATTTATGGAACAATAAATGTGTAAAAACAGAAGATAACATTGGAAAAGTAACGAAAGTAATTCTTAACTTGAGTATTATAAAAAGAATAACTAGATTATAAATAAACTATTACTTACTTATAAAATGTAATGGTCATAAATTAAACTAAATCATCTAATTCATTGAACTATACATTTATTACCTTGCGATTTGAAACTTAGCCTTCAGTGGAACATTTTCAAATTATATAATTCTATTTCTTAACTTATTGAAGATTCCAATTAGATTAGCAAAATATATTAATCAAATAAAATTTAATGGTTCAACAGCAATATTATGTTAAAGTTATAAATCTGATTTATGTAGATCGCTGTCTTGGCTCTCAATGTCGTCACCTTCGGCAATACTGATGACGGTCGATACCGTCCAGAAGTAAATAGCAATGAAGGAAGATATCGTCATACTGCAGACAGGCGCTATTACAGTTTCTTCGATAGTAAACACAAGAGCCTAGGCGATTCAAATGGCAAATATGATTCTATTTATCATGGTTATAAACCTCTCTATGCCAAGACGTTAAATCAAGAACTTTTGGCGCCTTATGTTAAAAATGAGAACAGGTAATTTTTTTATTTAATTTATTTCTACATTAATATTGTCATATTAATACTAACAACTGTTACATAATACTAGGTAAATATAAGTAGTAAAATATCTGAGTAGTTCTCATTTGGTTTCACTTCAAAAACAAAGGTTACACACAAAAAATAGAGTAACATGTTTTTAATAGGTTATAGCGTTTCGGCACAGTCTCAGCTAGTGACGATGTAATCCAAGATAGTAACACGTTTAGTGTACTGGAGGAACTGATTTTCAACTTGAGGGTGATAGCTAGCCAGGCGGGCATTAGAAAATGTCCTACCATCATACTATGGTTTCGTCACGATGTTTTCCTTCACCGAAAGCTCAGGTTTATCGTAGAGATTTGAACACATGTCGATCGACGCCCTATCTGTACACGCTACCACTGAGCCATCATTACTTCAAACAATGTTACTATGTAGATTGTGGGTATTAGAATTAGATAAAATAAATTATGAGGAACCATATCCGTGGTTTTCAGTGTATAATAGTCACGAAATTATAAAAAAATGTATTATATAAAATAGGCTAAAATTATTTTGATCGCTTTTAAATGTAAAATATATCATCTACTACTTTACATGGTTAACAAGGCAAAACATAAAAGTTCTGGATTTTTTAAAATTATATTTTTATATTACTTTTGTATCTTAGTACATATGCCAAGACCCAAAATAATTTATACTAGACACATTTGCTTATACTTTATGTACACAATTTTTTTAAAACTATGATTAAAAATTTATTAAAATTGTCTTTTTCAGCAAAGATCAAGATACTCTTGCATCATCACTGGATGCAGTAACCTACCGACCAACGATCACTTCTGTTGCGTCCACCTATAGCCCTTTCTATTACAAAACAGCAAAAAACTCTTTAGAGCAACCTAATTATCGTATTCAATATAATTCTGATGGTGCAGCAAATATAATAAAACAAGAAAACGATATTGATCCTAATGCTTATCACTTTGCCTATGAAACTGATAATGGAATTGCCGCTGAGGAATCAGGCATCGTGGATTCTGCTGTAAATGGTGGCGGTACTCGTGTTAGGGGGTTTTATGAGTATATTGGCAATGATGGTGCAAAATATAGAGTGGATTATACGGCAGATGAGAATGGATTCCGGCCCTCGGGTGCTCATTTAGTATAAAAGATAAAAAAAATTTGAAATGTTTTCGAATCGATTCTTGCTGAATACGGTTGAGTCAGCTGCAACTTTGTGTTAAAGTATTTCTTTAATTAATGGCCTTGATACGATCCTTCTTGTGGTACTCGAAAATAAAAAATGCCATTAACGACATTTTATGTTTCTTTTATTTTTGGACACAAAGATTATATGCATACATTGTATTATATCTTCTTAAAACCTAATTTTACCTGTTTACAAAAATTATCTTATAATGAATGTTAAAACTACATTCCTTAAAAAAAATCCTATAAACTGTTTTTCAATAAACTGGCTGGGGATTAATACTAATTATGAGGTTTTTTTAAATTGAATACTCAATCAACGTAATCAACAATTTTATTTTATGTAATAATCATAACTATTGGTTATAAAACTCAACGTCTCGCTCTTTGTCTGTCCATTTATGTTCTTTTCACGCAAAACTACTTGTCCAGTTTACATGTTTTATTTTTCTTTTAATTCATAGCTATGTTATGTATAGGATATATTTCGTAAGATAAAGTAATATAAGAAACTAGCGAACCCGACAGACTATATATAGAGATGAGCAGGGACGATAATGGTACATCAATTCGGAAAAAATACGTACTTCGGACGCTTAAAAGTCTCACGCTTAGTAAGCCATATAAGATTTATTTTAATTAATGTTCTACGTATTTGTAGACCTTAAAAAGACCTACAAAAAATTCGCGATATCTATCTTCTAAGGATCACCCACAATAAGCATTTTTGTCTTCCTTCTTTTGAGCGGAGTACTCTGTAGACCACGCGTGTGAAGCCGCGGGCATATCTAGTAAATTATTGATATACAAAAATGTCTTAAAATATTATTAGAGTCATCGAACCTTATTGCACCTTTACAAATAAATGAACATTCTTAATAAAATCCACATCTTTCGCTTCAATCGCAATAAAAATAAACGTTTGAGTACAGTGCCTTCGTTTTTATTTAAGGAAAAGCGTGGGTAGTTAATTCTTTTAAGAACTCAAACTATATATATACTTACGAGTTTGGAAATATTATTAACGACATCTTGGATTTACATATGGGCTTAATAATAATAAAGCGTCCAAAATGATATGTTGGTAATAATTATTACAAGAAATTTATAAATCTACATGACCAATAAATATAAAAGTTTAGTTAGTAATACAGTGATTGGTAAACTGAGTCTTCTTTTGACATAAAAATAGCTGGTACTAGCGACTTTGTTCACGAAAAAATGCTTTTGAAGTTCCGCGGATTATAAAGTTGGCTTTCTTAGTCCGTACAAACAAACCCAATATAGCATAGATCCTATCTCAGGTTCAGTCCTATATATCTGTCTGTATATATCCCTGCAGTTCTGTCTGTAGGTATATGTAAATTTTTTTCCCTCTACCCTTTCCATATGAAGGTGACTGATCACGCAGATGCCATTAAAAAAAATGTTGTCTGTCTTTCTGTTTGAATGTTCGAATTTAACTCAAAAACGGCTTGACTGATCCTTATGAAATTTTGTACAGGGGAAGATTATGTCATTGTTCAAACAAATCAATAAAACATTTAAGAATCGTAAAAAAAATGAATTCTCAAAGGATTTTGATGACATGACCCGACATGATGATTGGCCGGCATGACAGGATGGATGATGGATTTCAATCTCTTGGTGGTCGCCGTTGTGTTTGGATTGTACTGTGCTTACCTTCAGGTAGAGTACAGTCAATGTTCCGCGCTAATATAAAAAAAATGAAATTTTGTACATGGGAAATATGTGTCATTTCTCAATTGATATGCTATGTAAATTGTCAATAATATGAGTAATAAAAAAAGGACGGAATTAAAATAATGACTGCGTAATAAACGTGTGCAAAGCCGCGGGCGCGCCGCATCTTTCGTATACAAAAGTATTATTAAATATAGATATAGCAGAAAAGGTTTTTAAGGCTTACTAAGGCTTACTGCGACGTTTTGTTAGTATTTAAGTATTATTCTAGTAGTCCCATATTAAACTTTTTGAGATTCGTAAGAAATTGTCTTTGAGAATTTTTATAAATAAATTAAAATCTATTTAATTCAATCATCAATTTATCATTCATCAAACATGATTTTGTAGATATTAATTTATGACTTCTTAGGTAATTTTGAGTAACCAGTCGAATATTAATCTCATGTCTGCAGGTTCCAGACTCGTAGTTTCCCAAAAAGTTCAAAACTAATCATATAAATCAAATCAACATGTTATGTTGAACAAAGTATTTTTGCTACTAAGGTAAATAAAGTGGGTTAAGTTTTCAAGATTTGTTTGTTAATATAAAGCTACATTCACTTTCATCGAAAAATTACGTATTGTTTTTAGGGTTCCGAAGTCAACAAGGAACCCTTATATTTTCGCCATGTCCGTCTATCTCTCCACGGCTTAGCTCAGAGATTCTTAGTACTAGAAAGCTGTAATTTGGTATGGGTATAAATATTAATCACGACGAAAAAGAGGCATAATAAACTATTGAAAGAAATTTTTTTTAGGCATCTGTCCTCCACATGATGTTTAGATGATTTTTTTCTCGTCTATCCTATGGTGTAGGTTGTGGTTAGATAGGTTATACAAAAATATTGCGGAAGTGTAAACACCAATTTTCGATTCAGCGATCCGCTTATGAAATATTAAATTTTAAAGTGCTTGGATGTGAGGAAAGGGGCTGGTCCTGATGGTATTCCACCAATATTTATACGGCTCTGTTCAAAAGCGCTTGTTAAACCTCTGCATTTGATCTTTAATCAATCGCTTAAAGAAGGAATATTTCCCGATTTATGGAAAATCTCATATGTAGTCCCCATATACAAGTCAGGTAATAAGAATGACGTATCAAATTATAGACCAATATGTATTATTTCACAATTTGCAAAAATATTTGAGGGTATTATATATAAGGTAGTATATTCTCAAGTAAACCCCTTGATAAGCTTACGCCAGCATGGTTTCATGTCTAATCGTTCTACAACATCAAATTTACTCATATATACTAATTTTATAACTAATACGTTGGAAGCCCGTGGCCAAGTTGATGCTATTTATACAGATTTCGCCAAAGCGTTTGATCGCGTTGATCACTCTATACTCATATTCAAACTTAATCACGCTGGCATTCGTGGAAATCTGTTAAGGTGGTTTGAGAGCTATTTATATAATCGTTCTCAGCTAGTCGCATTGGCAGGTTACGAGTCTCCACCTTTCATACCTTCATCTGGTGTCCCCCAAGGATCTAAGCTCGGACCATTATTGTTTTTAATTTTCATAAACGACCTCCTAGATTCTCTGAATTGCGATTGCCTAGCCTATGCAGACGATATAAAAATATATACTCGGGTCACAAACCTAAGCGACTGCATTAAGTTACAGAATGACCTTAATACGCTCGAATTATGGTGTATCAATAACAAAATGACTCTTAATTTGAAGAAATGTCAATACATAACTTTTACAAATAAATTAAAATACATTAATTTTAGCTATCACCTTGGCGGTATATGCCTAGAGAGAGTATCCGTTGTTCGGGATTTAGGTGTAATTTTTGATTCTGTTTTCTCTTTCCGGCCACATATACTTAATATTGTACCTAGAGCCAAAAAGATGCTTGGATTTATTATGCGTACATCACGACCATTCCGCAATAACGAGAGTCTTATCTTGCTCTATAACACCTTAGTCAGAAGTATTCTTGAATATTGTTCTGTCATATGGTCACCTCACTATTCCACCTACGTAGAACTTATAGAATCTATACAAGCTCGTTTTGTGAGATACCTGAGCATAAGGAGTAGTGTTCGTAAATCTATACCTTATTATGACATGAGACTGAAACATTTTAATATGATAAGCCTAAAAGAGAGGCGAAATATGGCTGACTTAATCATGCTTCACAAGATTGTAAATGGTTCTATAGATGCGTCCCTTATAAATTACTTTAATTTTCGAGTTCACTCCCGTGCGGTGCGCAACCCACACATATTTGCCACTCCGAGTGCAACACTTAATACGGCATTTAATAGCCCTCTTGTGCGTATGGCAAGGTTGTATAACGAGATATCCGAAACAACTAATAACTCCATAGATATATTTGGTCAATCTTTTGGTTCATACAAGCACTCCTTATTTAAAAATAAAATATAACCTAATTTCAATTTTAATATGTAATGATAAATGTAGTTAAAATTGTGTATAATAATGTTAAAGTGTGTGTGTAAATAGTGTTAAATATTTAATTTTAAGCAATTAGTTATCCTTCTATTAATATGTATTTAAATGTCATGCAGGCCTATTACCTGAGTAATTACATAGTATTTTAATTTGTGCATGATAATATGTAATTTTTACTATTTTGTAATTATTCTGTTGGCGTGCTAAATATATAAATAAATAAATAAATAAATATAATTAAGTTAAAAGAAAATCTATCACAGCTAAGTAGGCTTACAAATTAACGATTAATAGTCAACCACCTTATAAAGTGTACTTAGTAAAGTAAATAAAAAGGAAAATTTCATACAAATTTCAGTAAAAATTACTTAAAGCCCCCTCCTGAGTCTGCATATTGTGACGGGAAACTACAGAACCTTACACTGCACGTGGCTCGACACGCACTTGGCCGGTTTTTTTACATTTCACAATGGCGACCACTGAGTAATCGGTAATCAATCGGCAGTTGCCGCTGTCATGCCGGCATGCATAAATTTCTCTTAACGTTACGCTTGAAGGACCTGATGTTATAAGAAGGAGGAACCGTATTAGCCAAGAGATAGTTTCACGGTACGGCAAAGAAAAGATAACTTTTTAGATCTAGTCAAGTTTGCATGGATGCTTATTAATAAGTTGCCAAATATATTCAGTCCTATGAAATATCTTACATGTTTCATTATTGGACAGTGGGAACACGATTCAATACTTTGTAAGAAAACAAAACTATTAAAACTTTTCATGTTAATGGTTCGTCAATTCAAATGAACACTAAATTACGCTCAAATGGCCTTATTAATAAACGTAGACTAGAGCAGGATTAACTTTACTCCCAGTATTAAGGTAGTACTAACCATTTTTTGTATTAATAAACACGAAGTAAGGTATGAGTAAGCTAATCCGACTCTACTCTCGGAATAAAAGTTACACCTTCCAGCTACCTAGTTTAGTGACGGTTTAACTATGTCCGCCCGTCCGTAATCGTATTTTGACAATTGAATTTGAAATTTGGACAACTTTAAACCATCGTTTTGTAGTTTGTTAGCTGTTGATTGTGTGGCGGTTTTAATAGTTTGATTATTTTTTGGTGCTACTGAAAATGGATAGAGAGTATTATAACGTTGATTTGAAGCTACTGGAAGAAGTTGATGAAATAAATGAGAATGCTAACCAGCTTGCTAATACAGGTAGCATGAGACATGTGAAATTTTACAAAATTCGTACAAACCCTTTAGAAGAGCTACAAGAAGATGAATTTAAGTCTAAGTACAGATTTTCCCGATCCAGTGCCATGTTTATTATAGACATGATTAAAATGATTTAGCTGGTGATTCAAGAGGTGGTCACATTCCTCCCCATTTGAAAGTTTTGAGTGCAATAAGAACTTGGGCCCGAGGACGGGTAATATGCTTTTCTGCTTATACGTAAGTTATGTTATGCATCTTCTATTATGTTTAATATAACCATAAAATGATTCTAATTCCATTTCTGATTTCAACAGATTCAAGATGATGCAGCAGATCTGAGTGGAATGAGTCAGCCATCAATTTCACTTATTTGCAAACAAGTTGCTTTGGCAATAGTTGCAAAACGAGCCCAATGGATTAAAATGCCAGAAAATGACATCGATCAAAATAAAGTAATTTCTGGATTTCATTCCATATGTGGATTTAGACAAGTCATTGGTGTTATAGACTGTACCCATATTCGAATTCCTGTGTGGGTGATCCAATAGTGAGTGGCAATATTGGTCAATATTATATAAATCGTAAAGGATACAGTTCAATAAATGTTCAAGTAAGTTTTAAAATAATCCAAATATACAATAAATTTAATTTAAAATGCTTTCAATTGAGAAACTTTAGAGATAGTGACTAACTCAAATGCAGTTTTAGCTGGGATATTCCTTTGTTACTCACTGTTTGATATCACTTTCAGTTCTCACTCCCAAAGTCAAGGTAAAGCTGTGAGCCCGCCTTCGGAACTCCGCATTTAATAATAAAATATGAAACTTTTGTCTGTTATTTCATATTATGTACTTTATTCCAGGTGGTATCAAATGCTGATCTACAAATAATGGACATAGTGGCACACTGGAGAGGCAGCACACATGATTCCAGGATATTTAATGAATCTAGATGTAACAACAATAAATGTAATGAAAAACAAAATAAAACATGAGTAATATGTATGATATAATATATTAAAATAAATGCTTCTAAGTATTATTTTTTTTCATTGATTTTCCTTATTTCTAAAATCTCTCTCTCCAAGATAGCGCATTTTAACTGTTCATTTTTTGTTTCAAGTTCTTTTTTAAATATTTCCATTTTGATTAGATGTTCCTCTTGTGCCATATCCAAATGTCTCCTGTGTTTATCTTCTTTTAAATTTCTTGAGTGTATAATAATATTGTTAACATAGTCCTGTAAAATAATACTAAAATAAATATCTAGTATTTACATACTTATACTTTTATACTATTACTTTTATAATGTTATAAACTTATACAAATAACCAAACACAATTCCATACATTTTATATAACTAGGTTAAGGGTGCCAGGTAATGATAGAAATGGATTGGATTAGAATATTACCATGATGTTGAGGAAATTTATGACAATTTGATTTAAAATAGTATACATACCTGTCTGGACTTTGTTTTGCTCTCTGATACACTCTCAACATTTAATTTTCGTTTAGGTGCCTGTAAAAAGTAATTGATTAGTAGTATAGATAGTATTTGAATATAATTATGCATATAAAATTGTTAGTGTTACCGATGTAACGACCTAGTGTGTTTGTTCACACTATAAGCAGAGTCTTAAAAGAAACACAGTTTAGCTAGGAATCGCATGAATATTATATTGTTAATTATTTGTAGTTGTAACAAATAACATACACTTTGGAATATGTAACAATATTAGATAAATCTACTATGATAATAGAAAATAGATATATTATATTTCTCAAACAATACATGTTTTTCACTTGACATCTCTAATCAAGAGTACATGTTCTATTTATAAATAAATAAAAACATACAATGATATGCAAAGAGATTACATTATTTTTATAGCAAAGCCTCTTTGCTTCAACAAAAATAAAATAAATAATAAACATAGAAAAAAATCTTACTTTCGTGGATTTCCCCCATGCTTTATTTTTCGCTTTGTTGGAATTTGTACTTAAATCCTTTTTTTCAATTATATGGGCATAATCTTTAAATACCATGCGAAATAGTTGCTGAAATAATAAACGAAGTTAATTATTATCAATAATACAAAGGAATCAGAATAACTATGCATTTAAAATCACTTACCTTTTCTTCCTCATCTCAATTAACTGAGCGATTGCGTTTTTGGTTCATATTTGTTTAATAAACTAATCGTTAATAATAACCTCTCGTCGACAGCAGTTAAATAAAAAATTCAAAACTGTATGTATTAAATTCTGTCAGTGTCAATATTTCCATTCATTTTAGTTCACTGACTCATTCTTTTTACTTTTAAATTCAAGCGTGTTGCCATAGTTTAGACCTTAGTCCAGGTGTAAGGAAAGTATTACTAATCCGACGTTACTCCAAGTTTATTAATAGCATTTTAAAATCGAAGTTAATACTTCGTTATACTCGGAGTAACTACTCTAGGTGTAAGGTCGGAATATGGTTAGATTAGACTATTTTTATTAATAAGACTGAAAATGTATTTATTAAATCTATCTATACACCAGGCATGTCACACATGTGTGCAATGCGCGCCTAATAACAAATAGACTATTTGATTTAACACTTCAATTATTTTTTATCAATATTCTCAATGCACTTCAAAATCACAAAAAGAACAAGTGAACAAAAAAATGAATTTACAAAAAAAATTTAAATGACTTTTATTCAACCTGAAGACCGTAAATCGTGCAAAATCCAGTGTATGACATGGTTTGACATGTCAGGGAAGATGTCTACATCTTACAAGAATAAAAGCATAATTCAGAACAAACTAGTTAATTCTGAGATTATATCTCGTAGTTTAACACCTAGGGATATGAAACAACAAGTCAAATAGGTGTATTAAATTAAGTAAGAATAAATACCCTAGCTTGGTCCGATATAAAGCTAGTAGAAAACGATTCGCATTTTTGGAAAATACAGAACCACCTACAATGTAAATAAGTTTTGCGATCTTCAAATTACTTCAGTAGTATAATATCAACAAAAAACATGTAGCCTTGACTTATACAGTTTATGATGTATTTAAATCTATACTTCTAAACTAATATATAAAGCTCAAGAGATTGTTTCATTTTATTTTATTTGAATGCTCTAATATTTAGAACTACCAGTCATATTTCAAAACTTTATAGCCTGATTATTGATGAAGGTTAAAGCTGTATAACTTCGTCGTCAAACGTCACGTCAAAGTGAGAACTAAATTAAAATATAAAAATACTGTATTCAATTTAGGTCCTAAGAAGGCACTTATGAACGTCAAACACTACCACCGGTTTTTTTGAAGAACCGGCAAGAAACTCGATCGGGATTATCTTTTTTTTTCACAACCGTACAAATAATATTTACAGTCAATAATCATTTTCATATTTATAATTTTGTGGACGCACAGAGAGGGAGTCACTTCCAGACCTTTTGAAACTAAAACCTGCTTGACATGGTCCTTGAATTCAACGATACAACATGGGTTCGTTGGCGGTCGAGAGTTGGTTAGTTAAATTTCACTCCCGAGTGCAACAGTGGGGCACAGCTTTTTTATATTAGCTCGGCACATTGACCGTACTGTCTTGCATGGTAACTAAAGTACAATCCAAACACAACTGCGACCACCAAGAGATGTACATCCATTGGCAGTCGCCGCTGTCATGCCGGCTTACACAAACATTCACGTTACGCTTAAATGACCCGATGTCCTAAAAAGGAAGGAACACATTAGCCGGGATTTGGTTCACACAGCTTCACGGTACGACAAAGATAAGTCACGCAGAACTTTTTAGTTCTTGCCAAGATGGAGGTTAGCTGTCAGTTATAAAATGTTTGTATGATAATCGTACTGATTAAGGTTAATTTTTCACGGTCATTAGACTCACCACATGATCATTTATTTATGTAAAATACTTGAACAACTGTAACGAGCAAAAATTAATCGTCTGTTAAAGGCTTCGAGTATAAGAGCTGAATCACCAATGTAATTCGATATGAATAAATTGACCAATGTGGAGTGGCAAGATGATACAATGTTATTTGGTGTGTTTTACCCCGGTGTAGTTGACGCAATTTCATTTGATTAGAGAATTATTACAATTCTTCTCGAATATATTCGGCGCACTTGGTTAACGCAGGTCATAATAGAGTTCTGGATAGTTTGTTGTTAATAATTAAATCATGATTGATGTATTTAAAGTTAACACAAATTGAAGGAACCTACTGTGACAGATTATTTGAATCATACAACCCAATATCATGCCACTTGTTCTCCACGTATGCGAGAAATAGACCATAAAAGATAATGTATATAAAACCCTCGAACATTTTAAATGTGATACAGTAAAAAAGTTAACCTATTATGATAGTGAAATTAGGAGTCATTAGAAAAATAAATAATATTTGTATTCAGTAAAATAAAAAGATGTAAAAATCAAAAGGATTGAAAGGTTCTAAATATATATTTAAATATTTTTAAAATTACTTTAACTGTATGTGAATAATCGCAGACAAGTAAATGTTAATATTTTCTTGATGACACAATTATTCATAAATTCTTTTTTTCATAACAAAATCTTAATATGTCATAACTCAAGTAAAAATCGATTTATTAAGAAAACAAAACGGATACTTTTTAAATTCTTTAGCACAGCAAAAAACTACACTAAGTTATTTAATCTTTATCATAGTTTTGTATGATCTAATTAAATTTTTTGAGATTAAGAATGAACTTATAGGCATATTATTTACTCTATTTACAAAGCACATAATTAAAATACTAATTTTATGATTTCGAAGCTTTTTTAAACACAATTGTGATATAAATATTGAAACACTTGGTACATAACTCCAACAGATTTTTGTATTCCTGACTTGTTAAGTACTTATAAGTAGGAAAATATTAGAGTTTTAAAATTAGCAAGAATATGTGGCAAAAGAGAGAGAGAGAGAGAGAGAGCGAGAGATAATTCATTTAAATAATTATAATGAACATCTGAATAGAAAAGTATTATCTCCTTTATTTTCGCAAAAGGTTCCCGATGGCAAGAACAGTACAAATCAAATACAACGGCGACCACGGAGAGATCGAAATCCATCGCCAGTCACCGCTGTCATGCCGGCCTGCATAAATATCTCTTCACGTTACGCTTAAGGGACCCGATGTCCTAAAAAGGCATAGACATTAGCTGGGAGTTGGTTCACACAGCTTCACCGTACGACAAAGGTATGTCATGGAAAACTTTTTAGCTTGTACCAAGATGGAGGTTACCGTAGAACTATGACTCGGAAGCCCAGCGCATATGATTCTGTTGTGGAAAGGAGTGGAGAGAATTAGTTGGACCAGCTATTTAGAACAGTTACTATGGTATAGACGGTAGAACACGCCCAGCGAGGCAATGTTCCTGCATAGCTGAATCTTACTACTTCTTACGAACGTTTGTATCATTCACAATGCTGCCCAGAGTATTGAGAAAGTATTTATGTAGGAAGCTCTCAAAGGCTTTGAAGAAAACAGATATTAAATGAATAAAAAACAGTTTCTTATTTTTTACTCGGCAGTATCTACACTATAGAAGAATCTGATGTGTCTGTTGAGGAGTTGTTGGCCTTGCGATATTGTTTCTATTACACAACTTTTGAATTAAATTTAGCGCGTCGCATCAGCTTGTGTTGCAAAAAGATTACTTATTTTTAGTATTTATTTGATGTTGTATTTATTTGATATATTAAAATATATTAAATAATAGGTTATGAAATTCCTTGAGAATCAATAATTATAAAAATATTATCTTCTTGTAAGAAGTCTTGTGTTATAAAAAATATATATATAATGTTTACATTAATATATTATTGTTCACTACAAAATAAAGTTAACATATTTTACGGTTTGTGGGTTAATCATCTTCATAAATGTGAATTTCGTCAATTGTTTCGGTAAGAGGTTGAAAATAAAATAAAGGCGTTTAAAGATATTAAAATAAAATATTAATAAGTCAAGGCAAAATTAATAACAAATAATTTTAGAATTTTGAGCTAGTCAAATGCTTAATAATAATATCAATTTATTGGCAATTTTGTTTTATTTCATTAATCGGTTTTGCAGGCTAAGCCATCAACAATTATAATTATTTTATTAAACAAAGATAGACCACGGGCAGCGCAATATAGTTAACGATTGTACCTTATTTGAACAGGTTGTCTCGAACATATCTATATTGGACAATATTAATGGGCCAAGTAGTATATAAAGAATTATAAAAACAAGATGGACGAGATGGTTTCCGTGATTTAAGAATGATGTTCTCATTAATGTTTTTTTTTTGTTAAAACTCCATTGAAATCTACGTCCGTAATATTTGGTAGTGTTTTGAATATTTATGATGTTTTTATTAAATTGGATCACATAACTTTGGCAGCCTTTTAAATTCACAAAATTCTTGCAAAATGACTATAATAAATAATTTATAACACGTTTTTTTCCGATATGACCATACTGTTTGACATAAGGGCCCTAAAGCCTCAGGCGACTTTTACAGCTTCACCGAGCTTGGGGGCGAGCGCTTAAGGCACTCAGCCGCGAAAGCGTGATAACGAGCTCTCAAGGGTGCTAAAGGGGCCGAAGCTCGGTTTAGGCATTTGTCGTAGAGGCATTTAAGTCGCGAACTGGCTAATTTCCTATACGTAATTCGATCTAACTAACTGTACGTATATACATGCTTCTTTCCTCTGGGAGGAGAGAAGATACATTCATATATGTATTTAGTAAACTGTCAACTTAGGTCTAAATAAACTAGCCAAAAAAAGAAAAAAGTTTTCTTACAGAACCTATGTACCTGAGTTGTGTGCATGTATATAGGGATGCAGTTTGATGACTGTATGTTGGTAGCTAGTGAATGCAGTGCATGGCTCAAGAGTTCCATACCGCAGCAACGAACCTACGCTTGAGTTGCCACGAGAGAGGACGCACGTGCCAGGTGTGCGAGATCGAAATAAACCACTCATCCCCTGCGGAGGGAACGGTGGGTTTGTGGGCGTGGGTGCGAGCACGCTTGGATTCTCAAGACGGTTGTGTAGTACGCGTTGGAAGCCTCGATATTGGGATCGGTAAAATGTTCCGCTGATGATAGAGCACCTGGCCAGGACGGGGTTTTGGGGGCGTTGAACTACATGGGGGAGAGCTTTGGGAGCTGTTCGACCAGTTTTTATCGGTCGGACAGTTCTGGGAAAGTTGGGCCGACCTCCGGACTACCCGTCGTCATTCCGGCCTATGGTGTTGTTGAATGACACGGGGAAGCTGCTTCTCGTGTGATCCAACACTTGAAAGAAGTGGGGCTGGAACTATCCGATGGAATTTCGGAGGGGGTGGTTCCACCTTGGACCCTTTACATCTCTGAAGGCATGATCCGCAGATGCGACCATTGGAGGAGGTGGGCTGTTGGCGGTGTCGCTCGACATCGCCAATGCCTTCAACAGTCTGCCGCATGGAGGTATCTGGGAATTCTAGTTGGTGTAACTTATGGACTAGTCCGGCGTGCGAGACCTTATAAAAGCCTTGGCAACGTCGAAATAGACCGCAAGTGTACGACGTGGGTATATAATTCCTATAAAATTAAACGTGATGTACTTTGTGAGGCGGAATACTTGATGAGTGCAAGAGTCTTTCGGTTTAGAAGAACTTCAAAGATTTGATTTTACATAATAATGTAAAGATATTAGATATAAGATATTAGTCACACCTTTTTTATATTAACATCGAAAATCATTTACATAATAGCTGTTGTAGATTTTCGTTATGATCATTCGAAAAGATTAAAATAAAAAAATAAGTATGTCGACAGCTTTACTTTACTTCTTTAAATTACATTATTTATGTATGCTTTTCCATTATTTATCACTTCAACAACCATAAACGTTACGTTTTAAAGAATGAATCATATGTTTTAATCATGTCCGCTTTGTAACTACTAAGTAATGTAAATATCATCCTGTCATATATCTACCTATATATATAAAACTTGAGTTTCTCTGTGTTTGTGTCCTCAAAACTCGAAAAGCAGTCTATGGATTGACTTGATATTATAAGAGTCTTTTACGTAATTTTATCTCGAAGTTCATACGGGAACGAGAAATTCGAAGCGTTTCGCGAAGCTTAAATGAAATCAATTAAATCTGACAAATGACTGTATCACAATGTTTTAATTATACACATTATATATCCTCTCATTTGTTTTAAAATATATCAAACACTTTTGGTTTTAACAACAAACATGGTAGGGAATCAAATTGAATGTTGTGTTTTGTTTGATTGACAGAATATTTTTATTTACTTCCTTAAATCAGCCAGAGCGACAGCAAAGCGTGGTCGGTTTTAGCTAGTAATTTTGGCCTTATGCCTTGTATCCTTTCATAAGTATTAGCCATTTTTCTTAAGATATCATGAAAGACTGGAGGTTACAAAATTGAACTTATACGTTATTGTTTTATACCGCAAAAATTATTCAGAGCTAGGATATATCTATGAATATATCCACAGAATTTCTTATAATAGTCAATGCGAAATATTACATTTTAGAATATTTAGAAAACGATAAATACTGAGCATAATCGATCTAAAATATATGTAAGTCCATGCCGAGAACGCTAAATGTCTGTATTATTTCTGTTTGACACTACTCACCTCTGTGAGTCATGATTCTCAGTATTAGTGTGCATTGAAATTAAAAATCATAACATAACTAAAATGAAGCAGCAATAACATGACTTTTACTGTGTTAAGGTTTTTTTTACGAAATGTCTTGTGTTTTTTCCTTACATCTAAAATTAAGTTTTAACGTTAATACAAAAAAGTCCCCGTTTTAGAGATAAGAAAGATAATATTTTACGTATCTTAACTTGAATGGACCTATTGCTAATAATCTTCATTTCAATCCGATTTAAAGATATCAGCAACTATTACAATCGGACAGATCCGTTTTCTAGTTTACAGAAAATATTTTTGTTATCATAATACCATTCATAAATACTTTAAACTTATTCGTTTTAAATAAAAGCATTCTTATAGTCAATAACTCGACCACAGCGTTACCTGTCTCGAATTCCTTTGCTCTGAAAACTTTTTAAGGGTCATAACGAACAAAACAAAATAAGAATTACGCATATTCATATCCAATCGTAAGTTATGATCCTGAGTTCATACAAAAATCTTAATAAATAAGATATTAATTTTGTCATGCCGTTTTTTTTTTCATGAAACCTAACTCGGACTATTACGAAAATTTATAAATAAAAAATTGCCAAATCGGTCTAGCCATTCTCAAGTGATGCGCTTACAAAATAAGAGCATTTCATTTTTATTTATGTTTATAAATAATATAGATATGCGTGCATACAATCTTTCTAAAGAGATAGATATAACATTTTTATAAGTAACTAGCTCTCCGTCCGCGCCTTCGTTCGCATAGACTATATGTTAGATTTTTAGTATATTGTTGTAACTGTATATTATGTTGTTTAATTTTTTATTTATAAAAACGAAAGCCGAAATTAATATATATTATTTGTGTAATGAGAAAATTTATATAATGAGACTTTTAAATATAATAATAATATAATATAATAATAATAGAAAATATTACAAAACTTATTTACGTATCCGACTTAGTTGTCTTCATTGATGTATTCATTATAAAATAGATTTTTGCGATATGTTGCAAACAATATGAAATATGTCAACTTGTGTTTTGTGTAATTATTAATATACTTTTAAAGTTTTATTTAAATATAGTACAATCATGATTAAAGACAAAATATTTTCATTATTAACTAGCTGGTCCTGGAGATGTTGTTCTACCGAATCGATCACAGGCCCACATATCCCAAATTATTTCTTGAAAACTTGTCAAAGTCTGAACAAAAAAAAAATAAGAATTACGCATATCCATCTTTTTAAAGTATTTCAAGTTTTTTTGGTAACTTTCTCTAAAAACCTTATTCGGACAATTAATAACATGAAATAAAAAAATTGCCAAATCAGTCCAGCCGTACTCAAGTGATGCGCTTACCATCGAACAACATTTAATATTTATTTATATAAGACTAGCTGTACTCGCGGCTCCGCACGCGTTATCTTTAGAATTATTATTTATGAAGATATCGCAACATTTTTTTAAGAACTGAGTCTCTAAGAAGTAAAACATAAAAAAGATCAAAATCTAGCCAGTAGTTTTTGCAGAATGCGCACACACCGGCAAATCTCAATCACTTCATTTAAATATTAAGGTGACGGTGTATCCGGACTCAGAATAAAGCCTCATGTTCTTAAAAGCTGATATGATAATATACTGATACATATTATATGCCCTTCAATTTATTTAAGTGTTTCATTATTAAAATTACAACAATATAAATTTATAATTCACATTTGAATTTATACATAATTGGAATAATTTATTGTTCTTGAAGCGTTTGAGAGCATGATATATTTAGTTGTCGACCTCTTTATATATAACTCATCCTTGTGTTTAAATACTAGAAGAATGATGTTATAAAAGGATAATTAGCAATTTAATTGTCATATACATATTTCAATCCGTGTATGGATACAATAGTCATACATGGATCCGTGTATGGATATAACTAAACTTGCCCATTTGCATTCGGGTAAACCTGTTAGACAAATGATGGAATTACAAAAGTGTGGCAGCTTAATACGGAGGTTCATGCTCGGCTCGTTTGCGACCACCATACATAAGTAAACACTCGAAACTGCGACTCGCTTCAATGCATCGTGTTTCGATATAAGCCAATGCGTATACACTAGCTTTACGACAGTGAACATGGATGTTGTCTCTCAGCGGCTAATACCATTGACATAGGTACAATATTTTATCTTACTTATCATCGAAACTTATTTTCTCATTTACCGCCGTTCTACTTTTCATGTTCTCTGCTTTTTAATCCAAACTTAAATATTTATCAAGGTTTAGGCGGATATCTATGAATTAAAATCTAGATACTTAATATGTCAATTTATCACCAGTCGTTGCTTTCATGCCGGCTTGTAAGCCTCTCTGCAGTTGATCTCGAAATTTAAGCAATTGAGAGTCACTATGACGGATTTGAAATCCTATAAGGGTTCCTTTTTTTTCTTTTTTCATTTTTTTTTATCGTTGTGGATTTGATAACGGCGTGATAACACGCTAAACCTATTGGAAGACAGGCTCTCAAGTGCAGCTGCCGGAAAACACCTATTGGTGCTTGTGGACAGATTTTCAACTTAAGGGTGGTAGCTAGCCAGGCGAGCATTAGAAAATGCCCTACCACCATGCTCTGGTTTCCTCACGATGTTTTCTTTCACCGAAAGCTCAGGCTCATTGCAGGGATTCGAACTCACGTCAATCGACGCGAAGTCGTACACACTACCACGGAGCCATCATTGTTTCATTACCTAAAAAACTGAAACCTAAAACGACAAGATTTTCGAACAACGGAACGTACAAACGCAAAAATTAGCATTATTAATCCGAAGGAAATCCTCAAGTATATGAAATGAGGGATTCGTTCTCGAAATATTAAGCTTTACAGGGCTAATTTTTGTTAGAGTCAAGTGCCCTCTCCACCTTCCAGGTAAATGTTGTTTCTGGGTATGTGAAAAATTCATGGTAGTAGTATATATAATGATGTTAAAAGAAATACTATCATATGTAAGTAGACTTTACAAGTTAACGAGTCAATCTATACTAATACTAATATAACAAAGCGTAAGAGTTTTTTTTGTTTGATTGTTTGTTTCTTTATCTACGCTAATCTCTGAAAATACCAGTCGAATTTTAAAAATTATTGTTGCATTGTCATGTATGTATGTTGAAAGCTAGAGAATACAGTGTCACTGTATCGCGCAAGGAGTGGCTCTCGAGGACTCCATGCCTGAGGGTGGGACCTAAGGTGCTGCTGTGTTCCAGTTTAAAAGGTGGGATTCACACCACTCACTGTCCTACGAGGTGCTTTAAGTTAGTCCTTTGGATTAGTAAACTATGAACGTTTTACCTCTATTAAGACTGCGGTTCTATTTGAAGTTATATTCAGCTGTAGTAACCATTTTTTGCATTGCATCCATGCTTGCAGGATTGCATTTTATCCTTCACATAAAAAATAAAATTTATTATGCGCATTATTCAATAATAATATTTAGTTACTCATTTTAAGACTTTATATACAAATCAATTAATTTAACTAGCAATAAATAGTTGCCGATAGTAGGGACCAGAAAATAAATATTGCCATAATAATAGACATTACTTTATTAAATATAAAAATAACTACGAAAATAACACTGGTATTCGAGTGTATTTATCATATTATAATTTTTTTCGTTTCAATACCTATCGCTGAAATAAAGAAACGAATACGAGTGTCTAATAAAACCGTCCAAAAATAATTATAATAAAAAAAACTATACGATAAGCAAGAAGTGAGACATAGTACAAGTGTTATTTAAAAAAACTCTAAATCTCGCGTCAAATTATTTAAATGTTGCAGTTCGCGCTCCTAAGTGGGTGGTTCTTAGCGAGATATATAAGCTTGCGCGGATTTTTTATCCGCATTCTAACTAGTTCAACGAAGCTAGGTTAGCTTAGATTATTCAAAATGAAATTCGGAGTAAGTAAAATATTATATCAATGAGTATTATATGTTATACAAGTGTAAGAATATACAATATAGAATTGAGATAATAATTGTATTTTTTAATGTTATTCCAGCTAGTACTATTCGCCTGCGTATTGGCCGCGGCCAGCGCTCAGTTCAACACTCAATACAACCGCAACGATCAAAATAACCCCTTCGGTTTCTACAATAGAAACAAATACAACCAAAACGGCCAGTACAACAGATACAACAACAACAACCGTTATAATCCGTTCCAGCAGTTCACCACAAGGGCACCTTACCGTCCCTTCACTGTAACCACCCCAGCTCCCAGTGTCTATTCCACCTATGCCCCCACTACAGTTGCTCCCTTTACCTTTGCTCCCGTTTCATTCGCTCCCTCTACAGCGGCTCCCGTCAAAGTCAACCCAGCCTCTGTTGTCCCAGTCGCGAGGGTATCCTCTGATGCACGTACCGCTGAAACTGTCAGATTCGGCAACGAAAATAGCCCTGACGGCAGCTACAACTATTTGTAAGTGTACTTACGTAATAATAATCCTTGTATATAATTATAATTGTTAACAAAAATGACTTTTTTTTGTTCTTACAGCTATGAGACTAGCAACGGTATTGCTGCCCAAGCTCAAGGTACTCCCCGCAACTTTGGAGGTGACCCTCCGTTGGCTCCAGTTGTCTCCCAAGGCTCCTTCTCTTGGACTTCCCCTGAGGGTGTACCCATCCTGGTCACCTACAACGCTGACGAGAATGGTTACCAACCATCGGTAAGTACACAATGTTGTTTATCACATGTATCAAAAATTAGCAATTGTTCCCAAACTTAAAAGTTTCATCTTAAAATATTTTTATATAGTAAAATAAAATAAAATGTTATACGTACATAGTGGACCTATAGGGAAATCATGTGTTGTATCATTCATATACGATTTAACAATTTGATCGTTTCAGGTAAACAGTTCTTGAGAAAACGATCATAATACTTTTGCTATATCTCTTACCAAATTACTTTAATATATAGTTATTGAATTTTTCAAAATTTATTTAAAAAATAAAATGTTTACCGCATCCATAATATTGATAAAGAGTTTTTTGATGAAGATTTTTTTTTCGAGATTATGATATGTGTTATTTTAAAATTGTTTTATAAACGAAATACTTTTTCAGGGTGATGTTCTCCCCACACCGCCAGCATTGCCTCCACAAATCGCTCGCGCCCTAGAGTACACCGCCCGGCTTTACAAGTCATCCCCACAATAAGCTAATGTAAAACGATTCTCTCACCGTTCTGTTATCTAATAAGTTAATCACTGAAGAAATTAAAATACAAAATTAAATATTGACTGTTGCAGCAATAAATAATTGATATGTTCATCGTTAATTTTCTATAATTACAAGTCATATTTATGTGCAAGTGTAAATAAATACAGTTGTAAACGAAATGTTTTAGTTTTATTCATTCATAATATCCTTAAAGCTTATAATGATAATATAATACTATGTTTCAAAATTTGTACTATACTTGACCGAAATTATTAATATTACATTTATAAAATTTAAAGTATTAAGGAGCATGTTAACCTTTACAAAAAGTATCAAATCATGTTTTAGTTTGGAGTACAATAAGCTCACAATTTAAAGATGAAAAAAATATAATTATTCGAATAAAATCTGAGAACCTAATTTATGACTTTCTTTGTATGTAACTTTTATATTTTCTAATCTAACATAAATAAATCTAATAAAATAAAGTTAAAAGTTATTTATTATATTAATAAAACGATTATATTATAAAAATGTAATAATAAGATTCACAATTATTAAATATGCCAAATAAATTTAATTGCCAGTTCTGACATTTATTTTGGTATTTGGTATTTTGTACAAAATACCTTTTGTATACGGGTATAATTAGGCCATAATGGTCTTAACTGAATTAAATTAACTCCGTGCCAATTATCAAATTTTAGTTCGCACATCACTAACAAGGCGTTTAATAATAATACACGTGAACGTCATAATAACGTCCTTTTCAACAAAGTGTTAAAACACGTTCAATTCAAACGAGTTTGAAATTAAACTTAATAAATTGATGATTTGAAGACGGAGTTCTCTAACAAACGTGTCGATTATAAATTGGAATATAATATAATTTCATTCCATTTAAGTCAGAAGCTATTTATCAACACTAATGCAATTTATGATAGGTTTTTTATTACATATTCCACAAATTAATTTGTAGTATATTTTATACGAAAATTGTTTAAAATTTATAATAGATAATTAAAATTTAAAAGCCAAGGTTTATTATAATTGCGACATGATGGCATTGTACACTTTAAAGTGTATCTAGAAAATCCACGAGTGTGATTTCAGTCGTTTAAGGTAGTTTATGAGACAATCAAAACAGAATTCGCTTTGTGAACTTACTTACACCTCGACTTGCAGAAGGTGACAAATTCTATACGCTGGCCGTGAACATAACAGATTCACAGTGGAAAATGATCTTTAATATGTTGCAAGCAAAGTGGGTTATTTGACGAGTTGATAATGTTCCAATTGTCTTCACCCGTACAACGTAATAGAAGGAATAACACAGCAGATTGCATAACTATTATGTTAAATTATTATACCAATTGCGGAATGGCATAACCTTCCTATGTAAAAAAAGGAAAACCTAAAATCCATTCAGTAGTTTTTAAGTTATCAAGACATACGAACAGACGCTTTTTTACCAAAATAGAGATTATCTTTTTAATACTCGCAACACCCGCAATATCAAGCAGTTACATAATGTTGCTTGGTAAAATGGTGGTTACCATGGAAGTTTGAAATAAATGATTCTAGTTCATGACATTTTTCCTTGAATCTTATAGGTATCACATTATTTCGATTTAAAAGGCAGATGAACCCACACGATTGCGCTGTAATCATCCATCAAGTAATTACGCAATCTCACAGAATTTATTGACAACTGGTTTTAAAACATTGATTTCTGCTTTGCCCTTGGAATATAAGTTAAATAGTTATTTATAAGCTATTCATGAGACCGGTCGTGTTTATTGACTCATCGCTACGTTGAACTTTATTATCGATCATCTAAATTCTGCCGATGGTGAATTTAATCAGAGTGGAAGTTAAGGAAATGTTGTAAATATATGGATTGTATAAAATTTCATACATGCTGAAAATTTATTTTTAACGTTTAATAATGTATTTTTTTTTTAATTATTTGGGATTAACAATTTTATGAAGGGATAACAATAAGAGGGTCTGGTGATGAGACATTCCAACGACTACACAAATTTGATCTCAAATTTCTCTTAAATTTCGATGTTCCTTGTTTATATAAACCTGATCATAAATTATAATTAATTATAATAAGTCGGATATGAAAAATTGCTTTTGTATATGATAGCCAGATTTATGTGGAATATTATCCTCTCAGCTGGCCTAAAATATTGATGTTTGGTTAGTAAGTCGGAAGAAACAGCGCAGCCGAACTGCTTTATCCGCGTGCGCTGGCGTAATGGTTAGTGATATGTAAATACAATGTTCTACATAAATATTGCTCCTTAGTATATCAAAAAGTTTACTATCTCTTATACATAAATCACAATAAGGTATTTTGTAACAAAAAAAAATCATAAAAATTGAGAAGTGATTTATGAGCATTATTATTAGCTCTTGAAATGAAATTTATTGCTCTTGAAATGTGGAATATATATGGTAATCCGATCTCAGGAAGTATCTTTAATAAAATGCGTAAAACTCGAACAATATTTAAATCTAAAATAAAATGGCGTCGTAATAACTAAGTGCAAATTAAGTTGGATTTAATAGCAGAAAATCATCACAAAAAAGATTTTAGTAAATTTTGGATGAATACCAATAAAATGAACCCCAAGCAGATCTTCCCTGTAAGCGTGGCAGTAAGTGTAATCCCGCCTCCATTGCGAACATGATCATGAATTAATTTAAGGTTGAACAGCAATCGGAATTAGATTCGTCCACATCGCCGTGTATGTGCAGCGCTGAGAGCGATTCTCTATTGAGGTTCTCTGCCAAAGAGGTTGCAAATTTCATCAAGAACATGGCAAGGGGTAAGTCTGCGGGAAATGATAACCTCAGCGTTGAGCACGTACGGTATGCGGATGTGCACTTGCTGAAGTTGGTAGCTATATTCTATTCGTTGTGCATGGGTCACTCCTACTTGCTGCATGACTTCATGACAACCATAGTTATCTCACTTAGTTCAATAGTTAAGAATAAGACGGGTGATAAGGCCAATCCATCGAATTATAGGTCAATTTCCTTTATTACATGATGCAAAAATTGGCTTTAGGGCCTATCGACAGAGGCTGCCATTTTGTGTCTCAAGCGGACTGTCCAGTACTACGCATATATAAAGACATCGGTCAGTGCTTGCTTCCTAGATTTATCGAAGGCATTTCACTTGTGTCCTATGATATTCTAAGTTATAAACTGTGCCGGGAAACTGAAGTTGATAATGCAGTCACTTCTTTGCTTAGGTATTGGTATCAAAACCAGACCAACCATGTAAAGTGGGTAGGGGTATTTTCTGAGGAGTATTGATTAAAGAGCGGTGTAAGGCAGAGCAAATAACTTCACCCCGCCTCTTTAGTTTGTATATTAATGAGCTAGTCGTTAAACTCAGCGACACTAATGTCGGATGTCATACTGATGGAGTATGTTATAATCATGTTAGTTACACTGATGATATGGTGTTGTTGAGTCCTTCGATCAGCGATTTTTTTTTTCGATCTGACTATACTATTAGCCATAGGGTCTCAGGAGCCTCGAACGGCTTTTACAGCTTCACCGGGCTTGGGGAATATCGATCAGCGATCTTAGGCGCCATCTACAGATGTGCCAAAGTTATGCGGTCGCTAAGTGACTCAGGTATAACGCGAAAAAGAGTGAGTTACTTGTGTTTAAAACACGTGGCAAGTGTTACCCCAATATGTTAAAAGTAAATATCAGTGGTACTACTCTAATCAAAGTCATGCAGTTTAAGTACTTGGGTCAATGGGTTACTGATGACCTGAGTGACGACCTGGAGATTGAAAGAGAACGCAGGGCGTTGTCTGTCCGATGTAATATGCTGATCAACAGATTTGCACGGGGTAGTAGTCAAGTAAGGATGACGCTTACTACCAGTCTTTCTTGACGTGCATTCTGTTGGTTAGGTATAAGCAGAGGTCATACCACGCCCTGCGTGTGCAGTATAACAATGCGTTCCGAGTACTTGTGGGGCTGCCGCGTTTTTGTAGTGTCTCAGGGATGTTTGCTGAGGCAAGAATTGACGGTTTTCATACCATCATCTGAAAGCGGTGTGCATCGATCCCCCGTAGAATGCGTGGCAGCTCCAACAGCATCCTGACCATGTTATGTAATAGGTGGGATTGTCCAATGTTACGTCACTGGATCGGACTTCATACATCTACAAGTACGTTATATTATTTATAGTTAGTATTTTTTTTTTTATTATTAACTGTATGGATTCTTTGTGATCTGTTATTTAGACGCAGATTTAGATAATGGAAAATTAAAATAATTCAAAATTCGGCTTGGGTCTATTATGACTATAGGTGAAGTGGCGAGAACGAGCCGTGTGAGTTGTGACGCATAACCCTGGCCGCCCGATAAAAAAATTATCTATACTAAAGAATTACAAATCATCAATTAGCGATGGCTTTGACACGCGAGTGAAAACGCGGGGTACAGCTAGTCTTACTGTTCCTAAACGGTTGCAGCAATTTTGATGAAGTTTTATTTGTGAGTTTGAGGAGGTCCCTGTATAGCTTAGATTCACAAGTGGACCTGGTAGGTGATGCTACAATTATATTTTCTTTTAATTCGCAGGCAATCCAATGTTCGGGCTGAACAAGTTCTATCGGGTCCGCTAGTTTACATAATATAGGTATTTATTTGTTTTATAAATGACAATGGTTTATAAATATGTCAAGCTCGACCTTAGCATTTATTGCGAAGAGCAGTGTAATACAGTAAATAGGTATACAGTCACTATATATTATCACTATATATTTTCATGGATTATTTGTGTTTATAAATACAATATTACGTACGTAAAAAAAAAAAAATTACAATAGTTCTACTGATGGATTCGTCAACAACAAAATTTCTAAACTCCAACCTAGAAAATATCCTTTGTAATCATATAGTAACAGAAAAAAACATCCGGAATTGTAAAACCATTGTTCATCTACAAACTTGAACCTCGCGTCTACGAAGAAGGTAACTGCTTTTCTATTTCCTGTATTACAAAAAAGTTAATTGTGTAGACTGTATACCAATGCTGTAATAAGAATGTATACTACTTACCTTTTATAATGCCAATACCTCAGTATGCTCGGTTATTAATTTAAAAAAGTTGTAATTACAATATCAATACATTTAAGCTTTTAAGATATGAACATCTTACCTCTTATAAATATACAAAAAACTACGACTTATTACTAAAAGTAAACTTATATATAGATAGACAGACAGATATTGATTACTGTAAATATAAAAATATCGTAAAGAACTATGAATAATAATTTGTATACTAATCACATTATAATTAGGTTGGTAGGTATTTTTAATGTTGTTGACCGAAACAGTTTTACGACCCGTGTGATAATATAAAACCTTTGTGAGTCTATTTTTTATACTATAATTATGTTTTATTTCTAATTTCACGCGCCTTAACACGATTGTGGTATTATTTTATTAAAAAATAAATCGGTGTTTTCATGTTTTCAAACGAATAGAGTGTTATTCATAAGCGCCTGGATTATTCTTCTTCTGTGGATCGGAAAATGACGTCTATTTTAAATAAAAATAGATCGTGTCGTGGTGAAAACATTGGCCAGTCAGTGAAATTGCAATCGGGACTAACTGCTCAGGGTGGAGTACTCGGTATCGTCACTCGCGAAGGCGATTCTCATGCACTCCGAAAATGCACCTGGATTATTAACTGAAACCGATACACAATCTACTTCAACATAATCTATATTGTGCATCGTTAACTTGTGGCAAACTTCGCAGAGAAGGGATCCTCTTGGTTTCAACATTTTTAAATTATTTTGATGGAATGCGTCCGGTTATAAATAACTTTGTGCTACAGTCCGTCAGCAACAAGTTTTTACAACAATTCCGGCTTTTATGTATTGTCGTATACCATTTAATATTCTTAATCTATACTAATATTATAATAGATTGTTTGTAGGAACGCTTTTTAATCTATGAAATTACCAGTCAGTTTTAAAATATTTTTTGCATTATAATTATAGCCTATTTATAAATATATTTTATATTTTATATATATAATTTATTTGTAAATAGGGTATACAACTTTACGCTAAGACCCTAACGAAAATAGCAGTAACCATGAAAGTCAAGCAATCTGGCAAGATGTAGCAGAATATTTGACAAACCAAAAATCACAGTATACGGAGCGTCTGATTTTTATCAACTTCATATTTTAATATTTTTAGCCGTCGCTGACGAATATAATATATCGAATTGCTTTAAATAAAAACACTTCCGACATTATAAAACAGAACAGAATATTACATTGTATTACGGAGTGTATCTCAATGACATTAGATTGCACAAATAAATAAATTATAAAGTCTATAAATTCAATTATTGCAACGTGTTACATGCAAAAAATGTTGTTTAATATTATTCACATATCAAATATTCTCTTAATATTCCTTTAACTCTATTGAAAGTAGTTCACCTTTCTATAGGTATCTATATTTATTTATTAACTAAATTAACAGCTTGAAAACAAATAATATAAACTAAATTTATAGATAATAATTTACAATATAAATATAATCAATTACTTGTCCTGACTGACTGATTCATCAACGCACAGCACAAACTACTGGGGCTAAGACCGTGAAAATTTGCATGCGGTTTCATTTTACACTGTAGGTGAGAACTAAGGAAGGATTTTTGGACAAGCAACCCCTAAGGTGGTGAAAGTTTGTAGAAAAATCTGTCATTTTTGAAGATAGCTCGATGAAAATTAGTATTTAGCAATTAAGTTAGAAAGTAAAAAGGCGTCTTTCATAGTTTTTTAAATTAAATACCTAAGGGTGAAAGATGATGTGAAATTTGTATTATACAAGTAACGACATCTATTAGCCAAAGTCAGTATGAATGCTTTCATAATTAATTAAATTGTCAATAAAAGAAGGGATAGATGGCGCTATGTTCGAGTTATTGATAATTAAAAGCAGAAATAACTTCTGCTAGGCCAGTTAGAAGTAAAAGTTGTTAAGCTGGAAAACATTATATGCGAAGACAAAGGAACTCCCTAACAGCTACAAGGTCCACTTGGTGCTCATAAACGCGATGCAGACAGGTGTATCCGGTATCGTGTTCAGATGATATCAAAATTCAAGGTCACTTGGACATCCGACCGAGCTAATTTTAGGCACATACTTGTCTCTTAAGCACCCAAAACAAGCATTAATGTCTTAAGAGGTTGTAAATGTTAATTTCGTCGTTTTTTTAAAGTAACAGATAGGCACTAACACCTATAGTATAACGGACTAACTAGTTGATAATATTTTCTTAACGGAAGTTAAATATTCTGTTAATAATTTTAAAGTGCATTAAAACTAATTTGTATAAAGTTTTGTTTACATATACAGAGAAGAGTCATATCCAGGCTTCATATCGTTTTCATAATAATCCACCCTGCAATAAAGGTTTTGACAGAAACATTTGATTTATGTGGTCTTTTAAACCATTTTATAGTAAATTTATAATATAATATTATTTAATACCAGCGAAACTTATTCGTTTTTCTTCATTTTTTTACACTTTAGTCTTCCAGCAAACGTTTTAACTTGCAATATCGAGTATTATGTGTAAAAATTATCATCAACGTTCTTAACTACCAGCGATAGATAATTAAAAATGTATACTAGAAGAAAAATATTTCCAATACGGGCTCTATTACATTGTACACCTATTTTATGAGAGTGTTCTCAAATATAAGACAGAGTCGACAGGGAGTCTCAGAAAGATCATAATTCCCAAAATTGAAGGATTATTGTGCAGTTAATTTGTTAATTTTTTAAAGTCTTATAATTTATAATCAACGAACATAGTACCCTATGTAATCCATAACTATAAAACAGAGTTTTATTTATGCTAGCTTCTACTAACGGCTCTGCTGCCTAAAGAGTAACATTGTATATCCCTGAAATGAACGATACTATACCATATTCCCTCTAATTAAATTTATTTATAATTTAATCAACTTATCTAATTCCTGTTACATATTGACAATTGAAAATATATACAATTTTGTTGGGTGGTAGAACACGAAATTTGTGTCTGACTGGATGCGACCACCATACACAAGGTGTAACACTCGCCGTAGTGACATGTTTAGGTGTGTCGCGTTCCTTTTTTTCCAACTGACTATACAGTTAGCCTTAGGGGCCCTGGAGCTTTTACGGCTTTTACAGCTTTACCGGGCTTGGGGGCGAGCGCTTAAGGCACTCAGCCAAAGTGTCGCGTTCCGCGATCAGCCGGTTTATATTCAGTAATCAAGCGGGTGGTAGGGTAGGTATCTGTACCCAACCGAATCGCGACGACCCTACACATGGTGATAAACCCATCACATCACGTCTCGGCAGTGTGTACCCGCTGTGTGTAGCTGCTGATGACAACGACATCCATCAATGGATTACCGATCTCTTGGTGGTCTTTACTGTTTTCAGATTCTACTTTGCTTGCCAGAGCACTATGGCACAGATCCGCCATTTTACCGTGCTACTGTACAAAAGTGATATTTCACACGTACTTTGAATATGAGACTTTGGCATACTATGATTTCAAATGTGTTGCAGTTTTAACAGTCCTAATTAGGTTGTGCTATACAAAAATCTGTCAAACATAACGAAGCTAAGTTTGATTTGATAAAAAATATATATAATCGTTTACCAAAAATTTACATTTAAAGTAATAATATACACTTATTCTAAACTGTGCACACGGTTCCGCTCGCGTGTATTACAGAATGCCTTGAGTCGAGCGCACGCGCAAATCGTGCTGCCCCCACTCAAAAGACGGAACACAAAAATGCTTATTGTCGGTGATCTTTACAAGATAGATATATACTGTCAAAGAATTTTTTGTGGGTCTTTTTAGATCTACAATTATGTAGAACATTAATTTGATTTTTGATATGGTTTACTCAGCGTAAGCCATTTATTTAGACGCCCCAAATGAGTCTTTTTTCTGCACAGATTCACCATTATCGTCTCTGCTTATTTCGTATGTTACTTTATTTAACAAAATATATCCTATAACCTGGCCAGATAACATAGCTATGAATTAAAATAAAACACATGTAAATCGGATAAGTGGTTTTCGCGTGAAAAAAAAACAAACGGATAGAGAGACTTTGAGATTTATAATATGTATAGAAGAAGATAATATGTCATGATATGGAAGGGAATAGTTTGGAGTAGAGTAATAAAAAAACTGTTTTTCATCATTAATTTTCGACTACAATAATAAAAAAGGCGTGTGTGCGATTCACACACGATAGAAGTGAAACTTCATTTTAAAAGACATTTTCTATTTTATTTAAACAGTGTGCAATATACATACACACCGACATTTACTCTCTCGCTTTGGCTCACACAAAAAGAGGAGAGACCGATAATGTGCGTTAAACGTACGTTTAACGTTTAACGCTTGAAAGTCGCATAAGAAGTTTCACTTCAATAATAAAAATCAATTAATACCAAAACGAAATATAAGTAATACGACTTAAATAGTCATTTTTAAACGGGTTTAGAGTCTCGGATATTGAAATGAATATAATATAATATTAATCACCATTAAATTATTATTAATTTCCTGTATGGATCGATCTTGAAACAAATGACAAATTGTGAAACTATATTATTAACATGACGTGTTTACATAACTTTACATAAATTTATTAATATAAATAGAATTTATTTATCGCATAAGATCCTTTTAGGACAATGATTTTAAATTTAAATTAGATATGATTTTACGCCTACCTATTCAACTGATATAACTAGCATTCTATAATTAATTATTTAGCTTACATATAGATTTTTATCATTTTTGGCTTAACTTTGAACAAAATTAACCTAGGCCCCATATAATTACTTAACGTATAGTAATTCTTAACAAAACCCTACGTTTAAATTTCCCATTCATTTGATTCAATACCAGAAAAGTGTAAAATTATAAAAATCCATTTTTATATACATAAAAAAGGTAAAGGTACAAAATTACTTACAATTTAATTTATTTTTATTTATTTGAAATCGCATATAGGTACACTAAATTTGACAGTTAAAAAAATCTATTTCCAATCGAGAAACAGTAAAATTATTTAATTCAAAAATTTGCTTTATGTAAAGGCTTCCTCTGTAATTCGATTTTTAAAAGGTTCCCTTTGTGGCTAAATTAAAAAAAAGGATGTTTTCTCTTAAAAAAATATTTGTCTTCTCTCTTGATTATTTTGTCTATTAACTGTAAGTTTTCCTTTAAATTAAATATAAAATCTAGATATAATATTTTATATATCAGTTTGTTTTACATGCAATAATAATGAGAAGATTAAAATATTTTTAATTCAGTTTAGGCCCTGATACCGGATTAACCAGTTTAACGTAACAAAGTAAACATAATTATTCCACTGGGTGTGGAGATTTTTGCCGCCTCGACTTACTATTTATATACCTGTTAAAGAGAGAGAGACATCAGAATAGACTATCGAAGACACCAGGATTTCTTTGATATCTTAATTACGAAATCACAGATCTTGTGGGTGTAATCTGGGTTAAGTGCAGGCATTGTATAAATGTACGCGGTGGCCTCCAATCTCCCCTATATAGCCACCCCATGCCTCGCATGTCTGACGTTATTGGTCTGTAGGTGATATAGTAAGTAATTGATTTTGATCGTTCTCACGATCCGACAAGTTCCAGCTAGAATCATCTTTTCTTCGGGTTCCGACTTAGTAGGTAGCCTTGAACAATCTTGAACAGAGGATCCATATTAACCGAAGTCTTCACAATGCGAGGGCTCGAGCTAGAACCATCCTTCAAGCCCATCGTTGGCTGCTTATATGTGCTGTGTATCACAGAGCACGCCTGTTTCTAGCGCGCGGCATCTCTACTTTCTTTCCATTTATTTTATATACGCCGTATTTTGAATTCTGTTATTTTGTTGCTATGAGACACGATTTGTTTTTAAATAATCACATAGACACGATTCTCTGACATACCTATATTACTCAATTGCTAAATTACGACAATATTATAAAGGAAACTGCATGCACAGGTGGCTAAGCCAATAAAATGTCAATTGGATGAAGGCTATTTTTCTTATGAAGATTCACGAGCAATTAACAAAAACATTAATGTTAAGATTTATATTAATATACATAATATCTCACATTAATCATCAAGCTAGCTCACGTCGCATCGTGCTGGAATCACTCTGCGAGAAATCTGTAATTCTTTGTTTACCTACCTACTACATGGGGAATTTACTAGTACTACATTTTTTATACAACTTAGATGGCAAATAAGCGTACGGTCTACGTTATGGTAAACGGCTACTGTAGCCCATGGACGTTTGTAACGCCATAGGTATTACTAGCACATTGCCGACCTAAAACCCCTTTACCCAAGGAAATCTGGAGGACCTACTCACCGCGAGAACAGAACATAAGGTTATTTGGGAGCGATCTTCTGTAGGGTGGAGTAGTAGTGAACCAGTAGTTCACTACTAAGAGAATATTTCTAAAGCATAAAATTTTTCTCTCACCATATTTTTCGCCGCCGTCAGGTCATCTATAATTATTATAAAATTGAAGTGTCTGTTTGTAATATCAAAATAACAGCTTTTCCCTAAATGCATATATACGGCACTTATAACAAAAAACTAATGTTTTTTTTTTTTGTCTGGCTGTCTTTCTGTCTGTCTGTGTTTGTTCTGGCTAATCTCAGAAACAGTTAGACCGATTTTGAGGGGAATTTCACTGGCAGATAGCTGATGTTATAAATTGTGAATGTAATAAATTAAATTTAAATAAGTAAATGTATAAAAAAATGATATTCCTTGACTTCCAATCGATATTCCACTAGGTGTGGAATTTTTTGCCGCCTCGACGTTCTATTTATATACCTACTAGGTATGCCCGCGGTTTCGCTCGCGTGGTATACAGAATGCCGTCTGTATTGTGGTGACCGACGCCCGCCGGTTAAAAATGCTTATTATTTTATCTATGCGGAACCCCAATTCGTTTTCTAAAATAAAATTAGCCTATGTTACTTCTTATAAAATCAACTATCTGTCAGTGAAAGTCCCGTAGAAATCGGTCCAAATGTTTCCGACATCAGCCGGAATAGACAGCCAAAAATTAAAAAAAAAATGTGGTTTTCTTTTTAGGACCGTATATATTTTCACATGCATTTAGTAAGAATTTGTTATTTTGGCTTTAAAAACAGACACATCAATTTTATTTAATTGTATAGATATTATTACATTGCTAAATTACGACAACATTATAAAATAAACTGCATGCACAGGTAGCCAAGCTAATAAAGTGTCATTTGGAAGAAGGTTATTTTTCTTATGAAGATTCACGAGCAATTAATGTCTCTAGAACGGAATATACCTACCTTGAGTATTCAACATGCAACTGTTGCAATGCTTGTTCGTGTGACACCTTATGCCTCATCCACATGCTTGCCAAACCTTTGCGAACATTAACAAATTCGAATGTTTGGATCATTGAGAGACGACGCCTTAACCAGATTGTTTGAATACACCGTTCGGGTTCATGCCCTCGTGTTCTGGCGGACCGAGGCAACCATAAACATTCGCGCTAGAAATGTAAACCGGTTCGAATTATGTTAGTAATGTTATGATTAATTTGTTGTTAGAATCCCTTATCCAAGTAAAATATAGGCATAATAGTTATAAACAACTTCGTCCGATGAAACCGCTTCAAGCTTACGATCTGTACTGAACTAAACACTCAGCACCTTATCCCCTTAAATGAAATCGCACTTTATTTTATTTTATTTTTAAATGTTAACAAAATCAAACAGAAAAAATGTTTTTTAATAATCGGCATCACTAATTTGGGCTCAATTTTTGCTTGTAATAGCTGCTCTAGTACGTAGTACATGATACCTCATTGCTTTGGATAGGACGTTTGGCTTGGCTTGCCACCGATCAGAGCTAAGTCGGTATTTGATGCACAAATCAAAGGAGTCGCAGACGCTTGCGATGCTGCACGTTTGTGACATTTGTGTGTAGAAATTATCGCTTGCGCGAAATAAATAATCAATAAGAACTGGAAAAAACCTGGTACGGTCTCTGTAAATATTTAACTATCCGAATTTTCCGTATCCTATTATTTTTCTCGTTTAATTTTGTTTCTTTTTACATTAAAAATAGGTTAAACTAAATGTTATAACCGACACAAGGTCGACGTCTGTCATGCTTACTATCCAAAACACACTAGCGCACTGGCAGACGTGTGAATACCGATGATTGACTTGTCTATTTTATCCAAGCGTTTGTAGAGGTTTGAAGTTTTTAATAATTGACAAGCGTGTGGATCGGGCATTAGAAAATTTAATATCGCAAATAAATCAAACACACCTATGTAACATTACTCGAAAGGGGCATAAATGTTACTTAAAATAAAATATATGCAAAAATACTTACGAGTATATTATTAATACATTATATTACATTCTTATTATTATGTATTGTTTGTATAATGACTGTATTGCCTTTAGTGATATGTTTAAAAATGTTATCTAATAAATAAATAATGGTTTGGAATATAGTGTGTAGGTAATAACGTCCTCAATGCATAAAATCATTGCCACCCGATAACAGGTATTTACAGTTGTATAGAAACAGAAAAGATCAAATAGTTTTATTCTGATTCATTGAATGGAATGCAATACTCACCATACACGATAAAAGATGAAAGCAGTTACATCTTTAATTATTATAATCTTTTAGTATACTAGCTGTGCCCGCGGCTCCGCTTGCGTGAACTACAAAGTGCCGTCGGTATTGTGGTAATCCCGCTTCCATACACGGCGGTCACCCGTCGTTTATATCAAAGACAAGAATAGGCTTATTATTTTATTTGTGTAGAATCCAAATTATTCTTCTAATATAAAAGTTACTCCTTAAAATAACATCTATCTGCCAATGAAAGTCCCGTCAAAATCGGTCCAATCGTTTCAGAGATTAGCCTGAGCAAACAGACAGATTAAAATTTTAAAAATTGTTTCTTTTTGTAGTTACCGTATATATATACTTTCATAAGCATTTATTAAAAAGGTGTTATTTTGACATTACAAGCAGACCCTTCAATTTTATTTATTTGTATAAATGTGTCTTATCTAAACTATTATATTGACATTCACATTGCATTCATGAACTAGGCCTTAGTTTAAGCTAATATCATCATCATAATCTGAGGTTCTATAACTGCCGGTGGACCTTAGCCTAGTTCACTATATCTCTCCAGACCTATCTATTTCTGACTTTCTCTTTTCAGTTTTTCACACCAATTATTTTTAGATCATTGTGAACGACATACAATCATCTGAGTATAGGCCTGTCGCGAGTTCTACGTCCATCAGGTTTTCTCTCGAGAAGTCTTCTGGATATCCAACATAACATTTTAAAAACATTAATATCTCCGCGTCCGTCTATGTTCATTATGCGTCTGAATATTCTGCGCTCGAACACCAGTAGGGAATTTTCGTCTTTTTTAATTAACACCGTAAATTAAATAAATAAGTCAAGTAAAGTAAAACTTTCAACTTATGACACAGGAATCGATAGTATATCTCTTATGGTAAAGGTATATATTGTTATTCCTTTCCTTACTTAAACTGATAGTGTGATGCTGAAATTATTTCTTTACTAAGGTCAGTTTCAAACGATATCTTACACTCATTACGCCAGTTACGTTCCAAAGCTAACAGTTTTTTCTACTGCAATCTGTAGACACTCGGTTCGCACCTTTTTTTAAGCACTACCTTATTTTAATAAATAGACATAAATGCAAAACTTTGCAGCTCATGTTTTTTTGCTCGTTTAATACTAGGACTCATTTAATTACAAACTACGTAGGATGACTATATACACCATGCAAGCAGATCTAATAAAACGTAAGTTAAAACTAATAAACCAATTATTGCTTTTTTTTCTAATTTCTGTAACTCCATAGGAATCTGCTTCTATTAAACATGATACAAAAAAATAATAGTCCAAAAAAAAATAGAAATATTGGACAATAAGGAGGTGGATAGTGTAACACATCAGTGGCTAACTAGTAAACCCCTCGAGTTTGGGATCATATTATTTGTTTTTCAAGTCCAATAGATTGGGCTTGGTAACGAGGGTCTGGTGATGAGTCAGGAAGTGTATAGTGGAACTCTTTAGTGGTTACTAGCAAACCCGTCTAGTTTAGGTTCATATGATTCGTTTTGAGGGGTCCAATAGTTTTGTAATTTTTAGTGCGTAATTAAAGCGTGTCTTTAGTTCTTTAAACTATTTAAACTTATTAAAAATGGCAACGTGAATTTGCTAAATTATTCAAAATAATGTTTCTAAATGTAAATTATATAGTATGATTCAGACGGAAATTATGAAATATTTATAGCAAAATCTACGCGGAGACATCTTTGCCGGTTGTAACCGTCTGGGCGCCCTGCGATCAGGTTAACATTAAGCCTGTACCTACTTATGCTGAACATTTACATGTCAAAGTTCACAGGTCAATCTTCATTTAATTTATTACTTGATCGGTTAATGTATTAATTCAATAGCTTTTTCTTTGAAGCTATTAATGTGTAAAGACGAATTCTATTTTTAATAACAAGTACAATTTTTAAGCACAATATTTGCAGCATAAAACTGGTTTTCAATAAAAAAAATATCGTACCTCAGCACTGTGCATGATGGTAAGCACAATACAATCCAACAACGTCGGTGACCAACGAGAGATCTCCAATCTATCGTCGTCGTCACTATTATTTTCGACTGCGCAAACTTGTCTTTATCTTAGAATGGTCTCAGTGTTATTGGACGAAGGGAACACACTGGCCGGGAGACAGTTCCACAGCTTCATAGTACGGCAAAGATATGACGTAGAGAACTTTTTTGTACGTGCTGAGATACAGGTCACTGTAAAGTTGTGGCATGCTGTTCAGTTACCAAAGGGAGATGAAGGAATTAGGTTGAACAGTACTTCAGAAAACATCACATCACATGATCTCAAACAGCTTGTCTGTTAATAATAATGCCAATTTATTTTAATAATATTTTGCGTTCATTTATCCCGCGGCTCCGCTCGCGTGGATTACAGAACGCCATCGTCGGTCAAGCGCACGCGCGAATCGTGCTGCTCCCGCTCAAAATGACAAAAATGCTTATTGTGGATGATTCTTAGAAGATAGATATATACTGTTCCATAAATTTTTGTGAGTTTTTAAAGATCTATAATTATGTAGAACATTAATTTGATATATCTCGTATGGTTTACTCAGCGTAAGCTATTTAAACGCCCCAAATGCGTCTATTTTCCGAATTGATTCACCATTATCATCACTGCTTAAATCGTATGTTACTTTATCTTACAAAATATATGAATTATAATAAAAAACATGTAAATCGGATTAGTGATTTTCACGTGAAAAGAAGATAAACGCACAGACAGATAGAGAGACGTTGAGTTTTATAATATGCTTTTACTGTAGAGAAATACATAGTAAAAAATATAAATTCGCTTTCAATCGTTCAGTTTTTTATAGTTATATTTATAAGGATTTCGTTTTTTAATGAATGAAGTAAGATAAGATTTCGATATGATGCTATAAGTAGTCTGTCTGAACTGATGACTATTGACACCTGGACGTGGATTCCGATTTTATTTGCCAAGACCTGATTATGATTGTACATACATAACAGCTTAATATCATCGAAAACAAAGATCGCTAGAATGTTAGCCTATATTAATAAATTTGTAGTTATGTTTGTGCATATACATTTTTTTACACATTTTGTGCTAGATTTTATAGGCCCTCATCACACATTTGACATAAAAAAATGTTTGTATGGCTGTCCGTTTGTATGTCTCGATTTAACTCAAAAATGGCTTAACCGATGTAAATTAACTTTCGTACACGGTAAGTATGTGTCATTATTCAATTGGTAAGCTATAAGACATTACATAAATATATTATAAGTTATTATTATATGTAATATACATACAGAAAAAGTATAAACAAACTAAATGTTTATTTATGCTCAACCGATTTTAACGAAATTTTATATACTGGGTATATATTATGTCCTTCCGAAATTAAACGTCTATAAAAATTATCGTTTTTAACTCCAAAAATCATGCTATAATAGAAGTAAAACTATGATTACGAGACATAAATAATTACTGCGTATTAAAAGCGTGCAAAGTCGCGAAGCACCGCTAGTTTTATATGTTTGTTTTTATGCTCTTTTACTCGAGTCAGGCAATGATGGCTCGGTGGTAGTGTGTACGATTTCACGTCGATTGACGTGAGTTCGAATCCCTGCAATGAGCCTGAGCTTTCGGTGAAGGAAAACATCGTGAGGAAACCATAGCATGGTGGTAGGGAATTTTCTAATGCTCGCCTGGCTAGCTACCACCCTCAAGTTGAAAATCTGTCGCCAAGCACCAATAGGTGTGTTCCGGCAGCTGCACTTGAGAGCCAGTCTTCCACTAGGTTTAGCGTGCTATCATCTTGGGCCACATAGTCACTTAACATCAGGTGAGATTGTGGCCACTACGCCAAACCTATAATGAATAAAAAAAAACTGCTTTTGCAGCTTTTATCGTAATTATGGAAATTCGATATTTATTTTTATTCCTTTATAAATGGAGAGGTTGACATCATTCGACACAATATCCGTAAACGACTGGTTTATTTTGAATTCTTGAATAATTTTAATATCTACTTATTATTTATATACAGGATATTAGGCGCGGCATGAAGGGATTAGAACTGAGAGACTTTGATTAGAATAATAAAAATTCTTCTAGGAGTGCCTTTCGTAACTTAAAAATGTATCATCAGGTAGCAAGTAACTTATCATTACTAAATTAACTTTTTTGATGCTTTCTGTTGTTACTTATTTTTATTAGTTATATTGCCAATATCATTTTTGTAGTAATTTTATTATCAATTTATATATTACTTACTGGCTCCGTAGATGGTATTCACCACTTTCCGGTATTCAATAAATCCATCACAGCGCCACTTATCGCTACCAGAAAAAAATACACATAGATCTACCAACTTTCGCGGTGATCGGTCAAACGGTATTAGAGTTTATCAATCTCATATATCCATTTTATATATTTGTCTTGATAGGGTTGAATCTGACTACATTATCCCAGTTGGTGTCTCTGGGTAATTTATTCTCGATTTCAGACAAAAATTGTTCGCATTTTTCTTCCACGAGGGAACGAGAGATGTTTGCGTAGGTCATGTAAACTGCGTCTCCATTACTATCATCTGCATAGCAATAAATGCCGCCAAAGGATAGCATATCATTAACATGTAACAGAAACAGCGTTGAAGATAATACCGAACCTTGTGATCTCACAAGGCCAGCGTTTATGCCCATATTTCGAAGCAGCTACCGTCTACTACGGCCGGTCTGCCAGACATAAAACTAGCAATCCATTTACACAAACACTCAGTCATTCCGTAAGATCCCAATATCGATAGAAGACTCCGGTGCCAGACTTGGTCGAACGCCTTCGCTATATCTATGCTGAATGTCAATGCCTCACTTTGACTCTAAATGGCTAAAGCCAATCGGTGTGTGAGATACACTAGAAGATCACTAGTCGAGCGACCGTAGCTAAGCCATATTGACGGTCGCTGAACAAATCGTGTTCTTCTAGGTATCTAAGGAGTTTGTGTTGATCACATAATCCATCAATTTAGAGAGAAGGTAGGCTATAGCGATATGCCTGTGATTCGCTGGATCTGATCAAACCCCCCTTTCTGGGAACAGGGTATTGAATACACGTTGAAAAATTCAATTAGAAATAATTATGTGACTTTTAATCAAGAAGCAATAATTTTGATTTCACGGTTTATCTTGCTTTGGATGTATCATGGACGTAATTTATCATTGGTCGTTTTGGTAAAATAGAATTACAGAGTTAGGTGGGAGCGTTGAACCAAATTAGTACATTATGTGAAATCATCATAAACAAAAGATTTTTCTTATCTATAATCTGTTAATGTAATGAGATTAACCTCTCAGTTTTAATTCTCACAGAAACTTAATATATGTAACTACATAGTTGTATGTACATAATATAACTAACTAACTAACCTTTTGCTCTCAACGTCACACAAAATGCGCGTAAAATTAACATTAAAGGAGGTTGGGCACAGATAAATTTCTTTGGAGATTTCTCTCTACCTGCGGCAGTCCGACTGGTGGAATATCTCCACCCCACAAAAGATCGCAGCCAAATAACCTTGTCTTGTGTTCCTGCGGTGATTAGGATTTCCAGAGCTGCTTGGGATAGGGGGTTCAAGGTCAGCGACGCACTAGTGGTACCCATGATATTACAAGCATCCATAGGCTACGGTAGCCGCTTACCATCAGGCAGGCCGTATGCATGTTTTCCACCTTTGTAGTATAAAAAATATTAATGCCATCCATGGGAGTCAAGTTAATAAAGAACAATACTATTAAAATAAGGTCCGATGACCTGTTAAAATTAAATGTCAAGATGACGCACGGAGCCGGTATTAAAATTAAGATAATAAAATCATATGAGTTATGAGTTTTAAAGTCCCATATTAAATGTTAAATTGTGAGTGACTGATTTATTAGCGCTTAGATCAAATATTATGGTATGATAAAATAAAATTAAGGATGTATGGAAAAATTCGATTGATTTAAAAATCTTTGGTTATCGAAAGTGAAAAAACTAGTATGTAACTTTAGCATAATATGAGAGTTTTTTTAACAGGTTTTGATTTCTAATATTTCAAATCTCCGGCGGCAAATTTAGAAGTGATCACGGAACGCTATGGCATATGCCATTATTATTGCATTATTATGCATTAATATTGCATTATTATGCAATATTTTTTTTTTGTGTTTATATTTATAGAGTTCCCAAGTCAACAAGAAACCCTTATAGTTTCGCCATGCCCGTCTGTATGTCCGCGGCTTAGCTCAGAGATTTTTAGTAGTACAAGAAATCTGCACTTTTGGTATGATTATACCTATTAATCATGTCATCAAAGAGGTAAAATAAAATCTTGAAAAAAAAAAATTGTTGATTGTTTCCCACGCGTAAAGTAGGATTTTTTTTCTCGTCTATCTCATCGTGTGGGTTGTCGTTTGATAGTTCGTTCAAAAACGTTGCGGTGTTAGAAAACCATTTTTCAATCCAGCAACCGTTTGCGAAATATTAAGCTTTAAGTGCTAATTTTTGTTATAGTCAAGTGTCCGCCCCACTGCCAGCTAAATGTTTGTATTTGGATATGTGAAAAAAATCATGGTAATAGTATAATATAATGAAGTTAAAAGGAAAACTATCAGAGGTAAGTAGGCTTTAAAAGTTAACCAGTAATAGTCATTCAACTTATAAAATATACTTGGAGAAGTAATTCCGTACAAATTCCATTGAAAATTACTTAAAGTCTGCATATTGTTAAGTATTAGGCAACTAATACGGAACCCTATACTGCGCGTGGTCCATGCAGTTGAAAAATTTTTGAAAAATTCTATTTTTACTAATATTGTAATATAAAGCTCAGGAGATTGTTTGTTTGCACGCGCTACTCTATGGAACTACCAGTCGGATTTGAAAAAAAATTCTAGCACTTTATAGATTATTTATTGAGGAAGGCTATATAGGCTATATAACTTTAATAAATGAACACCATAAACTTTTTTTAAGCTATACATCATTCGTTTATAGTATCCGCTAGGATATATTATAAGCAAAATATTCGTTTTTAAGTGGTACTTTATGCTCCATGCATTTACTATATATTTCATTACGTGATTCGTTCAAGGTGTTTAATAGCATTTAACTTATTGTCAGTTTTTATTGACATCGCCCATCCTAATCACCATTCCATTGTTTTTATTTTTTGTCGATTTATGTGGGACGGATTTCTTATAATGGTCGATTCTGTAGGAATCTACTTAATTATATGTTAGTTATTATATTTTATATGTTATGGGAAAGCCTTCATTACTACTACGTTTTACTACTATCTCACCAGAAGTAAGTGAATATAAAGAAATGATAAATAATTGATGATAAATGATAGAAAATTAAAAATGTTAACACCCCTGACACTATCAATCAGACTGGTTCATTTTAATATATTTCACACGATAAGGCATTTTATCTTAGTTGGTTGAAATTGGAAACTATTCTACAAATAAATTGTTATGATTTTATTACGATGTTTCCTTTACTGTAAAGTCAAGTTCATTGTAGATTTCGAACCTTCAGCCATCGACATGAGGTACGAGCGCGTTATCACTAAACCATCGTCAATTACAATATTTTTATAAAATATTTAATTTATTGAATGTCTGTTATGTTTGTTAGAGCAGACATTATTTGAAGTAAACTAGTTGGCGACTTCACTTGTTGTATATTATACACTAGCTATGCCCGCGGCTCCGCTTGCGTAGTCTACAAAATGTCGTCGGTCGAGCGCACGCGCCAATCGAACTGACCCCACTCAAAAGACAATAATGCTTATTATGAGTGCTCCTTAGAAGATATATATAGATATATGCAATTACTGACTTTTTTGTAGGTCTTTCTAAGGTCTACAGTCATTTAGAACATTGATTTGATATATCCCGTATGGTTTACTCAGCGTAAATCATTTATGCGCCCCAAGGGGTCTTTTCCGAATTGATTTATCATTATCTCACTGCTTATTTCCTCTTACTTTATCATAAAAAATATATCCTATAACCTTGCCAGATAACAGATATGAATTAAAATAAAAACCATGTAAATCGTATAACTTGATTTTCGCGTGAAAGGACATACATAAACGGACAGACAGGCAGAGAGACGTTGAGTTTTATAATATGTATAGATGAATACATTATTGCTTAGGTTTACTTACTAAAAGTGTTATTATTTGGTTCGATAGTTTTTACTCGTCTACGGCAAAGCCAGAAGAAGGGCATTTTATGTGTTTGTTTTTAATGAACGAAATGTCAATCGATCCGTTATTATTATTCGGGTGACATACATAGGCTATATTTTATATGAACAAAATCAATATATAAGTTGGATGTTACACTGAAAAAAAATGCCAATACATGTCGGACTACGCGCAATGTATGATTCCGTAGTTGCCCGTCATAACATGAAGACTTACAAAGGGATCTTTAAGTAATTTAACAATAGAATTTGTACGACATTACTTCTCCAAATACATTTTATAAGTTGATTGACTATTACTCGTTAACTTGTAAAGCCTACTTACCTTTGATAGTTTTCTGTTTAACTTAATTATATATACTATAACCATGATTTTTTCACATATCCAAAAACAACAATTTTGCTGGCAGGTGGTCTTGACTCGCCTTGAAAAATTAGCTAATATTTCTTCTTAAATAGCTTCATATTTCGCAAACAAATTCCTGAATAGAAAAATTGTTTTCACAGACCCGCAATATTTTTGAGCAATATATTTATATTTGACGAGAAAAAGAAACATTGCCACTTTACTTGTAGGGGAGGTAATATAAACTTTTTTTTTAGATTAAATTTATTTTACCACTTTGTCAGCGTGATTAATATTTATATCCATACCAAGTTACAGATTTCTAGTACCCACTAAGAATCTTTGAGCTAAGCCGCGGGCAGGCGGATGGACATACCGAAACTCGTTCGTTCGACTTCGGAACCCTAAAGCACTTGGGTTTCTGTTTTTTTTACTTGTTATCGTATCGATTAGATTATGAAATGAAAGGAGAGAAATTCTGAGACCGGAAATATATAGCGGCAGAAAGACAATTTTATTCTATAATACATATATTTCAGTGTTTATGAGTACTACTAGCGCTATCTAACGGCAATTCTGCATATTAATCATGTAAAAAGAACAGAATCACCTATTTACGAACTTTTTTACATTTCCTTGATGTGTCATATTTTTTGAATATTTTGTAGTGATGTAAATTATCAATTGCAAGCTGTTTGCAAAATTGTGTACTAATTAGGTAACCGATTAGCCATTTTGTGAAGTACAGGATCGTAATGTTATAAAAATAATATATAATTGTTCAATTATAATTTAAAACTATGAAAATGTGAATATGTTTATAATTTAACCTTTTATGTAGGTCATTGTGCATATGTATGCATCTATTATATCTTTGCATACATATGAATGAAGTACTTGTTGATGCAGTTAGCAAATGTTTGTGTAAATAAAATTGTAAAATACCAAGCGGTTAAGCACAGTGCTATGTTCGATGCGCAGTTTGCAATCCATTTGACATAAAGCGTACCCACCATTCGAGTGTTGGGTCGGTGAGGCGTTTACGACGAGACTTGACGGTTATTCTATTGTACCACGGACGAGATAATGTTGCAGACAAGAGATGTATTACAGGCAGAAAATCCACCTATATTACTTAAACGGTTAACTAACAAACATATCAAGGAATTATATAGAAATTATCTATGTAAAAAATATATGATACTATTTTAAAAAATACCATATGTAACGAAAACAAACTATAAACTTGATAAAATTCTTAGTATAAATTAGTAAAGCAATTTCAACTGCGAGCTTTGTTTAACGTTATCATTGAAAACAATTCTTAGTTTAAATTTGTAAAACAATATCAACTGCGAGCTTTATTTAACTTTATTACTGAAAAAAATTCTTAGTATAAATTTGTAAAACAATATAAAATGCGAGCTTTGTTTAACGTTATCATTGAAAACAATTCTTAGTATAATTTTTGTAAAACACTATAAACTGCGTGCTTTGTTTAACGTTATCATTGAAAACAATTCTTAGTATAAATTTGTAAAACAATTTCAACTGCGAGCTTTGTTTAACGTTATCATTGAAAACAATTCTTAGATTAAATTTGTAAAACAATATCAACTGCGAGCTTTGTTTAACGTTATCATTGAAAACAATTCTTAGTATAATTTTTGTAAAAAAATATCAACTGCGTGCTTTGTTTAACGTTATCATTGAAAACAATTCTTAGTATAAATTTGGAAAACAATATCAACTGCGAGCTTTGTTTAACGTTATTATAGAATACAAATTTAAAGTGACTTTAAGTTAGTATTTATATATCCAAAGGGGTGGTAGAGTTCTGTACCCTACTGCGTCGCGATGAACATGACGTGGTGATGAACCCGTCACAGTGACTCTCTTTTAGTTTGTCAGTTTTCGAGGTTAGCTAGAGGCCAGCATACCAGTGACAACTAGCGATGGATTGTAGGTCCCTCGGTGGCTTAGTTCAGGTACAACGTGATCAATTTACTATAATAATATGTAAAAAAGGTCAGATAGTTTTAATTATGTGTCCAGATATCTAAATATAATCAATAATCAACTATACCTAAAGTTGTTGTTGTTTTTTTTTTTCGAATTGACTATACATTTTGCTTTAAGTGCCTTGGAGCCATTAGAGGCATTGACTGCTTCACCGGGCTTGGTGGCGAGCGCGGAAGGCACTCATCTGCGAAAGCGGGGCAACAAGCTCAACGGTGCCAAAGTGGCCGAACCTCTGCTTTGGCTGTTACCCTACATGCAAATAAGTCGCGAGCTGACTAATTCCCTATACGTAAAATTATATCAAACTAACTATACATATAATAAATGTTTCTGCCTTCTGGGAGAAAGGAAGAAACATGTGTATATGCATTTAGTAATCTGGTAAATTTGGTCTAACTCTAACTAGGCAAAATAGAAAAAAAGGTCCCTTACAAAATCTAAGTACGTCTAAATCTAAGTGGTGTGCATGTGTGAAGTGCAGTGTCATGTGTATGTGTGTCGATAGCTAGTGAATGCAGTGTCACTGTATCATGCGAGCGGCTGCTGGCTCAAGGGCTCCATGCCGGAAGAACGGTCCTAGACTTGAGTTACCTAAGTAACGAAATATATACAGCTGGATACGGTCATCTCTTCTATGAAATGTGTAACAAAAATTGAAGATTCCGAAGTCTACGTGTCCAAGTTTAGATAAGTCTAAGATAGATTAATTATTGCTATCTGGTGTAAGGTTTGCTAAAAGACTGCTGGAGAGGTCATAAGGGACCTTAAATATTTATTAACTTGTTAATTAATATATATAATAAATAACTTAAGTATATATTAACTTAATTTAACAACTGTGTTTCTATCGTTGCAGAAATTATGGGGACTTGTCAAGAATAGTACAATTCAAATAAACTGCCTGATCTTTTTATAAACCTTCTCAGTAATTAATTTATTTTTAATTATTATTATGATAATTTTCACTTTTTTACTGATTATCTACTGACTTTTCATTCAAAAAATTCAAATAAGATCTACATGAATATCGCCGGAATAACATTTAAATTAACCTTCATTTGAATAAAACCTATTAAATCAAACTATTTTATATCTGTATCAGTAGTAGCTTCTATAATTGATTGAACGTGCTATATAATAAAAAAAATGGCAATTAACATAGGAGTTAGAATTTATTATTATTGATTAACAAAACGTCTGTTATTAATTTATACGCAGCTACTATGCCATTAGTATGTAAATCACCATTTTTATAAATAAATTAATAAAATTGAGTATTATTCAAAAAATTGATTATTATATGTTAGTTAGGCATATGAATAGAAAAAGAATTTCTAAACGATGGGAATTAATTCTTTGAAATTTCACACCTTGAAATTTAGGTCAGCTTTAATTGAGTTCTTACTAAAATATTTAACGAATAAATTTTTACAACCAAATCAATTATTTCAACTTTTTGTGGTTAGGATTAGTGCTGGATGACTGAGAATCTCTTATTTTACGACATTGCCAAGTAAGTTTGAAAAGCTGAGAAGTTTGATATCCTTAATATTTCTAACACTTACGCATATTAACCATTGTAAATAAATGTCGATAGTTATTTTAATAATATTAGTTATTATTATTATGCATAAATTCGAGTCCATCTCTGTGTCATGCAGTTAGTACGAACTCCCCCTGCTGCGTGTGCAATGCATAGACAAATGCTCGTCTCTATAAAAGGGACAGGTGATTAGACCGCTAAGTACAATCCGGCGCATACGCTGCCGATCTCAACCACATGGGATATATTCCTTGATCGACAAACACCCCAACAACTCCATCAAGATGGTAAGTAGTAATTATAATATCATACGATATTTTTTTAATTTTTTCTACTTATCTACTTTGTATTCTATGCAGATTTTTTAAATTTATTTATTTTTAATTAATAAACTTATGTAAACGTTAATTATATACACCGAAAAAAGGTTAATAGTTTATTATAATTATAAAAAAAATTTAACAGGTTATATATTTTTCATTTATTAATTAAGTAATATATTATGATAAAATAATCATATATGGATATAATCGCTAATAATTGTTATTATCAAAATTTAAATTATTTCAATATTTGCATTAAATAATTCTAATATCGATTTATTTAATTATATTTGTATCTACTCTAATAATAAATACCTTACGCGTATGTGCCTAACTCTTTGAATTTTTATATCAGAATTAAATTTGGATACTCATATAAAATGTGTTAATAACACAAATTTAACGTTATATAAAACATTAACGTATAAAAAGTATATTTAAATTATTTCATTGTTCTTATTCCATAACTATAACCTAAAATAAAGGAAAATTAATATAACATTTATAATTTTTAGCCGTGAGAAAACGCAGCTTACCAGAATTAAAAATAGTTCAATTTCAATTGCATTTAATTTGTTTACATATTTTACTTACTTGGTTAAATCCAGTTGAGTGTGTATGAGACTAAAAAATATAAAGGTTTGTTTTTTGCTTCACAAACATTTTGCAATTCCTTGTAAACATTGCAATAAGTTAATGCATCTTCATTTATTTTTTAAAGTTATTAAAATAAACATCAAGTAGGAATATTTTCATGTGTTTCTCGGTTTTGACATTTTTCATTTAATTTTCTACTTCAATATATGTTTAATAAATAGTTTTCATAAACACACTTCATATTTTTATTCAGGATATACAAATGTGTGTATACAAATTAATTTAAAACACCATTAAATATATATTATGTGCATTCCGCTCATTTTACCTATTTATTTTTATTTATTTCTTAGGATTGAAAATTTTATTCAAAACAAAAATGAATAGATAATAACAAATATAGGTAAAAATAATATTGAATAACTAATTATAGTCAATCACAGCATGTGTAAAAACAAATAAACTAATGGTTACAATTAAAATATATCTAGTATATTATTATATATAGAAAAAACATCGCAGCGCATCTCACCGCAGGAACACAATATTAGAATATTTAGCTTCGATCTTCTGTAAGGTGGTGGTGTAGGGGTTCATTAGTTCATTAGGGCTGACCCAAGTAGAGAGAAGTCTCTAAAGAAATTTCACTGTGCCTCTACCTTTACAGATAGGTATGACTGTTTATTCAAAACTGAGTTCTGTCTTGTAAGAAAAGTCGTGAATATTTTAACATATTTATTGTGTCGATATTGTAGAGAACACGTACTGGTCAGCTCGTAAAATTTATACACCTGTAAAGTACCTATGCAAATTAAAGACGGTTCGAGTCATTACAGTTTTGAAATATTTATTGCTAGCTGTGCCCACGGCTCCACTCTTGTGGACTGCAGATTGCTGTCGGTTGAGCGCACGCGCGAATTGTGCTGCCTCAAAAATGCTTGTTATGGGTGATCCTTAAAGGATAGACATATGCTATTGCTGATTTTTTAATGGGTCTTTTTAAGATCTATAATTATGTCATACTTTAATTTGATATATCTCTTATGGTTTACTCAGTGTAAGTCGCTTAATCGCTCCAGAATTAAAGGAAAAACATGTAAATTGGATTTGCGTAAAAACAACATAAACGGACAGACAGACAGAGAGACGTTGAGTTTTATAATATGTTTAGAAGAAGAAGATATAGATAAATTAGTTACTAATCTTTAAGCTGTTCGTAACAGTAACAAAAATTTTATTAAAATATAAATTATCGAACTAAAAAGTTTTTTTTGACTAATAAAGTTAAGGAGATTTGGTTTCTAATCAGTGGCGCATACTAAAAGAAATTTACATAAATATAAAACTTAAAAAAAATTGTACGTACTAGTAACAATTATAAATTACAATCACAAAAAAACAATTTTCATTTTTCGTACAAAGTTTTATAAAATGAAAGTTAGATTTAAAAAGAAAAACCATTGTTATAACATATCACATATCTTCAAGCTTATTCTCCAACGCGTTATTCAACTATTACACAGGCTTCAAAAACACCCATCTAATCGATATTGAAAGATCTGCTGACTACCTTGTTTTTAAGGACGTGACCATAGTTGGCTGATAGGGCACGGGTTCGCTGGTGTCATCTTATGCAACATCTCTCGCCTTTATTGCCTGTAACCTTTACCAAGAATAGAACTATATTGTTTACCTACGACTAGTTGACAACTGTGTCATCCTCTTTACAAGCAGATATATTACGTTTACGAAATAAAGGATAATATAGGTGCTAATACTTATCTATGTCTCTAATACCTAAAGTCAAGTCAAGTAGGCCCATAGATGCCGGTTTTTCTTTAAATTGATATAACTATTAATACATTTAATTTATATATAAATAAAATTATTGAAGTTTCTCTTGTGCGCGTATCACGCAAACTACTGGATAGCTTTGATCATTTTTTTTTGTTTTACTCCTTAGATCTCAAAAAACATCCATTCTCAAAAAAAAAGAAAAACATTTTCATTCAAAAAAAAGTTTAAATAAAGTAAGACTTTTATAAGCACTACGCGTTCTTCTCTCGTCCACGCGAACGGAGCCGCGGGCACAGTTAGTCTTTTATATAAAAATCTTGTGTACGACTCAACATCTTGAACGATTGAGCATATATTCACATAATATATTTGTTTTATCAAAAGAATTGATAAATAAAGCTATCGAATTATCTCAATCCTTCACTGGACGCTGGGAGAGACGTGCGAGCTGTTAATTAGAGGCACACCTTTTGTTTTTAAACGTAGTACATTGTTATTTCGAGGTAAATCTTAAATTCTACGACATATTCCCACAGCTCAATAGTCTTACAAAATAGTCATTGTACCGACATCAGCATACCTTCGTCAACATATTTAAGTGTCGTGGTGCTCTTAAAACAATCTTCATGCATAACAAATTTTACTTAACCTACGTAATAGTGATGAAATTTCAGACTAAATTAGGATGAGTCGAACCTTCCTGTAATATATATTTTGTTACCGTATATTATAAAAGTTACATTATTTTAACAATCTACGAATTTTCTGTCATGACCTGCGATCAGAACGATCTCTCTGTCTGTTTGTTTTAAGTCCAGATTTAACTCAAAAACGACTTGCCCGAATTTAATGAAACTTTGTACTCGGGAAGTATATGTCTTTCCTCAGACGTATTTTATCTTTAAAGGTTTAGCTTTTATCCTCATTGTCAGCGGCTGTTAAGTGATGGAGCCTTAACCTAATATAACATCTATCAATAAATATATCTGCCTGATTTAATGATTATATTTTCTCAATACTAGTTACCACTTCTACAATTGAATTATGTTTCTTATTTTCTTTTAGTGTTAGGTTCTATAATAAGATCTCGAAGCGCATTACTCGTTTGTTGAACAATCAATTCAAGGACCACGTCAAGTAGGTTCAAAAGATTATTACAGAGTAGATCATTTTGTGAATAATAGGGATGCCTGAAAGTGACTTCCTCTTTGTGCATTCATTAAACTATTAATATGATTATTATTCAATAATAAATGTTATGTGTATGAATAAAGAAACTAAATATAAACCCGGTTGAGTTTCTTGCTGACTCTCTCGATGACTTGGATATTTTCCGAACCAGTAGTAGTGTTTCGACGTAAATAAATGTCTTTTTAGGGCCTAAATTGAATAAGGTTTTTTATTTTATTTTGATTTTATACCTTACTCAACAGGCCTTCTCCTAATAATTAAAAGAGTGGAGCAATATTATTAAATCTACGATATTAAGCATCACTCATTTATTATGATCATGTATAGTTAATAAACCGTAAGACGTACTCGTATCAACCTTCGTAATCCAACCCTATTGTAAACTACACCTTACTGTAATACCAAAGAAATACCTGTTATGTATCCATTCATCTTTGACAATGACCTAAATGACGACGATTAAGTATAATTTTATTGATTTGCTAACAGTGTATGTGTCTTTTAATGCATCTATTAAATAACCATTTGAATGTTTAGTATCTAATTTGAGTTTCAACCTTTAGGTTTAAGTTAAGTTAGCTCATTGACAATGTATTACATTGTGTAAAAGCAATTAACCTCTCTACTCAAATTATTGTGTAAACATTTTTTAATTCTAAATCTGCTTCATAATAAAAAGTTATGTTAATCACTTACATAGGTAATACTACTAAAAAAATACTTGAATAGTTTGAATTCGTCATCGATAACATAGCTAGTTAGGTTAATATCACACGTCATAGAACTTAGTAAGATAATTAGATAAATATTACAGATTTATGCTAAGATATCAAAATGTATTTTCATTCTTCCTACCCTTTTCAGTAAATATTTTTGCAAATGATTACTAGCTTTTATATAAATAAATTACTAATAAGAAATACACAGTTCACATTCAGATATAAATCTTTACGGAACAATATTTTTAAACATTGAGTAACATTTAACACAGAAAACTTATAGTTAATTTGATTTGATACTCACTTTCAATAACACTGTAATTAAAAATATTAGGCGATTATTTTTATCAAACATGTGATACATTTTATATTACCTTCAACAAATCTATGAAATTCTTGTAAAATAAGCTCTCCTACTGAAATACTACTTAAGGAATTATGTCGGATATAACTATAAATGTTTTTACAAATAAAATTAAGGGTTGACAAAATTTACTTATAGCAAGCGTCTAATGTTCGTGGCTTAGTCGATACGTCGAATCAAGCAAGCATCATGATCCAAAGCATTACACGCTATTAAAACGTTTTTTTTTGTGTTGTCTATAGTTAATTAACAAGTGGAAATGAAGTATTGGTTTTTTATGCACCCGCGTATCTGATCAAGCTAATAGCCATGAGGTTGTTATAACATTATCCTGACATTATCACTATCGATTTTGCTCTGAGTTGCGAATCTTGAAGTACTTTATAAAGTATTCTATTTTATTAAAGTATAGTAGTAGATTGTAAAAAATGACATAAGGTTGGGTCAAGAAAATTTTTGACAGGGATGTTTGTAGACGTAAATCGTTCAGTTTTTTGACAAGATTTGTAGTTGAAAGGAAGGTCAAAATTAGTGATTTTTCAAAACATACCAATTTTGAAGCGGGATATTAGCAATCCCTGCACGCAAATCATGTTTTTGAGTTACTCACTTGAAGGGCACATATTAATAGAAAAAAAATGAGCCATACCGAAACGATAGCAAATCGGTCTATAATTGAATTTTTGGTGGCCATTTGAAAAAATATTACTGTTTATTAACTCTGCCGAAAACAGATTAAAATGTGTAGGGGACTAAAATATTTTTTCTACACACTAAAGAATTCTATATATAAAGAAAGAAAAAGGACGCTAATATGAATTATTCGACTCGCATTTGAAGTTTTTGAAAACAAACTTTTTAAATATAGGTTCAAAATGATAATTTTTAGACCTTTAAAAATTAATGTTGTCATGTACCTTTATGTTATATTACCGTAATAACCATGAATACGTTAATAAGTAAATTTGCAAAAAATTTAAAAATTATTGAAAATCTGCATCGGGGTTGCCTAATTTTATATGGTTAATAAATGAGTAAGTCGATAGGCTTATTTATTTTTGTAACACCGCGCTTGTTATTTTTTTTTTAATAAGAATTTTTTTTTTATGTAATTTACCAAAAGTACTAAGTACTAATAAACCATCTTGTAAATTCACGTATGGTAATAAAAATAGTCAACACAAATATATAATTCTCAAATTTAAGAATAATACAAATAAGACGCCGTTCTATATTTTGCGATTAAGCGCTAGTTATGGAATTATATAAAATTATAGATTCATAATGTATCCTATTTATAGTAAAGATGTCTATAAGCTTAGAAAGAAATAATTTTAATATTTGCGAGCTAAATTCCTGATGGTATGCTAATAGTTGGATCGATGTGAAATTATTTGCTCTACACACAAAGTAGGCGCCAAAACGTTCTTCGTATTTCGTTTATTGAAATAATCAGAGTTAGTTGTAAGTTAGCAAGTTAGCAAAAAATTTGCAATAGCTAATGTCTATATTTTAAGGATTTCCTAAAATAAGCATCTTTGCCTTTAAAATAACCGTCGGTCGACCGTCGTAAGTTGGAACGGGAGCAGTTCGATTTGCACGTGGGATCGACCGACGGCATTCTGTAGTCCACGCAAGCAGAGCCACGAGCACAGCTAGTGTTTTAATAATCCATTTGTTTATAACATTGTAAACATGTTAGTTAAATAGTTTTGTTTGTATTTGCAAAAGAAATGAAATCTATGAAGTATGAAATGCGAAATCGATATTTGGGTTGAATGGGTTGGGTTAAATATACTTTTTATTATTTCTGTCTTAACAAGTATTGTCCTATAATATCCTTATTATATTATTCAAGTTAAAAATGTACATTGGCACAAGAAACAGTTTGCGATCAATCAACAAATACTACGTTATATTCTGAAACAGACGTGACAATCAGCGGAATGAATTTGAAGTAGGTACAGCATTGGAATACAGTGATAGGTACTTAGATACAATTGAAACTTGAGGGTAGCAACCTCCTAAGACAGCACTAGAATTTGTCCTCCCACAGTAATTGCATCAAGATGTTTTCCTATTCTGTAAAGCTCCAATATCATTGTTGGATTCAAATCTCCTTTTATGCGTTATCTAAGCTAAGATTATACCAGCAAGTTGTATTGTAAAAACTCTTTACAAACTGTATTTGATTGAGCTCTATTTCTGCAGAGTATGTTTACTTTAATTAATTATATTCACACCTTGTTTTAGAGAGTACTTCTTTTACTCAGCGTGACCGTGGCGGCTTTAGCAGCCCCACAAAAGTCAGACGAAACTGCAGAAATCCTTAAACAAGATTTCGATCAGCAAGGCGATGGATCGTACCATTACAGGTAATGTTAAGCCTTCTTCTTCTATTTTTTTATTAATTATAAATTTAACGTTTGGTCATAATGCTAGCTGATTTTAAATGATAATTTTGCCCAAGATGGTGCGATGGTGCTATTGTAGGGACTGGCTATCAAGTGTAGGTGCTTGGCGACACATTTTCAACTTGAGATAGGTAGCTAGCCAGGGGAGTATTAAAAAATAACCTACCACCGTACTGTGGTTACATCACCATATTTGTAAGAATTCGAACTCGCGACAATTGACACTGTGTCTGTACACGTTACCACTAAGCTATCATAATTTCGTTGCTTCATTATCTACTTGACTTTGCTCGACAGTGGCCTCTCGTCTGCTTCTTTTCTCAACTGCTGTGGTTTCCTTCCGAGACGTCTAATTTAAAGAATTTTGTTCGTAACATTCGTTGATTTCTACATGAAGTTTAGCACAACTTCCGTGATATTTGGATCAGCATTTCATATCCAACATTGTATTTTCATATCGATAACGTAAATATTTAAGACCTGCCGATATTTATTTAAGCTTATTTTTTATTCATGCTTTAAATCGGGTTCTTTGCGATTCCGTACATTTAGTTGGGAACCTTCATAATATCGTTACATACCATTATTAGGACATGGTTAATTAAAATATATATATAAAAAAGGTGTGTGTGCGAATCACACACGATAGAAGTGAAACTTCATTTTAAAAGTCATTTTCTATTTTATTTAAACAGTGTGCAATATACATACACATCGGCATTACTCTCTCGTTCTGGCTCACACAAAGAGGAGAGACCGATAATGTGCGTTAAACGCACACGCTTGGAAGCCGCATAAGAAGTTTCACTTCAATAAGTTATGCAAAAATGCATTAAGTTGTTATTCAATTCCGCTATGAAACATCTCGTATAATACACACATTTTCCTCGGTTTTTTTTGTGGTTTAACGTTGAAGAACTTAAGGTTAATTTTGAATACTAAGGTGCCGTACCTGGAAAAGTATTATGTAATAAATTACTTTCACTGTGATGCCCGCGTGTATTTCCCTAAGGAGACTAATAACGAAGCTCTCGTCATTCTAAAATAATTCGAAATTTATATTTCTGTATTTTTTCACAAGATGGCGTTACTACAGGAGTTTTAGTGTTTTCTATTTACCTACGTCATTTTGGTTTTTACTGAAAATGAATAGCCCTGGTAGTACAATTCAAATAACTACATACCTGATTCTTTAAAATTTAGTGATAAGTAGGTACATACCGTAGTTAGAACTTGAATGTATGGGATCTCGGTGTATTTCCGTTCTGAACTGGTTCCCATAATAAAGGCAACGAATTAACAAGTAACATTAAAACTCTAAAATGTTGTTCTAAAATTGGCTTGTAGTTTATTTTATTTCTTATTGCTACAAGTCGCGCCATCTAACTTTACTGCCGTGATATAGTATTGAAATGATCAAGGTAAGTTTTTAAGAATAATCAATATTAAAAATAAATATGCAATAAACATGATGTTTTACATTAGAATAACATTCTTATGCAAATACATATATTAAAAAAAACATTAAAATTTATAATATGTATAACGAATATAACGATAAATGTGTTATTTAAGATAAACCAAACTGATTAACACATCATTCTACTTTATTACTTAAAATAAATGTCAAATAGATAAAGGAATCGAGTTCCCAGACACAATACATTGAACTCCATATAAAATTAGGTCAATCAGAATTTTGAATTACATTTATTTTACCAGTAGTAAACCATTATTACTTATGTTTAAAACATGTATCTTACGCTATTAATTAGTAGCATATCTAGTTTCGGTCAGAGTGAAAAAGCTTGAATTAGTTCGAACGTTTTGATCTGGTTACGTAGGTTGTAGCGACGAGTAGACATTACTATGTATTAGATCATAATACTAGTAACACATAAAAGGTAAAACAATGATCAAACTTACGCGAATAAACGACTAAATTATAATCAGTATTTAATGAATCAAATTGATTACACCGTTTAAGTTTGTAACGCGTATTTTAAAATGATTTAGTGTCGGTAAACTATTATATTAGAACCGAATTTTCTACTTCACTTGTTGGACTAACAATGGCGCGTGTTTATAATATTCACATACCTTTATTGATCATTAATTGAATCGCATCAGTGTATATTTAATACTTTTGGGTTTCCCTATGGCATTTTTTATTAATGCAGCAATCATTTCAAATACTCATATAAATCATCAGACATTAGAAGTAATATATATTCTTTATATTCATACTAATTATGACGATTGTATATTATATATTGATTTTTAACGTTTTAAAGGACATTAAATTGACAATGATAAGAAGTGTATTCTAATTGCAAAAACAAATCGATTAGGCACATATCTAACATGGATTTGCTAATAATTATGTGTGAACAATCAATATTCCTAGACTCGTATGACAACAATAGAAAACGCAGTTTTAATAATTGTTCTGGTGTGTCAACAATTGCATCAAATTCTATTATATGTGAAGGTTGAACATAATTATCTTTACGTTATCGGCGTATAAAAATATGTCGCGAAAGTTTGTTGGTCTTTTTTACTAAACGCATTTTTTCATGAGTAGATTTTACTTATAACTAAGGCAAAAATGTAATATATAAATAAACCCTCGACCCTACAGAAGATCGCAGCCAAATGACCTAGTGTTGTGTTTCTGCGGTGAGTAGGGTTTCCAGAACTCCTTGGGGTAGAGGGTTCAAGGTCGGCAACGCGCTTGTGATACCTATGGTATTGCAGGCGTTCATAGGCTACGGTAGCCGCTTACCATCAGGCGGGCCGTATGACTGTTTGCCACCTTTGTATTATAGAAAAATATATGTATAAATTAAAAAAAATGTCTCTTCTGAATAGAGATTCGCTAGTGATTATTCCGCAATAAAAATATGTAATTATCAGCATGACTGCCTAAAAAGAAGATAAGTATGAACCAGTATCTGAAGCATTGATATAAAAAAAAACATATCAATGTTCATTACACAAAAGTTAATTATAATCACATTATAATAAGCTTCATTTGAATATCTAATATAAACATTACAAAGATAAAGATGAGTTGGTAAAATATTTATTTAAAACACAGCGAGACATGCAACGATCTATTTGTCTAACACTACGAGGAACAAGGAGGGTTACTCTTGAAACTGATTCGAATTTGATTTTGTTTCTAATTCGATTTCACTTTTGATTGGAACTCGATCCTACAAATGTACTCTTGAACAAAACCGAATCAAAAATCAAGATTGAGTTATAATTGAATCATATCATATCATATCTGTATCCGGTCATAGTACACACACAAGTCACCGTAAAGTATTATAAATCTTTGCTTGGACTCCTTTAATTCTAACATTTTTACATAAAAATGCTAGATTGAAAATCGAGCGAAGTTACTACCGATTCGAGCCACAGCACGATAGTGCGCTAGTGTTTATTTCAAGAGTGCCAAATCTCACGAAATCAAATTTTATTCGATTCGATTCAGGACTCAAACACGTCAAGAGTAAGGCGACTGTATCATTCACATTGAAGTTATGCATATGATGTTTTAATGAAAAAGGTTAAATATTTATATAACTAATATAAATACGTTTTACGGTATTGTCCTCGAATTCTTTTTCTTCTTTCGTCTCGATTATTTAGACCAGACAGTTATATGGCACGAGTAGAACAGTATAAGGCCACCTGCACAGCTGCATTCAATGCCTCAATGGTCTCCTTGTAAGTACAAGTGGCAGGACTTACGGGATACATTTAGTTAGTGCAGCATAGTCTGGGTAACGCCACAACCACAAAAGTGTCCTCCGCTATCTGCGTAACCCCATTTGAAAAGGTTACTCTTAAAGCGATGAATCTAAGAACAAAAGCGGTTCAGAGTTCTTGGTTTTTTTAATATGTAAGTAGAATTGAATGCCCATAACAGCCTGCAATTGAACTAAACGCTCTTTTTGGTAGAATATGCCCATTATAAATTTCGAAGGATGATCAGGAGATATAAAACATTGCATAGTAATAATCTATTTGTGTTTTTTGTATGAATTTTTAAATATTACTTTGTAAATTTTTCATTAAAATCCACATCACCAAGACCGCTTGGTTTCATTGTAATAATAAATATCATTATAGTAATATCAACACTGTGGAGACATAACTAAATTTTACACGCTCCTTTAATGGTTACCTTCAATTCAATCGGTGTAGTGGCGAAGTTAGTAAATCATTTGCTCTGTACATCGAATGATACACTCATAATTAATGAACGGTTGAAACCAAAAAACATTGAATTTACACTCCTAATGTAAGGATGTGAATTTTATGTTGTAATTAGAGCGTACGAAGATGCGGATAGGTTTCATGATTCTGATAAAAGTGTTCAATTAAACTTTTTTGATATTCGCTTCAAACATATTTGAACAAATATGGTCTCGATTCTTTATTAAGTTAACTACTCTTACCTTATTCGCTATTATATATTTTATGCCTATTCTATAAGATATCCTAAATACTTAATATAAATTTGTTTAGATCTAATTGGAACTTTCCAAAATACCATTAGCAATTATTTAGGAACTATAAGGGTCAAATAGCATCCTAAGATTTGTAACACCAACTTCACATGCACGTGGTGCTGCTGAGAAACGAAAGAGGAAATGCGATAGCGGGTGGAAGGGTTGTACAGCTCGATTGGGTCTTCCATATTAGGTATATATATGATGAAAAGTCCATCATAGTGAGTCGCTCATGCACGTAGCTTTTCGGGAACGGACGGTGCATATCCAGTTTGTATTTGTACTTGCCGGTATAACAGCGGCGACTGGCGATGGAATTATTAACCTAACGGTGGTCGCAACTGTTTTTGAATTGGACTGTGCTTACTACCAGGCACAAAATAGTCGTAATGTTGTTCTACTATATATAAATTTATGAATGTCGAATTTCTAAACAATAAATTACAGCTTTGAGACTGAGAACGGCATTAAAACTGAGGAGACTGGAACTCTGAAGAAAGCGACTGGCCCGGATGCAAGTGATGTCATCATTGCTCAGGGCGTGTTCAGTTACACAGCACCCGATGGCACTGTCATCACTTTGAACTATGTAGCTGATGATGAAGGTGGTTTCAAACCTGAGGTATAGTATACATTATTTATATATAATCTTTATTGGTAATCTTAGGTAATAATTTAATTTGTAATATGTTGTTGGCCATGTAACAATATTAACGAATAAATTTGGGATAAAGGCGAAAGATAGAATTGCCAAACACATCTAAGGTTAAATCAATGTTTAACTGAAAAGCTTTCAGTATTTCATATGTGTAATGATAAAGTCATATTTCAGTACTTTCTGTTAAATAGCACTGTTAGAATGTTAGCAGAAGATAAGAATTATAATGACATTATATCGAGAAAAAATTTCTACGTCGCTTCTTGCTAGTGTATTAGTTGATTAGACTGGCAAACACCTAAAAAAAATATTTTTCTGTCTGCACACGCAATTGTTTTCCAAATTTCGTGATTAATATCGTTATAAAGAGCATTTGATTACGAATATGACATTAAAACATTTTTGTTCGTCTGCCTGTTTCATAGAATAAACTTATTTTATCATATGGTCTCTTTGTATGTCTAGATTTAACTGAAGAGCAGCTTGATGGATTTTTATGAAATTAAATAGACATACAGTTTATGTCATTCCTTAATTGGCAGGTTATAAGAATTGATGAAAATGTTTTTAGAAAGCATGAAACATGAGTAATAATAAAAATACAAGACAAGAAACATTGGCACGAAATAAACGCGTGCGAATTCGCAGACACTGTTTGTTACCATATAAATATTATTAGATTATTCGTGATCTCTTTACTTGCATCAAACATTTTTTTATACACCTGTTTATGTAAATCTCTATCTATATATTCAAATTTTTTTGTGTACTTGTGTCCGTATTAGTATCAGATATTTTTTATTCGAACATCTTCTAATTTTAAATGTTACCTAATCTAGTTGACCTTGAGAATATTATAGGAATTGACTGTATGAATTAATGATAGCCCAAATAAGGATTGAAAAGCATGTTATGCACGTGATTCGTTGTCATGCGATCATTTTTCTAAATACCCAATAAAAGTTAAAAAAATATGCCCTTGAACATAGAACAGGATGTAGATACTAGAAATGTTTGCTATTTAACCTTTTATTTTGTTTGTTTCGTTATTTTATATAGTAATTTAAGAATTGTAAAGTATTGACAAAATTTACCGAGAACATCTATAAAAGAAAAATATTTTATGAAAACTGATAAAATAAAACTTAATATACCTGTGGTAGATATTTAATAACGTCACTCTACAGCAATTATATATTAACAAAAATATTTATTTTCGATACTATCTTTACCACGTTTAGTTTGATACTCTTTATTAAAAATTACAGAATTTTTAATAGTCATATCTGATGGAAAACGATGATGACCTTTGAACCTGAACTACAATAAAACCATGTCAAAAGTACTGAAATACCTATTTCGAAGACATTTAAAATCAAACCATCAAGTCACTCGTAGTAGCAGTTAGAAGCTGACATTAATGCATCTTATTCCAAGTATTTCTATTTTTCACTAGTAGCACGGTAAACTGATTGCACTATGCCTGATGGTAACAACAGTACAACCGAGAAATTGGTAATTCATCGCTGATCATTACTGTCACGCTGACCTGCAAGTGTCTAACCTCACTGGCTGATCACGAAACACGACTAATAAAAAAGTCACTGTGATGGATGTATCACAGTGTATGTGTAGTGATGTATCCCGAATCAGTCGGGTACAAATACCCTACCACACGCCATGATAGTATTAGTACATCGAATTTTTTTTTAGGGTGATCATTTACCTACTCCACCGCCCATACCGCCAGCTATACAGAAGGCTCTCGACTTCCTCGCGACAGCTCCACCACCTCCGCAATCTAGAAACTGAAGATGCTGCAACATAATCATTATACTTGATACTCAATGACCCATGCATATAATCCTTGTACCTGTTTATTAACTGTACCAATTATATGAATAGATACCGTTTTAAGAATTTGAAGAAAATAGTTTTTATGAAATGTCCTTTTCAAAAGTTCACTACAGATTTTTTAAAGCGGTATATATTTTAACTGTATAAACTTAGCAATAAAAAATTATATATAAAAATGAATGTACCTTCAACGACTGAGCTGTGATAGACGATTGAACTTACATAAAATGTTTATAAAATTTATTATTTTTATTTAAATAAAATACATAATCAGTGCTAAAGACGCATTGAAAAATTCCCGTGACTTATTTTACTGAAGGTAATGTATTTCATTGAAACAATGGCGAGTTTAGTTTTCTGATTAGCATTAAATTTACCCATGCAAACTGTCATACAGGTGTTAAAATGTTGATGTCATTTCCTATGATTCGCATCAATGATTTAGTTAATACTATAATCGAATATGACGTCAGCAGGACAACTTCAACTTAAATAACATGAATATATAGGTATAAGATAATAAATTAAATCAAGGATTTCCGTAAACTCGAATACGTCTCTACTTTTCGAAGAAGTGACGAGACTTCAAGTGACCTTGTTTTACAATTTGCTTCAAACGTTCTTCAATAAAGAATTCATCTTGCAATCTAAATGGCAGTAAATGGTATTTTAGATTACATTCCATAAGGGTTAAATGAAGGTCCTTACGGTATGAACTTTAACTATTTGTATTGGCAAACATTGTTAAATTCTTTAAAAAGGAATTAATTCCTTGATATAATTACTATAGTGTTTATAACACTATGGCAAATTAAAAAATAATAATAAACGAAGCTCCTATCAGTTACTTCGTATTGACATTCCACTGGTCTGTCCTGTCTTCCATCCGACAACTAAAGTATTTTAAATACTACTTTAATCTACTTGCAGAATGAATTTCAGCATTTCTAAGGTTAGGGTTGTCCTTATTTCTAAAATGCTTATTATAAAAAACAAACATTATCTCGAGAATGGATTAGCAGACTCATTCGAATAACCTACAATCTTTTCTTTAAAGTGAACGTTGCAAGGTCATTGATGAGAACATTACTAAATATGTCTACAACCTACTCACCTTTACATTTAAATCAAGAAGATATACATATAACATAAGTCAAATATTAATAGGTACCTATACATTTATAGGTTAGGACGCAGACACTCTAAAGGTTACATGTATATTGAACAATAATCCCTCTAGTTTTTTTTTCTATAAGCTTAGCGTTTGACCGCAATATCATCTAATGTTAAATGACCATGTGGCCTGCAATGATAACCAGCTAAGCTTAGAAGATAACTGGCTCTTAAGTGCAGCTGCCGGATAACATCTATAGGTGCTTGGCTAGAATTTCAAATTGAGTGGTAGCTAGTCAGGTGGACTTTAGAAAATACCCTACCCATGCTGTGATCGCATCACGATTTTTTGCATTACCGAAAGCTTAGGCTTATTAAACCTACGTCAACTGACACGTTGTCTGAACTCGCTATTATTAGAACATCATCAATTCAAAATTATCTAAAAAATTAAAGGTTAAATCTTTTTACACAACCTTAAAAAAACTTGTAATAAAATAAAAGCATTTCTTATGATCTATAAACTCTTACATTTTTTATAGTGGCATAGCAAGATGAAGGCACTTTGTCTAATAGTAAGCACAGTATAATCGAAAACTACGGGTACCACCGAGACTTCGATCTATCATTGGTCTCGTCATGCCGGCTTACAACTCTCTCGGTTGCAGTTATCTTGGGATCTTGAAATGAATGTTGTGGTTTTTATTTTAATTCATTAACTTAGGTTCTTTGACCCTATATTATGTAATATTGGTGGCATTGTGCGTGATATAGTTTGGTCAGTGTGCATTCGTGAAGTGGATTATAAATATAAATTGAAAACACACATTTTAAGATGTCACAAAAACTCCCTTAATTAGAAAAATTAGGTCTAATACAAAGTAATGTAATTTGCGTATTAAGGCGCTATACGAACAAGTTTGCTCTTTTTACCCCTCAGCACGCGCAACACGTAATTTATATCGGCTTGTCATCGATAAGGTGGGTATTGTAGTTAGGTACCATACATACACTACACAGGTCCGACAGAACCTTAAAATCATCAAAATATTATACTTAAGAGAGGTAGGGCACAGAGAAATTTCTTTGGAGATTTCTCTCTACTTGGGGCAGCCCGACTGGTGGAATACCTCCACCCTACAGAAGATCGCAGACAAATGAGCTAGTGTTGTGTTCCTGCGGTGAGTAGGGTTTCCAGAGCCTTCTTGGGGTAGGGGGGTTTAAGGTCGGCAACGCGCTTGTGATACCTATGGTATTGCAGGCATTCATAGGCTACGGTAGCTGCTTACCATCGTAGGCGGGCCGTATGCCTGTTTGCTACCTTTGTAGTATATAAAAAAGAAACTTTTTTGCTTTTCACTACTTTACATTATTGAAAGCTCATAATTCGTTCAGTGTCGTCATACTCATATTGACAATTAATTATAATTTAATGATTCAATATTTTACTAGTATTACGTAGTAGATCATTAATAATAGGTCCGTACATATGATATATGCGTTTTATATGGAAAAAGTAAAACGGAAAAAATATTATGAAATTAAACATTTAATCAAACGAATTATGTACGATTATTTTTTATGCACTTTCCCCATTATATAGGTAGTTAATTGAGCGAAATAATTGTGGAAGCGAGAATTAATAAAATCTTTGAAGGCGGTTTGGACAGCCTCATTGGTATTGAATTTTTTTCCATTCAAGAAATTATCCAAATTCCGAAAAAAATTGGTAGTTGAAGCAAGGTCCGGGGAATATGGTGGGTGCCGGAGACAGTCTAACCGCAGTTTCTCTAATTTAGCGACCGTCTGTCGAGAAGTATGGGGTCTAGCGTTGTCCTGAAGCAGCAGTGGGCTAGAGAGTGGCTAAACCAGTCTCGTTTTTTTTTTATAATAGTTCGGCACATTGACTGCACTGTTCCTGATGGTAAGCACAGTACATTCCAAAAACAACAAATCCATCTGTTCCATCCATCCATTCCATCCATCGGTTTAACGGCTAGCTTTCCCATCATGGTTTGCAATTGTTGACAATACGGATCTGCCGTTATCGTCTGGCCAGATTTTAGGAAGCTGTAGTATATGATATCAGCACTGGTCCACCACCAGTACCTTTTTCTGAGTCAACTTTCATTTGGGACAGTATTTGGCCGGTTCTCCTGGGTTCAATCACTGTGATGAACGTTTCTGATTATCGTAAGGGATCCATTTTTTGGTGAGAAGTAACAATATGATTCAAAATTCGCTCGTTGTTGCAACGGTTCAGTAATAACGCAGCACTCAGTGCGTGGTAGTTGGTGTGCTTCAGTCAATTCATGCGGTACCCATTTATCGAGCTTTTTCACTTTTCCAATTTGTCTCAAGTGAATTAAAATTATTTTATCAATCCAACCGAAGTCTGCCACTAATTTTGACGTGGATTACGATGGATCTGCTACCACGATCACCTTTAATTATTTTCTTTTTCAACTAGGATCTCCGGCCGTCCATGTGGTTTGTTTCGTAGGTCAAAATTTCCAGAATGAAAACGGAACCAAAAACGTACCGTGCTACTAAATATCAAAAGTACATTTCACATGTAAGCCAGTAGCCAAAATTTATGTATGCTTGTTGTGATTTTTCTATATTTTAATTTGCACATAAATCTCAGAAATATGTTTACAATGGAACAAAGAATGTTTACGATTTTTTATTGTGCGTGGGCAAATGTGTTAAAAATATTGTGGTATTAATTAAGCCAATTTACATACTATACCTACATAAACAGCATGAGTTTAACGACCATGTTGACATTCCTATATGATTTTACGTACTAGAACTACTATTAGTGATAATTAAAAAGTTGTTTAAGTGTAGGACAAGTCATATTTTTATTGTTTACTTTTAATCTCAAATTATAGTCGCTTTTGTATCGCTTTTTTTATTATTATATATATTAACGTATATTATTTACGTTATTTTTAAAGTATGCTAATCATAGATATAGTTTGAAGTATTGACTTTTTTAAATTCTTTGTAACTTTTGGCCACAATCTCAGCTGATGTCAAGGTACGATGTGGCAGTTTAGTGAACGAAGTGACTCTCAAGTGCAGCTACTGGAACACACCTATAGATGCTTGGCAACAGAATTTAAATTTGAGGGTGGTAGCTAGTCAGAGGAGCATTGCCCTACCACCAAGTTATGATTTCATCACGATGTTTTCCGTCACTGAAAGCTTAGGCTCACTGTAGGGATTCGAACTCACGTCTATCTACGCGGTATTTACCTCTGGGTCATAATTTCTACAAAAACTTCATTAATAATATTTAGTGGTAGCAAACTCAGACACAGCGTTGATCGACGTGGGTTTGAATCTTAAAATAAGTCTGAACTTTCACTGAAGAAACACATTGTGATCAAACCACAGCATGGTGGTAGTTCGCATGTGGCATGGCGTGGCATGGCATAGCATTTTTTTACTGCTCGATTGACTTTACCTATTACCCTAAAATTGAAAATCTCTTGTCACGAATCTATCGATATTTTTCGTATTTGAGAGATATTAAATTGAGTCGAGACGTCATGGGTTTGGTCCCTGCCCATGGCTAACTTTTGTGTGATTAGTACGCTAACTTTTGTGTGATTAGTACAATTGTCAGTTTTGTGTCTGGGTTTTAAATATCTATCTTATATATGTACGAATTATTGTTTCTTTGATATTCTTATTACCATAATTAGTATAAAAATCATAAATATCGCAATCGTTTATATCTTATACATCTTCGTGTTTTCTCTAATCATATTTTTAAGTGTTATAAAATGTAGGGGAGGTTTAAACTACCAAAAAAAAACTGTTTAAACTGTTTATCTTTACTATAGCAAGAGTTAACCTAGCAAAAGTAAATTGGGATAGTAAGTTGGAAAAGTAATATAGGAAGTATATGTGATACTAGATGAAAAATTCATTTTGGATAGGTTCTGCATAAAATACTTTCTTAGTGAGCGCCTACATCGCGAATGAGTAACTATGCTAAATTTCATGTCAATCGCACCTATAGTTTCGGAGATCTCGTGACGAGTGGTAGTTGACTTATATAGATATAGATTTGATAGTTATGATAATAACGTTATAAGAGAGGTAGGGCACAAAGAAATTTCTTTGGAGATTTCTCTTTACTTGGGGCAGCCCGACTGGTGGAATACCTCCACCCTACAGAATTTCGCAGCCAAATGACCTAGTGTTGTAATTCTGCGGTAAGTAGGGTTTCCAGAGCTCCTTGGGGTAGGGGGATTCAAGGTCGCCAACGCGCTTGTGATACCTATGGTATTGCAGGCTACGGTAGCCGCTTATCATCAGGCGGGCCGTATGCCTGTTTGCAACCTTTGTAGTATAAAAGAAAAACTAAAGTTCACAATCATTTAGTGTTTTAACGTTAACAGATTTGAACAAAGCAAAGGGGACACTTTTGAACAACCCTAAATGTTTGTTATAGGAGATATGTACTACGTACAATGTTTTTCGTGTTATTAAACAAAGGGCATATTAATTAGATTTTGGTAAATTGGCAAGAATTTACGAAAAAAAAGGTACGAAATATAGATCAATGAGGAAAATAAAGAAAGAGTAGCTAGCTGCGATCACTCGATAGAACTTGAAAATAATGAAACAAAAGCAAGATACTACTCTATAAAACCCGGAGACTTTATACTGGTTTAAATTCAAATAGAGGACAGCAGAAGGACATTGGATTTCGTGGTAACAATAGTAGTGATTAATTGCGATTTCACTGTAAAATACTTTTTCATGAAGGTTAGGAGTAGGAGTAGGAATAGGAGTTATGCTTGTATAATGCTAAGAGAGAGAAAATATACTTAATTTTGACAATAAATATCAAGCCTGTTTTATAATAATTTTAATGCAGGAAATAACCTAACATGAAAATTATTTCGTAATAAATTTTATAGTGTTATTAATGTCAACATTATTCCTTGAAATGTCGGAACATTTAAAACCAATAAACCAAGCCGTATAGCGCCATCTATGAATACTCCTGGAAAATAGACACGTTTTTATGTATTGTTTTATTGAAAATTACGTGAAGATAAAATAATTTGTATAAAGTTCGTATAGTTTTACTTTATTTTACTAAATATTTTAAATATATTACAGAATTCCATATACATACATTCCTTTTTTATATGTATATAAATAACTTAAACACAATTTATATACCATACACATGTCCTTATGTGTAAAAATGCATTCTATAGGTATGTACATCGAAACTATATACTACAATCATAACAAATTTTATCAAATGCGTGTCAGTAGGTTCTGCGTGATTGGCGTATAAACTAATAGACAGACACACAGAGAAAAATTTTAAGATCTACAATTCTATAAAACATTAATTTGATATAACTCTTATGGTTTACTCAGCGTAAGCCATTTAAGCGCCCCGAAAAACGTCTTTTTTTTTCGTATAGATTCAAAATTATCCTCACTACTTATTTTGTATGTTACTTTATCGTACAAAATATATCCTATAACCAGATCATATAACATAGCAATTAATTAAACTAAATATAAAAACATGTAAATCGGACAGACAGACAGAGAGACGTCTAGATTAAAACTAATTTAATTAAGACTAAATCCTATGTCAACGAAAGTAACAAATTATTTTGTAAATGAATTGAACAACGTATATTCCTACAGCTATAATTAAAGGAACCGCTATGGAACTTGCCACCCGTTAGATCTCAGCTCTTTTAGCAGTGACAACGACTACTCCGAACGTCATTACTAATCGAACTTAGCCCCCTTTTTCACAATTTTTTTTTTTGTGATATGCACAGCTCCATATATTAAAAACTGCACAGCACCATATATTAGCGAGAGGATGGAAATGCCATTTTATAAGTATTATTTATTTTAAAATTGTATTTTTTCCTTTGTTTCCTTATGATCTACCTTGATGCCAAATTTCTTTTCCGAGTTATCTTGAAGTGGTCTTGGTTTTTGGTGAGTGAGTGATAAAAATGCTACTAAAAAACCCTAGTAATTCAATGACTATAATAGGTTTATTCGTGAAATTTGGGATTCTCTGTGTTCAAGGGAGGTGCTACTAATATTATGAAGCTCAAAAGATTGCCAATTAATATGTGGATCTACCAGACAGATTTGAAAAAATATTTTTGCATTTATAACCTATTTATTGAAAATGGTTTAGGTTATATAACTTCACACTACCACTCGTAAGGAACGGAGCAGTAACTATAATAGTAATGCAATCTAGCAAGCTTTAGGTAAGTACAGGACTTGAGAACAGCGATATATTACAAGAATGCGTTGTAGGCAGCGCGAATAAATTTAACACGAATTAAGCCTAATAAATAATGTAACTCCTTATAAACAACAAACGCGTATCCTTAATAAGTGTACTAATTTATTGTTTATTATGTTAAATATAATATATATTTGATTTCAACAAGACTAGATTCCATTAATTATATATATTAACGCGAATACTTTGTATTTATAAAATACTGTTAAATTTGATGTGTTAAAGATTTCCATTTTCTTTATTATGCGAATACAAGACTTGTATTTGTGTAAAATTTATATCTGCTAAATTGTAGATATTTTATGGAGACTGATTCGTTGATTAAAGGTAGCTTTCAGTAGCAGGTTGAGGAGTAGTCTTTGTTGATAAATAAAGAAGTGCACGTGCTATTGCGGGTGGTATGGGCGGAGGCGTAGGTAGGTGGGCACCTTCCGGGCGGTATCCATTCTCGTCTGCAGTGTATGACAGACTGAAATCATTACCGTCTTTATCCTAAAACAAAATAACAAACATTTATCTGAGGATGAAACATTAAGCAAACATGATAACGCAATTGTAAAATATAATATTTTTATGTTTACCAGTTTATTGTAATCAAACCCACGACTGAACGAGAACGAACAGTACTGAAATTGAAATACACTAATTCGTTTGCAAATATATGAATTACCTTATGAGAATTATTCATTTGTTTAGGCAAAGTAAAGTTGTTGCATAAAATAATTGTTTTTTGTAATTAAAATAAAATTTTAATTTACATCTGTAAATTATTTTCACTTACAGTATATGAGAAACTGCCCACAACAGCTTCACCGGCAGTTTTGTCTTCAAATGTCTTCAGTACACCTTTTTCAAAGGCCTTTGTGCCATCTCCACTTTCATAACTGTAACGACAAATTATAAACGTCTGAGCGGCTTTATACAATAAAATCATCTATACTTTAATTAATAAGTAAAATTAGATATTAAAAAAATACCTGTAGTGAAAATCACCCGTATGAGAATATACGAAATTTTCATTTTCTATAATCGGAATCACTGGTTTGCGTTCATGAGATCTTTTTGGACTCTTTTTAGTGGACTGTCCTTCAGTATTTATAATTTTAACTTTTTCTTCATCTGTAGATACGGCTAGTATTGGTTTTTTGGTTACACTTTCTGTTGAAACATGTTTTGGTAGATTTTGGGTAACTAGTGTATTTTTTTCATTTGTTTTACTTTTGAGATTTGATACTTGATTTATTCTAAAAGATTTACCTTTATTTATCGGTTTAATGGATGTTCTTTCAAATAAGTCGCCCTCGGTAGGTTCATCTTCTGGTACTATATTTTTTAACGATCTGGTAGAAATAACACCATTTTTTAATATTTTTATAGTTTGCACATCACCGTCACTTTCTTCTATCACCAAAAGAGGATTATAATTTTCAAAATTAGGTGGATGATTAAAATTTTGTCGTCCTCTTACTAACCATTGTTCGTTTTGATTTTCTTGTTTACTTGCAGATACACTAAATGCAAGTAAAATAGAACAGATGATTTGTCCTTTTATCATAATGAATAATGTATTTCTTAAAAATGTAACTACAACACACAGCTGACGCGTTTGAAGTCGTAATGTAGATGACTCAAGAACTTAAATTTAGCTAAAACAATTATATAATCGTAACCAAATCACTAGTTTGACCAGAATGCTTATAACAATAAGCTTATAGTATGTATAAATATGGGCATAATAATGTATGCGATAATAAAAATGACATCAATTTTAAATCCTTCCTTAATATTTAAATGGTAATTAGTAATACAAAATTCAAAAACATTGTATTCATTGATTTTATTCGCAGTCTATGATAGATTACTTATGTAAATAAAATGTAAGTAAATACATATAAATAGATTTCGTGTGGGCTTATTAATAAAATATACACACATGTGGGCATAACAATCTAAACTTTATTGTTTTTTAAATCTTAAAAAAATAATAGTATTTATTATAAATTGTTGAATGGAATTTTAGTTTCACGTTAATCATATTTTAGTATATTTTGACATCTCTTCTTTAGTTGCTTTTTATTTAGTCGCATGTTAGTTACACAAATCATTACAGTAAAAATAACTCATTGGTATTGCTCTCAGATGCTGCACCAAAGGAACTGCGTACATGCGCATGTAATGTAAAGTCATGTACATGTACATTATCTTGATAAGCATGTTTTATCATCTATATTATGGTCAATGTTCTGAAGAATTTTTTGACCTTATCCCATTATCTACCTTCCACTACAGAACCACACGGTCTGGTCTAAGAAGCCACTGTGGCATGGTAGCGCCCATCATGGCACGAAGATAAAAGTTCGTAAACTCATACCTTTGCCGTATCGTGCAGATGTTGAATAGTCTTCCAGCCAACGTGTTCCCTTCTTTCTATAATACTGAGTCCGTCAAACGAAGCTTGAAGAGGCAGTTCATCTGACCGGCATAACATCAATGACGTTGAAATTTGTGAACGTGTGTACCGTCAGTCATTTTGCCGAATTAGTATAAAAAAATGTCCTACAATATATCTGAATTTTTAGTGAATGATAACATAAAGCAAATATGAAACCGTAGATCGGTAAGGGTACATTTTCTTGTACTAACTCTTGAGGTAAAAATCTGTCTTTGTTTTCTTACACTTGCGCTATCAAGAGCCCCTCATTTCACTTTCTATCTTTAGTTATTTAATCTTTTATTACTTTTAGTCCAAACCTAGATTACAACAACTAATTTTTAATTAATAAAGTTATTGGAGAATCCTATCTTTGGTCACTTATCAGAGGCGCAGGCAATACATACCACTTGACTGTATGGTACATACAGTATGTAAAATGGATGGTACATATTAAATGTAATTTACAAAAACTTGGAACTTTTTTTTTTTTAATATTTCCTTAATAGCATGATGCTTTAGTATAAATGGAATGATGTTTAACGCCTCAAGCTTGTAACAATTAGTTTTATCAGTTAGTTAAAATAGTAAAAAAGTAACAATTAGTTATCAGAATTCATTCAATAATCTATATACTTGTACTTACCCACTAGACATCTTTAGCAACGCAATATCTCCTTAAATTCTTGATCAATATTAATTATTCAAACAACATTTTAAAGATTATGTACCCCGCTACGGACGAAATCTAGATAAATAGTTTAAAATTAACATATAGAAGACGCTATCTATTAACTAAAAACATTGAGACAATGAGACAAGACAAACATTAAGAGAACGCTTGTAAAATCATATTATATTTATAGCCGATGGAACTACGATTAGCGTTTCCATGAATATAGAAAAGTAACATATTTTTAAACTGATATGTTGTATCTGTTGCGTATTATAGATATATCATAAACGATATTATTTTATTTTATATCACTTTCGACTTTTCCAGTTCACTTTTACAAGAACAAGCATTGTTTATCGGTATCAAATATACCCAACAAAATATCTGAAAACTTGGTACTCATCTAATTTCAGAACTGCTCAATTAATACACTTACGCATAATCTTAATTTTCCATCCATTTTATAATATTCCATCCAACGTTTACTTATGTTAACTATTTTTCAACATTCCCTATCAGATACTTAAACTCGCAAGTATTTATATTGCTATGCATCACTGTAAAACTAAGCACCAAATATTTCAGCAATCAGACCTTGTTTAGAGTGCCTACGGCTTAATCATAACGGATCGTCGCCGATCATGTCTCATTGTTGACACCTCAACTATTGTGCAATTTTCCGAAGAACACATCAGTCAAGCGCTAAGGTTGAAGTATTTAGCGTCCGTTAAGGCAGGCTCCACCGGAAGGCGGGGGGAGGTTAGTGTAAATATATGAGACTTACATATATGTTGTGATGAAGTCTGGAGTATCACAACTCAGTAAAATTCTGGAGTGTATACAGTAATGATGTTTTACCAATTATTATTTTTATTTTGTGCAGTGATTTACGTTTTCGCCGCACCCCCTGCTAATGTGGTCCCTCTTGAATATCAACAGCCAACAGTCATCCCTATTGTTTCACAGTCAGAGGAGTACGACCCTAATGGAACATATAGATTTAGGTAATTACAATAATTAAATAGATAGTAATAAAATTAAGTAATTATTCGTTTCACAAATTCTAGAAATGTTCGGTACTATGATTAAATTGCATTTTTTTTTATTTACGTGTTAAATTTAATGTGTATAAATGCATAATGAGCTAACAGCGTAGTGTGTTTGTAAACAAAAGTGTATTTAATAATATACATAGTTAAAAACTTTAAATGAGATCTAAATTAACAATAATTATAAGTGATTATGTTCATTGATATGAATAATATTATTTCAGTTACGAAACTGGGAATGGTATAAAGCGCGAAGAGACTGCATATGATAAAGAATTGCCGCCAAAACCAGTTGGTCGTTCTGCAAACAGTAATGAGGGTGGCGAAGACAGCAGTGATGAAAGTGATGAAATCCATGTTCAGCGGGGATCGTATTCTTACACTGCTCCTGATGGAACACTTATAACTGTCAAGTATAGTGCACGCTTTATTTACTTTATCCCTAGAACTAAAAAAGTTATTATACTCCTATATGACACTATTTGTGCTTCTTTCTAATTCTAGAAATATCAATTCTATTATATTTTATGAATAGCTGTGCCCGCGGCTGCACTCGCGTGGACTACAGAATACCGTAGATCGGGAACAAGTGCGAATAATGCTCGTTTTTACTTATTATTGTTCTAAAATAAAACTTTCTTAAGTTGCTCCTTATAACATCAGCCATCAGCCAATTAAAGTCCCGTCAAAATCGGTCCAACCGTTTCGGAGATTACGCGGAACAAACAGACAGACGAAAATAAAAAAAAAACTTTTTGTTATAGGTACCGTGTATACTTTCATATGCATTTAGGAAAAAGTTCTTATTTTCACATTACAAACTGACACTTTAGTTTTATTATATGTATATACTATTATATTTTGATGATTATTTTACGTTTTCTTCAAATAAGGACTAAGTATTCCCTTATAAATCCTGTATATATTACATTAACTAAATTACCTAAATAAATGGCAATGAAATAGTTTATTTTCCTACTTTTTCGTAGTTTCTGTTTCATGCCTTATAAAAAGGAATAAAAAAAACTGTTTAGTTAAATTATGAAGATAAATTTAACATTTAAGATTATCGCGATAGTGGTCTGATTTTTGTGCTGAAAATACTGGCTTCTATTCTTGAAATATATTAATAAATATAAAGACTATTATTTTATAACGCATATGATTAGATAATGAATAGATTAATATGAAATTTAAATACAATTCAGATTTGTTCTTAATAGGTAGTTATTTAGTTAACGCATAATATTAAAACAATAATTACGATAAGCAAAACTAAATTAGGACCAAATTATTATTTGGGTTTATTTAATAATTCTGCTGCTAATTCTTCTTGATTACGAGTTTATTACTTCAATGACATGTTACTATTATTATTATTTTACTTTTTTTAGTATAGCTATTACGTATGTATATTTGAATGGTAACATGTCATTTAAGTAATAAACTCTTCACGTAATCCTGTAGGATTACCAGAAGAATGATTAAGTAAATCCAAATAGTAATTTATATTAGTGTATATATTTATTATACAAATTACGTCATCAAATTAAATTGCACTAATTTTACTTCTTTTTTAATTAAATTAAATTTAAAATCAAAAATTATTTATAGCACGTAGAGTTATTACATTGTTCTTTGATTTGTACATGATAATGTGTAATTTTACCTGTTTGTAATTGTTCTGTTGGCGTGCTAAATATATAAAATAAATAAATAGGTCTTTCATAAGATTTTAGGAAAATTTATCATAACATTTATTTTATTCTTATAGGTATATTGCTGACGAAAATGGTTTCCGACCGATAATCGTGCAACATTCCAAAAAATCTGGTAAAACAGAAGTCATAGCAAATTACAGCGAAAAAAGTGATCGACATTTACATACACCAGACAATGAGGAAGTTGGATCTGCTCCTGCTCCAATAATTTCCAATCCTTTAGTCACCGCTGCTGCCCCTATAATAGCATCGCGTAATGCAGCCTCTCTAAATCAAGAATCTGCTCCTACATCGGCTACCGTGGCTACTCTTGCAGCGATTGCACCTGCTGCTCCAGCTCAAGTGACTACAGCCGCTCTTGCACCGGTAGCATCAGAAGCTACCGCTCAACCTACTTCAAACCCTTCTGTATCTGCTTCTTCGACAGTTCCTGCACAGACTACTGAGACTAGTCTTACGTCAGAGTTAACTGTTAAGCCACCAACACAAATAATATCTGAATCTACCGTATCCCCACAGCCTGTTCCAGGAGCTTCTGAAGTACCCGACCATAGCGTACCAGAGACATCATCCGTTGCATCTAAGTTGTCATCAGTTACATCTGCAAAGTCTATATTAACTACATCTATAGAGCCTTCAGCCACCGCACCTATAGAGGCAATATCAACCACTACTACAGATATTCCATTAACTGGATCTAAAGCACCAGGATCAGACAACAATCTTTCAACAGTTGCTTCTAATGAAAAAACATCTGCTATCCCTGCTGAAACAACGTCTACTTCTGGTATTGGATTTACAACAACTATCACAACAAAAAGTGAATCACCTATTTCTACTGAAGCTACGACATTAGCTTCTACCAAAATAGCACTAGTTTCAACTGAGGTAGTATTATCAACTTCTGAACCAGAACCAACAACGATTAAATCACCAGCAACTGAATCCTCATCACATTCCACAACTGAAAGTGTATCTACAGATACGTCCTCAGCGACTACTGAATCAATATCGACTATTTCATCTAAGGAGTCTGTAACTACTCACGAACCCCTAATTACCGAATCCGATCAACATACAGAAACTACTGCAGGAACCACAGAATTTCAAAATATATCTGAACTAAAATCAACAGAATCGATTTCGACGACTGAATTAGCAACAAGTAGTGCTTCTATAGATACATCAAGTACCGACAACGTTAGTTCTACTTCAGAACCAGCAACAACCGAAACAGCTTCTGGAGAGTCTGAACCATCTACAGCTCCATCTACTGAAATAGCATCTATATCTACCATTGGAGACTCCTCCACGTCGGAATCGTCCTCAACTGAGAGCTCCAACGTGGAAACAACAGGGACAGCGTCGACAACCGATGCCATAAGAACAACTGATGAACAATCCTCAACAACAGAAGCAACTTCAACTAGTGGTATTACAGAAGTTACTGATGATTCCACAACTAGCACGCACGAAGAAGCTTCCACTACAGAAGCAGTATCAAAGTCCGGTGACAAAGAGCCTTCTACGGAAGAAGCATCAACTAATGTGACAGAAACTACGAAAACGACCACAGTATCTGAAACAAAAGAACAAACATCCACTAGTCATGAAGTTCCTACAACGGAAGTTGCATCTAGCTCTTCCGCTTAATTTTAACTATGTAAAGAAAACCGCCTAAACTATACATTATATTAATGTTTAAGATACCTAACAAACGAAACAAGTAAATTTTCTGTGACAAAAGGTTTTATAATGATGTTACATGGAAATTTCGAAATTAATATTAATAAGCATTTCCACTAAATACACGGAAATGAATAATGGTATAGGTGTATATTTGTATAAAGATTTTATTTAAAAAATGTAACATACAAAAACATTAATAAACTTTATTATTTATATAACCCTATTTTGTGTTTTTATAAATATTTTACTTACATAATATGCGTTTTTAATATTAATTTTAAATAGAAACAAGGACTCTAATCGTATTACGACGGCATTCTCAGTATAACAGAAAACCTTCAGACTTTTAAGGCTCTTATTCTTATATAGAGAATGTAAATTAATACTAAAGTGACAATACACATGTACGTGCTAAGTTGTTGTTATTTTTTTTTGTGAATCGAATTGTCGAGAACGCTCCCATTTTACGTCATAAAAATTATAATATTTATTTTTTGTATACATACAATATCATTTACCTTGACTTTTTACCTAATCTCATATAATAAGGCACTAACAACAAATCATATTCAGGATAAATATGTATATAAAATATTTATATCTAACTTATAAAGTAAAATGCTGATAATAAGCTTTGAAGGCGTTATTCATATTTCAGTGGAACTTTTAAATTTCTAAGCATTAGCATGCAATCATAAATAAAATGATTGTGATAGGAAAAATTAACTAACTAAAAAAAAAACAAACAATGAGATCTAAACCTTACTTTCTATACAACATTTTCATTCATATTTTCTGTACAATAAATCAGGTAATTCACAAATCAATATTACGTAAGAGCTAAGGAGGCAGTCCAAATCAGTACAAAAAGCAAGATATTTTGTAACTTGTAAAAACTCATAAGCAATAAAAGTAGGTTAAGGATAGATACGCATTCTTTACTATTAAGTACATACGCAGTATTGTGGTATCCCAACGATATGTTACTATGAATAAAAAACATTACGAGTGTTTAAAAAGTATATCTTAAGAGCCCCGACAATAAAAGAAAGCTATTCGCCTTGTGAATTACCTTGCGTGCTTTGCAAATTAAAACATCCAGCGGTATCAAATGTCAAGATCGGCTTAATTCCCAGGTATCAGTCGCACGATGCGCTACAGCGCCGTTAGAGAAGAACTCGTTATTCTTCTTACTTTTAGCGAGAAACCTATATTAAGTATAACCATTGCAAATTATTTTATTAATTTACATAATTACATATTAGTATTTTTTTATTTTCATTAAATCATAAAAGAAGACGAGTTGGAAAGAAATTTACTACCTATTACTTGCTTTACGTGAATGGTGGTCCGGCTAACTATCATACTTATTGATTATATTTTATACAAGCTGGCCCCCGCAGAGTTTGATGTGCCCTTTCCAATGACCAATTATTCGACCAAAGCTCCATCTATCCCGATTTGATTTACTGACGAAAACTTTCCAGGGTCATTTCGAAAAAAAAAAAGTATTAAGCATATCCACCATACGAATCGCGAGTGGGTTTCATCATCATCATTTCAGCCGAAAGACGTCCACTGCTGGACATAGGCCTCCCCCAAAGATCGCCACAACGACCGGTCCTGTGCTGCCCGCATCCAGCGGCTTCCCGCAACCTTTACCAGGTCGTCGGACCACCTTGTGGCGGCTCTGCCCACGCTGCGTCTTCCGGTACGTGGCCGCCACTCGAGAACTCTTTGACCCCATCGGCCATCCGTTCTACGAGCTACGTGGCCAGCCCACTGCCACTTAAGTCTAGCTATTCTTCGGGCTATGTCGGTGACTTTGGTTCTCCTGCGGATCTCCTCATTTCTGATTCGATCACGCAGAGAAACTCCGAGCATAGCCCTCTCCATTGCCCTTTGAGTGACTTTGAGCTTTCTTATAAGGCCCATAGTTAGCGACCACGTCTCAGCACCATATGTAATCACTGGCAACACACACTGGTCAAAGACTTTCGTCTTGAGACACTGCGGTATCTTGGACGAGAATATGTTACGTAGCTTCCCAAACGCAGCTCAGCCGAGTTGGATTCGACGATTGACCTCTTTCTCGAAATTGGATCTGCCTAACTGGATAGTGTGTCCCAGGTAAACATAATCTTCAATAATTTCAAGCGTATAGTCTCTGATCTTCACGGGAGTTGGCGCTACATGGACGTTCGACATAATCTTCGTCTTGTCCATGTTCATTCTAAAACCAACTCGTTCAGAGGCTTTACTGAGGTCATCGAGCATCGCACGGAGGTCCTCCATGGTCTCAGCCAAGACTACTATGTCGTCGGCCAACCGAAGGTGGGTAATGTACTCGCCGTTTATGTTGATGCCTAGTCCTTCCCAGTCCAGAACCTTGAAAACATCTTCCAGTACAGCGGTGAACAGTTTAGGAGAGATAACATCTCCTTGTCTGACTCCCCGCCGCAACAGGATAGGTTTCGAGTTCTGATCCTGCAGTCGAACTGACATAGTGGCGTTTTCATACAAACACTTCAACACTTCGATGTACCGGTAGTCAACTTGGCACCGCTGGAGAGACTGTAGTACAGCCCAGGTCTCAATCAAATCGAAGGCTTTCTCGTAGTCCACAAACGCTAAACAAAGAGGTAGGTTATACTCTTCGGTCTTCTGTATAACCTGCCGTAATGCGTGTATGTGATCTACGGTACTGAAGCCCTTTCGGAAACCGGCTTGTTCGGGAGGCTGGAAGTCGTCAAACTTGCGAGCGAGACGGTTCGTAATAACTCTCGAAAACAGCTAATAAACATGGCTCAAAAGTGAGATGGGCCTATAATTCTTCAATAGGGTATTGTCACCTTTTTTGAAGAAGAGTACCACCGCACTTTTGTTCCATGCCTGCGGCGTTTTACCTTCGTGGATGACGGAATTGAACAATGTCTGAAGGGCCCTCAGGACTGGTTTACCACCCGCCTTCAATAGTTCGGCTGTGATTCCGTCATCTCCGGGAGCTTTGTTGTTTTTAAGCTGTTTGAGAGCCATACACTAATCTCATACAAGCTGACGTCCGGGATGTCTTCTGTGTAGTGTCGAGTCAATCTAGCTCTTGGGTCTTTAGCTAGATTCGTAACGGGTTTCTGTGTTGATGTGTATAACTGTCCATAGAACTTCTCGACGTCTCTCAAGAGCTCAGGTTTGGATGACACGATTCTACCGTCTTCAGTCTTCAGCTTTGTTAGCTGGCTTTGCCCAATAGACAGATCTCTTGCGAACACTTTGGAGCCTTTGTTTCGCTCTATCGCCTCTTTAATACGATTAGTATTAAATTGGCGTATGTCAGTTTTCAGTGACTTTGAGATCCGTCTATTAAGCTGCCGATAAGCACAAGCATCACCTCTAGACTGCAGAATCATCTCACGCCTCTCCCCCATGAGTTTTAGAGTAGAGTCCGAGATTTGTTTGGTCCTGTTTGTGCGGCGGCATCATATAAAGGCCTTGCTTCTCCATGAAGCCGGCCAGTAATTGTCCCCGATGATTCCGGTTTCCTACTCCAAATTGCCCCACTCGCAGCTCATCGCCGTCTCGTTTGCCCAGTTTTGCATTTAAATCCCCCATGACAACCGTGAAGTGGGCTTTAAAACTATGCATGGCTTTAGAGATATCCTCATACATAGCCTCCACCTCATCGTCAGAGTGCGCCGAGGTCGGAGCGTACACCTGTATGACCTTCAACAAATACCGTTTGGTTATTCTGAGTATTAGGCACGCTACCCTAGTCGACACACTCTCGACTTTTACCACGTTGTTCACAAGGGACTTGTGGACGATAAACCCGACACCTCCTTGGGACTGTTGGTCGCCCTCCCGGAAATAGAGCAAGTTACCAGATTTAAGGATTATCGTGTCCTCCCCCTCTCTTCGGGCTTCAGATAAACCTATAATATCCCACCGTAACTTGCTCAATTCTTCCTCAAGTTCGACAATTTTCTCGTCAGTTCGCAGTGTGCGCGTGTTATATGTTGCCAGGGCCAGAGTTCGTCGGTTGTGGTAGCCGGATCTCTGCCGGGGATTAACTATAGCACCCCCTGCCCCACCGTTACCATGACCGCTACCGGAGTCAGGAATAGCGGGGCCGCCGGGGACTAGGGGTCTAGATTTCATTTGTACTAACATGATTGGGGGGATTTGCCATAATCGCCACGCTTGGCAGGCGGGTTGGCGATCGCAGTATGGTCGTGGATATATACTCGAAGGACGCTGCTACCCGTTCTTCGGCTTATCCTTTAGTCGCCTTTTACGACACCTACAGGATGAGATGGGGTGGTGCGATTCTAAGCCGGCACACACACGGCGAGGGTTTGAATTCATAAAAAAGACATATCAGTTATTCAAAAAAAAAAAAAAATTCCTGGTAACTTTTAAAATTTTACTTTCTCTAAAAAACTTATTCGGACCATTACTAACATAAGGAAAATAAAACCAAATCGGTCTAGCCCTTATTAAGTGATGTGCTTACCGACGAACAGTATTTCATTTTAATTTATATAGAAGATAAATAAATTGAAACAATGAACCAATAAAAAGGTAGGAATATAATTAATATTTGTATTTGTGTGTTATTATATTTAAAAGCTCAATGAGGTCTTACATCAGAATTCACCATAAGGCGTGGTTATGCAGTTAGAAAAATCGGAATCAATAAATAACTTCCTTAAAAATAATGTAATAACCAAGGCATATAAAATAATTATCATACCGAAACTATCGACAATCTTCACTTCGAACATCGGCTCTAGTTGTAAATAAACTTTATTTTGAAATTCCTTTATTTTAACAAAAACATACGAGAAGAACATGCATACGGTAAATCGAATTATGTACCTACTATACATTTATGTCGGTTTCAGCGACAAACTAGACATAGAAGGAACATACTTGATACTACACACTATAATATACTTTGGGGCTTATGTATATTTAATATTAATAACAGAAGCAATAAATGCACCTATTGATTTTCTCATTGCTTAAAGTGAATAACACAAAAGAAACTAAACAAAAACTGCTTCTTAAGTATACGTAAAACAATGATTATAATTTTGATGATGATGATGAATTTTCAACGCTCTATTTGATAAATCGTAGAAATATTGACCATTGTGATCTCAAATTTAACTTAATGATTTTCTTAATATGCTAAAGCGTGGCAGCAATGTAGCAATAACATATAGATTAAAATTTGTAAAACCTCTCTTATCTATAATGACAAATTAGCCGATATATTTTTGGTGATTAAAATATATTTTTACAAAGCATGCTTCGGTTATGTCATAAACTAGACTGTGGTACTATAAATGAATTATCATGTAGTCTGTCTGTACTTTTTATGTTTTAATGTTATTCTTACTGGTAAGCAGAAAACCAAAAAGAAAAGTGGTTTGAGTAGAAACGCCTTTAAAAACAAAATAGCAACGCACTATTATGCTGCAACCTTATAAGAAAAAACCAAACAGGCGTAAGGTGACTTATTATTTCACTAAACATGTACCTACATACTTAAAATGTTTGACATTTATAAATACTATATTTTTTTTTATTTTAGTATAAAGTATTTTCTGTAGCATAAAAAATCTTATCTATTCCCTTAATATCCGTAACTTAAAACAACTATAAAACTGGTTGTTAGATCTAAACTACCTGGATACTGAAATTTTACTCCATATTAATAAATAATTATTATTTTATATACAAATATTTTGCTAATCACTATTTGTATTTTCATTGTTAATACTGTGTGTCTGGTACTTATTTTAGTATTACGAAGTACTATGAGTTGTGGCATCTAATTTATGCTTTAGGCCACTCTAGGGCTTCCAGAGAAATTCAGTCTATCACTTAGATCATAATTTCACATAAATATTACACTCATTCATACTAACGCTGACTTTCACACTTATGTACACGGAATCACCAATCTCACACACACAAACACTTTTGATTTTACATGTATTACTTTGTAACAGTTTTATGTATGTACATATTCGATAATATGATTTTTTATATGTAACCAGAGAAAGGGCACTGGAATTCGGGACACAAAATTATTCCAATGAACCCTCATAGCTGTAATGTAATTATTTTAATAATAGCTATTTATGATACTAGTTCGGTAAGTTGATTTTTACAAACGAGTAGACGAATGTAAGCCCGAAACGAAGTCGAGGGCTTACCATAGTCACGAGTTTGTAAAAACCAATTCCGCACCCGTGTCATACATTGTTTTTCAACAGATTTGTGAGAAAACAATACAATAATGAAGCAAACTTTTTCATTACATTATTTTAATAGCAAATAAGAAATTATACAAATAGGTCACTATTCTTGGAAATTTTACCTGCAATTTGCGCGTCATTCAAGATATCAAGTGGAGTAGATTCCATATTAATGTCGGATTCCTCGCTTGAACTCATATAATTTTTTTGTTTATAAATATCAGTCGGAAAGTCGCAACAATCTTTGAAGTTTCTAATATGAAAATGGCGCGAATTTGCAAATGGCGTCACATTTTTGTGGTGAAAACTAGAATTACATCTTTCGTCTGATATTCTCTTTAGTTTTAAAGTGAGGCAAATGTATTGATAAAAAGTGCTTCCAAGGTTCGATCATTCAGCTTATTTATTCTCCTGGAATTCTTATATATTTTTATTGCTCTATACAACGGAGCGTGCGGTAATTTTTTTACCGCACGACGATTGTTCTATAGTTATACTTGTTTTCGTTCGTTAAGTAGAGGGTAAAATTGAGAGCTGCCTGCACGTCATGTAACAGTAGTATGTAACAGTTAGCCATCAATGATAATAATGTAAATGCATTTTACTGTCTTGTTAGTAAAAATTATTTAATTGTGTATAAATTAACATTATTTTAACCAAATACTTTTCACATGTAAAAATAAAAGTTTTATTTAGTTATTAAAATACGTAATGTTGATTTATATAACTTTAAATTATTTTTATAAAATAAATCAGTATTATGAATTTACACTATTGTCATTGCTGGCTGGCTAGCTTCATCATGTTATTTTTGTTTCGTTACGCCAAATAAGTCAACTTATTACGACCGTATTACTTAATATTTTTTCAATATAAAATAAAATTATTTTCATTTATATTTTTTACACTGATGTCAACTTTCGAAAGCGATATACCGCCTTTGTTATTAGTTTCGGATCATTTCTCGTATGACAACTGGGACCGTAACTCTTAAACAACCATGAGGTCGACCTACACGCGTCGGTGTTAGTAACCTCAAAAGTGCAAGCAACAGTTTGCGTAACATACTCATCTCATGACCCTATTTGAAATAGTGAGACATGAACATGTGTATTTTTTCTTCGCGAAAGAAATTACTACATCAAAATTTCAATCAACAAGTTTAGTCATAGATCATGCATGATGATCGAGATAGTGCGATCATTTTCTACGTATAAATTACAAGAAAGTTGCTTAAATCTGCATTTGAGTCACAGTAGAAATAAAAAAAGGAAAGTATTTATATATTTTCTGAATAATATTTACTGTTGTGTGCAATCACGTTGGCTCGTACTGTAATAGTATCAAGGTTAGGATAGTGTAATAATTTTATTGAAACAAGATGATCTACGAAGAATAAGCTTCTTTATTTATTTTTTATGCTAGGCTTAGTCCTAAATAATATAGGCTTTACAAGACTTTAGAACTACTACTAACAATTACTTAATTTAATTTTAAACAGCTCCCTTATAAAAGAAGTCATAGGGTCGACCAACATGGAATTGTATATACCAATGTGGAACGAACCAGAAGCATTAAGTTTAGACCTAATAGATTCACTTCGAACACACTTCATCAGATGTGGTGCACATCATCGATGTGTCCGCAAATCGGACACATTGGAGATGGCATTTTACGCATCATAAAGGCGAACTTTTTTGATGGGATGTATTCTAAGCGTAATCTCAAGAATGAGCTTAAGGGCATTTGTATAAAAAAAAACTATATTTTATATTCAACGAGGGATATGCTGAGGTACAACCATGAATGAATGAGAGAATAAATAAATACTTTATTGCACCCTATATCGTACAATAGCGAGCTTACTTGTAACAAGGCTACAAGGCAGTTTCCTTCAGTTAATAACTGATACAAACATAAAAGGAGGTATATTATATAATATGGCCATATCCATTGCTTTTCGACGAAAGTGTGCGCGCATGCGTCAGAGATTTGGCTGCCAATTTTTCTTCGAAAGTAGATTCGAAAAGACGGTGATCTCCAAATTTGAGCTCTAAAAATTAATTACGGCAACTGTTCAATTTTTAAAATTTGTGTATAAAATCGACTTTTTAGGAATATCCAAAATCGTTTACCTTGGCTTCTATATAACTTAAGGATTCAAATCAAACGGAATTTTGCTCTAAGAACTTTATATTTTCAAGAAAAAATATATTATATTTGCATGAAACGATACTTGTATTTTCTACAATATCAGAGAAATAAAAAAACTACAAACTTTAATACATAAGGCTTACGTTGAAATGAAATTGCATATTATAAAGAGGTATAGTATATTTCTTTGTAGGAGGTAATCAATGGAACTACTGATCCGATTCAATAAAATATTTCAATGATAAAAAGCTATGTTCTCCATTAGTGACATTGGTTATAATTTTATTGCTATTCAGTTTTATGTTAAAAAAACACTTTACCATTTGAAGCAATGATGGCTCAGCGGTAGTGTGTACGACTTTGCGTCGATTGATGTGAGTTCGAATCCCTGCAATGAGCCTGAGCTTTCGGTGAAGAAAAACATCGTAAGGAAACCATAGCATAATGGTAGGCTTTTTCTAATGTTCGCCTGGTTAGCTACCACTTTCAAGTTGAAAATCTGTCGCCAAGCGACAATAGGTGTGTTCCGGTGTGTTATTTTATAATTGATAGGCTATTATAAATGTCAATAATACTTTTAGAAATCGTAAATTTTCAACAGGTTTTGTTGAAATTTTCTACACAGAAGTTATATATCATTATTCCTCAATTGATAGGGTAGGTTAAGTTATAAGAATTGTCAATTATATGAGTAAAAATATGAAAATAATTCATGTGTAATAAAAATTATTGTAGTTTGCCGTTATGCGCTCAACATGCCAAAACTACGGGATAGATTTTTTTTGTCTTACTCCTCAGATACTTGTTCCCTAACAAGAATAAAAATTATCACGATATCTTCATAAACTATAATTTCGTACTACACACGAACGAAGCCACGAGCATAGCTTAAATTTGTAAATAGAGGAAACTATAATACAACAAAAAAAGAAGCTAGTGTATAAATTAATAAACATGTATGTAATGAATTACTCATTAGATTTTTTAAGAGTGATTAGCGACTAGCTGGTGCCTACGACTTCGCCCACATGATAATATTTTTATTATTTTTTAAAGACTTTCATCGGAATGAAAAGTGGGCTGTGTTTTAAGGACTTCAAGTTACTATAGCCACGTCTCATACGTACATACAGTTAATTAAGATGCATTTTCGTTAAGTAGTTGGAGATTTTGGTAAGTCTTCTTTGGATTCAATCAAGTTACGTTAATATGTTTTACAGTAGCACGGCAGCACGGAAAATGCACAGTACTATGCCTGATGTTACACACAGCTGTGTGTGTGTGTGTGTATGTTAAACACAGTCATACAATCCAAAAACAACGACGCATCGGCAATTCATAGCTGGTTGTCGTTCTCATACCGGCTAAAAAGACTCTCTGCAGTTTGATATAAAATGGTTTATCTCGAAGCGTGAAAAAGGAAAACAGAGTCACTGTAATAGGTTTATCATCGATCCTGTCAGACACTCGTGTCCTACCACCCCTAAGATGTGATAAGAAACCCATACGTTTAATGAAACAGTTGTAAAATTTTACAGACGTGAAACTGCATATTCACGTGTAACGTCTCTATTACAATGAATGAATATATGTTTCTAGTAACTTGGCGATGTAAGCTTCATTGATACCAGTTCAATATTAAATTGTTTTAGCTTCACCGAAACTAGATCGCTTACATTCTTTCAATATATTCGGTTACAAAGAGACATTAAATTTAAATAACATTTCATGTAGGTACAATAGTAAAAATTTATAATTGTTATTAAAAATTTAAGTACAATATTATTGTAACTTTTTTTAAATTATTTATAGGTTATTTATTTTTAGTTGTTCGCCACAATCTGTCGATCATCTCACACGCTAAGGTATCTCTCACTCGCAATCTCACACCTATAGGTGGTTGGCGACAAATATTCAACTTAAGTGTGGTAGTTAGCCAGAGGAGCATTAGAAAATGCCCTACCACCATGCTATGGTTTAATCACGATGTGTTCCTTCACCGAAAGCTCAAGCTCTCAATGAGGTTAAAGGATTAAATCACGTCTATCGACATGGAGTCCGTACAGGCTACGATGATCTGTCTTAATAAACGACATCCTTAAAATACGGCATATAATTTAAAAAAATGACGACTAATAATATTTGTTAAGTATTAGTATCTGCCCGCGACTTATTTCACCTTCATCTACACTTATTATAAAAAATCATTGTTCATCTGTCTGTTATAACGCGGGAACCACTTATCTGATTTACATGTTTTTTAATTCATAGCTATGTTATCTGGCCAAGTATAGGTAAAATTTTGTTACATAAAGTGCAGTTACATAAAGTAAATAAGCAGTGACGATAATGGTGAACTAATTCAGAAAAAAGATGCTTTTTGGTCGCTGAAATAGCTTACTTTAAGTAAACCATAAGAAATATATCAAATTAATGTACCATCTAATATAACTGTAGATCTTAAAACGATCTACAAAAAAGTCTAGAATAGCATATAGCTATCTTCTAAACATTACTAACAATAAGCATTATTGTCTTTATAATAACCGAATGGTGGCCGCCATAGTTGGAGGGTGGTAGCGGGAGCAGCACGATTCGCGTGTGCGCTCGACCGACGGAATTCTGTAGTCTACGGGAGCGGAGCCGCGGGCATAGTTAGTTACTACGTAATACTAAAAAAAATGTGTGTACTATGTACGCCCGTAAGATGTTATACTTCTTTGGCGTAATAAAACAAAACTAGCTTCCAAACTTTTTATTCTCCCGTATACCAATTAATTTAACTGATTTATTTTATTTTGTATAAATAATTTCACAGTTAATGTTATTTATATAGTTATAGTATATAGTTATGTATATAGTTATGTAGTTATTTATTTAACACCGTTAAATTATTTTTACACTATTAAAAATATAAAGGTAAGTAAAATGAATTCACATTATTGTCATTGATGGCTACTTCATCACGTCACACTTCTACAGTTCCGAAGCACTCAATTGTACCCTCTACTAATCGCGATAAAAGAAGAACAAGCTTCAATATAACAGCCTAATCATCATCTCGAATGTAGTTTTAACTCTTTATAATAGTATTATAGAAAACAAAAGAAGTTAAATTATTAGTAAATTTAGTTATCAGATAAAAACTTACTATGTATATGTTTACCAACTCCCAAGAGAGTACGCGAAACACGTGGGAATAACCACATCGTTAATCAGTTGTGTAACAGTGCCACTCCCGAATCTGATTTAACAGTCACGAAAGAAAGTTATGCTGCAATTTCCTTCAAACTATATCATACTTTATTACCTACATTGTATACAAAAATAATTTTGAGGAGAATGCAACATACAAATAAATTTATAAAAAATGTGTATTTGTAAACTAGCTTGATCTGAATTCTTCTATTCTATTTGAATTATAAACTTACATTGCAAAATAATTTAGCGTTTAAACATTTTAAATATATTTGTTGTAACTCAACACTCTCAAATGTTTGCATAAGTATTCTTTTGTTACAATATTCTTTAGTAAGAAGATGTTTCAATGTTTTATTACTCATATGAGAATTATTCAACCTAGACGCCTATAATCGTAAAAGATTCCATTGACTGAACTTATATCATAAACATACGTAGTTTACATAAGGTAACCTTTCTAAGGTGAGGTGCCTTTTTATCATAATGAATACATTACGCGCTCTGAAGGCAATGCGCGCCTGAATTATTACCCATGCTAACTATGACTTATGACGAATGGGTAACAATGACATATTTAACAGGATTTGAAACAAATATTTTCAGATAATTTCAACTTTTTGTTTGTATGCAACTATTTTAATTACATCCCAATGACCGAATACATTTTTGTTGTGTTTGGAGACGTAACTGATATTTACTTGAAGCGGAACATTCACCTAAGTATTTGATTTTTATGAGCCATACATCGATGATGATGATTATTAATAATAATATATTAATTTTGAAACCTGCGACCTAAAAATATTATTAACTAGTGCAGGTTTTATTAAAATTACAAGAGTTTAGATTCGAACTAATTATCATTATGAATCGTAATAATTTAAACATGGTTGGTATAATTTTTCTTAGTGATTATTTAAAAAAATAATTAAACTCGCATTTTGCAGTGTGTTTCAAAAAATATTTATACAACATTGATAATGATCACAATATTTTGAAATTGTTATTACATGGTTAACCAAATTTCAAAATATACAATTTATTTTAAAATTATATTCCAGTTCTTGGATCCAGGTATTTAGGTTTTTAATTTCATAAATTATTAACACAATAAAAATCTAGGTTTTTTAATTATCTCTTATATTATTTTGTAACTCTGGTGTTTACCGCAATTTTACTATTTATAATCAACCGTCTCACAGATAGCTTTTATTTTATACCGTTATACTTTTTATCAAATAATCCATGAATATAGCACTGTTACCAAATCTTTGTAATAAAACAATTCACTATAGTTTTAGAAGCAGCGCAATCAAATGGAAGATGGTTCAACGCGACCTATAAGAAAGTTGTGTCAAGCGCGTAACGAAATCATGCTATATGAATATAATGGTGCTAATGAACTATGCTATGATATTTGAAATATTGAAATTGAAAAAAAAAATCGTAACGTCAAATCGTAGATGCAGCGTATTGCAGCGGCAAGTCGAGTATGAAAGTGTGATGTCTCTGAACAGAACGCTAGTGGCAGGGGTGAAGTATAAAAGCGATCGCAATACTACCACTCTGGCATAGTTCACGACACTCTACGTATCACTTCACGGCCGCACCTGATCACACATAAACAACGATGAAGCTCCTGGTAAGTTCAATAAACTACTATTCGTATCTTCCGCAAATATTTTCAGGACGCGTCAATTCCTACGTATAAATTTTATAGTAGCGGATGTTGAGTCTTGGATATTAATATAGCCTTAATTTACTATCTGAAGGATATTCTACGACCAGCTGTAGTAAGAGGTGGCATCAAATAGGGTCGGTCGTAACATTAACTTTTGAACTTTGCCATTTAAATACCTCCATTTTTGCATTCCTGCATTTCATTTGTTGTACTTATTGATTAATTTTCTTTAAAATCACGATAAAAAATATTTTATAATTTTACTTTAAGTAATTTGCAATACATTAAAAGATAAATAATTTAAATATTCCTGTTTCAAAAAAGAGACATTTTTAGTGCTGATTAATGTACTATAATTTTAATGCAACATTAACCTGGTATTCTTTGTATTTATGTAATTTTGCTATATATTATATTATAAAATATTTAACAACAAATAAAAAAAAGCTAATCGTACTACAGCTGCTGACATCGTAATGTTAGAGAAACAAAAAATCTGTAATACTGATAATAATGATTAATGAAAAACGAGGAAATGTCCTTGCACATCGTGTAAGTGCAATATTTTAATTATATAAAAAAAAAAGTTTAAATTAAATACTCCATATGTTACTTTAAGTTTTCTCTCACAGTAAAACATATTTTGATGGATTGACTATAATTTTATGATAATTTAAATACATATCACGTTTCAAAGTTTGAAGACTTAACCTTGACATAGTTGAAAGGCGGACTTCGCAAGAATCTTCTCATGAATTTTGATCAGTTTATCTAATGAATAATAGGTATATCGAAAGATTTATTTGAATATGTGAAGGATATCGAGATAAGTGTAGATGTTTAATTTAATGGATCACTAGATATCTGCTAAAGGTTAACAAAACTTAATGCTTTTGGAGCCCAAAGTATTTATTTAATTTACGTCAATGAATGTTTTAATACATACATTTACTTAACAACAGAAATAATCTAATTATCTTTCGGTAATTTAATATTTTAAATTAAAGTTCTAAAAAAAACTGTTATTTTTAAATAATAAAACAATACAAAGTGAACGTTATAGTAACTACAAAATTAAACTAATTAATGAGGAACGATCATTAGTGTATTAACTCTGCAGATAACCAGATTTACGGGTCTGTAGTTGTATATTGACACTCGTAACCTCTTTCTAACTGGACAATCTGTTATACAAACGGATTACATAATGCTTACCAGGCCAAAAGAAAGAATTGTGTCAGATTTTACTTCTTGTGTCTAATAAATCTAATATAGTACATATTTTAGGTTATTTATTTATTATCGCCAAATATTGAGGTTTTTGATAAATATTTGATATTGAAACGATGAACGTTAGTGAAAATGTTATTACTACGTGACAAAATTAATTCAATAGAATGTTCACAAACCAACATTTGCGTTCTATTTAATTAACTTAGAATGCCTCTACAGTGTAATTACAGATCGTTTTGGTAGAGATAAAAGGCCGGAGAATGTCGTTAAAGATGTTTTGACCAAGTACATAATAACTACAAAAAAAAACAGAAGCATACACCTTGACCTAGTCATTATAGGAGCAAGTATCTGTAGAACTTTCGAAAGTAGATAGTTAGTATTTGACTTCAAAGCAGATTATGTTTAAAGTTAAACGAATAAAAATGAGAGTAGCGTAATAATTATAATGAAGTAATAACTCACTTAACATAACTTGATGTTTTTTCAATCATATTCCTGATAACTACAATTACGTGAAGAATATGTAATAGGTAGTCGATTGAAACCAACTGTTACATTTAACGAATATTAACACAAACGCTTATTAATGTTTTTTTTTTGTAACTCATCCTTAAAAGAATGATATAAGTCAACACGAGTCATAAATTGTAACACAATAACCACATAAAATATTTTTAAAACACAATTATTTTAATCGATTTTTATTTGAAATGTGATATTTATGATCAGATATTTTCATTTAAAAAAAGAAATCTACAATTATTTTGAGTAGTTCCCTTGTGTATCTTCGAAGTCGAAGGTCCAACGTCAATGAAATTAAAATGGGACGACTCTAACCCCTTTCCAACGAAACAAGAATCATCTAAACAAAGAAGTTATGGCTAAACATCTATAAAAAATAAACATTCGAATTGAGAACCTCATCCTTTTTTTTAGGTCGGTTAAAAATAACATAAAGCTCTGTAATTTAGGATACTAATAATCAGTAACTTAAAGAAAAGTAATCACAGTATAAAAATAATAAAGAATTTACAAGTGCCGATACATAGGTATAATGTCAGAACCCACTTTCGCCCAACCTGCGTGTCGAATGAGCCGGTTTCACAAGATGTTGCCTATTGTATCCGCTCCATCTTATCTTGCGACATGACGAATATGATTAAGCTCTTCAGTCTGACATCATCTTGTTCTTAAGTATTTATGTACTTCATAGTCAAGTCATACAATTATTTTATGAAATTTCAGGTTGCTCTATCTGCACTATTCGCCTTATCGGCAGCTCTTCCACAAAGAAAAGTACCGCTGACACTACAAGATCAGCCACCAGCTGAGCAGAACTACAATAATTATCAACCACAGGAGTACAGACCGGCTAAGCCTATTGAAGATTTCAGACCCAAAGTTCAATTAGATACAACTACTTTCATCCCCATCATTAGTTTCGACAAAGAGCAAGGTACCGATGGAAGCTACAAGACTTCGTAAGTAAAATAATAGTACTATTCGTTATATAGAGCTAGATAAATTATAATTTTGAATCAAATATTAAATGCAATTAATATTTAACTCTTAGATAAGGCCTGTTTTGTATCTTTACCAAAATATTTTAAGCTTGACATTAAGAAGTATCATTTAAATGATCCGCAAATTTAAAAATATTATGTTAACAGTTGAGACTGATGTCGCTCGAATATATAAAACATTTTAATAGGTTATATTATAAATTCTAATGTGTGACCCTGAACGATGGGCCTGTAGTTATTTTAATAGACCATAACATCCTGGTCTGGAATCCTGTATATTAGCAATTTTAATGTTATATTGTAAGAAGTCATTGATAATTTATTATGTTCTTTTAGTTACTTATTATTTCTTATTTTCACTTATATCTAAAGCAAAGCCATATCGTGTCTCTTTTTGTAGACGGTGACAATTTAAAAAAATGTCCCTAGAAAATTCATCATATATCATCATCTTCAATTATAAAAATTGCAAGTTATGACCTTCTTACTGTAACCAAATCAAAATTACCTTCACCTTTTTAAATATGTTAAAAAAAACTAAAGTACTTCAATAGCTAAAGTAAATCAATAACATTATCATTGAAGGTCATTGCAGGATTAAAAATTATGTAAACTCTCTCCAGATTGATCAATACTTTGAGAGTTAGAAGAAGTTATATATAAAAATATGTTTTGTATTGGAGATTGTTTGGAATATTTGAAAAATCTATTTATAAAGCCAAATCTTGAAACTTCAATATTTTTATTGCCTCAATATAGAATGCGAGTTTGTAGATAAATCCCTTCACTTTGCAGTTCATTAGCGTGTCTATACTACTTTCAAACAACATAATAGTATTGATAATAAAAATAACATTTAAAAACATAAATGGCAAGAAAGCACAGATCTTTTGAAGTATTTTATGTTATTTTATTAAATTTATAAATACTAATTACTGAAACACACGTAGATGATATAAAAATATGTTTTTATATATTCATAGCTTCATAATAGTAAGATCATTAGTATGCTATACTATAAATATGTGTTGTGCTATATTAATCTAATTAAACTAGTAATAAAAGTAGATTAGCTACTTTAATTCAATTAAAGTAGTTAATCTTTTGCTCTTAGCGTTGAAATATTGTCCAATTACTTTAATTCTTATATCTAACTTCAGGCTGCTTGAATAAGATAATGTGGAGTTATTGAAATGTTTTATGAAACATTTTATAATATATGAATTTTATAAGTATCAATGATTTTTTTTACATCGACGATTTCACCGTGTTTTTTTTTAAATTTATAGTTTTATAGTTATTCAGCTTGCTAATTTAATTATTGCCACGATTTTATTGTAAATTTTGTACAAACTCCAGGAATATTACAATTAAAAGGTTACGCACCACAAAGTAACTCGATAAATAAATGTATATTGTGTTCTTTACAGTTCGTTTTATACACAAAGGTACCAATAAAATATCCCTAAGCATTATTTTTACTTTTTGTATTTACAAAAGTTAATAACGGAATATGTTTTTTCAGATACGAAACCGGTAACAATATTCATGCCGAGGAAGAAGGTTACTTGACAAACGTCGGCGAGAATCAAGACATACCCGCCCTTACTCAACGGGGTTCATATTCATACACAGCACCTGATGGTCAGATCATCTCTATTGAATACACTGCTGATCAGAATGGGTTTAAGGTGTCCGGTGACCATTTACCAACTCCACCCCCCGTTTCCCCTGAAATTCAAAAAGGACTTGACCTTATCTACGCTGGAATTAAAGCTAACCAGGTATTTAAAGCTACTGAACAAATAATAATACAAATTATGTACAGGAATATTGAAAATATTTTATTACATTTATGTCCTCACAAGGCACTTATGAATGTATGCATAGACTACTACTAGCGGTTCGGAAAACGTCCCAGTCATCGAGAAGAACCGGCAAGAAAATCGATCGGGTTGATCAATTTTTTTTTTAATAAAATTATTGCACTAGGTTTAAAAAAATAACGAAAATAAATATTTTTTAGGAGCGTGCAGCTTTAGAAGCCAAGAATAATCCGGAGGCCGCAAGACAACAAGAAGATAGAGCTGCCCTTGACTACAAAGGTCAATACTACCAGCAGTAAAAAGTACTGAGTGCGTGCAAGTGCTGATACATCAAATAACTTGAGTGATAATTGTTAATCATGGACATTTCTAACACTGCCGTCAATAATTATAAAACAATAGAATAAACTATGGACGAATATGAATTATAGATAATACTTGCCCATAGCAGACTGATAAGCCTATACTGTAAGTTTTGAAAATCACATATAAGCTATAACCACTCAAAACATTAATTCGATAGTTTATTAAAACAGCCCTTATATACTCATTATTACTATTTAAATCTATATTATTGCCGAATCAATATAAGTCTCGATTCCACTTACAGGTATTTTTTATAGATATTAAATAATACAGTTTAGTTCATCTAAACGATATATTTTCACTGAATAAGATTTCCTTTTTGAAATCTATGCAACTTATGGATATAGGCTTTAATTTTATGTTAGAATAAACAAAAGCGATGCTGTTGTTAGATTTAAAAGAATAAATTTATCACAGTTTTATACAAATGCTTTTATGCACTGTTATTATGGCATACGCCATCACTGCACTTAAGACAATGTTTACAAATTAATGTTCTTTAAACAAACTTTTGTCTATGGTTATAAATATAGTGCCATTGTTGAAGAAACCTATCAAATACTCCATTTAAAACTTGCAAACTATAATTTAATTTTGAATATTTAAAAATTCGAATTGAAGCAATTGTAATAATACCGTATTAAAAAAAAGTAATAAAATTGTGATAGTACAATATGAAATAGTGTTCATTTTATTTTAATTATACTTTTGTAAATACATTTTTATAACTTATCTTTATTTGATTAATAAATAAAAATGTTACAATATATGAAACTACCTATTTTTATTTAGTTTATTTCATTCCATATCGATATATTATACACCTGTATCATTATTCCATTTTAATGGTTTATTTTAAAAACACAAGAAACGTTCAATTAATAGTAAACACTTCTAATAATTATATTATAGTTATATATATTTATAAAATAAAAAGTCCTGACTGACAGAGATCAATTTGAAATTGAAAGAATTGTAGCAAAAAATTTAATTAAAGAAACCTATTTCGAGACGTAGTATATAGTACGAATTACTTCAAGTTTTTCGAATATTACCCCAGTTAAATTATTCTACATCAACTGAAAATTGTAGATGTTGGTAAGATCCACGCCTGGTGAACAGGCCGGATGAGGTAGACTAAGTTAAATACAAATATTCTAAATTAAGATACAATTTTACTTAAGTGAATGTCTGTTTTGGCTGACTACGTTGCAGGTAGTTCTGAATCTACCCATGATTTTTTAAGTTCCGGAATTTTAAAATAAAGCCCTGTCCTCGTAGCTAGTTACAATTTTCTAAAGTAAGCCGTTTTTTTCTGTTTAACAAAGCAATAATTCGTACCATGACACACTTTCCAGTTTTCTGAATTTTGTACAATCTCTTGGGAGTAGCTACTGGAAGTATATTTAATATCACTCCAAGCTCTTTTTAAATCTTTATATGTATAGTGTTTGCCACAATCTCACCTGATTTTAAGTGATAAATAAGCCAATGATAATTAACGCTAATCCTAGAGATACTAGTAGTCGAGTGCGATAGTTTTCCAACTAGAGAATGCCATACTGTTTACGCGGATAATGCAAAAATTTAGCTATCTTGGTTGGTGAAAAGATGGACGACCAAACTGCACAGGCTTTAGGAAAGAAACAGCTTGTAATAAAAGGAAAGATGCACGATACCATATTATCACTGGCGAATATGTCCACTTCCTTTTCTGCAAGACTGCTGCGAGCGAGATATTGTCCACAATTCACCACACAAACATCAAATAAAATATTGCGTATTAAGTATACGGAAGCGCGTGAGATCGAGCAGCCACGAATTAATGTCAATTACAAGTGACACATATAACACTGTTACTATTAAGATATGTCCGGGAGCGGGATAGGAATCGGAGTTCATCAACCAGTATTGTGTATTAAATAGGCGCAACCACCATACCGTGATGTTTCCCTTTCTCAAAAGTCCAGACTCATTACAGGCTTAGAGTCTGCCTACGTAGATTTTTTTTTAAATCTTGCATGTCGTAAATTGTCCTGAATGGTAGATGTGGCTAATGGGATCACTTTCAAAGCAAAAGGACTGATTAGAAAACTATTTATTTTAACTTAAACATTTTGAATTTATTTTTGATGAAACGTTAACATTATGAAATTTATATAAAATACAAAAGTTATGTCAGATAACTAGACATGTTACTTCTTCAAGCTATTTTCACGGAATCATAAGCATGACACAATTCAATCTGAACAAATAAAACAGACATTCCAAATTTTTAAGTAATTCAAACATAATACATAAACCAAACAGATCAGAGTTGACATCGGACAAGAGTATGTATAATCTGAGATTACCAATCAACAAATTGAACATTTTTGAGACTATAGAGACCTCGAATGGTCACTGAAAACAAAAACTCATCAAAATTATACGTTTCGCTAAATGCTACATTTTCACCTAGGACAGAATAGGTGGATTAAAAATCTTTTGTAGCATTTTTTCTTTACTGAAATACCTAGAGAATGCATTGTCTTATATCCTGTTTGTCAGTCGCCATAGTGTTCCGTACTCTTTAAAAAGGCATGATGATCACACAGCTGATTCTTATACCTATATGATTTGTGAGGTTGATACCAAAACAAACAAAAGCGTGAGAAGTTAACTTAATTCCAATCAAATTTTCGTGTTTCGCAAAAAAAATTACTTGTCTATAAATAACGCCGTTTTAAAATTATCTTTTAAACGAAAAAATTGGATGAATGGGTTCTCGTATATTAATAATTATGAAATAAGTACTTTACCGCTATTGGAAAATTAACACATAACCTCTTTAGGACAGATTTTTTAATTGTCAGATAATTTTATTTAAAGGAATCATTTTGACGATTTGGCGGATAATGTATGGAATACCTGTCAAAATTTAAAAGTTATCCCTTGAATAAAGTTAACTGTTGATTGAAATATTGGCTTTTAGAAATATAAAATAGATAATAAGTGAAGTAATCAATAATGCCAGAGAAATGACATCTTGTTCCACTTTCAGATGCAACTATTTATGTATGTTTCAGAACAATGGCGGATATTTGTCATCCTAGAAATAACTTCACACAAAGTGCATACCTTCTAAATATGTGCTTATTTTAATTACCACCCAACAAAAGCACCTTATGCGGCAGTATTTCTTGTTCCCGAGAAAGCCGGCAAAAACAAAAATTAATGTTGATGACAGTTGATATGAATTTCAATAACGTATTTTACGGGCTAATAAGAGACTTTATTTTTTTATTTTTGTGGTATGACCTAAGCAATGATCTGACATAACGTTCATCGACGTGATTTCGTATCCCTGCAATGAGCCAGAGCTTTCGGTGAAGGAAAACATCGTGATTTTTTTTTATTTTTTTATTTTTTTTTTGAACTGACTATACTGTTAGCCTTAGGGGCCCTGGAGCCTTTACGGCTTTTACAGCTTTACCGGGCTTGGGGGCGAGCGCTTAGGGCACTCAGCCACGAAAGCTAAGCAACAACATCCGAGGGTGCCAAAGTGGTCGAACCTCGGCTCGGACTGTTGCGCGTATGCAATTAAGTCGCGATCTGACTAATTCCCTATCCGTAATTCGATCTAAACTAACTATACATATATACATGTTACTGCCCCCTGGGAGGAGGGAAGGAACATGTGTATGTGTATTTAGTGGTCTGAAAATTTTTGTCTAATCTAACTAGGCAAAAAAGAAAAAAAAAGGTCCCTTACAGAACCTATGTACCTATGTGTGTGTTGTGCATGTGTGTATAATGCAGTGTCATGTATGGCTGTGAAAGCTAGTGATTGTAGAGTCACTTGTATCGCGCGAGCGGCTGCTTGGCTCAAGGGCTCCATGCCGATGGATCGGACCTAGGCTTGAGTTGCCGCAGAGGAGGGCGGTCGTGGCGGGTGTGCGGGAGCGAAGTTAACCGTACGTCCCCTGCGGAGGGAACGGTGGTTTCGCGGGCGTGGGCGCGAGCACGCATATGTTGCGGGAGCGGACGTGTAGAAATTGTTAGCGTTCTCGATGTCGTCATCGGGATCGACAAAGAGATTTCGCGGACGGCGTTTATAACGTTTGGCAACGGGGATCGAGTTGTCTGGGACGTAGTTCACGGTGGATTTTACGAGCGGGTTGGGATGATTCGAAGCGCTATCGAAGTATCTCCTGGTGAGAAATTTCACATAAGCTTCTATCGCGGGAAGCCTCATGTCCCTGTGCAGGTCCATGTTCCTAACGAAGGCTGGAGGGTCAAGCAGGCGACGGAGAAACCGATTTTGGACTCTTTGCATGCGGGCAAAGTTATGTTTGGACATATATGCGAACGCGACGCAGCTATATGTCAAGATCGGACGGAAACATCGTGATGAAACCATAGCATGGTGGTAGGGCTTTTTCTTATGCCCGCCTGGCTAGCTATCACCCTCAAGTTGAAAATCTGTCGTCAAGCACCTGTAGGTGTGTTCCGGCAGCTGCATTTGAGAGCAAGTTTCCCCACTAGACTTGGCGTGTCACCATCTTGGGTCACATCGGCAACTTAACATCAGGTGAGATTGTGGTCATAAGGCAAAAAAACTTTTTTGTCGATTGAAATACTACCGATTGACCACAATCTCACATTAAGTTAAGTGATCACATAGCCGGATATGGCTATAGGTTAAGTTTAAATTGATTCATAAAGTATTCATTAATTCATTTATTATTACTACTAAATATCCATTAATATATATTAGTAAGTTCAAAACGCTTGGTTCATATATCCATATACATAAAAGCGAAATACCACTCATCACGACATCTCCGAAACTATAGATCCGATTGACTTGAAATTTAGCATAGTTACTCCTTTTGCCATGTACCTAAACACTTACTAAGGACGAATTTTGGGAAATTCTACCTCTAAGGGTGTAATATGGGAGTTGAAAGTTAGTATGGGGCGAGTAAAAAATATTCTTGAAATTGTATACCTACTTGGACTCTTTCATAAAAACAATGAAACTTATGATATCAATATTTATCAAAATTCATTAGTTAAGGGTGTAAAATAGGCGTTGGAAGTTTGTTTGATAAACATATTTTATTGTTTAACTATTAATTATGCACACATAATATATCTATTGACCTGAAATTCAACACGCATACTCTACAATTTATGAAATTCATCATAATGGTGTAAAATAAGGGTTGAAAGTTTGTATAGTGTAAAAAAAAATGTTTTTACATTTGATGAGAATTATTAACTTCACATGAACCACACATACTCTACATTAATAAAATCAAACTTTTTTTGTTTTAATTCTTCATCTAAATTAAATTAAGGGATGAAGTTTTTGTTGTATGATTGTATGGGTAGTCTAAGAAACCTTGACTTTTTTAGAGTATTTTTTTAACCTTTTTGTATTAATTTATTTTTTAAATTCATATGGTAATTGTTATTATGTTAACCTTTGCTATGGTAACCGTTGCCATTGTAGTAATAATGTAGTAAATTCCGTTTAATTCCGTGTAGTATAATAACATTTCATGTGTTGCTAAATAAAAAAATTGTGATTCCGCCAATACAAATTAATCGTTAAACCAAGAGACAAATTATTCAAATGATAGGTTATAACAATATTCAATATTACTTTTAGAAATCGTAGAAAGTATAATTTCTAAAAATTATATTGCCATCAAATCTCAACCGATTTTGACCAAATTTATGTAGACGGGAATCATGTGTCATATCAATTCTCAATTGATAAACTATATGAATTGTCAATAATATAAATAAAAATAAAATTACGGGATGAAAATAACTACTGCGTAATAAACGCGTCAGCCACGGTCGCACCACTAGTGTTAATATATAGCCGGCCCTCACAATGTAGCGGTTAAGGACAAAGCGCGCGAGTCGATTTATACGAGTATACGGCATTATTAATTGCGATTCGAAGCATCTCTTCTATGTGCACACTGCAATCACTTATATTCCTTATAAAATTATTATTATTATATTTTACTTTTTTTAAGTGGTCTGCCAGGGTGTTAGGGAAAGGGCGAAACGACTTAAATGAATGGTTGCTATTGCTCATTTAAAAAATATAAAATAAATCTTTAACAAACACGTTTATTAATTTATTTATCTTCCAAAGTACCTCCAGTATTAACTGAGTCATTCTAGTGTGAAAGTGTGAATGTTGTATATAATTATTCAGCATCTTACTTCAGCAGTAACTTGACAATTTAGTTAATATACAGATATAATATTGACGATATCGACCCTTTGCCGACAATGTTGTTATCAAAATGATGTCAGAGTAAGTCATTTACAACACTTTTCTTATTTTAAACTTATGTCAAATGTACGTCACGGTAATATCATACTTGTTACATCAGCATATTACATAAAAAGTGTGAAATAATGAATCAAATGTATAACGGATACATATATATTCATAACATAGTCATTTCTTACATAACAGATGATTTTGCTCGATTTCATGCAGATACCACAGTGACAAAAATGTGTTCACTTGGTAATAATTTAGGTATATTGAGTGATAAGATATTCATTAAACACTTTTTAAACTTGTGAATAATACAGTATTTGAAATAGACACCTCTTGTAGTTACATATATGCAATTAATCACACCAACATTTTTTATATATTTGAAAACCCGCTAATTATTAGATATTAATACTTATTACATATAATAAACAAAGCTGCGTGTTTATCTATGTATCCATAAACATTATTGGGCCATGGCCTGTTATACAACCAATAAAAATAACAATAAAAATACCTTTTCTTATAATTGTTGCGAGAAAAATTAAGTAACATCTTTAATAAAGTGTAAAATGCTTGTTTGCATATGCATCGCGCAATTTACGTTGACCTTTTAATCAATCAAATAATAAATTGTGCCTAACCCAACAAGTATATAATTTTCAATCTTTAACATTAAAATAAACTCAGATGTCTTTAGTTGCTTATTACGTGTACAAAATGTTATATTGGTTTCATCAAATGCCACACGTAAAACAGGATTGCTTAGGGTCAGTATGTTCGATGTGATGGTTAACGCATTTCACAATATATTATCGCTTAGGTGAATATTAGCTTGTTTAGCTTATGACCGCTTTAAGCAACATTACACGGGAAACCACAGAATTATAATAGACTCATAATACTTACAGGTACTTTATGGGCTCTAAAAATATTTGAAAACTGTTAAGCAGCTCATATAGAAAATAGACCGAATCATAATTTCTATTCGTATTACAAAACAGGCCACCTGTGATCATCATACCTTACAGTTATGTTGGTGAAATTTTAATATGTCGGAAATGCGCTTATCCTTTTATCAACCAAACTGAACACAGTAGTCACCACAAAGCACATCAAAGGGCAGAATAAAAATGCTCTGTTTAATATTTGTTTCTGCCTGTTCAGGAAATTAAAAGTCGCTGCAGCCTATATGGGTCAGGATGATATTAACACACTAATAGATAACCGAGGTTGTGAATGTGCTTAAGAATAGCGATATGTCTGTAATAGACTTCAATTGGAGCTGCAGTTCTGTTTACTATGAAGTTAGTAGTATATTCTATAACCTAGCTAGATAATATAGCTATAAATTAAAAATATGTAAATCGGTTAAGTGGTTTTCGCGTGAAAAGAACTTAAATGGACAGACAAACAGAGATTCGTTGAGTTTTATAATATGTATAGAAGAAGTAGCAAACAAGCGTATTTTCCGCCTGATAGTAAGCTGTTACCGTAGCTTATGGCCGCTTCTAACACCAGAGGTATCACTAACATGTTATCGACTTTTAAACTCCTTCCCCAACGAGCTCTGGAAACCCTGCTCACCGCAGGAAAATAACACAAGGTTACTTGGCTGCGATCTTCTGTAGGGTATATTCTGTATTATGTAGGGTGTATTTCGCTGGTCGGGCTGTCCCAAGTAAAGAGAAATTTCCAAATAAATTTCAAAGCCTTGTCAAGGAGATAATTTAATAATGAAAGACATGTTAATCAGCAATATGGATTGTGAGAATTTTCCACGGGGAATAAAAGAAAACATACGCGCATGGGAAAAAAGCTCATATACTATGAAAGCTTAACGTTTTTGTAATATAATGTAAATAAAAATAAATATGTGTAAATTTAATGTAATGTAAGAAAAAAGTGTGTAGTCCATTTTAATACAACCAAACTCATATAAAATTGTAGTCCTATTCGAAATAAATCACATATAAACTGCTACCCATGAGGATAACGTTTTAATACTTTGCATGCTAGGACATATTGCCAATCGTTCCCAGATAGTAGACGTAGTAGAGACAGCAACGTCATCGCTGCTGATTTACAGCTGATAATGATATTTGATAGAATAAAGCAATGTTTCACAGTAAGAGAGTAACTGCATTTTCTTTTTTAATTCTTTTTAGGGGTGATATTTGACAACAATCTGACCTGATGTTAAGTGAAGATGTGATGTGCTCCAAGATGGTAATACGCTAAGCCTAGTAAAACTCAAAAGGGCAGCTGCCAAAATATACATATAAGTGTTTTACGACACATTTAAAATTTAAGAGTGGTAGCTAGCTAGACAAGCATTATAAAATGTCCTACCGGCATGCTATGGTGCACACGGTATTTTCCTTCAGCGAAAGTTTAGGCTTATTGCAGGGAATCGACTTCACGTCGATCGAGGCGGTTTCCGTACTCGCTACCACCACTGTGACACAGTACATTTTTTTATTGACGTATTAATTCTTAGGCTTTGTTTCAGTAACACTTTAAGGTATTCACATCCTTATTACATATTATTAGGGTTATCTCCGCCAATTGTTACCAATATGGAACTGAACATTACTTTCTTTGTAACTACTATCAAATATGGACTTTAATTCTTATGGTGGGTGTACTATGGAGTTTGAGCGAGAAACATGAGAAGATATAAACGTCTAATATTACTCCGGTATTAACTAAAAAACGTTAAGTGAATGTGTCTGCCTACACAAAAACTGCAGAGAACGACATGATACTTGTCTTTATCAAGATTTCGCAGGATATACTATGCTTTCTAAAATTGTGCTGTTTTATTTGTATGTAATTGGATAAATTGCACAAATACATTACTTTTTATAAATAATAACATAAACTGTTTAATTAACTTTGTAATCATAATCTATATTAATAAATCCCTAGTTCTGTCTGTACATGTAATATTTTTTCCAAAATCCCTGATAGACGTTTATTGTAAAGGACAACGATCACGAATATTACTTTTTTTTATATCTTTGTCTGTTTATATGTTCGGATTTAACTGAAAAATGGTTTGACCGATTTTAATGACATTTTGTACTCTGGAATTATATGCGATTCCTCAATAGAGATAAGAATTATCAATAATATGAGTGAAAATAAAATTCTGAGACAAAATAATTACGATTTAATAAACACGTGCGGAACCGCCAGGTACTGTTAGTTAAGTACAAATAATACAAAAGTTAAATATAAATAGTTTTCTAAATGTCTAGCAACTTGTTATTATGACAAGATAATAATTAGATATGACAGAAGTAAGTTACAAAATATGATTATGAAAATTTCAATAAACAATCGTCCGAAACCGAAATTAGTTATAACAGCATCAATAAGCAATTTCAATTATGTATAATCTCATTTCGAATACCACACTACCTATAATATTCAATTTGTTCGTAAATTGTTTATAGCAAGGCTATATAAATTTATGTGTATTTAAGTGACGATTACATAATTTATTGTGTTTTGTAATATGGTAAGTACTTAAATTTTCATTATTTTAAAGCTTCGTTATGAACTAGCGGTTACAATATGAAAATATACTTAAAATATTGTCACTATTATAATAATGATTTTGAAGTACATATTCAATTACATTAAATACAAGAATTAAATACTTTTGCAAAAAGAATCCATGGAAAGAAATTTAATAGAACAAAATGTAATTATTATTAATGAAATTTGTGTAATGTGGTGTCTATAGTTATTATTATGTCAATAAGTGCGTATATAATATCGTTAATTCATGTATGTAGGATTTACTTTAAGATTCTGAATTGTATGGTTGGGATGCGCTCGTTGCATCGTCATCTGTCGGGTCGCACGTAGTTCATAGGTAAACAAGACGGTATATAAACCCCATGCTTTGTCATCGCACACATAGTGGTACTGCCTGTGACTGCATCCAGACCCTCTCAAACGCCACCGCCATACATGCGCAATGGTAAGATTTATTTAAAATAAAACATTTTGAATAACATAATATAATGCCGATACATCGGATTAACATTATTTCATAAATTACATATTATATATATATAAGTATTTTTTTATGTATAGGTACCTAGTGATTACCAAATATAATATAAATCCTATAAAACGAGTGAATTGATGTTTAATAAAAGGTCGATGGAACAGCATTTATTCTGTGTTGGAGGTACAATTGGCATGAACGTAATTGTTTCATGGTTTTTAAGCGTGAAGGCGCTAACGTGACCATTGACTACGCGTATTTAATTAACTCCTTATAACACCATATATAACGTTGCTTGAGTTCAAAATAAACTCGTAATATTTAATTTATAATGTTTTTATTTTCATTTTTTTTTTAATTAAAGATTATGTACCTACTAACCGTATTTTTTCTTGATAATTTGATGAATTCAGGCAACTATGTCAAAAATTAAATTTATTTCATAATGTATCAATTTATTTTATTTTGAGTATTTTATTATATATCGCAATAATTACCTATTCAATTTTTAATTACTTACATTTTCAAACAAACTCAGAATATATTTAATTAGAATAGAACCACATTATATTATTAAAATAATAGTAATAACAATTCAGCTTAGATTGATTATATACGACAAGAAGAAGAATGGGTAAAAACTACGTCAGAAGTAATTTTTGTTATATATATATTATCCCTTAAAAAAAAAAAACAATTTAAATAATTGTTTATGCAATTGTGGTGCTGTTATTATTTCTAATATATACATAGCGTTCGACTTAGTTTTAATTGAATTTACAATTTTTAATATTTATAAATTAGTACGAGCCCAGTAATTGATGAGTCAACGTACTTTATGCAGATTTTTAAACGGGGTGAAATTCAACGAGATCGTTATCGAGTCACGGAACCCTTTCTTTACCTATTCCGGGGTCTCTACACGTGTTTGTCGTGTTTTGTCGAGACTTATGTAAACACATATATTTTCCCGAGTTCTTTTGTTTTGTTGTCTTATTTTCATCTTTATGTGGCAAGACGTGTAGGTAATTTTAATGTACATTCCTTTGTTATCGGATGAGAAAGAAATTAGTTTCTCACTCAGCCGTTTTTCATTCAACTATTTTGGTTATATTTTTTTTAAATCAAGATAAGTGATGGAGGTAATAAAAAAATGGAGACGCAGCTTTTTGGAAGAACGTATATTTCTTCAGTTGTCATAATATGTCAAGCCAAACCAAAGTGAACTATAATCAGTCCTGGACATAATTGAATCCACTTTATAGGCGGTAGTGGTATTAATCATCTATCTGAATTTTGAAATACTTCTTTAGAAAGAATTGTTTTCTAAATAGTGTTTTCGTGAAAAATGCACTATAATAACTTCTGTTCTACTAGATATAATTTAAAGAGACAAGTTGTAACGATGACGTATCAGTATTAATTTTAAAAGCTTCATAATACTGTTAAACTCTTTAAATATGCAAACAAGCTTAATATAGTAATGCATACAATTTTAAAGCGTTGGTTGCATGACTGTGACTACTGGCGTTTAATTGCCGATTCCTCGGCAGTCAGCATTGGTTTTGGACTGTACTGCGCTTATCGTCAGGCACAATGCCTTAACTGTGCTTTGACACTATAAAAAATGTTGCAAGATCAATAATATCATTGAACGATAATCAACACATAATAGTCTTATTTTTTTCACGAATTTCAATATTCAGTATGCTATCACTTCATTAGCGTCTCACTAACGTCTTAATCAAATTGAACATGACATGTTTGTTTGTTACTCTACCCTTTTAAAAATCTAAAAGCGGGCATTAAGTAAAATACACAATAATATTCATTATAAGCAAAATAAACCGCACATTATGCAGAATGTATGTCGACTAGGTCTTAAGTATTAAGGATGTGCCAAAACAAGTATTATACAAGTTTTATTGTTCATAAAATATAATTTAGTCACGAGTCAAGAAAAGATTTTGCGACATCTTGCAGTTGAATAAGATAGTTAATCCCTTAAGTTTATGTATGTCAAACGTAATCTTCTTTACATATATTATTTAACGAAAACAAAAGGTCTTTTAAGAATATATTAATTATTAATATTTAATAAATGCTGTTCATTCTATTTGTTATAATATATTTGAAAAGTAATCATACTATTTATTTGAACAATTTTCTATAAATTATCGAACTTATGGAAGTGTTAAGTTTGATTAATTCAGACGTTTTCTTTTTATTTCTTTTACTCATTGGACATTTAGTGATAACTCAGTGATTTACTGAATAATTAATAATTCAAGATTAAATACCAGTAGTGTTATTTTTTTTACAAAAAGCTGCATAACAATAAATATTTTCTGAGAAGCTTTTATCATTTAAATAAATTAATAATAATTTGGAACAATTAAAATGATATTAATATTACTTTAATACATTTATTGGTATGAACTACTATTATACAGAAGTCAAGATTATATTTTTGTAATCTATGAAAATACTGATCAATCTGATTATGAAATTTCTTTCAATAATTGGAAGTTACGTTATATCAGAATGATATAGGCTACTTTTTATCTTATTAAACTTAATATTTTACTTAAGTCCTAGGCGGTTGGTAGTATAATATATTTTCAGGCTTAATTTTATAATCATGGATTATATTCCGCATTTCAATATTAACAATCCACAATTAAAATTTATTTCAATATCCCAAATTGAAATTAGGCCCTAACAGATAAGCAATTAATTATTTTAATTACATGTGAAATAAGAAAGTCGACTTTAAGACCATGTATAAAATCGCTCAAACTTTGTCATATAGCTTCACGTGGATGCATGACGTTATATCATCATATACTTACCTATGTATCTAATAAACTATGGATTGCGGTTGGTAATTTCAACACGCTAGTCCTATAAACTTATTGTTCGACGAGAAAGCTCTGGTACCTAACTCTCTCTATATGTTCCGGCACTGTCAGTATTTCCGGCATATGTCGCACGAATTTAGTCACTCACGATTGAATAAATAATATATTTTAAGAAATCCATGTCAAATAGGTCTATTATTAATGACCTCTTGTAAAATAAGTACCAGTTTTTATTAACCTATTACGTTTTGAAAATATGTATGACATTGTAACTTATTTCATTATCTTTGACTTGGATATTAATCTGCGGACCAACATTTTAGCCTTTAATTAATTTTACCTGTTTTTACTACATCGACAAAACATTTTATATAGAAAATGTTTTTGTTAGACCAAATAATTTTAGTTTCCATTTTAAAAAATAGTTTCCAAATATAATATATTTAACAAAAAGGAAAACCAACTTCAATTATTTTGAAGAGATTCCTGGTCTATCTTCAAAGTCACAGGTCCAATACCAATGACATTAAAATGGGACAACTATTGAGGTATACCCTTTCCAACTTAAAAAAAAATCTAAATCGGTTCATAAACAAAGAAGTTATGGCTGAACATTCATAAGAAAATACATTCAAATATATAACCTCATCGTTTTTATTAAAATCGGTATTAAAAGGTACATTACTTGAATAGCACGAGCAAACGCCTGCTACGAAGAACATCAGGACAACTAACATAGATTTTAATAATGTATTTGCTAACATGAAAAAGCAAGGCGCTTTATATGTATTAAATAGACTTTTAAATTCGAAAATATGTTCGTTCTTCAATCACACTTATTAAACGACTTTACGGACGCTAATGAAGTTTGGCATAGAAGTTGGTTATCTCGTAGAATATAATACAATTTTTTTTTTGGCAGAAAAGATATATAAGTCGTTCTTGTATAGGTCCGTAATAAGAATGTGGGGAAGTTGATCAGTATATACATTTAATAATAAAGAAATAATCATTCATAATGAATGAAATACGACACTTATTTTAATAAATCCATTTTTTAATAAATGTATTTTCATTTATTATTTATTATATATATATATATATATATATGAAAGTAAATATAAATTTATAAAATAACGTAATCTTGCTCAATCTAATATTATTCGGTTTTTATCGTTTTTCAACAGATCTCGACAATCTTCGTAATCTTGACGATAGCAACATTCACAGCGAAAGCTCAACAGCAACCAACCAATGCACCAATACCTATAATTCGGTACGAATCTGATGGACCCAACCCTGATGGCTCATACAAATGGTTGTAAGTACATCTTGTACAAAATAATTTTTATATTACGAAATAAGTACTAAGTTATTTTTTGTTAATGTTTAATTACTTTAGTACTAAAAGGTATATTAGAACTTATAAAATGTGGTATTAATGTTGGCACAAGCGGATCCATCATGGTCTTCAATTACAATTTATTCTTGGTTTTAAATAAGTGTACTTTAAAATTACCCATGTCCATCCATACTATAATTATTATACTTATAGGAAAAAAAATAGGATTAAAGAGTACCTAGCTAGACAAAGTACTCTAAAACCCTAAGACCTACATACAGTATTATTATGTAATTACGTCTAGGTACGTATATAATAGAAACAATGATGGGCCAGTGTGACGAAGCTCAGTGGTAGCGTGTGCGGACAACGCGTCGATAGACGTGATTTCGAATCCTTATAATGAGCCTGTTTCCGAAGAAGAAAAACATCGTGATGAAGCCATAGTATAGTGGTTGGATATTTTCTGATGCCCACCTGGCTAGCTAATACCCTCAAGCTTAAAATCTAACACCAAGCGCTAAATCTATAAAAATAAACCTTGTTTTAAGGAGATAACTTATTCATTTTCTTATATGTGATGCAAATAAGATGTATTTATCTTTTAGATATGAAACTGGTAACGATATTAATGCTGAAGAGACCGGCTACGTAAAGAACTTTGGCAAGGGCGAGCCCGATGAAATTCAAGTAGCTGAAGGAAAGTTTAGCTACAAGTCACCAGATGGTACCATTATCGCCCTCTCGTACATAGCCGATGAGAACGGATTCCAACCACAGGTTAGATTTATAATAATATCGTATTGTATAATCAAGGTTAGGTTAATCTGTTTGGGCAAGGCAGTTATCACGGAAAGAAATGTTAAACAATGTTATATAATGTATTCTAGAATAGTTACTGTTTCCTGACTGACCATTCGGCTACAATGTTCGCTGATATAAGGAAAATTTCGTCACGGATACCTATTCAGTGTAGATTTACATTGGTTGTTTTGTGTTCTATTTAAAATTGTAAATGTAAAATTATAATTTTGTTGTTAAGCTAACAGCACTACATATAACATTTGACGTAGTTTTAGTAAGCCATACTTTGAGTCGAGAGGTCATAAGTTCGATCATCGTACATGACTGGCTTTTTTATGATGAGTACAATTACCAGTTATGTCTGGGTGTTAAATATGTATGTACATCAGCAGTTCAATCATCATGCAAGCTTTTCTTATTTTGGAATGAAACGGCCATGTATGAAACTGTGCCCCAACAATTAACCCACGCTTTTTTTATTGAAGGTGGGATCTACTTTCATTGGTCAACAACAGCTAAATAAAATCGTAATATTGCACAAGTTAATACGATTATAATAGACTCGGACGTTTATCAAATTTTATATAATTGAGAAACGTTTTAGTGCCTTGCTTACCTTCAGTTGTGTGTCTATAAGACAACGCATATTTTAAGGCAAGTAATTTATTGCAACGTAAAATTAGAATCGAAAATCATGAGACGTAAGGTGTAGTCAACCTTTTCACCTTTCCAAAATGACTTAGGCAGTATAGGTACTACAAAAAAAAAACAGTGGAGGCTAACGGATGTGAAACAGATGTTATATTTTTATTAGCATCTAATAAGGACAAAATAATAACAGTGAAAGAAAAGCTGCATAAATATTATTATTTTAATTTATGCAATTTGATTTTCCGAAATTGTTGTATTTACTGTTTTTCTTTATTACTTTTAAGGTTGTAAAATTTAAAGGACGTAAAATTAGCTAGAATAGTTTATATATAGTGATTATTAATTATGTTCATATACCTCTATGTATATACCAAAAATTCTTTACATTCATACTTATATTCGGATCCACGATTTTATATAACACTAGCGGTGCCCCGCGGCTCCTCACGCGTTTATTACGCAATTATTATTTTCGTCTAGTAACTTTTTTTACTCGTATTCATGACAATTTATATAGCATAGCAATTGAGAAATTATTACTTCCCGTGGACAAAATTTCATCTAAATCGAATTCACAATCTATTTTTTCTTAACCGATTTCTAAAGATATTATTGACCATTCTTATAGCTTATCAATTTTGAAATAACATAATATACTACCCGTATACAAAAATTCATAGTAATAGTTTGAGAATTGGTAAAAAAAAAAATACTATTTCTAAAAACTGTTATTGAAAATTCATATAGCATATCAATTGATCACTTACATAAGCTTTCCGTGTACAAAATTTCATTAGGATCGGTCAAACCGTTGTTAGTTAAATTGGAACATACAGACAGACAGACATACAAACATTTTTTTATGGCATATTTGTGATCAGTGACCTTTAAATAGGATGTCTATCGGAAAATTAAGCAAAGAAATAATATATGTACAGACAGAACTACAGGTATATTAATATATATTATTCGGTTTTTAAAGTGATATTATTTGTAAATAAATTATAGGATAAGGGACTTATAGGGAGGGACAAGGGAGTTATATACTAAAGTTATTAAGATGATGGAATAATGGAAATCAAATAACTATTATATTATAAATAAGGTAACTACCAGCACAGTCACCTAGACATATTACTGCAGAGGGTTTAATGATGGTCCGTTGTAGAATATTCACGGAACGCTTATAATAATACCTTTATACGTAGTAATATTTTGTACTGGGCATTTAACCTTTTAAGGGATTAGCTCTTTTTCATCCCAATAATTATTGTTATTTCCCTTATGATTATTTCTTTGCATTATTAACAATATACTTATTATACCTCTTTTTGAACTCTCTATATAAAGCTATATATATATACAGACTGTATTAAAATGAATCAATGTTGCATTCAAATTACTATGTTAATTAAATTCATCCGATATATCCTGATTTTAGTAGCGTTAGTCTTACCTTAAATATAATTCTACATCTAGATAAAATCTACGAAATCAGCCTTGACCTGCAGAGAACATCAAAATAAGTGTTTATTTGCATTTTTATTTCACGGGATCGTAAATTGTAACTATTTAGAAATATGTCTAAAATTGTCGCTTTCACAATAGGCAATAAATTATATCAAAATTTGTGGCATAGATGAAACATCTTTGTTTTAATGCCTTGAGCTGAGTTAAACTAAACTTTTATATATACCATAAATAGGTTTTTAAGTTACTCCTTATAACATCAGCTATCTGTCAGTAAAAGTTCTGTCAAAATCAGTACAACCGTTTCGGAGATTAGCCGGAACAAACAAATAAGCAACATTTAAAAAAATGTTTTTAACACGCCTATATTAGCTTTAAAAGTAAGTAACTAACTGACAATGTAATAAAATTTTAGAAGTCAATATTAACGTACTTCGAATTGTCGTATCGAAATGAAACTTTATATGTATATTATAGTTCAAATGGCAACACTATAATTTGCTATCTTAGAGCTGATCTGACGTGTATCAGTGGGTAAACCCCTCGAGTTCATGCTCATATGATTAGTTTTGACAAGTCAAATAGATTGGGCTTGGTAACGAGATGTTATTATAAGACTAAAAAAAATTATAATTTTTAGTGAGTAGTTAAAGCGTGTTTTTAGTTTTTTTAACTATTTAAACTTATTTTGTTATAAGTATCATACATACTTTCATATGCATTTAGTAAAAAGCAATTACATTTCATAACACACTTCAATTTCATTATATGTATATAAGAAGATTAAAATCGTTGTATAATTTTGCTATTATTTACACTTATTAAAACCTACAGCTGAATTTTGTTACATTAATTTATAGTTACTATTAGAATCTCTTAATTTTTTTTAACAAAAAAATCATTATTATGATGTGTTAATACATAAGGAAGAAAACAAAAAACGATGATGAGTAATGTAGAATAATAAAAACTATTTTTAATGTTGGTAAAAAACCCATTTACATGAATATAAAGTGCAAATTCGAGATAAGATCTGGGAGTGGTCCCGACGCATACCTATTTCGCATAATACTCGGAAAATATGTTAAGCAAAGCCTGAATCATTTAAGTTACGCAAAACATTTAAGGAAAGATGTCTGAGAAGCGGACTAGCGCATGTGTGAGCCTTTGGTTAGCTAATATGTGTGCAAATATCGCTACAAAATATCAAATGTCGACCCTAAATGACCTGCTATTAAATGGGAAAACTTTACATGAAAGAAGACTCTGTGATGTAATTATTATGACGTTCGCTGACTAGGTAGTAACCTCCTTCGCCGAGTACCACCCACTGTTGTGTACCGTCACTAACACTATAAAGTCTTTGTTTAAAATCATGTGAGACTTGTTAAACGCGAGCTACACACATACATATATACGTACTATAAAATACCACAAAACACAATAATGAAAAAAATGTATTTATAGAATGACACGTTCATTACAAATTCTTAACCAGAGGTCGCCGTTGTTTCTGGACTGTACCGTACTTCCCATCAGGTACAATGGTAATTTTACCAAGTGAGTGTTAATAAAAAACAATTTATCTAATTGGAAATGGATTCATTGTAATTCTATGTAATTTAAATTACAGTACTTTCATCAATTACTGTGCAGTCATTTTGCCGAGCTAGTATATAAAAGAGATCACAGTATTTTTGTAATTGTATACGGATACATTGTAATATTATATAACTTTCAACATAAATGATTAATATAAATAAACTAATACTAACAATAGGGATGTCACTTTTATATTTTAAAGGATATTTGAATCCATTTCAACATACTAATACAATTTGTTCAATCATTTTATAAGTTTTAACGTTTTTATCACCACAATTTCATCTGATCTTAAGTGACGATGTCGCCCAAGATGGTGGAAATTGGTTGTCAAGTGCGACTTCCGGAACACACCGTAGGTGCTTCGTGATAAATTTACAACTTAATTTTTAAGTTAGCTAGCCAGGCGGGCCTTAGAAAAGGGTCTACCACCATGCTTATTTGGACTCATGTCGATCGATGCCGTGTCTGAACACGCTACCATCGAGCCATAATTGCCGCAAAATATAAGTATAAATACTGATGAAGCCTCTATGAGCAATTTTGCATTGCTTTCGTGGCTGAGTGCCTAAAGCGCTCGCCCCCAAGCCCGGGTGAAGCTGTAAAAGTCGTTTGAGGCTTCAGGGCCCTTATGGCTAACAGTAGTCAGTTCGAAAAAAAAAACTTTGAGCAATTATAAGTCTTAACATGATGAGCTAAACAGCAAATAAGAAACTGCAAAAATAGAGAACATGACCTAAAAGTGTTTGCTTAAATAACATACAATCTATTTGCTTCTATAACGTTATATTTTTTCCAGGGTGATCATCTGCCTACCCCCCCACCGATTCCCCCGGCGATCCAGAAAGCCTTGGACTACTTAAAAACTCTACCCCCGAGCGCTCAAGGAGCTTCTTCCAATGTCCAACCGCAATATCAACCATCACCGTTCAAGCCTAAAGACAGATTCTAAAATTATACTAATCCACTTAAATGAACTAATCGACAGATTTAATTGTTTTGACACTTACACGTGTATTTTTTAATGGCTGATTCTATTAGAATATTAGTATGAAGTAACATTGTTGAGTAAATATATACATAAATTTGTGAAGAATTAATTGGTATTGTTATGGATGATTAATATCAAGAGGATAAGGTCAAATTTGGCAGGCATCAACGATATTGCTTTAGGCCAAATAGTTTTTCAAGTTTTTTTTAAATGATAAAGTAGTATGAAACGTATTTTGATTGACACACAGACGGATACGTGATGATTTATAATATTCCATAATTATAAGATTTTTTATCAACGTATTAATTGTACCATGTATTACTAAAGTAAAATCTTAGGAATTAAATACCTTATACAATTCCATTAAAGTATTATTTAAGTTATTCTTCATATGAACATATGTTTTAAAATATACATTATTATTAAATGTGTACGTTTTTTTTTTATTTGCAGATATAATTGTAATGAAAAATTATTGCATTTGTAGAAATGTAACATAATATTGTGATTAACCTTTCATCAATTTTAAAAGTGGAGTTTAGATTGCAGAATAACGTTACAAAATGTTGTCAGGTTGACACATAACGATGACCTCGTCGTGAAATCAAACACAAACATATAACAAAAAAAAAAAGAAAGATTAGATTAGAAAAGTTATACATAGTCCTGTTAGTTTAAACTCTTGATTTAGTAAAGCGAATACGGGTGTGTATACGCATCAGGCCATACGAAAATTACATAATAGGTACTTAAAAAAATATATTTATAAGCGTGTAACCGTCACACGCGATTGAAATAAAACGTAAATGGTCACCATATCCCGACGGCCACCACCTTCCCAACGGTCACCACTATCAAGTCGGTCACCACCATCCCGACGGTCACCACCGGACTTTCGTTGCATTGTCGTCCAGTTACCTCCTAGTCGCGCCTAAAGAAGTTTTACTACAAAAGAATGAAAGAATACTAACAACATTGAAATAATTAAAATTAACAGTATAACTTTTTAATTTTATATCATATTTCTCTTGATTCCGTGTAGAAACCATAAAACTTAGTCATGATTTAAATTAAATGAAATATTTTTTACATGAGAAATACATCATACTGCTAGTTTTATTTTCATATTAAGGTATGATGAATTATCATTAATATGCAGGATATCCACTGCCATAAGTTTAAACGATGTATGAGAATCCGAGTAAAGCTTCGTAGTTATATTTATATGACAACTAAACGAGTGACGCAATACGTGCTATCCTTGAATAATATAATATAATATCAAATTTAATATAATTTCATCAGTATCAAATGTTCATTTATGTTAATTTTTTGGTTTAAGCTGAAACGTATTGATAGACATTGAGGCAGATGTCAGTAATATACCTCTATTGTCTTCTGCCACTCTGTGACTAATGGTCGTAGTAACACTTTACAGTACAATACAATAAAAGTTGAATTACACCGGGAAAATAGTTTAAGATTATTTGTATGTACACTTACAGTTTTAGTTACTTGTAGACCTTTTAAAAAATACGAGATTAACTGTGAAAGACTTACTATTAGCGTGTCATCTCCTTTTCGAAAATATGTAGAAAGTAGCCTTTTGTTTAATACCTGCATTTACCTTCCATGGATATAATACTACAAACCAACAAGGATTAATTTTTTAAAATTAAATATTACTTTCACTTCACTTTCACCAAAGTCCAGAAGTATTTTTTCTAAATAAATATTATTAGACGTATCAAAGTGTATACTTGACATAAAGTGATAATAATAATATTATAATACAAACCTGTAGATGTTATTATGCAAAAGTCTCTTCTTAAGAGAAGGTATGGGTTATGGGTAATGGGTTTAGTAAGGTCGTAGGGCTTTTTCTAATGCCTGCCCGGGTAACTGCCATCCTCAAGTTGAAAACTGTCGCCAAGCACCTATAGGTATGTTCCGGTAGCTTCACTTGATAGCCAGTCCTCCCACTAGGCTTAGCGTGGTACTATCTTGGGCCACATCATCAGTTAACATCAGTTGAGATTGTGGCCAAAAGCTAAAACATATACGAATAAAAAAAACAATATTCGTACAGGCCACGAAGAATTGGCAATTTCAAATGATGAAAAATATATTGTACTATTTATCCTAATAAATATACTTCAATACTTATAAGCGATACTTCTTAAATATTTCTGAAGAATCTGAGGTGTCATCACGAAATTTTTCTTCATCTTGAGTAAATAAAGTCTGTATTGAGATTAGTAACTGCATACGAATTTCAAAAAAATATGGGTACTTGCCGTAGTTTTAGAACTAGTGGATATTGGATCCTTATTTCACTTGTTTCACAAACCAGACATCACATCGGTTAACGCAAACCATATTTAAAGAATTAATAGTGGTGTGTGCCTTAAACAAGTGAACACAGCTTGTACAATAACAACAATATTAAATTTTAAACAATCTATTCTTCATAACACGAGTTTAACTTAAAATTTACTGAAGGTAAGGTACAAGAGAATATATCAAGGTATATTATACCGTTACGTCTAGAGGCATATAAACAACAATAACATATAAAGAAGAGTGTTGTACAACATCGGTTTTGCAATGAGACTTCATAAAAGTTTTCCTATTAATTACACTACCGCCAGGAAAGGACGAGAAACAACAAAGTTTACATTTGTTTAAGGTATTCCTCGCACTCAATCAAAACTCCTTTAGTCACAGTTGATTAATAAAATCACATTTTATTTAAAACCATAGGTTAATTTATAATCCTATTAAAAATATATATTGTTTTGTTTTCGATATCGACAGCTAGTTTTTCTTTTTAGTATAAATTTACCATAAAATGTTGCATACCTCTAATTTATCAAATTCGGAAGTCTGTCTTATTATAAAATTCTCATATTAATCACAGGCGTTTCCAATTCAGCAATGTATTTAAATTAATTTGGTATTCAAATGAGCTAGCTGCTTTTTATATTAATAGTAATAAAAAGGTAGGTTAACCGTTGACTTATTTCAAAATTGCTCATAAATTGTATTAACGGTTATTCGGTATTACGAATCCTTAATATAAAATGCATAATTTTCTATTTCGTGACATTACGTTGTTCACTAAAAGTTCAAAGTCAGCATAGATATTTTTATTATTTTAAAGAAAATTATAATGAACACAGTATTGCAATATTAACTTTATATTGTACTAATAATAGCATTGATCTCATAATAATAGTAACACTATTATAAAGTTTGTAACGTGTTCCACTACTTTATGTATCAAAATATATTTGAAGGACTTTGAAGAAGACAAGAACGCGGAACGGACGGACACTCTTGAACGATAACGTAAAACGCGTCTTATATTTATTACAATTTAAACTAATCGTATACCGTGTTATGTTAATATAGCGATCTCAGATTTCTACAGTTATTCATACACCTAAGATAGACATGCAACACAGGAATATCATCGACATGTACGAAAAATCAAACTTAGTGGTCCTACTGACAAGGCAAAGGTCAGAGGTTCAATTTCCAAACAAAAGCGTACCTATATGCGACTTCAATCATGATTGTTTAAAACTTTGGTTAGTTTTTATACAAAACGATTTCAAAAACAAACAAACTCGCATACAAGTCTGGTGAGGCTGTCAAGGCCTCCTGGCCAACAACAGTATAGTCAGTTCGGATAATAAAACAAAACTCATATAATATGTTATAAGAATTTTGTTATAAATGTATTCCACTGTATAAATAGATCGAGTATATTACTATATTATTTAATATACACTTTCATTTAAAAAAAATACTGTCGGGAACTATTGGGCAGTTTTTATTTTTCATAATAATTAAAATTTGTTTTAAACAAAACTTCTAAAAATCTACTACTTCTTCTTCTTCTACTACTTCAAAATCTAATAAACAAGCTTTTATTTAAACTTTAAAGTAAACATTTTATATGAACAGCTTAACACGTCATTCCTTTTAAACTAAAGGTTCAAGCTTTTAAAGAAATATACAAAAATTTAAAAGGTTTAATTTTATATGTATGTCGTATGTACTGCATGCGCGTTTGATCAGTGACCAAAGGATACCCTTCTCCTGTAACATTCTTCATTATAACTTATTATTTACTTTTACTTCTTTACTACTTTTACTCTTTTACTACTTAACTGTTTTAGTGAAAAGATGAAAACACATTTTTTTTATTATTAACTAGCTATGCACGCATGCTAGCTTCGCACGTGGACTACAGAATTATTGTTTATGAGGATATCGTAATAGTTTTTCTTTTTGATAAGGACCAAATATCTAAGGAATACAACAAAAAAACAATTATCTAAGTCTATCCAGTTGTTTTCGCGTGATGCGCGTACAACGGAAAACCACAATCATTTTATTTATATAGATAAAATGATTTTGTTTGTAATTGTATGTAATTATTCAATATTAATAGTGCCACCGCCATGGCCGTCTCGCGCTGCTTTTTATTTTACAAGTCATACCTAACCTAAATCAGCCACATATTCCGTGAATTGATCATCTAACTTAGGGATTGGATCAAATCTCCGTTTTTATTATCTCCATGCGACATATATACTTTAATTTATACGTACTTAGTATCTCTATGTATTATTTCTAAAAGATGTTTTTTATTTTTGTGGCAACACCATATCCTCTTTAATTCATCATCAAAATAATGATTTAAACATCGTTTTAACTAAACCCTTATCATCATATGTAGTGGAAGGTACTTATGAAATCAAAACAAAGGAGCTCAAACCCATCTTTGCAGTTTCCATCAGTGAGTTCCACTGGCAGTCTTCCGCCTCCATCTTCAGAACCTCGTCATCATATGTAATAGAAAGTACTCAAAGCAACTAAACAAACGAGCCCAAAGTCGACTGTCCTACCATTTGCCGTCAAGAAGTTCCAGTTCCTACGTCCAGACTACAAAATTATAAATACTTTATTCAATTTAGGCTCTAAGAAGGCACTTATAAACGTCGAACATTACTACCGGTTCACAAAACATCCCAGTCATCGAGAAGAACCGGCAAGAAACTCGATCAGGCTTATCTTTTTTTAATTATTTTATTCCAACTGTTTAAATAATATTTACAGTTAATAATTTAGTGGATGCACAGAGAAGGCGTCACTTCCAGACATCACTATCATTCACATAATAATCCACCCTATAACCTTATAATATAAGGTTATATATATATATATATATATATTATATACCCTATAACCCTGTAACCTTTTGACAGTTAAACCTGCTTGACATGGTCATTGGATTCATTGTCCGGCATATCAGTAATATGTGTTGGGATCTTATTATAGAACCTAACACTATTACTTAAAAATCTTTTATTAGTCTTACTAAGTCTAAAACTCGGTACGAATAATTTATGACTATTATATGTATTAAAACTGCGCTAAGAATATATTGTGAGGGCAAAGTTAAGATATTAAATTTCTGAAACTTGTTATTTAGTGATTTGCGAGGTCTCATGTTGCATATTGCTCGAATTGTTCGCTTTTGTAATATGAATATGCTCCATAATTAGATTAGCTCCAAAGTACCATAACATTACGTTGTCATATTGCAAATTTCATCTCAGACAAATACTCGGAAGTGGTTGAAAAATACTTTAAAATTTTGATGTTTCAATCTTACATACATACTTCATACTAACGTTGCAAATTAAAAAAAAACTTGTAATATTGACTTACATTTTTAAACTTATTTGACATTTCAATATTTTTCGCTTCACAAAGGTTGATTAATTTTGCTTAAGCTAAAAAAAATAAAAACATAAATAATAATTTAACGACTAAACTTGTATTATATTAATTACGTCTTTTAGATGGTGAGCAAAAGGCAGATAAAATTTTTAGTAATCTCCAAATATTAATAAAACTGTCAGAAACTATCGACGGCCACCGTCTAAATGTCCTCCTGCAAATATCACTGCACTTTTTACTAGAGCACGGTACATAGTTACACGGTAAAGTGCCGGAGATTTTTTATTCTTTAAAGGCCTACATCTCACCTGATGTTAATTGACGAGGTGACCCAAGATCAGACACACTAAGTCTAGTTGGGGAACTTCTCGCAAGTGATACTGCCGGAACACACATAGAAGTGGTTGGCGACAGATTTCACCATTTTACCATGCCATTGTTTCATCAAGGCGCTTTCGTTCACCAAAACCTCAGGCTTATTACTGGGATTCGAACTCACGTCGATCAACGCGGTTTCCGTACAGGCTATCACTGAGCCAACATTGCTTAAAATTACTCGTAAATATAAGATATATCTATTAAATTTACTTCTCCTATGAAGCTAGCATAGTCATCAGGGATGTACTGAAACATCGTTAAAAATGTATGGTTCTATTTATTAATATGGATGGACGGATATTATATAATTGTATATGTACAGAAATTGTGTTTTATAGGTGCCAACAAAGATATGACAAGTCACACGTGTGTGTCGTCATATAGGTTTAGAAATTTTTTGTGTCAATATTATGGCATGTATTTGTAGACTGATTTACTACACAAAATCATCTTGACTCTAGCCTGAATAATTCTTTCAATAAATTATTTTGTTTTATTAAATGTATCAGGAATAAGAATATCATATAACATGAGAATGATTAAATAAACTCTAAGTACCATGGTAGCATGATACTTCGCGTAGCAAGGTCGTTAAATTTTTATCCAGACTTTCAATTACTTCTACGTAATTACTAATAACGTAACTTAATACGTAATAGTATTTCCAGTCTTATATAATAATGGTGAGTAAAGTTGCCACCCGTATTTTAAAATAAAGTATTTTTTATACAGGTAGTTAGTTGTACTCTATACTTTATATGAACAAAAAAGTACGCGAACATAGCTACTTTATTTCACATAGGTACTTAGATTGATTTATACAGGATTAATTTTTTGGTACGTCATTAAAAGTTCAAGTTGATCGTAAATTAAGACATGACCTACTTACTTTTTTGTTTTCACTGATGTCTTCTATATATATTATAAAACTCAACGTCTCTCTGCCTGTCTGTCCATTTATGCTCTTTTCATGAGAAAACCACTTATACAATTTACATGTTTTTTTTTTATTTATTTCAATTCATAGTTATATTACCTGGCCTAGTTAGAGGATTTATTTTATAAGATAAAGTAACATACGATGTAAGGATTGACGATAATGGTTAAACAATATGGAAAAACGACGCATTTGGGGTGCTTAAATGGCTTAAACTGAGTAAACGATACGAGATATACCAAATCAATGTTGTACATAATTATATACCTTAAAAAGACCTACAAAAAAGTCACCTATATATACATCTATCTTCTAAGGATCACCCACAATAAGCATTTATAGTTTTCGTCTTTTGTGAGGGAGCAGCACAATTCGCGCGTGCGCTCAACCGACGGCATTCTGTGTAGTCCACGCTACTGGAGCCGCGAACAAAGCTAGTAAGTACTACATAATATATAAGTACTTTATTATTGCATAAGGTTTTTGTTTTCTAACTATGGCTATCAGTATACTCTAATAAAAGATGGCAACTCTAATGGTGAGTGTGACGATATTACGTTTTATTTACCAAGTGCAATATAATATTTTTTGGAGCCAGTATAAGAATAACTATTCGTATAATATAACTTAATCATTTCTTTTCATTATAATTATGTTTAACTACAATCTCTCATGATGTTAAATGACGATGTGGATGAAAATGGTGTCGTTAAGCTTAGAGCAACTAGCTCTCAAGTGCAGATGCCGGAACACACCTATTACAGGTGCTTAATGACTATCAACTTGGAGGTGATACCTAGCCAGGCGAGTACTAAAAAAATGTCTGTCACTGTATCATGTCATCATGTCTATGATTTCTTGGTTCTTTTGGTGTTCGCAAAGAAATCTTTTTAATGCCAATCTAAAACGTGAATATATTGCTGGTTCCTTATCGGTGGTGGAATATTATTCCAACACTTAACACAACCAATTATTATTATTTATATTATTATATATAGGTATATATTAATAGTACGAATAACAAAATGAACTCCGGCAATTCGTCTATCTTCTCTACTTGAAGCTGTCGGACCGGCGAAATACCATATAGAAGAATACATCCAAATAACCTTGTATTGTATTGCTGCGGTAAGTAGGGTATCCAGATCTCGTTGAGGGGGTTCAAGGACGACGAAGCGCTTATTATGCCTGTGGTGTTACGTCTATAGCTGCGGTAGCCTCTTAACATCAGACGGGCCGTACGCTTGTTTGCCTTCTTAGTTGTATGAAATAAAATACTATGAGTCAACAACGATGTTTTCATTCACATAAAGCTCAAGATCATTGTATGTGTCATTGTAGGCATGTGTCTGAAATGTATGTAAGAGTTTATTGATTATTACATCATTACCAGTATAACTGGTTCTTCTTGCCGGTTTAAGAATCTTTAGTGCAATGCTTCTCTCGGCATTTTTTTTAGAAACTATTACTTAACCAATGCAATCTGTTCACACCACGACGCCCACGACGTATGTCATAGGTTTCATTTCTTTGTAAATTTTATGTATGTACACAGAAAAACTTAATTTTTTGAGATTAAGATTCTATTCTATACTAGCTGTGCCCGCGGCTTCGCTCGGGTGGACTACTAAAAAACCTATTTTTATTTTATTATGCGAAACCCTAATTATTTTATAACATCAGCTATCTGACAGAGAAAGTCTCGTCGAAATCGGTCCAACCGTTTCGGAGATTACCCGGAACATACAGACAGACAGACAGAAATTTTATTAAAAATGTTGTTTTTGTAATAGGTACCGTGTATACTTTCATATTCATTTAGTAAAAAGCTGTTATTTTGAAATTACAAAGAGACACTTCAATTTTATTATATGTATAGATAAGAAGAGAGATAAATTCAGCTACTCCATGGCGGTTAAAAATTAAGAATATTTCATTTAGGATTTAAATTAATATCATGCACACAACAGTCTTTGATTAGAACATTTATATATGTTATATTTCTTTTTTGTGCTTATCTTTTTAAAATTGGCCAGGCGTATTTATAAATTGTTTTAGTAAACAAAGTGTTTTAAGCTTCATCGGGCATTATACGATACGACTTAAAAATATGTTATTTCATTATGTTTGAATTTAAATAAGTATGACAATTTAATGAAATTTATATTATAATATAAATGTTTGATTAAATACAGAGTGGCGACCTTCTCGATTGTTTAAAACTAGCTTTCACTTTTGATTATAACTATACACGTCCGAGTTTTTATAGGATCAATTAGGTTATTGATTTTTTTATTCTGACTTCACTGTTAGCTATAGACGGCTCAGACGGCTTTTACAGCTTCACCGTGTTTAGGAAATAGGTTACTTATATGATATTGCATGGTGATAGATAAGAATGAGAATAGTATAAAACTTAACATACAAGTAAATTATATTTTGTGGTATGAAGTAGAAAACAAAGGTAACAAAAAACAATATGTTTCAATAAGTTTTCTGTACAAGTCTTGCCAACAAAGTACACAGTGTTACCGAAGAGTGATTTTGCATTACTTACATTAATAACAAAGTGGGATTAAAAAAAAAAAAGTATAATTCCTAATAATAACGCAAATGTGTGCGATTACTTGCATTAACCCCTTATTTCCCAGTCCCTCTCTTCTGAACGTCTCGCTCATCATCATCATATATTCGCAGCGATTTCGACTCCAAGACCTGAAGACCTGATCCTGAAGACTCGGAATCCTGAACAGGGTGCGATTGTTTTTCACATGGTTGGCTATCAACACACAAACAACTCACAAGTTCGACCGTGTGCGAATTAACTGATCATATCTCTTGGATGGATCCACAAAATACTTCCTCGATGCTCTGGACAGGTCGCAGAGACTGTTTATTCGTATAATGGTATACTTTACTAAACACATCAAGCTGCTACATTAGCTGCGAAAGTACCACCTAACCGTAGGACACGTCTATAAAATAGAGAGTGTTCTGAAGACCTGTTATGGTGTGAGAAAAAAATGAAGTTCTAATGAACATTTATAAAGAACGCCCCTTATGTTTTCCTGAAACATTAATTATTATACCAAATAAAAACCTATCCATGCAATGGCTGGAATATCGAATGTCCATTTTTAGTTGCAAATGAAGAAATTACTTTATTTGACTAAGTTTTTGAATTCCCTTTCCATTGAAACTGAGAGTTCTTGCTAATACCACGCGTGAGAAACCTAACTTTTGGCATAGTTACTTTATGAAACACTTTAATTGTGCGAATATAAATCTAATTTGTTGCAAGTTTGATGTACTATCTGTGTAATACTATTATTGGTAGTTGAGTTAGTGGGAAACAAAAGCATAACAGTCATTATACTTGTCAAGTTCACGTTTTAATTAGAAGCAATTCTATGTTATTTCCATAATATATTTAAATATATTCCGTATGCGGAATCAAAAATTGTTGTTAATAGATACAACTAGATGTTTTTGACCTTTGTTATTAACAGACAAAAATATAAATTGCATTGTACGTTGTACTCTTAGTCAAATAGCCGAGGGCATACATAATGTTTATGGATGATTGGTAATCACAGTTAGTGTTTTTTTATAGATTAGATAAGGATAATCGCTTGTTCTGAAAGTGTACTCTCCGTTTTACAAATGGTTTTCGCAATCGCGAATTTATTGAGAAAAGACATATAACGTGAATTGCGAAATTGAATTAATAAAATGCATCAACAAATTGACATCGGTGTGTAAAATAAATCGTTGTGTAATGATAATATTTATAAAGGTAATTTTAGGTGGGTAAGTTTACTAAGATAACAATTATACAATGAGCACACTGTGTTACCGATGCTCGAAATGACTTGAATATAAAATACTAGCAACTACCCGTGACATCGTTCCCGACATTTACAATATAAAATTTATTAATAATAAAATATTGCATATGTTGTCACTAAGGGAGAACTTAATTTTCTATCAGTGAAAGATTTTTCAAAATTGGATCAGTAGTTTCAGAGATTACTTTGAAGTTATTAATTTTATCTCTTTATAAAAATAAAGAAATATATTTTATATAATATTATAATGTGGCTTAATTCATATTAAAACTACTAAAATATTATTTAGTTGTCGGGGTAAAATTTAACAGTATTAATATATTACATTAAATTAATATATTATAATTAATTTAAACTAAACGGTCTAAGTTAACTATGTGTCTATAATGGTCGTGGACAGTCCGGTTTCAGAGGAGTTTCCTTCCGCGAACGCTCCAAATGTAGAACAGGGTCCCTGCTACAAGTCCCATTGGACTACAATATAGGGTTGTTCAAGAAGGGAGTGAACAGGTATTTAAAGGTTGCTTTTGGTATTTCAAGCGTGCGTAGGTTGCGGGGACTGCTTACCATAAGGCGGATCGCACTCTTGTTTGCCACCGTCGTGGTATAAAAAAAACTAAAAGCTACAAATAGTGGGTTTATCCAACTCGCCACCAGAAGGGAACCTTCAAAGAGTTCCAAATTAGAGGTTGTATGTTTTTTAAATCATTGCAGAAAACCGATTAATATGTGTCGGAAAATGAAATCTAAATGTCCTTTTTGCTGACTGTGCCTGATTAATATTCTATGTCATACACAAACATAACGATTTATCGTGTTTATGTATATATACAGGTAGATAGGTGTTTATATATACTTTACTACTTAGTACACGCATGATGACACGCAGACAGATTTTATTACGAAGTTGTTCTGATTATTCTGATATGCATGTACCAAGAAACCCGTCCAGTTGGTTATTATTCACTTCTGACCTTTATATTATATCTACAATGCAGGATGTAACAACATAATTTAAAACGAGCAAAGAAGATATAACTGGCCTATAAAAGGAGGGTAAATATTTAAGTGATGTGTTTCTTTACGTATTGTTTTTGTTAAACTACTGAGGTTCCATTATATATTGTTTACCATAGCCATTCGAAAAAGGGCATTTTATTCAGCGATAACAATAAATAAAACTCTGTTTATTCACCGAGTGAATAAAAATATTTTGAATTTGGAACAAGCACGAATTATTTTCAAAAAATAAATTAAACGTCCTGAACGTACCCACTGGCAGGCTAAATGGCTATTGAGCTATCCAATCTAAATTATGAAAAAAAAACTAAAAATAATATACTACATTTATTTATCCTCTAGAACCCTTGAAACTTAAAACTTTGTCCTTCGAATTAAATTCCCTTTTTCACTTGTATAATCTACTATTTGAATTTTATGTTCTATCATTTTTTTAGGCTTATAATGAATGTTTTATAACTGATGATTTTTAGCCGAATAAATAAAAAGCAACTATGTAGAAAACATTACCGGACACTATTATATATTTAAAGTTAGGTTTTAAAATTCTATGAAAATCGCAATCATTGAAGAAAAAAATTCATCGATATCGGATTTATTAGCATCTGCCAAATAAGTCATCTTACACAAAATACTTAGTTACAAAAGATAATATATATTTGAGTCATTTTTTATCCTGAAATCGACTGAGTGTAACATAACATTCTTACTAACGGTGCAAACATAGTTATATGATTCGAAATACAGCCTTGATCAAGAAAGTCCTAGACTATTTCTATTGGAGAGCATTTTAATTTTTATTGTATTCCCATATCAGGCATCATACCGATTCGCCCAACATATTAAAGACTATTAAAAGATTTTTTATTATTTTGTTTGTGTAAAAATTCTCGTTTTATGTCTTCTGATAAGAATTTTATAATATAAAATTAAATACATGTAGTACAATTCAGTGCTAGATTTATTACAAGTATAGTTTGTAGTTCAATTCTGTTTTTATTACTCATTATTTATATTCAAATATTGTTCCTTTTTTCTTTAATTTTTGAATTATCATTTATTGCGTCATTTAGGTTACGAATTGATGTTAAACATTAATAACGTATGAGTTTTTATTATGAAAACTAAAGATGAATTTAAATACATCCAAGGTATCTTAAGATGAGATAAGCGCTCTATTAAGGAAATTATTTAATCATTGTATAGTTATGGACAATAGATATTATCCGCAAGAACAACAATAAAATATTTAAATTTGTAAATACGATATTATTACATAGAACTAACAAATATTCAAGGATACCTTTTAAATTTGATTGTCCTTACGAATTATTTATATTCATGTAGATATAAAATATATTCTTATGTATGTTTGACCGTATGCATGCTTATATTGTTACTTCAATGGCCGCCAAATTTATAATATTGTTGGAAATATATGATTATATACATTAAAGGTCACTGTAATATATTTTTAAAATATGAATTAACTAAGCCTTCTTCAATCATACACCATTATCTACTTAACTTATTTTATCGTATTATAATAAAATAAAATTTGGCATATCTGAAACAACGGCATAGACAACATCATGACTGAAACTAATATTTTTAAATAATAATAATAATACTAGCCTATAAATATCCCACTTATGGGCAATGGCCTGTTTTTGCGACATTGGCTTAATTACCACCCCAGCCCACGACGTATTATCGATTTTAAAAGTCGAGATATCCACTTTTATATATTTTTCTCACACACTTTGGTACTATAAGAACTTTTTCAAGGGCTCAAAATACTTCACGATGTTTTCCTTCTCCATCCGCCGCGCCGCTAGTGTTAACAATGTAATTAGTTTTTTTTTTAGATATAAAAGTGGCAAACAACCATTCGGCCCGCGTGATGGTAAGCGGCTGCCGTAGCCTATGTTTGCTTGTAATTCCATAGGTATCACTAACGTGTTACCGACTTTGAACTCTTCCTATCTCAAGGAGCTCTGGTAACTCTACTCACCGCAGGAACACAACACATGGTTATTTGGCTACGATCTTTTGTAGAATGAAGGTATTCCACTAGTAGGGCTGCTCCAAGTAGAGAGAAATCTCCAAAGAAATCTCTCTGTGCCTTACCTACACACGCAGGCACGCACGAATGCCTATGCACCCAAATTCCGAAAAATTCGTTGGTGCATGCCAAGGCTCGAGCCTGTACTGGTTTAAACCCTAACTAAGTAACTTAGCCCTCCCTTTTTTTCTAACTGACTATACTGTTAGCCTTAGGGACCCTGGAGCCTTTACGGCTTTTACTGCTTTACCGCCCTCCCTTATAAATACAGACAAGTAAACAAGGAATGTGAGATAATTAATGGTGAGTTTAGGGAAGCCAATTATTAATTGGTTGTCATCCTTGACCTGGATACTGAAAATATTTTTCTTATTGGTCTATAACTAAATTATGAACTTTAGCAAGTATTGGAGATCACTTGTCATCATTTATGTATATGTATCATATGTATATTTATGTAGGTATAATATGTATTATATCATTGCATTTAAAACTTAAATTATACACATTCGATTCTGCGCACCCATGGCACTAACATATCACAAAATTTAGTATCTTGGTGTTGGTCGATCTCCCGCGACATAGGATTTGTTTCCTATTGCGGAGATCTACGGCATTGTCATGCCCTGTAATGTCAATTTAATAATAAAGATTTTTGTTTTTGTAAACCACTCGACCACCACGTCATTTAAAATTACTCAACATAAATGTGTTATTGAGTGAGAAATAAAAATTTCTTCATTTCCATATAACGATTTACTCGGCTAAAATATTAATAACTTTTAAATACAAAACTTATCACTGAACATGTCTTTACACCTCTATCGTTTCCCTCTTCATACTTCCTACTCCTTTTCTTCATATCATCTCTTTCACTCACACTCTTGGCTCATTCATAACGGCATCTCTTTCACATTGTCTTTCAATTCACTCTGTAATAAACACACGATAGCTAAAAGCAAGGGTCATCCTACATAAATTATCGTGTATTATATAAAATTATTATACAAGGAGACCATTACTCAATTGGGCCACTACTTAGTAGTTAATAAGCCATTGAGTTATAACCATATATACATAATAAGTAAGCAAGAACATAAATTATGTTATTTTGTTAACAGATTATACATACGTAAATGGTTAGTTTGAATCCATCATTTAAGTTTCGATAAAACTTGAGTGTTTAAAAGGTGTAAGGGTACAAATCAAATTTATATATAAGATCTAAAATATTACCAAAATTATAAGCTTGAGTGAATTGAAACGAGCTAACAATTTTATTGATTAAATTTAAACATTTACATATTAATTAACACTATTGGGAAAACATCGTTCATGTAATAGTTCTTAACTGGTAGCACCGTAAAATGGAAATGTACACTTAAAGTGTACGTTGAATGAAATTGGTCACAGATCGCACGTTATGGAATAGTTTGGCAAGGTTTACACAAGATATGTAGCCAGCAGTGGATTGCATTGAACTTCATAGATATAGTTCAAACGGATATTTTGACGTGTGATCAAGATCCACTTTCGGTTATGGTATTATTTATTTATCCTATAAACATAAGCGGATTTTCATTTTAATAAGTTAAATGTCATCTATTTATGCTTTTTCTACCAGTATATTTTAAAGGCTAAGTGTAATCCTTACATTATTAAATTATTGGCCTTTACTTTATAATCAGATTATGCATACATAGTTTGATCTATGACATTAATAATTTACTAGCCGCTACAAATACTAAAGGTTCATTTAAAATTAACACCGCCACATACACGGCATTGGTGTAAAATAGCCCATAGAACGTTAAATAAAATTATTGACACTTAATTAACTTCATACCGTTTTTATTTATAATTTAATCAAAAGTTTGTTAATAGTTTTTAATTTTTGAAGTACTTTAATTTAACAAAAAATTGACTATATATATATAATTTATCTATTGTATGACTTATTACACTCATGATCTAATTAATGTAGACATCATAAGATTTTTTTTGTTATTGGTGATCTAAAAATTAAGTAAGGTTTAACTGTATTAATTTATCCAACAAAGTACTATATGCATTGCTATGATCCCGTCAAAACGGTGTGGTTGGGAAACGCACTGAAACAAGAGGCTTTCCAACTTAGTCCTCAGGGAAAGTAGTATAGTATATAAGTAGTTACTCACTTTTAGGACTGTGGACCTATTTGACACATGATATAGAAAACTATAGAAGGTAATGATTACTAACGTCGATCTATTACTTGACATTAAAATCACTGCCAATTAAAACTTGAATAAAACGAACAAAAATTGATGTTGTTATTAAATGCATATGTTAATGAGTTATGAACGTGTACTTTTGGTATAAATTAACTGTAATTACCAGTTCTAATAGCAAAATAATTCTAATAAACAATAGACTTTGCGAGGGGCGGGCGGGCGGCTTTGATGTATAGCTAGCGCGCTATGCGTTAAGCCTGCGCGATCGCATACACACCTGTACTCTAATTTCACGAGGTGTGCCGGCATCGTCTAGTATATAAGCTGCGACTGCCGTCTGAAAAATCATTCCCGCCTCAAACATCTATCGAAGATCGTCTGCAATTCATTTTTACTTTAAAAACAAAAATGAAGTCGGTGAGTAGATATAAAATATCTAGGTTTACATTTAACGAGGATAATAAAATAGTATTTTAACCAAACAATAATTTTAAAAATTTTAAAACTAGTTTATTGGCAGTTTTGTATATTTATTAATATTAAATTAGATACACGCCCAATCTAAATAATTTTGATTAAATACATTAACACCTACTCAAATTAATTTTCATAAGCTAATTGCACCAGGAAATGTCGTTGTCAAAAATAGCTACGACATCTTCATCTTATCTAAAGAAAAATAGAAAATATTTGTTAGTTACTATTATTAATAACTTCAATTTATCTGTTAATTTAGTATAACAATCGCTGCTGGTATATTGTTAAGTCTTTGTGTAATAATGTTGGGATATAATATTTGGTATAAAACTTTATTACATATCATACAACCAAAATAATTAATGTTTTGTAGAGCAAACATAGTTTTGTTCTTTCTTCAATTTTGTAAACATTCAATTTTAAGACGTGGCGTCTCATATTAATCGTTTGCATTAGTATAATATAATTTACGTTTAATTTAATGATTATAATTTTATAAAATACTAACTTTTATACTAATAATTTGCTTTACTATGACATAAACAGGAGTTATGAAATTTAAATATGATTATGCTCCTTTGCTTCCCGTACAACATCTGATGTGTCGGCATAAAAATGCAAATGAATTCGTAATTTTGAAATTGACGATCTTCGAGTGTTGCATTTCGTAACGCGGATCAGTATCATAAACTCTGTTGATTTCAAAGGTCAATTTCAGTTAATTAAGTTTAAGAAATTTATTTTTGTGAAATAATATGTATTTTAATGAATTATTGTCATTTACAGTTCGTAGTTCTTTCTGCCTTCGTAGCGTTGGCTTATGCTGCACCCCAGTTCTCTCCTCAGCAGCAATACCAACAACAGTACCAAGAGATTCCTATCATCAAACAATCACAGGAAATTAATGCCGATGGCTCCTATCAATACAGGTAAATTTTTGTTATACAATAGCATATGTAGTTAGTTAAATTTTTACATTATCATAACCTTTCTCATTATATGAAAGTATGCATTACATCAAGACTCCTAAGCAAATGATTACCATAGGTGCAGACAAGTTTTATTATTAACAAGATTATAAACACAATAAGATACAACTTCTTGTTACAAAAAGGTTATAAACGAGTTTTGTTTGGGCTAAGTATAGAATACTAACTAGAAAAATGAACGTACAAATTTATTTCGTCTGGCGACGCTTGAGAATGCCTTAGGCAAATTGTTAATGATGTTAAATAATAAAAAAAAATTGCTAGTAGGTTTTCAATAAGGTTAAGTTATAATGTACTCGATATAAAATTAATAACAATTTTTAAAATGTATAACATTTGTCACCTTATACTTATAAAATACCATTGCCTTAAACAATATTTATTCCAATTAGTTTTCCATAACATGTTTGAATATATTATTTATATCGTTTGCATCATAGAAGACGAGACAATTCATATAATCCTAAACAATAGATGCTTCTAAAACCTCAATTTTATAGTAACACCCCATGTAATCAAATTTTATTACTTAACCTCCGTTTTGCAACTGATTGCCCATTCGCCTACGTGAATACATCATAACAAGTTTCGGATACGGGTTGTATCATATTGTCATTGATATGAACGTTTTTAAATTTGGAATCTCTCAATGCAATGTATTAATTGAACAATCGTTTGAAAATAGTTTACTTGATTTAGAAAAACAAAATGTTTATTTTAGCGCACCTATTTATCTCAATAGTTAGATAGGTAGGTACGTTTTATTTAAAATCGAGTAGTTGGTTATTTAATTTATATCTGTACTGAGATACTATTAAATATAGGGTAAATGTGGGATAGTTGCCCAACATTTTGAATTATGTATATTTTCAAAAAAAAAGAAGCAGATTTTTCATTCTAATGCAAACCAAGTCTATTAGCTACTATGTGGTTGATAGTAATTGAATATAACATCACATATATTTAAAAAATAAACAAATTCCAAGTATTATTTTTGAGGATAGATTCCCATTATATGGGTTAGATGCCTCGATGCTTTTATGGCTATGAGGATGGATGCCCTTAGGGATTAACCAAAGAAAATGGATGATCAATACATGTTATTTTAATCTGTATGAATGACACATTGCATGTACTTTAATAATTATAGGATTCTAATAGGAATCAATAATAAAATTGCACGTTTTTATGACATATATTTGTTTTAATAGTCACAGTACACAGTACCTTTAATCCTCATGTTACCATTATTTGCGCATGATAGGTATAATGTATAGCTGATTTGGTATTTTTATACTGTGAAAAACATTCTGGTCTCAATACACTTGAACAAACTAGTAACTCTTACATAGGATTTTAAAAACCAAAATCTGATTAAAACCCATGCAAGCTTAAGTTAAACCATGTGGGATATGCCCCTAAGGGCATCTATACTCACAAAAAACAAGGCGTCTATCCTTTTCAGTAGGTACAGATGCCTCCTTTTTTAAAATAAAATATAATAAATAAAATTGTAAAACCTTTACCTATGAGTAATATTGAAACTATACACTTGCAATAAAAATAAAATATAACTGACTAACGTTACAAAATGAAAAGTTACATGCTTCCGTAAAACCGTTACATTTGAAATTCGAATTGTTCGTAGGTAAAATCATCGAATTTTATCGATATACACAAACACATTCCAGACAGCGAAGTAGCCGCTCATACATTTACAGCATGAGAGCTTTTCTTTCTTTATAGGTATTAGCTATGATCTTATTGTGTTTAAAAGGCTTAGTGTAAATAACGGGGTACGTATTCTCCTAGGGTAACTATCCCACATTTACCCTAACTACTTTTTAACACATATGTACATGTTTCGGTTGTAAGGAGTATTGATAAATAAATTTGTGATTCATCAACCCAGACGATCTCAGCCAAGCCTATATCGTTATGTAATAAACTGATTAAGAAGCCACGCTACCAAGGATTTTGAAAGATAACTAACTTGACTTTTCTAGAATTGTATCTATGATTTGATTAAATGTGTAATTTTTCATAATACCTCTTCCTATATACATTGACGATATTGATATGAAGGTAATTATAGTTTTTAATATTTCCGGATTTTATTTACTCTATACTTAGTAACTCCGTTAGTAGTCCGTTGATTGTGGTATTTTTAATTAGTGTATACTTTTATATTATTAATTGTTCTTTTAGAATCATTACCGAGAAAGGTATGTAACTTAATTTCAATAATGCATGTACAAATTTGCTTGAAGTTTCATCTTAAAAATAGGAAATGCAGCAAGCATAATAAATACACCTAATAATTTATTATAATCCAAATATATTATCAATTTTTGCCGACTCTAGCTGCATATACCCTTATATAAAGTTGAAATCAACTATAAATTAAATCGCATTATATTAAATATCTTGTGAATGCGATACTTAGTTCATAGTACAATAATTTATGATAACTGAACATATATTAACGCAACTAAAACCACGGTACATTTCACAACAAGGGTAAAACAACAAATAGTATGTGAGAGTACCAGAAACACAAAATTCCCTAGAGATTACACGATCTGAGATGGTTTTAGTGAAACCTTTTATTATATTTGATATTTACAGGCGTGTCTAATTGCTTATTATAGCTATACATGAATTAGGTTTGTTACGAACACTCCGAGTGATTTATAATATCATTCATAATTACGGTTTATATTACCATAATATGCAAAATGTTGTGGACAGAGTATTAATTTATCTAAATATATTGAAAGCTTGTCGTAAGCGTTTTGTCATCTCGTGTGCGGAATAAATTTTTACTCTTAAACAGTGTTACTTAATTCAACATATCTAAATTTGTAAACGTTTACGTGTTTATAAATAAAACTATGTTTCTGTTTAACGAACAATTGTTTGCTTTAGTTACGAGACTGGTAACGGAATCGCTGCTCAAGAGCAAGGCTACTTGAAGAACGCTGGAGTTAAAGACGCTGAAGCCCAGGTAGCACAAGGCTCATTCAGCTACACCTCTCCTGAAGGCATTCCTATTGCTCTCACTTACATCTCTGACGAGAACGGTAAGTAATAAGATATAAATGTAATTTGGTATAAAAAAAGATACGAAACCCAAGTATTACAAGGCTCATTCAGCTACATCTCTCCTGAAGGCATTCCTATTGCTCTCACATCTCTGACGAGAATGGTAAGTAATAAGAAATAAATGTAATTTGGTATAAAAAAAGAGACGAAGCTCAGGTAGCACAAAGCTCGTTCAGCTACACCTCTCCTGAAGGCATTCCCATTGCTCCCACTTACATCTTTGACGAGAATGGTAAATAATACGAAAATAAGGTAATTTGGTATAAAAAAAAATTAGACTACTATATTATGGTTTGAATAATATTTTTCATATCAGCACGCTACCAGATTTAAATAACTTGCTATTTGATCTGGATTATAATAAATTATGGTTACATTATCTTTTCTCACACTCAATGTCATGGCCCAATAATTGAAGCTTTTGTAGTAAATTATCTAATGAAAGATATTTAATGGAAACCAAAATCTCGTGTTAACCAATTTTGATACATTCATGCGACGACCTTGCAATAATTAGTATAACTTTAGTTATTGAATTTAACCTTAAAATTCATAAATGATTGGACCGCTATTCTAGCTTTATTTAAAATAATTAACGACATTTAAAATACGTTATATACATAAATAAAATATTTAAATGACCCATAAGGTTACGCCACAGAATAAAACAGAAGGGCCGCTCGGGCCGCCCTTGAATTTAGTTACCTACGCCCGATTGTAGTTATAGGGCTGGCATTTATATATATAAATAAAATGATAGAGATTTGCCATTGTGCGTGTATCACAAAAAAAGCTCTGGATAGATTTTGATCTTTTTTTTTGATTATTTATTAGATTGGTCCTCATCTTAAAAAAAAGGTGTGTGTGCGATTCACACGCGATAAAAGTGAAACTTCATTTTAAAAAACATTTTCTATTTTATTTAAACAGTGTGCAATATACATACACACCGACATTTAATCACTCGCTCTAGCTCACACAAAGAGGAGAGACCGATAATGTGCGTTAAACGTATATCGTTTAACACTTGGAAGTCGCATAAGAAGTCTCACTTCAAAAAAAATATCACGATGTCTTCATAAACAATAATTCTTTAGTTAACGCATGCGGAGCCGCGCGCACAGTTAGTCTACAATATTTGATGAAAATGTAGTTTTGGGATTTTTAGTAACAAAACATTTTTATGAAATGTTACAAAATGGATGTCGAAAACGTCGCGGTTTTAGATAGATACACCGATGTTTTTGGATGTTCAAGCAAATAGCAATAACAAATAAATAAACATCGATGTTAAAATTTCGTTCATAATGAATGATGTATCGATTATCGAACATTAAAAATTTGCTATATTTTGCTAGGAAAAATAAAATAAAAACGGGCATCTTAAATTGGATTAACATTTTCATTTTTATAATCATTTTATATTCTCTCAATTGAAGAATAACATGTACCTACTTCCCGTGACAAAATTTCATCTAAATCGGTTGAGATATACACAAAATTCTTTTTCAGAATACTTTTTTTTTACGTTTCCTAAAATTTTTGTGTAGTATTTAAATAACCAAACACACAACAATTTCATAAGATAGTTTATTCATTGTCAATTCGGAAAGATAAATTCAAATTCACAAACAAAACTATAATTATTAATACTATCGCTAAAGCGACTGAAGCTCGAACAATCGCGACTGGTGTTCGCTTGACATATCATAAGATTCTCGTAAATACGCGTGTATGTGTGCATGAGCCGTTATCGCTCGTTGTAAGGAGGTGACCTTCGGTTATATTCTGTGGTTACACCATTGTGTAACCTTTGTTAACCTCAAAGTCCGGTGAAGCTATAAAATCCTTCTAGGTCTTTAAGGCTAACAGTATAGTCAGATCGGAAAAACGCATTTGTAACTAATTTGTGATATGCAATTTTCATGACTTTAATTTTGTTCAAATTAACATTAACCTTGTTTATATTTGCAGGTTTCCGTGCAGAGGGTGCTCATCTTCCCACACCTCCCCCAATCCCCGAAGCCATCCTCCGCGCTCTCCAATACATCGAATCACAACCTAAACAACCCCAGCAACAATTCCCTCAACAACAATTCCCTCAACAACCTTTCCGCGGTTAAATGTATGATATATAATTCGACTCCGATAATGATTCTCATACTCACTTACTTATTGAAGCCATGTTGTACCGATGTTGATTTATTGTTTAAGCATACTTATGTGTAGTTAATTTGTTACTGTGATTTATTTTGTATTTAATTAGTAATCAATGTGATTATTAAGTAAAATTATAAACGAATTTTATTTGTTTTAATTAATATATCATATTGCCCCTCTCAAAAATATGTATAAATAATAACCTATAGGTAATACTTAATTTTATATTAATTACTAAAATGTAATTTGAAATACCTATGTGAATAGGTTTTTTATTCTAACTCTGCAAAACTACTGCACACAACCAGATAGAAGTACGGTACAGTCCAGAAATAACGGTAGCCGCTAGTGAAAGTCAATTCAATACAGCGGGAAGAAACAATGTTCCTACAATAACGTTAAAGTTACATATACAGCTGAGTTACTTAATTCTCATAATTTACAATTATTACAGTAAATTGTACTTTATACTACTTAATATTTAATAAAATCTTCTTGAAAGGATGAAAGTCTTTCATACTACTATTACGAAAAAATTTCTTCCTCCATGCTGTATCAAGAAAGCTTACGACTTCTCCCGTGAATAAACTATTATGTAGTTATGTAGCTGGTCAGGCGTAATTGTAAAAGTAATGAATAGTATCTTACTGAAAATAAATCCCTCCCTAGGTAAAACAAACAATTATTAGGAAATTTGCTTTCTCTTGCCTGCTAATTGGGAAACATTATAATATGGTTTTAATTTCAGGTCAAATGTGTTTTAATTTTTGTAACAAATGTATGACTAACGTATCGTTTTTTATAATGTATGATGATCGCAATTAACATGGGCATTCATGTGCTCACCTCACTTGTTATTCGAAATATGCATTTAAATAGAGAATTAAGATTATTATAATACTAGCGGACTGCCCCGGCTTCGCACGGGTAATTAACAAAAATGTCAAAAATTATAAATTTTCATACGGATCCCTAACTTTTTATTCTATCGCCTATGTTCACCAGGGGTAATATAGGATTCTAATGGTGAAAGAGTTTTTCAAAACGTTTTTTAAAAAGTTTTTTTTTCATAGCCTATTCAATGCAAACAAACAATCAAATCTTTCCTCTTTGTAATATTAGTTTAGATATGATACCTATTACTTAACAAAATTATAGTCATCTATCTGCTTTAAAATTTGTATATTTGGCTAGTTACTGTATATCTGGTCATGAAATTTTACCATTTCGATATGATAGATAAAATAAAATTTATCTTTTAAAATTTATATGCTAAGAAGCGAGATTTGTTAAAAATTTTAGTGATAAAATACGTAACTAAGAAGGTAACAGACGAAAAAGAAACATTTTTGTAGTCATTGTAGGATTCGTTTAAAGTTGCAAGCTCGAGTTCCGATATTGTTCATTTAATACGAGGAGGGATCAAAAAGTAGTGAGAACGACATATTCCTTGGTAAGAAAAAAAAATACTGGCAGGAATAGCTCAGATACATATTTGTAATATTAATAAAGAAAAAAATCTTCGATTCTCTTTTGTTTTTTTTCTGAATGTAGTCATTTGTTTGCTTCAAGTAGGAACGTGTTCTCGAAAATGGAGAAAAACGAAGTGCGAACCGTATAAGTGATAGAATGCTATAATATGTATTTCGTACTTTTTATCACTTAAGTTGGTTTAAAAAGATCCAATAAAGACTAAACTCTTTTATTACACACTGGCTGTGCCCCGCGGTTTCTACCGCGTATAATTTAAAATAAATTGCTGATTGATGATTTATAATACTTCAGTATAGACAATATTTTTATCAGGTGGCCAGGTTATGCGTCAAATCTCACACAGCTCTTTCACGCCACTACAGCTATATTTATAGTCCCGAGCGAGTGTTGAATTATTTTAATTTGACATTATCTCCTAAATTTTTCGTCCAAATAACATGCTATAAAGGGAAAATATCCACATAAAACTTTCATTCGTAAGGATTAATATGCCATGACTAAACATAATAATGCTCATAAATCACTTTTCAATATTCAATAAAACTTTTTCACAGAATACCTTATTGTGGTATATGTATAAGAGATAGGCATATGGTAACGCAGACTTTTTTAGATGTACTATGGAGCAATATTTTTCTAAAACATTGTATTTACGTATCACTAACCATTACGCCAGCGCACGCGGATAAAGAAGTTAGGGTGCGCTATGTCTTCCATCTTACGTAACAAAAATCAATATTTAAGGCTAGCTGAGAGGTGAAGCCTAATGCTATGTAGCCTATAATATTCCTTGTAAATCTGGCTATCATATACAAACAGTTTTTTTGAATCCGACTGGTAGTTTCATAGATTTGCGTGTTTAAACAAACAAACAAAAAAAAATCTTCCGCTTTATTATATTGTGATTATTATTATATTTCTATAGATTAGCGGAGATGTATTAAAAAAAGGATAAACATTTCATCATTAATGATGATCATCATCAACTTCATAACATAAATCACAAAGATATGATTTCATCAACTACACCCTACAGAACATACTACTTACTATGATTTTCTATTCGTGCAGACAATTGATCCGCACACATTAAAAAAATATTAATATTTCTACATTTAAAGTATGAGATATAACTTATTAATAATAAGAAAGTTCCTGTCTGATATTTTAAATGTCTTAGTTCACAACATCTGCCGCGGGGGGCTATATACTGTTTCTTTTCATTTGATTTATGATAGTGTCATTCGTTCCGTCACCTGCTTGGTAGATTTTTCATTCACGTTGTATGAGTTGTAGTTGTAATTAATATGGACAGGATGACGTGTGTCGTGATATTGCCAAAACGGTTTGCGAGACACTGTTGTGGACCTGCAGCCTCTTAAAAGAGTAATTAACGAGCAGTCTGCATAGTAATTTCTCTTTGTAGTTTGTATACAACTATCTACTAATAAATCTTAGCACAACAGAACCACTCGCGCTGGGCTTCGGAATGACAGTTTTACGGTAATTTCTATCTCGGCACGTACTAAAAAGTTCTCTATAAATAATAATATAATATATCTCTTATATGTCTTATCTTTGTCGTACCGTGAAACTGTGGAACCATCTCCCGGCCAATGTGTTCCCTCCTTCTTATAACATCGGGTCCTTCAATCGTAACGTGAAGAGATATTTCTGCAGGCCGGCATGACAGCAGCGACCGCCGATGGATTTCGATCTCTCGATGGTCGCCGTTGTATTTGGATTGTACTGTGCTCACCATCAGGGACAAAACAGTCAATGTGCAGAGTTATTATAAAAAAAAAGATAAAAAAATCTGAAAATGTAAGCTCACGCATACTTTTCGTTCCCGAGTATAGACTGCGAAATAAAAAGGTTAGCGGATTCGTATCCGATCTGTAATAGCTAAAGGTCCGTGTTTGGAACCTACTTGTCTCAAGCCTAAACCAGATTCTTGTGAAACGCTTAAATGAATCTCTATTTTTATCTTTGATAAAGATGTCTTTCTTTTTTCGCTAGCAAAAAAATATTTTCCAAGCCAAAAACAATACCAAGCGAACTACAAGTTTGTTTTGCTATAAGAAGCTTTTTTTTTTCTTTTTCTTGCTTCTTTCTTTTATAGCTTCTTCTTTATTGTTTATGGGTTTAGCGTTATGGCTATAATCTCACCTGATGTTAAATAACGATGTGGCCTAATATGATGACACACTAAGTCTAGTGGGGAAACTGGCTCTCAAATGCAGCTGCTGGAATACACCTATAGGTGCTAGGTGACAGATTTTAAACTTGAGAGTTACCACCTACTCTACTACCTATTCTACCTTTCTTAGTCAAGCTGGCATTAAAAATTATCCTAACACCATGCTATGGTTTCATCATGAGGTTTTCCTTTACAGAATACTCGAAGGGATTCGAACTCACGTCCATCGACGTGTTGTCGGTATACGCTACCAAAGAGCCATCATTGCTTCATACTTTCTACATTACTCATGACAAACAACGAGCTCGTATTTTTATCGGACACCTTAAGCAATGGACCAATGAAAATAGGCCCAAGTGATGTACAAATATACTGCAAAATGCCCAATTAATAATATGTACAACTAATCTTAGTCTTAGCAGGATCACATAGATTATATTTTAAATTTGGTTATTTCTATCAAACAGCACACGGGACCGCTTTATGAATGTTATTATTATCTTGTATGAATTTTAACGAGAGTAAAACGAAGTATACCCGAGTTCACTAGACACAGTTTTGTCTTATACTGACATCTATGGAAAAGATACGAAACTCGTCACCGCAAGAATACTTTGTATTAATGTACAAATCTTTTTTCGAATGTCATACTTGAAATATAATTTGTGAATGCAATTTAGTAAATCAAGTCATACCTAGATGGTGCTGCAATACGTGACTTATTCTTCAATCTTGTCTTTTATTATAATATGTATATTAATACATAAAAATATTGAGTGCTTCTGATAGTGATCATGTAACTTCTGAACGACAAAGCTGATAGAGCTCATAATTATATAATATATTTGTTTTACCAGGACGATGGTTTATAGCTTGGGATCCGAAAGGTGGCGCAGTTATCGAGCCGGTAACTACCGGAAAAGGCAAAACAACGTCTGCCGAGCCAGCTAGCAACTAAATAAATTCGAACGGATAGGCTCCCGGACATTCTAGGGTAGATTAAACTAGTCAATCGTAATCAAGTGAAATAATAATATGTAATTCTAGTTCGAGTTCTAACATTTTATTTTGAATCCTTGGATCTATTAGAGATGATTTAAAATCGATTTATAACTTTTTTGAATTGCGTTCACGTTTCTTAATTTGTATAATGTAGATAGGTACATCAATAGACATCTTGTTTTTAATATTGTCGTCGAAGTTTTTTTTTATATTCTCAGTATAAAACAAATCAAAATACTTAATACTACATCATATTCAAATTTAAAATTCGAAAATAGAAACTAAAAAATATTTGGTTTTTCATTTACAATACTAGGTTAAAATAATTAATAAAATAGTAATAGTTCTTAAGACAATATGTTTCATGGAGAAATGTTTTCAATGGTTTATTTAATTTATTGTCAAACATAAAAGATTAGTGATGGGTTTATGTAAGAACGACATATCAACCAATCATGTGTCGTACCAAACTACCTCTGTGGGCCAGTTACCTTAGTTACGATGTGTGATTTCTCACTTTATGTAATCCCTAAGTGAACTTAACAATACTCTAGTCGAATATTTCACCATGTGACATACCATCAATCACTTGTCGAACGATAATTACTTTTAACTATAGACAATATACTTAGATATTTATTGGACGGGGTTATAAATAATCATTAAGAAAAAAATCTTGGATACTTTCCGTCTCCAAAATTTATTTACATTTCCTGATTATAAGAATACTTTTGTCGTCATCTCAGCTTACCTAAAGCATACCTAAATATCAGTTTAGATTATTTAATTAGCTTCAAGGTGATTTTTTGTAAGAAGATTTCAAGTTGACTTCTTGTACCCGGAATTCCAATATTTTCATACTCATAATTTCTGTAAAAAAATAGGATGTCTCAAACTAGAATTACTCAAAAACAAAATATTCTTTGAAAATGAATTGTTTAATAGTTTGCTGTTGACCTCACGTGTATGATACAATGTATAAGTATTTTAACTAATAATACCTATAGGTACAATAAGGTATGTATAATGATACATAATGTAGATATAGTAACAAGGATTGAGAAAGGGATAAGCATCCCTTTCTCAATCCTTGGGTCAATCAATGGTTTGGGCATGTAGAGAGGAATGAAAGAATTTATAAGATGAGTGTTATTGGGAACGTTGGAAGAGGAAGGCCTAGACGAACGTTCCACGATCAAATCGGGGACGTTTCGAAGAAAGGTTAAGTCAAGAGTACTCTAAACCGACGAGCATGCATGAACAGATTGATGAATGTTGAGGAAGCGAAAGTTGTATGTCAGGATCGAAGCAAGTGGAAGTGCGTGATCTCTGCCTACTCCGTTGGGAAAGAGGCGTGATTTATATATGTATGTAACAAAATAATATTATATTTCTTATAATTGTCACTTTAACTATTTCGAATATTGCGAGCGATGATAGCGCAGTGGTAGCGTGTACGACTTCGCGTCGATTGATGTGAGTTCGAATCCCTACAATGAGCCTGAGCTTTCGGTGAAGGAAAACATTGTGTGGAAACCATAGCATGATGGTAGGGCATTTTCTAATGCCCGCCTGGCTAGCCACCACTCTCAAGTTGAAAATCTGCCACCAAGCACCAATAGATGTGTTCCGGTAGCTGCACTTGAGAGCCAGTCTTCCACTAGGTTTAACGTGTTACCATCATGGGCCACATCGTCACTTAACATCAGGTGAGATTGTGGCCACTACGCCAAACCTACAACGATAAAAAAAAAGAGCATAATATTATTCGATAGCAAAAAACCGATCAGAAAATAAATAACAATTGTACTATATATCTTTAGTATTAAACAGTTAGGTAAATACTTAACATAGGGATAATAATGAAATTAGGAAACTACCTTTGAAATTTAAATTCATTTTTCACTTACAAACTTTTCTTTTCGTATGTTGTATATTCAAAATTTATCTGAATACACGAATAATAAATTTAATTTACACGCGACTACCCAACATGCAAAATCTTCATTATTCTGAAATATTGTGTGATTCAAAAACAATACTAGATGACAAAACTACTCGTATAAAATTATTTTATGTAAACTTTAAAAAAGAATGAGGTCTCGCGCAAAAACTAGACTAAAAATTTCACAGTAATTTTTGGATGTCACGTTCTATTATCGTACTATGTATTCCCACGAAATAAAATTGTCTCGTATACTATTTATACAACGTTAAAATGTCAATATTATAATTATTTACATTGTTTTATTTTTTAATGCCGGTGCTTACTGATCTAGGTATTAAGATTTCGTTAAACATGCATTTTTGACGTATTTCATATAACTAGTATGTGTTAGTTTATGAAAACCGTTTAGTTTTTAGATTAATATGATACTTTATGTGCATCAATACATAGGCTAAAATGAACAATGATGTAATTTATAAATAATTTATTCCATTTCCCCGCAGCAAGATCGGCAAGAAATAAAAAAAACACGTAGACTTTACTTCACACTAAAGTCGGTATGAGATTTTGAAAACGGGTCTCGGCCCGTTCTATTATATATATATATATCTAAAATTGGTTCTAAATCAATGATGTTAAGGTTACTATATTTTGATTTAAATCTTCAGAAATATTACTATTGTTTTATTTAATCAAAGTATTTTCAGTAAAAATATTATTATCATTTAAATAGGTATGATAATAATTATAACAAATTTTAATTTAGTAATGTCATAAAACCTGAATAACAAGTAACTAATTTCCACATTCAACTCATTTTCACATGAAAAAAACACTTTTGTGTTGCTAACAATTTTTCCATTAATTTTAATAAGATAATGTGGTGAATATTTGCCAGCTATACAATAACCTATCATAAATCAATATAATAATAAAAATATTGTGAATTTCCAGTTTTAGATATGTAGCAAAGACATTAATAAGTTTGATTTATTGCTCCAGCTTGTTTTTTATTCACTTAAAAAAAACATTCATTATTATCTTTTTTTTTTTTCGAACTGACTATACTGTTAACCTTAAGAGTCCTGGAGTCATAAGAGGCTTCATCGGGCTTTGGGGCGAGCGCGAAAGGCACTCAGCCGCGAAATCGAGGCAACAAACTCAAGGATGCCAAGGTGGCTGACATTTATTATTGGCTTCAGCTGATGCAACAGGAAAAGATCTATGCTCGAGAAAGATTTTTAGAGTACTGACATATAGAGGAATAATACAGACCTATAAATTTCTCCCAATTCTATACAATGATGCAATAGAATGCACAGAGTAAGGTCCCTTGCGTCAAGACTTCGGTTGTGGCCTCAGTAAGACCTCCAGCTAATGGTATTTTTAGATTGCTTTTAATAATACTATAAAAAACAGTATAAAATATGTTTAATTTATTTAAATTATAATTATTGTTTTCTTCGTAGATTCTAAATCGCTAATATATAAATTATAATAGGAAAAAAACAAGTGGATTTTTAGATAACGATTGAAATTCAGTTGTGACAGGTTAATTATTCGTTCATAGACCCAGACGGCAAAAAGTTTATGTCATCTATACAAGTAATAAAAAAGGCTATAAAGTTATTGAAAAAGACGTAAGTACGAAAGTTATAATTAAGTACGTAGGTATTAAATGTTATTCAGATGTAATTCAACTATGATTATTAATATAGAAAAAAAGCATAGGTGCGATAAAATTATTTTTGTTACTATGACATGTATTGAAACTAGTAACCATATTATTTTATATATAACGAAATATTGTTATTTTCCGTTAAATGAATTCGAATTAGCTGCTCTTCCTTCAAATGTTCTAGCGTCTCTGCTTGGCATAGGGTAATATAACAAACACCAGCCAAATCATCTCGGAGACTTTTTTGCGTTTGTAGTAGTGTATGGTCGGCAAATAAATAAATAAAGTAATACTTTTTTACATTTACAGTTAAATAATTAATACTATACCCATATATTAATTTTAGTTGATTTAAAGGTGTGTTCCTGTTCTGAAGGATGACATTTGTTTTCTGATAGCACCTTTCTAATGGAAGGCAATGAAATTCTGGTTGATTTTGCAACTGAACTGAGCAGGGGTTATAATACTGTTCGGGTTGCTACTAGACTAATTTCTGTGTGAAGTCAAAGGACTACATCGAATATGTTTTAATATCTGAGCCATTTTTTATTAACAATCTTAATATCGAATAACAAAAATTGAAAAAAAAACAATACACAACAAATAAAATCAATGAAATATTTATTAAGAAAAGGATAACAAACAAAATGGCATGACACTTTTAACGCTACTTTTAAGAGAATAAAGCGAGAGTGCGAGACACGTGGTAGGCTAGCGTAAACTGGTTTGTTTCTGTTTTAGTCACTGTGTGAACACACAGATTTTTGTAAGCTTGCAGAAATATATCATAATGTTTTTCGAATAATATCGACAAATCATTGCAAACAATCTCAAAATACTGTGATCGAATTGTTGCTGTATATTTTCATAGGTATTAGCTATTATTTTTGAGACCTATATAATTTCATTAGGCATGTAAATTATAGCTTGTACTTTAACACAACAAAATCATCGTGAAATTATCATTATCATTAATATACCACAGATGATATTAATCAAACAGTTATATTTTGTGTGACCATCAGTAATAAGACAGAGCCGCGACGTGGCACGTCGATAACTAATATGCTGCAATTTCTCATACAAAGTTATGTCAAGGTTATAAAATTTGCCTAGTGCGTGTCGGGCCACGCGCTAAATGTGATAGCATATATGGTCATAGTCACTATATGGTGACTTAGAGAGGGGGCTTTAAGTAACTTTCAATGGAATTTGTACGAAATTGCTTCTCCAAGTACATTTTATAAGTTGATTTACTATTACTCGTTATCTTGTAAAGCCTACTTACCTCTAACAGTTTTCCTTTTAACTTCATTATATATACTACTACCATGATTTTTTTCACATACTCAAAAACAACCATTTAGTTGGCGGGATACTTGACTCTAACAAAATTAGTACTTAAAAGCTTAATACTTTATACTTATATTTTATAACTAGTTATGTAACTAATGATACATGAAATATTTCATGCATTTATATAACTTAGGTACAATCTGCTTACAAATTATTCGTTACAAACTTTTTTAAACTTATAAAGTATTTTGCATATCTTTTCATAGATTTTATATGTAACCTAATATAATTTGGTACATCTATTATAGTAAAAAATCCAGTAGCTTATATATAATCTATCTTTATAATGTATTAATATGATTTAATCTTTCAATTTGAGTAATAAAATTAATAAGGCGGTCAACGGCTTTAGTCCTTGATCTCGCATTGTGGATGAAATTAAGTCCAGAACTGACATTCTTGAGGAACTGGATATAAAGTGTTGACAACCGGACAGAGGTCGCAGTCCACTTGAACACACTTTTGAAGACCGTTGAAAAATGGTAAGTAATAACTGGTAATATTAGAACAATGATATATGGACATGATTTTTATTCGATTAATATTATGCATTTTAAATTTACATTGTAATATTAAAATATGAACATAAAAAATTACATGAAATAATATTGTTATTCTATAGCTTATAAATCCTGATCTGGTAATAATATAATATAAACATAAAGAACACTTGTCTGATTTATGTTCGTTATTAATTAATTAACTTGAAAAAAAAAAAACATTTAAAGTTATAAGTAAATTTTAAGATAAGTACCTATATATAACTTTGTATGCGAATACATGTTTTGTCATATGGGTAAAGCAGTAAAATTTTGAGATAATATTTCCTTCTTTGCGGTTCGACATTAACCAAAGTTTTTTTGTTAGTATAACTTGAAATTAATAAGTTACATAATCAGCAGTAAAGGAAAATATTATTAGGACGATCGAGAAATCTTTTCATTTTTATACAGCGATCAAGGGAAACGATTGGAATATCTCGAATAAGTTATGGTGCAGTCATTAAAACCATGTTTGACTGACGAAGGCATGACTTTGCGCAAATCCATCGTAAATAATTTTACCGAAATTACTCTGCTACTTCCGCCTGCAATAGATGAATAGTAGTTTCATCTACCTATAACATAAATAAATGTTTAAATTAATGTCTTAAATAAAGTAAAATAATAATAATAAAGATGATAATATGTTTATATTCAATATCTTCAATGACTCTACAGCCGATTCGGAAGACACTGTCCTTTAGAGAAGAATAGGCAAGAAACTCAATAGTTGCTGTTTTAAACCAATCTCTTTACAATGATGAACTACATTAACGAATATTAAAAAAATATAAACATATGTTAAATAATTCATATATACATATATATATATATATATATATATATATATATATATATATATATATATAGCAGTGCCTTCCGAATCGGCTGTAGAGTCATTGGAAATATTGAATACTAGCGTACCGCCCCGGCATCGCACGGGTATTTAACAAAAAATTATAAATTTTCATACGGATCCCTAACTTTTTATTCTATCGCCTATGTTCACCAGGGGTAATGTAGGATTCTAATGGTGAAAGAATTTTTCAAATCGGTCCAGTGGTTTCAGAGCCTATTCAATGCAAACAAACAATCAAATCTTTCCTCTTTATAATATTAGTTTAGATAAACATATTATCATCTTAATTATTAATATTTTAGTTTATTTAAAACATTCATGTATACATTTATTTAAATACATACATTTAATGTTGTAGGTAGATGAAACTATTAATGTATTGCAAGCGTAAGTTGCAAAGAAATTTCGGATAAATTATTAAAACCATGCATTAATGGAAAGAGGTATTGTGACATTTACAGAGTGGTGATATGTGACGTTATAATTATATTTACTAATTGTATTGTGTATAATTATACTGTTTATGTATACACAGTATGTAAATTGATGAGTCACTTCCAGATTACAAATCCCTATACAGAATAAACATTCTTCAAAGTAAATGTAAATGATAAACGTTTTCCGACGTTGTAAAACTTACTAATGTCATAATGTCTTACTAATATCATGTTCTTATAAATTGTTTCAATAAAAATAAAGCATAATAGTTTAATCATAACCAAATAAAGGTCAAAGTCATAGATTAACTATTTTTATACCTCATCTTCCACAAAGTCCTGTTTGCGTAGATAACTACTCAGCCTTGACATTATGTTTTTATGTACAGATAAAAGGTGCTCGTCTTCATTTTTCGCAACTTGCATTCTATATTATGATAATATTATCGATGCTAAGCTGCGACGCAAAATTACCCGTAAAGTTTATAATTAACAACAACGGATATGGGTCTTACAGCTTCGAGTAAGTAAATGATTTTATTAAATGTTTTTTGTACAACTAAGTTACTAAACAATCTTACGGCCTGTCTGTTGGTAAGCGGTTATCCTATGAACGCTTGTAACATCGAAGGTATTACGAACGCATGTCCGACCTTGAACCCCCTTCCCCAATTAGCTTTTGAAACCCTACTCACCGAAGGAAAACAACACAAGGTTCCTGCGTTCCTCTATAAGGTGTAGGTATTTCACCAGTCAAGCTGCTTCAAGTAGAGACAAATGTACAAAGAGACTGCTGTGTACTAAATAAGAAATTACAGCAAAACTTGATGACCATTTTCTTTATTTACTAGTTATAATTACTTCACAATGTATATGTGATAATGTGATGGAATTTATATTGATGTGATAAAATATTCTTAATATTTATCTATTAGTATATATTATGCAGGTAAAAGCACGTTTTATTTTTGCTTATCCGTTAATCACGCTTATGACGCTAATGAAATTTTGCATACAAGTCGATTATGTCATATAAATGGGACTTGACGAGTACTATACTTTTTTCCTTTTATTGTTTTATCCTAAAGCAAGGTGTACGAGTTACTGCTACCTATACATATAATAAAACTGTAACTGAGTCAAATCTGTACATTAAATGTTCTTTAAATATTATAGTCGAAGTACACTTTGTTATCGATATAGAGACCAAAAATATTTAATTTTGTCTGTCTTCCTTTGTCCTTAATTTCCTTTATTTATAATATTGGATAAAAAAACAAGAGCCAAATGAAAACTGATAAGTGACATAATACAGTAATATCATTGTTATACTTTTTTCTGATTGCTGAAATACGCATCACGTGAAATGCATTAAACAAATATGAATGTAGATATTAGATTCGTAAAGAGCTAGAATTCAAATTATTTTGTGATTTACTTTTTTATTATAGTAGCACAGAAAAGTGACTTCAAAGTGCCTCATGATAAATACAGTAGAATTAAAAAAAAAACTTTTTTTTTATTTATGTTCTTAGCAAGCCCTTTCATTTGATACCAGTATCATGGGTATGAATAAAAAAAAAGTGGTCTGCCATATTGGATTTAGAATGACGTCACTTAGTTAACAATGCATTATCATCCAAAATAAACGTGTATGAAGAATTTCATCTCAATCGGTTGGGGAGAACTGTTTTAATATTCAGTTGCAAGAGTTGACCCATACCAACAAGGCATGTTCAATAAAAACATGTAAATTAATGGTGACCGCTGCGAGATCGGCAATCCAACGCTGGTCGATGCTGAAACGCGACAAGCCAAACGAGAGTCATTGATCGCGACTCACTCGGGTACAGGTACCTACCACATCGCTTGATTACTGAATTACACATCGGCTGATCCCAGAACGCGACATGCTTAAGCATGTCACTACAGTAAGTATTACACCTGGTCTATAGAGTTTGCGATTCAGTCGGACACAATTGTCTTAAATCTATATTTAGCTATTATTTGTATTACCCAGTTCAAGGAATTTTACGACTTGGATGTTATTTGATCTTGAAACATAATAAACTTGTGGAACAACATTTTAAACGTTGTTTCATGTTTTAATGGCTTTGCTTTAATCTTTGCAATTAGCTACTCTCACAACAACAAACCTACCGTGAACCACAGTTAATATATAAAAGCAAATAAAATTTTGCTAGTTGTCCCATGCGAATATTCCGCACAATGTACAATGGAAACAATCTAACAGTTGTCATGTTGAAGCAATGATGGACAATGGACGTGTGTTCGAATCCCTGCATTGAGCCTGAGCTTTCGGTGAAGGAAAACATCATGATGACACCACAGCATCTTGGTAGGGACTTTTTTTATGCCCGCCTGGCTACCTACCACCCTCAAGTTTTTCAAAATATGTCGCCAAGCACAATAGGTGTGCACTTTTCTATGTTTTGTTAATAGCGAGAAATTTAAGCTGTAAAAAGATGTATGAATTATCAATTTTCATGAAAAGTTTATGGAGATGTATCGTTGCCAAGAAAAAAACACCTTGAGAAGTAATATATATAATGATTTAATGTATTCCATGAGGGTACGTTACCCTTAACCAATTGAACCAAAATAATGTCATTACTTTCACTCTCAATAAAAACACAAATCAATCATCGCATGAGTTATATAAAGTAATAAATTTTAAATTGAATAAAATAAACTATTCAATAAAACAAATCCATAAAAATGTGTTTTCTTAACTTAAGCTCTAATCTGAAACCAATATTTGAATTTGTTCAATAATATTCCATTTGAAACAAACGCACAAAAATCTAAATTAATTGACAGTATTTACGAAGTAATCATAATTAGTAACTATACAGTACTTATTTAAATCCTTGTAGGAAAAGCGGAAAGTTTTATAATATAGCATACGTACTATTTGGACCTCGAGCTAGTGTCTTAATCCTAGTTTTTTTTTATAATTTCGTTTTTGTTTAATATACACATAAAAGTATAATATTTTGTAGCGCAATTTTTCCCACAATAATCAGAAATCGACTTTCAAATTGTTTTCAAGCCAATCGTATTTAAAGAAACAAATAAACTGCAAACAGACAAATAATCCAAAAAATATCCTAATGTATTTTGTAATTTTTCCTCTTTACTCCATGATACATTTTCGTTTCTAAATATTATCAAAGAATAAATATGTATAATCACGCATGATTATACCACATAAGTCAATAATATATGACAACTTAATTAAAATCATCCTAACTAGTACAGCAAAAAAATAAACAGCAAATAAATAAATAAGCTACCCAGATATAAATCTCTATTAAGTTATCATGAGTTAATAATGTTGTTTTGAATGTTACGTGCGGAAAAATAATATTTGGTCCAATAATGGCAGGAGAGTTCAAGATCGGTTATAAGCAACTGGTTTAATATTTATGAGTAAATCTCTAATTATACAAGATAGCTACCAGTCTCAAACTTGAATAACATGTTCTCGTTAGAAATTTAAACTAATGTAACTTTTGCGTAAACTTTTTTGTAATACTTAAAACTTAATTAGCACAGCAGTTTCAACTGCTATTGTTTATAGAATTGTTTTATTAAGAGTATTGTTCTTTAATTAGAGATAAGGTAATAATATCCGTTGTTAGAGTGAAAACGACGGTATTTTAGTGAAAATATCCTTTTTTGTCATAGAGTGTATACCTTTTTCTAATCAACCTTGAAAATATTAATGTATTCATTGATTAGTGAGATCGAGGAAAAATGGCATCAAAAAAGTATAAGAAGTTATGCTTCATAATGTTTGCCTTCTATAATATAGTATAGATAGGTACATTATTTTCTTTATTAGAATAATCAATTATTGTTATAGGTATAAAACAGCAGATGGCACCTACAGGACAGAAGACGGTGGGCTCATTACTGGGCAAGAGGGTGATGTATTTGTGATTCGAGGTGAGTATGGATATATAGACACGAACGGTCAACCATACGCCTTAAGATATGTTGCAGATGCCAACGGTTTTCAACCACAAGCGGACGGTAGCACCAGATTTAATGATAGAAGAATCATTTGATATTTACATTATAAGCGTCAAAAATAAGGTCCTAGTTTGTTTCATGCTGTTATGTAATGCTAATAAAATAAATGAATGTAATTGATAAACCAGATTCCACATGTCGCTAGTTACTTAAATTGTTTAGAAAAAAGGCCGTATATGTTAATAAATTTAATGGCTGTATTTTTTTATATATTCTTGCATTTTTTTTTCAAAAACAATTTCAATCTGAATGTAAGCTTTGTAAAATGTGAAAGCTAATGACAGACAGTTGTACCAAATAAATGACTACAACACAACATACTATTATTATTAAAATAAGAACTTTTTAAAACAATTATTTATATAAAATCGGCCTTTTAATATACCACGTTTTAAACTGGATTTCAGTATTCGCGTATTTAAAAAAAATCGACTACTACCACCAGCATTCGCGGCCGGAAATTTCTTTATTCGCGGATACAAAACTAATGATACATATTATAACAACTTGTCAATAAAATCAATCAACAAAAATATTTATAAATAAATAAATTTTACTAAGGCTAAACCTAAATTTCTTAGACAAAAGGCGCCGTACCGCCCGCCGTCTAGCTATACGTGCCATTAACGTCTTTTATATAGGACAATATTGCCGAATCGTTCTTCAAAAAATTTATCCATCTATGGAAAGAAGTCTTGTTTTGAAGAGGTAAATTATGAATGCCTCAGCTGAATATTAATTTGTTTAAGCCTTTAGTTAATCTAGAAAATAAAAATTAATGTTAAGTACAATGTATCTTACAAGTATTTAAATTGTTATTATATTTTTATTTTATTATCTTACCTTGGAACGCAGCCCCTTTAGCAACAAATTTCCATACCGTATTCACGGTTTCTGTATTCGCGATATCATTATGGAACGTACTTCCGCGAATACTTTTACTGAATTAGTCCGTTTTAAAAATGTGGTACTTATATTTAAAAAGCCTTTTTTATTTAAATAATTGTTCTCAATTGTACAATTCTGCAATTAAATATATAGGTAAGGTTAGAATAGAGATTATGTTACTAGTTTTTATAATTGCAAAACTTGTACCTAACGGACAGTTATAGTCTCAAGTCTTTGGCTCATCGGGAAGTTAGTTTTAAATCAGTTGCAATATTTGTACATAACAGACAGACAAGAAAACGAGTTAATAAAAACGTATTGGTAAATAAATAATGTCGACTCGAGAAATGTTGACAGGAATTCATTGCATGGATTGTTTACAATCAATTGAATATATGACTAATAAAATGTATATAATAATAATAATATTAGCATGTAAGTGTTCCCCTGCTGGGCAATGGCCTCTTCATGAAGGAAGGTACGGGCTTAATTATCACGCGAGCCCACAATGTATAAGCGATTTAAAACACCAAGAAATCAACAGTTATTTTATTTCACATACCGTCGTACTACAATGAAATTTCTCTAACGTTCAGGTTTCCTCACGATATTTTCCTTCACCGTCAACCGATAGTATTAACAATTTGTAACTCATGAAAATTTATAACTTCTACATTTTACATATGTACCTACTTTCCAGTGTCTTTAGTTTGCCGAAAAGAGAATATACGTTCCATTAGGCAGACCTCGTATTTATGCTTCAATATATAAAAATATTCGAAAATAGCCATGACAATCACATTAGATACTTATGTGAAACTAGTTATTATGTTATATATTATAATTTTTTTTATTCAATAAAAAAAATAATGACCTCTATGATATATTTTTTTAACATATAAATTGTGTTCGCAAATCAAGTATAAACTTTTTTTATTAAAACTAAACTGGTATTTAATTTTTACCTAAGTACATACTGTATTCCTTACACCTTACACATAATATATATTTGATAAGTGTAACAGTACACTATGTTTGAAGAACTGCAGCAAGCCTGTTAGATCACAATTGCTCTGTCGCCTCAACAAAATCCACACTAATAGATGTTATAAATGCATAGAGGTAGCCTGGTACCTGTAGAAGGACGTAGAATGAAAAATACACAGGCGAAGTTACGGGAAAAGCTAGTAATATATAATCTACTCGTAATATACGGATATAAATGGATGTATCTTTATCATCCCTTAAAAGTTCCTGCATCAATTCATTCGATTGCGATAATACTTTGGTAGGTTGTTCTGCTAAAGCGTGTGAAGGTTCCTGTATTAGTGCAAATATTTTACATTAGGTAGCGCGCGAATCATTTCATTTCGAAGACAACGGTTTTAATGTTTGTACTTCAACTAGACTTTTTGGCTAAACGAATTCTAATGAAATTTGGCATAGAAGTTAGTTATAAGGGACATAAACTTTTTTTTTGCCCAGCGAACCGGGTGGGTATCAATTAATGCTCGTATATTTTGATTAAATAAAGACATTTCAATAATAATATTTAAAGCTGTAAATGCTTGTCAAGGACATAAAAAAATTTAACTTGTAAAAGGCATGTGAACCGCTTCCGTGTGTTTACAGTCTCCACAACATAAATATATCAATAAAATATTTATAATAAAGTTGATGTGTTTTATTTACGAGATTTGTTTTTCGCAACTAGGCGTTAAAACCTTTTCACGCACTGAACGGAATATTTCTTATACTGTGATATACCTACATACCTACTTATTACAGATATTGTACAATTTACAGATCATTATATGTATCGAATAAGAGAAATGTATATAATTTTTATTTGCGTTCAATGTGTAAGTTTTGTGCACTTTGTTAGAAGATCAATATTTTATTTAAAATAATGGACTATATATCTTTTAGATTCTTCAAATGTTTATCAAGCAAATTCATGGGATAATCTATACATAGTGAGTCTTTTTGTTTAATAATAATTATTGCTATTAAATTGAATGGTAAGTTAACAGATAAATATTATTTTGAATTGTAGTGAAGACGTGGAGCTTCGGCGAATATTTCCTGCTGAATTCCCTCAGGACACTATACGAAGAACAGGTTCTGAGGATCCTGAAGTAAAACGTTTACTACAATTATTCTTATAAATAAATAAATAATTTATTAAGTAGATAATATAACACGTACAATGTTGAAATACAAGAATATCACCAGCTAGACTCCCCCTTTTTGATAGCACTCTAGATTTGTGCTGTATGCCTTTTAGTGTAAGAGTAGGTTAGTCAACAATATAGACTGTTGTAACCTCTTTCCGCTCCTCCGTTTTGTATCTAACGTGGGCCTGCCTCTCATGGGTAATTTATCATCATCATCTCATTAACCATATTTATTTTGATAGTTCATACTGGAATACAAAACACTAGTGGTTTGGGTGAGATTTTGCTTTGTGACACCTGTCTAGCAGTTGCGTATCTGTGGACCATATCCTCCGAACTAAAACAGCTTTCCGTTTAAATCGCGTTTGTAAGATAGAGCAGGATATTCTGGGCGAGCGACTACTTTTGTACGTGTCTACAAGCCGTCTATGCCTTAGAGGCACAGATATTCCATCGTGACTGATAATTTTCGTCTGTATTTAAACGCAATAGACGCTTCTTTAATAATTGACCAATATTACTACGGGATAATGTAGCTTCCAATCAGTGAAAGAATTATTTGAATCTTAACAAGCGTATTACAATAATTAACGAACGTAACTTACGTATATACTCTAAAAAACTTACAAACTTTGCCTTTTTTATTATAGTAAGCTAAAGGGTATATGACTTGAGGCGCACTAAAGATTTCTGGAATGAATAAGAAAAATATACTATGACAGGTAAAAAAACAATTTAATGTTGGTCAAAATATCCCCCCTTAGCTTCAGTGCACGTTTTCATACGAATAAACCAATTTTAAAAACATTTATGCTACTCCTGCTTGGTGACCTCGAAAACATGCTTTTTATACTACTCCACAGCTTCTGATGTTGAAAATCATTTACCACGTAAATAATTCTTGATTTTTTAAAACAGGAAGAAGTCGCATGATGGCAGGTCGGGACTGTTTACAGAATGACCCATAATATCTACGTTTTTCCATTTTCAAAAATTTGTTTGACTGTCTGGCCGTGTGCGAGCTACAATTGTCATGGTGGCAGGTGATACAGCGTTTTTGGTTATTTTACGGAGTTCGCCAATAACTTACGGCAAACAAATGACCGTGTAACAATCGGTATTGACTCACTGTACGACGATCCTCCAAAGCAAAAATAGCCACGTGTCCAGTTTTATTAAAAAAAAAAAAAACAATCATCCGCTTAGCGGCAGACCGCACACTCACTACTTTGGTTGGTTTCGGCTCACCAAGAAGGACCCAAAAAATCGACTGTTTTAGAATGGTAGCTGTAAATTCATGTTTCGTCACCTGTCACTATGTTCCACATCAAATTTGACATCCCTTCGTTGGCATGGCATTTTACCAAGTGACGCGGTCCTTTTTTGAGCCTCAGTTAAATTGTGAGGGATTCATCGGAAACACATTTTTTTCACACCCATATGTTTTTGTTGGATTGATTGTATCTAAGTCATGCCTACGCCTAAGCACGCCCGAATCTCTTGGTAGTTCAAATGCCCATGTGTTTGGATAATACGGCGTACAGCATCGATGTTTTCGTTGTTCATAATGGTAGACGACACGAAATTCGCTACTAAGATTAACACGACCGCGTTGGAATCCTGCAAACTAGCTATAAATAGACGACGTGCATGCCAAAAGCAGAATGAAGGCGAGCGACACTCTGCTGAGGCGTCAAACTACGCTTAAAATCGTAGTAAATCCTTACTACGGAAATTTGCATGAGCTAAATCCATGGTAACGTAGACACGCAATATTTAAAATGACGCCGAATTTTTAAAACAAGTGATAAATAAATGAGACAAACTGAATTTAAAAGTCAAAGAGTTCCATTTTCAAATGTTACAAATAGTTTTTCAATATTCATAATGTACGCATAAATGGCTAGTTCCCGAAGTACGCCCTATGTATTACGAGCCAATTTAAAGTTTTGGTGTCTTTGCTTCCAGGTATTTCTAATCTTTACGTATACAGATATCACGCGGCGCATCACTCGCAGTATATATAAATGTAATATCCAATTTTTAGTTTTTACACTTCACGCTGAACTCCTTTATTTAGATTTTAAAAAAACTTTTTTACCGTAATAAAAAAGTTGCCAAGTGCGTATCGGGCCACGCGCAGTGTTGGGTTCCGTAGTTGCTCGTCACAATATGCAGACTTAAGGATACTTATTTTCACCGTGTCCCGGCCGGCACCCGGCTCTGCCTAGGCCCGGTGTAGAATGAATTACTTCATACAAAAGTATATTATAGATGTTTGACCGTGTCCTAGTCGGCGCCCGGCTTGATGTAACATGAATCATCCTTTAGAAAGGGGTCTCTAAGTTGTTTTCAATGGAATTTGTACGATTACGTGTCGTATTACTTCTCCAAATACATTTTATAAGTTGATTGACTAAAACTATGGAGAGAATTCCGTTTATGTGCACAATTCGATATGCATATCGAATTTAGTTTTTTCTTTCCACAATAGATTTTTCTTTTGGCCTATCCGTTTATAACACATTACAAACAGCGTAAATTCTTGATTATAGGTAAAAATATTTCTTTCACACCAATCGTATTGATATAATTGTTAGTTAAATCAAAATTATTCAGTTAAGCTAGCAATATGTTTCTTAAAGTTTTCATAAAAAAATAATTATTATAGGATGAGTGTGTCTATATTTGTTTTTATGTGTTTATCTATAGATAATACAACTCCCTAAAAGATATGAGATGAAGTTTTAAAATCCACTTTATAGTTACATTCCAATACTTTTTTTGTAGATGGACAGGTTTGTCTTCCTGGCGGTCTCTTATATTTTTACGTTTTTTGAATTGAAGTGAGAGGGATTTTTTTACTGTTGATACTAGGTATTAATACTGATACTTATAGTTTTGCATCTGTGCTACATACAGGTAGTTATAATTTAATAAACACCAATTACATTAAATTAAGAATATTTAAAAACTAATTAAAACAATCATTAATGCAATTTGTTTTACCTATTTGGCACTTGATTTTACATTATGGCGCCATTTTAAGTATTGCGTATCTACGTTACCTCGGATTTAACTCGTGTTATTTTTCGTAGTATGATTTAGTACGATTTTAAGTGACGTTTGACTCCTCAGCAGAGAATCGCTCGCCTTTAAACTGCTTTTAGAAATAAAGCACCATGCAAGACGTTTGCAGATTTCAACGCGGTCGTGTTAAACTCAGTTACGAATTTCGTGATGGTCGTTCCACTACTGCTGTGAACAACGAAAACATCTTTACTATACGCTGCATGATCGACACAGCTGGGCATGTGATTTACCATGAGATTCGGGCATCCTTAAGCATAGGCATGAGTCAGATACAGTCAATGCTACAAAAACATTTGGGTGTGAAAAACTATGTTGCCGATGCATCCCTCACAATTTGTCCGAGGTTCAAAAAAGGGATTGAGTCGCTTGGTGCAGTGCCATGCTTACCAGATTCAACGACGGGACGATAAATTTGGTGTGGATAGTGACAGCTGACAAAACGCGGCTTAAAAGCTACGATCCCAAACAAAGCAGCAATCGACTGTTTGAATATATGTATTAGTAAGTGGCGAGTGTGCGGACTGCCACTAAGCGGATGATTACTACTATTTTTTAAATAAAACTGGACACGTGGCTCCTGTCGCTTTCGAGGATCGTCGTACAGGTACAGTACAGGAATAACGATTAGTACATGACCATTTGGTTGCCCGAAGTTATTGATGAACTCCGTAAAAATAACCAAAAACGCTGTATCATCTTACAGTATGAAAGTGCCAGCTCTCACACGGCCAATCTGACAAACAAATATTTGAATGGGAAAAACGTAGACATTATGAGTCATCCTGCGTACAGTCCCGACTTGGCACCATGCGACTTCCTATTTTCAAAAATCAAGAATTATTTTATGTGGTCAACGATTTTCAATATCAGAAGAGGCTGTGGAATATTATAAAAAGCATTTTTCCAAGGTCACCACGGGGGAGTTGCATAAATGATTTCAAAATTGGTTTATTCGTATGTGAACGTGCATTGAAGTTAAGAGAGAATATTTTGATAAACAATTAATTAAGTTTTAATCAGTTACCTATAGTATTTTTTCTTGTTCATTCCAGAATTTTTTTCAGCGGCCCCCGTATAATATTATTACTTAATCTGACGGCAAAATTATAGATATACCTAAATAATTACTACGACAAATTTAAATCATAAGATTTTTTAACTTCGTAGCATTTAGGTCGTTATACGGAATTGGAAAGTTATTTCAAATATCCCAAACATAAGCTGAACAGTCACTTTGAAGAACTAGCGTGTTACGAAGATGGAAATAAAAGAGTGAGATTTACTTTTTTTAAATACAAACTGACAAAATGACTTTACTTAATCTGTAATAATTTAATTACTAAAGGTTGATGACTGACTACAAGAATGATGGGCAATCAGCCTAAAAAATTACGATGTAGATACAAGGTAGTATGTCAGCCAAGTTCGGAAAAGGAAAGGACGCCGCACCGGACAGTGGGTATAATTAAACGAACCATTTCGAGCTAATTTCGACTCCTCCATAAAAGATTCAACCTACATATTTGAAATTTTGTATGCTTAATAAAACTCGCTTGAACACCCAGAATCTCAAATTTATTATATAGTTCTTGAGTTATGTAGGTCTGCAATAGTTTTTTATCACTGACAGACTAACTCATCAAAAAACTGGACCACTTCTTGGTGATTCAATAACTTGAAAATTCGCATCAAGGTAGATAACTAAGCAGGTACAAAGGAAAAATCTAAAAGTACGATTATTGATTTTAAACAAAATAATTAGTCGTAACGAGCATTCCTATAGCTATAATTAACGTTACAGCTATGGAACTTGGCACCCGTTAGATCTAAACTCTTTTATCGATCACAACGACTACTCCGAACGTCGTTTCTAGTAAACGTAGCCCCTTTTCTTTATTTATGTTTTTATTGGAATCTTGTTAGATATATATTCGACTGAATTCAGAACGCGATGCACTCAAGTGACTTCATTATGGCGGGTTGCTGACTGTGTGTATCGTGGTTACGGTTTAGTTGGGCACGAGTATACACACTACCTCTGTAGCCATTTCCTCGTTAGTTGTTCAGCAGTGTAAAGTACGCACACGTGCTAAGGTGGTGTGCCTGATGGCCTTGAGACCTTATTCGATACTTTTACATTTCTTATTACACCGCGCCTCACGAATTTCGTTCCCCTTTGGGGTTTTTATCAGTTTATAGATTAACACTTGATTATAACTTCAAGTGATGTTAAATGGCCTTATGGCTAAATGTGGTAAAAAATTAAATATTAGGTTATATAAATAGGTATATAAAAATATTTAAATAGCCAATTAAAATGTAAGACTTAAATTTTAGATTAAATGCTGATAAATAAGCTGGCTGGTAGGAGACGTAACACCCGTCATAGTGGTACGCTTAGGTGAGTCGCGTTCCGAGGTACCAATCGGTGTATATCCACTATTCAAGCGGGATAATAGGGATACAATCACTATGCACATGGTGATATATTCGTCTCATTGACTATCTTTGAGTTTACCACATTTCGGGGTCAGCCAGTGTCGATTGCCGTTTTCTCGGTGGTTAACACTGTATTTCGATTATACAGCGGTTACCAACGAGGATAATGCCGACATTTTACCGTGGTAATGTAAAACAAATTTTGTATTAAGTGTAAAATTATTGTGTGGTTTTACGAATCCACCGTGCAAGTGAAACTTTAAAAATAAAGAATAATAATAAAACTTTTAAACTAAGACCAATAAATATTTAAATCATTGAATCGTTGTCAACTTCAATTATTCTATCAATAACTGCATCTTCGTCACGAGTCTCACAGTTCCCTACTCCACGGCCAGATAAGAAAAATTTTGGGGCGATAAAATAAGTTTCACTTTATTAATAATTGGAAACAAACCTTGTACGAATGAAGGAAGATTCTTACAACTACGTATTATTGATATTACGCGCATACGTTATAGAGTGATATTTAAATATAATTAGATGAGATACATAATAAATATAATTAATTATTTAATTATAGTTGTTGACATTTCCGTCGGGGTCATGACACAAATTAAATTTGACAGACCGTTGAAAATATTAACATTTTGTTGTTTGTTGATTAATATTATTATTACTTTGTATCTCAGCCTTGCAAGATTGACGTAGAACGATATGCTCCGGAAGAAATAAACTACTACATGTCTCCAGATAGAGATGATCATTTGGATCGACGTCGTGTATATTGTCTCATGTTATTATGCTTCACAGAAGATGAGTTAGACAGGGTTGTCGCTTCCTTTTAAGTTTAATGCAATAAAAATATTATTGGAATCAATTTTGATCTTGTTTATATCTAACAAAAATATTATGTCAACTCACATAATTTTTTTTCTTAATAAATATTTTCGGATTAATCATAATCACTAAAAAAGATGTAACAATAAATTATTTAATTTTTATTTAATTAAAATACATGTATACATTCATAAATCACGCCTCTTTTCCAACGGGGTAGGCAGACACCACGTCCTTGCACTTGGTACGATCCTCACATACATTCCTCGCTTCTTTAACAAATAATAAAAAAATAATCTTTATTTATACCATGTTAAATTATTGTAACAATTAAAATAAATCACAGTTATCAAAATAAATTCACATTATTATCATTGATGCCTAACTTCATCACGTTTTATATCACACTTCCGTCATGATAAGCGCAAAACTCTATATTTAATTATTAACGCGGTAAAAGAAGTATAACTTAAAAATATAAACTACTAGCTGTGCCCGCAGCTTCACTCGCATGGACGACATAAATTATTTTTACCGGGATAAAAAGTATCCTATGTTACTTCTAATACCTCCAAGAATATGTGTACAAAGTTTCATGATGATCGGTTAAGTAGTTTTCGCGTGAAAGCGTAACAAACAAACAAACTTTCACATTTACAATTTTAGTAGGGATAATGTAAGAATCATAAATTCGTAGGCTTGGTATCAGAGAAACATCGTAACATCTTTACACTATTATTCCTTGTACGATACTGTTCCCTCAAATCATTCGCGCAATACTTTATATTGCAATTCTTAATTATCAAATCTATCCACAGATGACGTGCTTTTCGGGTGTTACCAACTTCCGCTTTATAACATAATTTAGACCGGATACACTGACTGATAACGGAAATCGCTATTATTTTTGTATGAATCCAACATATACATCAATCCAACCCATATAAAAATATATATCACTCCCATATTATACTGTACCGTAGTCTGTACGCACAATTGAAAAACAAAATACAATGGAGGTTACATAATTGTAAACATATTTTCGTGATAATTTAACCCGGATGAGTCCATGCCAATTCACATTTATTTGGTATCTGATACTGGTCTGTAGATTCCATCTTTCCCATGACCAATAAGGTTCAACTCCGTAACACTCGCCTACAAATCACGCAGACGATGAAGCAACCGTTGTCCATTGCAATTTACAATCTAAAATTGATGGACGTGCCGCGGCCGTCGGGTAAAGTTTTAACTTAAAAAAAATCCGATACTTATCAAAGTGATTTGTATATCTTACCAATTGAAACAAAACTGAATTGTTTTTTATGAACAATTATATGTTAGCATACTCGTATAATATTATATATGGTATTTTATATATGTACTTCTATAAAATAGTAATAATTAAATATAATTGATATTTGAGTTTACTTAAATAAAACCAAATAAAGATATGGCTTAAACTAATCGGTGTTAAACAGTAACACATATCATAAGTTTCTTAAATGATGTGTAATTTTCTCTTCACTGCCGAACCTGTGGAGAATATAATAAATTTGATTTATATTGTTCCTGAATGAAGACTCTCTGCTGTAGTAACAGTTAAAGCATTGTATTATTGTGCGAGTACTAAAGAAAAGAACTCAACACTTTAGTCTTTCTTAACGTAAGCTGTTAACTACATGATGAAACGGTCTTGGTTGGTAATCCTTTATCTATATTTTATATGTATGTATGCAGATTGCATGTATGAAGAGTTACTAAATCGAATATAAATTGTAGATTAATACTTCGTATTTATTATATTACAATAGTTTTTGATTGAAGTTCTCAAGCGTAAAGGTAAAAGTGATCTAAGAAAACTATACCATCAGCTAATAGTCTCAAATGGCATTTAAATTATATTTAAATATTTCGCAGTACCTATACCATGCTAACCAATATTTTATTCTCCACATTAGTGGAATTATTTCTCACTCAATTTACGCCGACAAAGGCTCAAATCCTGCAGTTTAATCAATAAACCAAATATAAAACTTAAAAATTAGCTGAAAAAAGTTTTACAGATAACTAGAGGAGCTGACAGAAGTTGGCTTGCCTGCAACCTAAAATAAAATTAGAACTCGATCCAATTGTGAGTCTAAACCATCCAGGAACACACAAAAATATTCATCCAAATCGATCCAGCCGTTTAGAAGGAGTTTACACGTTTATAAGAATTATACATATAAACATGTATACAAATTACGACAAAAGACATATATTATGTATTTCATAAATAAAATACACCAATTATGGGTAACTTAAAAGGTTAGAAAATATCTAGATGAAATAAATAAAACGCTTACCGATTATAACGTACAACTAATAAACATTTAATTATAATCTTTTGTCATGCCATCTCTAAACAGTCTTCAGGCGTGTAATAGAAATCTTTCTTCTATAATATGTCAACTCAACATAAGCTTAAACAAAGATGACTTATTCCAAAATTATATAACTTCAAAGTTCCGTGATAAATCAGTCAGAGCTTACGTCTCGGTTAAAGTCACGACGCGACAGGTCGTAAGTTCAAACCTTTATTCGTGTTGCTAGTTTCTTATATTACTTAACACTGATTTGTGAGATTGGGAATGTTTAGTGATATTTAAATTTTTATATAACACAGTATTTCTTTTTTCATTATCATTATCAGTCTGATTATTCGACCGCTCGACATAGGCTTATGGATAGGTATTACAGGAACCGATTTTAAATTTCCTGTCTCATCCCCCAGTCACTTTAGACTTAAGCTACTAAAGAGAGGTAGGGCACAAATAAATTTCTTTGTAAATTTCTCTCTACTTGGGGCAGCTCTACTGGTGAAATAACCCCTCCCCCACCTTACAGAAGAACTCAGCCAAATAATTTTATGTTGTATTTCTGCCGTGAGTAGGGTTTCCAGAGCTCCTTAGAGTAGGGGGTTTCAAGGTCGGCAACGCGCTAGTGATACTTATGGTATTACAAGCGTCCATAGGCTACGATAGCCGCTTACCATCAGACGGACCGTATGCTTGTTTGCCAAATTTGCAGTATAAAAAAACGTTGAATATATCCTTGTTTTATCTTGCTATAGCAGATCTCTCACATTGTAGTCACTGTAGTCTGTGTCTTCTTTATACATCGAATCTGTTATCGGAACATGTCTTTAATGTAATGATTTCTTCCATATTGCTCAAGTCATCCTCTACATAACAAAGATTATTTTAATCTTACAAACTTGACCTAGTCGATGGAATGTTTTTTTTGCCTAATTCACTATTATTACAACGCGTTTAAGTCGTATTGATCTTGAACTTAATAACGAATGATTAAAAACAATTATGAGCGTTTTATTTATTACTTAGAAACTTTTTTTTATAACATGATGGTGGCAGACAAGCATGCGATCCGCCTGATGGTAAGCGGTCACCGAAGCCTATGGACGCTTGCAATACCAGAAACATCATATGCGCGTTGCCGACCCTTTAAAAACCTATTTACTTCCTTTTGAAGAACCCCATACTGTACCATGGGAAACTCTTAGCAGGGAGCTCATTCCACATCCGGAGCGTTCGCCGAAGGAAATTCATCTGAAACCGGACTATCCGTGAACATTTAGGTTCATCCTCAAACATGAACTCCCTGCCTAAAGTTAAAATTAAAGTAATGTGTGACAGAACTGTACGTGATGTCACAGTAGGATCCAAAAACAACGGTGACCACCGAGAGATAAATAATCCATCGACAGTCACCATTGTATACCGGCCTACATAATTAGAAACTGGATATGCACAGGCTGACCCCGCAACGCGAGCGTATACTTGTTGTTGTGAAAAAACTTCGATATCGAATCGGTTCTACCATCTTATTCTTGACGTGTTCGAGTTCATAAACGAATCGAATAAAATTCAATAATAAATAAAAATAAAATCGATCAATACTAGCGCAAGATCGTGCTGTGGCTCGAATCAGAACTAAGTGCGATCGATTTTTGTTCTTGCATTTTTATGTAAAAAATTTTAGAATAAAAAGAATCCAAGCAAAGATTTATAATACTTTACGGTGACTTGTGTGTGTACTGGGATCGGATACAGATAACGACGTTGATATGATTCGATCGTAACTCGATCTTGATTTTCGATTCGGTTTGGTTCAAGAGTACGCTTGTAGGATCGAGTTCGAATCAAAAGTGAAATCGAATCAGAAACCTAATCAAATTCAAATCAGTTTCAAGAGTAAATAATACATCTTTGAAAGTATAAACTTTCTTTCCCAGTAATGTAACAGAGCTAAAAATGTTAGACTTATCTATAACATACATCTTTTGTATTATATGTAATCAAATATTAGCTTAACCCAAATCGAAGTGTAGCTTCTTGCAAGAAAAGCGATTGGTGTCGGATTAGGTCACGCCGTGGAGTCATCAGTTCATGCCGTGACGTAAACAGATCGGTTGAGGAATACTTGCAGCTAAAAATACATATATAAATTTTATTTATAAAATGATGTAACTTTGGTAGTTTAATTGTGATAAATATCATTTTGTAATTATTTATGGTAGTTTTAGATTTACACAATTTACAAAGCTTTATAAAATTAACATATAACCCATATGTAATTGTCTGAGATATGTGAAACATATTTTGTGTAATATTTCTAACACGCATATTAATATTTAAATGTATATATGTAATTAAAACGCTTATATTAGCTTATATTCACTTGTAACTAACTAACAAACAATGTAATAAAATCTTAAAAGTCAATTTTAACATACTTCTAATTGTCGTATCGAAATGAAACTTTGTATGTAAATGTAGTTTGTATGACAGCACTATAATTTGCACTATATCTTGGAGCTGATCTGATGATGGAGCAAGAAGGTTGATAGTGGAATACATCAGTGGCTACTAGTGAACCCCTCGAGTTTTGGGTCATATTATTTGTTTTGACAAGTCCAATAGATTGGGCTTGGTAACAAGGATCTGGTGAGGGTGCCAGGAGGTGGATAGTGGAACTCTTCAGTGGCTACTAGTAAACCCCTCGAGTTCAGGCTCATATGATGTGTTTTGACAAGCCAAATAGATTGGGCTTGGTAACGGGATGTGAAGCAATGATGAATGATGAATGATTTGAAGCAATGATGGCTCAGTGGTGGCGTGTACGTCTTCGCGTCCATTGACGGCAGTTCAAATCCCTGTAATGAGCCTATGCTTTCGGTGAAGGAAAACATCGTTAGGAAACCATAGCATGGTGGTAGGGCTTTTTCTAGTGCTCGCCCGGCTAGCTACCACCCTTAAGTTGAAAATCTGTCGCCAAGCACCAAATAGGTGTGTTCCGGCAGCTGTACTTGAGAGCCAGTATGCCACTAGGTTAGCGTGTTATCATCTTGGGCCACATCGCCCCTTAACATCAGGTGAGATTTAGGACACTACGCCAAAACTATAACGATAAAAAAAAATCTATTATAAGACTAAAAAGTTTTATAATTTTTAGTGCGTAGTTAAAGCGTGTTTTTAGTTTTTATCTATTGAAACTTATAAGAGTATACGAGTATATATAGATATATATTACGAGGAGGGATCGAAAAGTAGGGAGAATGATATAGAATATGATGACTATTGATAACTTAATAATTTATTTTTCTACATAGTTTCCGAGTCTCTCTACACACCGAGTCCAGCGCTTTTCCAAGGCTTCATCCCTTTCACAAAAAAAGTTTTGTCTTGGTCCTGAAAAAAGCTCTCAACGGCATCCATCACCTCGTTATCGTCTTCGTACCTGTTTCCCCTTAAGTATTTTTTCAATTTGGGGAACAGATAAAAATCGCTAGCCGCCAAATTTGGTGAATAAGGGAGGTGGTCAACCAATTCGAAGCCAGCTTGCTGAACGGCAGCCATCGCAACTGCCGACCTGTGCGCAGGTGCGTTGTCGTGATGAAACAGCACGCCCCTTCGAAGTTTCCCTCTCCTTTTCTCTTTGATGGCATTCCTCAACTTGGGAATTAAAGCTGCATAATATTGGCCTGTAATAGTGGTTCCACGCTCCAGGTAATCAATCAACAATATCCCTTCTGAGTCCCAACATATTATAGGCCATAACCTTGCCAGCCGATGCACCGACACGAAACTTTTTCGGGGTCGGTGATGATGGCCGTTTCCATTGCGAAGATTGCTGTTCTGTCTCGGGATCAAAATGATGGACCCATGTTTCGTCCATTGTTACGAAACGAGACAAAAAGTTTTCAGAATCTTCTTAAAACTTGTCCAACAATATCTTCGAAATGTCAAGTCGATTTTGTTTCTGACTGTCGGTTAACATTCTCGGCACCCATCTTGCGGAGACTTTTCTCATATTCAAAGATCGTTTCAATATGGATTAAATACTTCCATATGAAATGCCCATTTCTTGAATTAAGTATCGGATGGTAACTCTTCGCTCGCACAATACAATTTTCTCGACTTTCGCAACATTTTCTTGGGTGACTGACGTCGATGGACGGCCAAAACGATGTTCGCCTTACGTGCTCATTCTCCCTACTCGAAATTGAGAAGCCTACCTTACGACAGTGGAATACGGCGGTGAAATACGACTCTCTTAACGTTGCCTCCAAATCGCAATGAATCTCTTGCATCGTTAACTTTTTTAAACAGAGGTATTTAAGAACGGCTCGCACTTAGTTTTTCTCCATTTTCGAGAACACGTTCCGACACGAAGCAAACAAATGACTACATTCAGAAAAAAAACAAAAGAGAATCGAAATTTTTTCTTTATTAATATTACAAGTATGTATCTGAGCTATGCCTGCCAGTATTTTTTTTCTTACCAAGGAATATGGCGTTTTCATTACTTTTTGATCCCTGCTATTAATACTTGAAGCAAAAACTTTGTGTCCCTTTTTACGAAAATTGCGCGGACGGAGGAGTATGAAATTTCCCACACTTATAGTTTATATAGAGAAGGAGTGCAGAATGCTAATATTTTTTAAAATTATGCATAAAAAATACATTAAATCAATAAAAAAAACATTAAACACACTACCATATATTTGACACACACACGCATATATAGGTAGGTACTCTTTTGTTTACTGTTAAAGTCTGTGGTCAAATTGAACCATATTTGTCATAGCACTATTTGTCCATAGTCTTACTGAATGTCAAACATAATCATAATAAATTCATTTATTATATAATTATATATACTTGTAAATATATTACGCCTCGACATAGAACATTAACGGGTCGGAGTGAGAGACAAAGAAGAATAAATATATACATACATATACAGAATGAAGAAGTGAATTTGAGAGATACATTTAAATGTGTACGAAATATCATTCCAAAAGTTATTTATGTAAATTTACTGTGTGAAAAAAAAGCAAAATAACAGTGTAGCCTTGGTGAAATCTGTGATTATAGAAGTATAGTCTTTGACAATAAAACCTTAATAATGTTCAAACGTATAATTTAAATTAATTATGGTCGAATTTCGACCCCTCGACGATCACTAGTAGTATTAAAAGCTTATATATTCCAATACTTATAAGACTTGTGAGAGGCTTTAAAGGCAATGATAAGGGCTATTTACTCAGGTATAAACAAGGAGATCTCAAGAACGCGTGACGTCAGTTCACAACATGAAGGTAGAAAACATGCTGTGCCAATCGTACTTAGGTGTAACAAGAGCAAAGAGAAGATTCGAAATGTTTGCAATATTAAACTTGAGTGAGTAATATAGAACTAAGGAAAGCTTAGTGGTAGTTCTTCAAACCATATAATGAACCCGAGATATAGATGAAGGAAACATTGCGATGCAATGCAATCGCAAAATGTTGTTAGGGCATTTTTTGCGTTAAGCTGGCTTTATCTAGAAATGTATACTTAATATAGCGCTAATATTTTTTTTTGTTTGTTTATATGAACGCGTTAATAAAAACTTCCAGTCAGATTTTTTTATATATTTTATAGCTTATGTAGTGAGGAAGGTTATACGCTATATAACTTCATGATTCGACCTTAAGGAGCAGAGCAGTAACCATGAAAGCAATCTGGAAAGCTCTTGACAAGTACGAGAACTGACAAACAATAGGCTACATGGGTGCAGAGGCAGTGGCGCGATAAAGAGTAAGTCGAATAAATTTAAATGTGCGTAACCGTGGAGAAAATATAGTTGAAAATAAATCACCAAACACCTAATGCATTCAAGTTATTATGCACTTAAGAGCTAGACTTCGTTTAATCGATATTACACATTATTGTAACACCTTTTACAAACAGTTAAGTCTCTAACAAATAAACGCTATGGTAACTAAATTAAAAAATATCGCATTGTATCGTAAACTTACTCTGATAGTATCTTACAATATGCATATTATGAAATTTTAACCGGCCTAGTGAAATTACAAACAACATATGTAAAATTAAATATTTCTACACTGCCAATTTAAAGTGATATAGGATTTTCCAAAAAATCTTACGTTGACGTTTCTATTCGAAGGACTCAATTAGTCATTGTTAGTTATAAAACCTTAACTTTTTCCACATGGTACCTATTGTTGCTTTGCCAATTATATTGATGCATACCTATAAAACGTAACTAATGAAAAATAAATTTTATTTTCACACTCCTAAGATGAAAACTTGAGAAATAAATAGACTAAACCACTTCTGACCACTAAAAATGGTAAATATTATACAAAGTGTGCGCTGGAGGATTTATGTTCACATAATTTTACAAGACCGGTACAACTTCTTCAAATAAAAATGCTTAAACTTGGTAACAGAAAATATTTAATGTTAGCAGTTTTTTATGTTTAAATTCTTGTCAATTATATTCATCACTATTTTCAATTTAGAGACGCGTCGGAGATTAATAAACAGATAGATTAGAAAGAAGATTATAAATCTATAGAGATTGTTTGTTTATTAGATCGTGCTAATCTTCAGAATTTAGAACTTCAGATTTGAAAAAATATTTTTGCGTTAATTAGCCTATTTATTGAGGAAGGTTATATATATGACTTCACTTGACTCACGATAGGGCTGGTCCACCAGTTCAAAGTCGCTCAGCGTGCTTTGGAAAAAGCTATGCTCCGAGTTTCTCTGAAAGATAGGATTCGTAACGAATACATCCGACAGAAAACCAAAGTTATCGACATAGCTCAAAGAATTAGCAAGCTGAAGTGGCAGTAGGCCGGCAGAAGAACCGACAACCGTTGGGCTAAACGGGTTCTTCAGTGGAGACCGCGACTTGGCAAACATAGTGTAGGACGCCCTCCGACCAGATGGGATGACGATCTGCGAAACACTGCAGGCTGATGCTGGATGTGGCAAGCTGAAGACAGGGCGCTATGGCACTCATTAGGGGAGGCCTATATCCAGCAGTGGACTACTATAGGTTGATATGATGATCATGATATGACTTCAAGCTACGACCTTAGGAGTGGAGTGGTAAATATGAACATCAAACAATCTGGGAAACTGCACACAAGTACAGAACTGAGAACAGCGCCAACAAGTGCCTTGGTGGCAGCGCGGTTGAGACCTTACGGAATAAATTTAACACGGGTGAAACCTTGGTGCACAGCTAGTAATGGTACATATTTAACGTCAAGTGTTTTACAGTCATGACCGATAAATGATAACTTATAAATTAAATTAATATGAAATCAGAAAATTAAACGACTGAATGATAAGACACTTTAGCTACAATTTAGAAGAAAAGTTACGTCACTAATGCGCTGTGATTCCTCGGAACGATCCAGGAGATCTATTTGTTCGTGCACGGTTTTTTTATCGTTGTAGGTTTGGCGTAGTGGCTACAATCTCACTTGATGTTAAGTGACGATGTGGCCGAAGATGATAACACACTAAACCTAGTAGAAGACTAGCTCTCAAGGGCAGCTGCCGGAACACACCTATTGATGCTTGGCGACAGATTTTCAACTTGTACTTGACGGTGGTAGCTAGCCAGGCGGGCATTACAAAAAGCCCTACCACCATGCTATGGTTTCCCCACGATGTTTTCCGAAAGCTCAGGTTCATTGCAGGGATTCAAACTTACGTCAATCGACGCGAAGTCGTACACGCTACCACTGAGCCATCATTGCTTCATTGTGAACGACATGTATCCTCCTGTATCGGACATGCTTTGGAGAACATCGGACGTTGATTTAATATTCTTTTTAGATTTTGAAGGCATGTGATGATGATTATTACGGCTAAAAATTACTAGGCATGATATCCTTAATTGCAAACAAAAGTATAAAAAATACAAATGCTCATTTAAGCAAACTTATTAAATGATTATTTAAAAACATTTGATAAAGTAATGTATTGATTCATTACTAAACAATGAAATAAAAACAATTTGACTTCATTGCATAATAAGTTGAAATAGAGTTCAAGACGCTCCACCCTTTCCATGTAATATATATTTGTAAAAAGTAACAGTTATACAGAATACATACTTTCAAATATTCGAAACAACATACTGTCATCATACATGGTGTCTAATAGTTTACATGGTTTTATTTTTATATAGGTAATTCAATAAAAATGCTGATTAAGTGCGCTGCATTTTCTTTGATTAGACCCAAAATAACGTAAAGAAAGCTACATAACATTAATGAATTAATTTTGTTAATCTTGTTAACTGTAAAATTACATTTTTAGATGTAAATTTGTAGTACTTATCTTATTGTGTAATTCCAATAAATTAATCAGTATTGTTGTAAATTAAATTACATTTTCTACCGTAAGCTAAAACGAAACTTATGAAAATTATTTCAATCCTAATCAATAAAACTACAATAAATATATAATAGTCGTAAGCCAATTACGATTATTTAATTTCACAGAAACGCAAAACTTTTATGTGTTTATGCTTTATTGAGGATTAACACGATAATTTATCATATTACAAATAACATAATTGCGCTGTATGGGTAAAAGTTTAATAACTATACATTGTCTGAGATAAAGGAGATTATGACCTTTTGTAATTCATATTAACATTGACATTTGTGCGTCTATTATTACTTAAGAAAAGTTGCACGGGTCAAATTAAATGTTTACAAACACATACTTATTCTCAGTGTACCGACATCAATTGTTCGATTGCACGTTCACCCGACTATGTAGCGACAGATGCTGCATCTTGGACAGTACTGTAATAAGAAGGACCACACAATCTATGTTGCAATCAGGCATTAGAAGAAATACATACGTATATAAGACAACCGTTTGGGTACGTAGTCATCGCACAAACCAAGTGATCTTTGAAGAAGACAGTTGCCAGGAATATTAACTTTAAAAATGAAACTGGTCAGTACAGTGAAGTGATGAAATTTATCGCGTGAACAGTGCTTTTGAACTTTTATTAACGTCTAGTTTTTTCCAGTTCGTGATTCTCGGTGTCGTCGCTTTTGCATCGGCCGCTCCCCAAAATCCTCAAGATGTGCAAATCCTGCGCTATGAAGTTAACAACGCAGGACTTGATGCTTATAACTTTGCGTAAGCCGCTATAGTCTACGTAAAAATGCACTAAAACATAAAAATAATAAATAATACTTATATAATTTATCTTTGTTTATAGGTGGGAGTTATCAAACGGTAGCAAACACGAAGAACAAGGCCAACTAAAAAACGTGGGAACTGAAAATGAAGGCATCGCTGTCCAGGGACAATATTCCTGGTTAGGGCCCGATGGTGTCACGTACACTGTTACCTACATCGCTGATGAGAACGGATTCCAGCCTCAGATCCAACAAGGTCCTGGTGGAGCCATATCTCCCGCTGTTCTTGCCTCATTTGTCGGCTAAAATGCATATTTATTTACAAACAATAAATGATTAATTATTCTTCTGTAAATAGTAAAGATCGTATAAACCTGTATATAATATTTATATACCGTTTAATTGTGTTTTAGTAATAAAATCATTTTAAGGTTTTAAAAAACCATGTTTGTTTTATTGTAAACCCATATTATATTATTATTTTTACATAATATTACCTACTTCACTTTAAAAGGCCCAAATCGTTATTCTATGTTTTGCAATAGACTTCAACTACCTAGCTAATTTATTTTTAACACAATAGAGAAAAGATTACTCATGATAAAGAATATAATAGCCATTGCCAAATTTGAAATATACATTCAACTGCACAAACACACGTATCTATCTCTTCACAAACTACAAACTTCTTTAGCATGAATTTATATTCTTTTATTTCATCACTAACCTAAAACTAATAATATCTTAACAAAATATAAATCAAACAGAAATAATTTCAAGCGTATACCGAAAAATCCTGTGAAGTTATATTGAAAAAAATATTTAATATCACATAAATAAATTAAATGATCACATTCAATGAGTGTCTTACCTTTAATAGACTCGAAATGGACGCAACAGTAATTTTAGGTAGTGTTAGCAATTTATGTTAAAGGAATAAAACAACTCAATGAACATTAATTTTTTATGCTGTATTCAATGGCAAAACAGGTGAATCAATACGATAATCAGTTTAAAAGTTATATTTAATTAACACTTTAATTACGAACAATTTGTTGTTCAAGAACATAAACAGTTTCCTTCCAACTATTCATATAGAGACGTCTTGAAAATAAAATTTAAACATTCTTAAACTCTAGTTAGGGTTCTGAAGTCAACAAGGAACATTTATAGTTTCGTCCGTCCATCTGTCTGCCCGCAGCTTAGCTCACAGATTCTTAGTAGGTACTAGGAAGCTGTAATTTGGTATGGATTTACATATTAATCATACCTCGAAAGTGGTTTTTAAATTAAATTAAATGTTATTTGTTATTTTGGGAACTCCCTTGCACGTATTTTTCGATTCAGGGATCCGTTTGCGAAATATTAAACTTTACAGTGCTAATGTTCGTTAGTATGTAGTGCCCCCTTTCCCCCACCAGCTAAATGGTTGTTTTTGGATATGTAAAAAAAATCACGGCAGTAATAACAAATAACGAAGTTAAAAGGAAAACTATACGCACTGAAGTAATTTCGTACAAATTCCATTGAAAGTTGTTTAAAGACTCTTTGTAAGTCCGCATATTGTGACGGGTAATTACGTGACGACGTGCAACACGACACGCACTTAGCAATTGTATTAATTATAAGCACAAAAAATTTAGACATAAAATCTAACTGTATAAATATAGCCAGTTTTTTTTTATTTCACATTGACTGTACTGTCCCTGATGGTAAGCACAGTACAATCCAAATACAACGGCGACCACCTAGAGATCGAAATCCATCGGCGGTCGCCGTTGTCATGCCGGTATAAACTATCTTTAACGTATCGTATTTCTATTTTCAGAGTAGAAGTAAAATAAACAATCTTATGCATAAAAATGCATGTTTTTATGTATGTTCCCTATGAACTCCAAAACGGCTGGAGCGATTTTAATGAAATTTTCAGACAATCTTCATATTAGCCCAGCATGTGATCTTGTAAAGTTTGGTAGCGATCGGATAAAAAAATCGTCTTCAAAACGCAGTTTTTCCTTTCCCAATTGACAGTGTTGTGCAGCAGTAAATTGTTATATTGAGCATAAATTTCGCCAAGAAACAATTTAAATTTACGAAGTTTCGTTTCAGTGATAATTTTGTATAATAATATAGTTTTCTTTTCATATTTTTTTACATAGTACTCTTTAAGTTCTTACATACTAGCCGTGAACATAAAGCGCTAGTCAAATAAAATATTACCACGTGTATGTTTTATTCTATCTTCTTTGATCTTCTGACGTAATTTAAAAAAAAGAGTATACCTATAGTTGTTTCCGCTGAAATCTGCATAAAATAGGTCGGCGCAGCGCGGTCCGTCATTTGTTAACCCCCGCTCTATAGCATAGTTTCTCAACCTGGGAGGTCGTGATCCTTATGTCAACGCTGCACTGATCATAAGCTGCAGTACATTCATTTTGTAACTTTAGTACGAAAAAGCTTAAGGTTAATATATTAGGAGTTGTAAACCTCTATATAACACAGAAGTTAAAGCGTTGGTAACGAATACGTTGCTTTTTTGTTACTAGTGTAAATTTTGCAGATAATATATTGCTATACATATTATATAGATCTCTGTTACATTCATTCGAGAGTCGTGTTCATGACACCGATATCACAAAGATTATTTTAAATAATAATTTCGGTTAAGGTTGGAATTAAGAGAATTGTCTGCCATTTTGAACTTTTTAATAAGCAATTGCTTTTAAATTTAATGTTTATTATATTAAGAAAAGTTTACTCCGTTTTGAACAGCAGTTTCTCAATATACAATTAAGGTTGCAAACATGCGTACCACCCGCCTGATGGTAAGCGGTTATCCTAGCCTATGGACGCTTATAACACAAGAGGTCTCACTAGAGAGTTATAGACCTTGATCTTCCTTCCCCAAGGAGCTCTGAAAACCCTACTCACCGTAGTAATACATCACAGAAAAGTAATTTGCCTGCGATCTTGTAAAGTGGATGTATTTCATCAGTCGGGTTGCACCAAATAGAGAGATATTTTCTAAGCGATTTTTCTATGCCTTACCTCTCTTACTTAATAACTTGACTCTCGTGGATGGAATTAAAGCCAATTTTACGCGCATTTTGTGTAGCGTTGAAAGCCAAAGAGTTAATTAATTACCGACCCGTTTTTATATTTAAATCAATTTAAACTACATTTTTGAATAATACCATTTTAATACTTTTAATATCTATTTATTTTAACACTACTAAGCAGGCAAACAAGCATACTACCCGCCCGATGGTAAGAGGCTACCGTAGGCATCACTAGCGCGTTGCCGACCTTGAACCCTAGGTTTTGGAAAGGAGGAAAAAGAGTTTTGGAAACCCTACTCACCGCAGGGACACAACACAAGGTTATCTGGCTGCGGTCTTCTGTAGGGTATTCCACCAGTCAAGATGCCCCAAGTAGAGAGAAATTTCTGTGCCCTACCTCTCATATAATAATAATAATAAATAAATAATTTAATAATATTAAATGAATAATAATTATATTAAGGTAGCACTCTAAAATACATTATTCAATGTATTTTATTAGTATTCTTGGATTTATAATTTTAATATAAAGTAAGTACAAAGTTCAAATAATCATTATATATTTCGAAAATCTAAACGTGCTTCTTTCAACATCTTGCTTAGCGACTCGACAGCTTACTTAGTCATTACATAATACACGTACCTGCTAATATGGCAATTATACTCGTTACCTATCCTACTATGCAAAACAACACAACCAGTTGAATAACAGATACTTAGTTTCCATCATAAAGGCACTTTACCAAAATATGTTAGTGAATCCATGTAAAACAAGCTCACCTTCACATCTACCGGTAAAACCTATTTATGCACAAGATACAGAAATAAAATATTAGAACATGTGATACAATATAAGGTAGGAATATGAATCTGGTGAGTCATTTTCTTGCATTCACTCGAAGTATACACGTCGCCAGTTCAAAAATGAAACTAGTACGGTATTTTTGTTTATTTTTTCCGATAAAATTAATTGACAAGTGTTATATATTTCTTAGTGTTTCTATTGAAATTATATCATTATTACATAAATTTATAATACTTTATATTACGTGCTTATTTGAAGAATGTTTTGTCAAGAATCAAGCATATTTATTATTAACAATTAGTATACTTTTACTATATTAGATTGTACGATAAACACAAAGCCTATTTTATCTATAGTGATATCATTTTTTTTATGTTAATGTCTTTAGAACTCGAATACAATTAACTAATTTGCCTTTAAGATCTTGGATTTTATAAACATCTCTTTCATAATCTTAACTTTACTCAATATAATTCTTATAATATGACATAATTAATTTGTATTTTTTGCAGCTTATAATTTTATCTTTGGCAGTGGTTTTGGTCACTGCCGCACCTCCACCATCATTCAATAATGCTCAAGACGATGTCAGTATATTGAAATATAACTTCGACAACGATGAACCGGGCCTCTATAAATATTCGTAAGAAAATAATTTATTCCTATTTATGTTGTCTCTTTTCTTAAAATCTATATGCCGTAAAATTTGAGTAAAAATTAAAAAATAGGAAATTAACACTGACGTTTAGTTTCAACAGATTTTAAAAGTTTATTGAAGGTACATTGAGGAGGTTATTAGTCTGTTCAAATCAAATGCATCTTATTATTAAATAAATAAAGATTATTTATGTATATACATACTAAGGATATGTTTGCTACTATGTGGCTGACATGTGCGAATTGCATAAAAGCCCCTAAAATATAAACATAATTTAAAAAAAGTTAGCTCAAATGTTAAAAACAATATTATGATATAACTAATCATTTTTAAATAATTGTTAATTTTTCAATATGATGATTATATAATTATAAAATGGAAGTAGGAAGGAGGTAGGGCACAGAGAATTTTTTTTAGAGATTTCTTTCTGCTTGGGGCAGTCTGACTAATAGAATACCTCCATCCTACAGAACATCGCAGCCAAATAACCGTGTGTTGTGTTTGTGCGGTGAGTAGGGTTTCCAGAACTCCTTGGGGTAGGGGGTTTAAGTGCGGCAAGGCTGGTGATACCTATGGTATTACAACCGTTCATAGCCTACGGTAGCCGCTTATCATAAGGAGGGCTGTACGCTTGTTTGTCACTAACGTTATATAAAAAAACTATTACTTTTAAGCTTTGCAGAATAATTATATTTTAGACAAAAACGTTGTGTGTATTATAGATTTTTATTGCGTGGGTGTGTTTCATTATAGGCGCGATACTTCAAATCTCCCTGATACAAAACTTATTTTTACTAACAACATTCTTACTACAACAAAAAAGTTGAATACATATTTGATTTCTGCATATTTTATATGATCTAGTTATGAACGAGTTATAGAAAAATAAATTATACCTACGGTTTCAACAGAGCTATAAGTCATTTGTTAGGATATTATATAATATAACCTACTCGATGTAGTAAATATATATGGGGTCATAATTTCACTCATGGTAATTTAATTCAAAATTAAGCAAAACTTGTATAGTGGCAACTAAATAGTTGATATTACTATACATATGTAGTAATATTTACTGCTCGAGTCGTCTCGCGACCAAAAGGCTGGCTGAGAGCGGAGCGATGTAAGAAAAACATCAATAACGATAAATTAACATTGATTTCCGATTAAGTGGGTGACCTTTTTTTAGTTTTTCCATGCTGCATCTATTAACGACCTTTTTTAAGGCAACTTGTTTCTGTATATATTTTGCTTACGTACGAATCTCCGAGCTCATTTATAACACATAAATATGGAAACATTGATGTTCGAGGATTTTTTTTCCATGACATCGATGTGCCGATGTTTTATCGAACCTAAATCGATGCCAAAACATTAGTGAATATCGATCGATCATCCCTAGGCTAGCCGCTAATTCGGTCAGCATATATAAGAATTGCTATACAGTATGGCAATGCGACCAGCATTCTGGGTACGTTTCATTCTGGCCGCAATTAGGATGGCACTCACAACTTCTAGTTTTTTATTACTAATATTTATTATTATTGACTTACTTTTTTAAAGATTGCAATACTACGTACGTATTTAGGCACCTAGACACACAACTAACAATTTTATGCTCATCATACAAATGTTCGTTATGTGCGGGGATCGAACCCGTGACCTCTTGGCTCAATAATAGGGCTTACTACCATTACACTACGAGGCTTGTCAGTTCAGCGCGTCAACAATGTATCAGAGCCAGTGAATATTCACTAGTACTTATCGTCTTTGTATTTACATGCATGTTTCAGATATTTAATAGAAATATGGTTTATTTAAGATGTAACAAAAAAACTTTATTTGTAGATACGAGCAGTCGGACGGTACTAAACAAGAACAGGAAGGTGAGCTTAGAAATGAAGGTACTGACGAGGAGTATCTCTTCGTGAAAGGGTCTTTCACTTGGATCGGTCCTGATGGAGTGACCTATACTGTAACATACGAGGCTGGTGAAGACGGATATAAACCGGAGATCGAGCAGGGTCCAGGAGGTGCTGTACCACCAGACGTGGCAGCGTCACTCCTTGGATAAATTAAATTATGTTTTTACGAAATTTAAGTCAAAATTAAGTATTCATTTGTAAGGATCTGACTACCAATTTAGGTTTCGTATCTCGTATTACGTTTTATCCAGTAAATATATGACCTACATTTGACATCACCCAGATACCATATGTGTATAATTATGTAAATATGACGCATCTGACGTGAATGTTATATCAAACTAAGGTAACGTGTTAACTAGGTATAAGTTACAATTATTCTTCATAGCAACCACCGTGAGACAGATGAGAGAACAAACTCAGCGAGGCAATATTTTTATACAACTACTGCGGTTATATCATGCTCATGATTACGCCTATATCAGTAACAAAACGAACTTATTCAGAGCATTAAAGAGATATTTTGCAAAATCGTTCGAAGTATGTCGATAGCGGCGAAAAAGTTCTTGAGTGGTAGCCGCGTACCTGAAGACGCAGCATGGGCAGACCCGTCACAAGATGGTCCGACGACTTGGTAAAGGTTGCGGGAAGCCGTTGGATGCGAGCAGCACAGGATCGATCGTTGTGGCGATATTTGGGGGAGGCCTATGTCCAGCAGTGGATGTCTTTTGTCTGAAATGATTGTCCATTCCACATATAAATGAAACTTAAGTATTATTCATAAGGCATACGCATGAAAATCACGGAACACCCTATCACAGAGTTGTAAAACCAAAATATATTGATAAGCTGGGTTTGCAGTATGTCAATGCAAGGCAATCCTCAATGAATAATAAAAATCGTTATATGTTATATGGAATAAATTTGGTCATTTGGTCAGAATTCCATCCAAAGCATTTATGGTTATATTTGATAATAAAATAAAGTAATTTTGTGTTTAAATAAAAAACAAATTTTATCTTATTTTTAATTTTTTCATGTCTAGAAACCTACATATATATAATCACGGAAATTAATAATAATTTATAGGTGAAATATTAATTTAACCTATAAATTCAGTTTTTTTTTTCCAATAACATAGTAATGCTATATTAGCTTAAAATATACAACACACCTTAGCCACAGCTTACTGGATGAACAAAGAACTATCGCTTTACGTTTTTTTATATGTATCTTATAGATTTAGTCTTTCGCTACAATCTCACCTAATGTTAAGTGATGATGTGCTCTAAAACCTTAATTCGCTAAGCCTAGAAAGACAGGCGAAAGCGATGATGGCTCAGTGGTAGCTTGTACGGCTTCGCGTCCAGTTACGTGAGTTCGAAGCCCTGCAATGAGCCTGAGCTCTCGGTGAAGGAAAACATCGTGAGGAAACCATAGCATAGTGGTAGGGCTTTTTCTAATGCCCGCCTGGTTAGCTACCATCCTCAAGTTGAAAATCTGTCGCCAAACACCAATAGGTGTGTTCCGGCAGCTGCACTTGAGAGCCAGTCTTCCACTAGATTTAGCGTCTTACTGTCATGGGCCGCATCGTCGCTTAACATCAGGTGAGATTGTGGCCACTACGCCAAACCTACAACGAAAAAAAAACCTTTATCGGTATTACGAATACTTTGCCTATGCCGTTATGAAGAAAAAGTGTACAAATCAAAATCTTCTTTTACTTTTTAAGTAACAGAAACTGTGTTCATTCGCAATTTGTCGAACGTCACGTGAACAGAATATTGTAATCTTCAAACATAGCTAGCTCTATGACGGTTCCCTAATCCCATGCTAAAACTGTCCATGGAATTTTGTGGCAACTCAAAATGCCTGTTTCTAATTGTTATTTATAACACCTGTGCTCAATAACTAAACTATATCACGTAAAATGCCACCAAAATTACACATGATATGGGGCCAAAAACATAAGTTTATAAAATAACCACCACATGACAGCTCAAGATGCCGCCAAAAATTATCTAATCAAGAACAACGAAACTAAGAACGTGTTACGCCACGCGCAGTGTAGGGTCCCGTAGATGGCCGTCACAATATGCAGACTTAGAAGATGGCTTTAAGTAATATTCAAAGATTTTTTTACGAAATTACTTCTCCAAGTATATTTTATAAGTTGCTTATAAAGTCTACTTAGCTGTGATAGTTTTCTTTTGACTTTATTATATTATATTACTGTAATTTTTTCACATACCCAATAACAACCATTTAGCTGGTATGGGGGGAAAATTTTACTCTAACACAAGTTTGCACTTTAAAGCTTAATATTTTGCAAAACGGATCCTTAAATCGAAAAATGGCTTTCACACTTCCGTAATATTTTTGAAGGACATATCCAATACCATCCAATACCATGGGATTGACGAAAGATCAAGATTTCATATACTACTTTGACGACGTAATGTATACCTGTACCAAATTTCTACTACTAAAAATCGTTAGCTAAGCCGCAGACAGGCAGACGAACATGGCGAAACTATAAGGGATCCTTGTTGACTTTGGAATACTAAAGCATAAAATTGTTTATAAAAGTTTTGCAGTTGCAGAATTTGACTGGTTCGAACTATAGTTAATAAAAGTGACATTCGGTGATTTTTGAAACAAATAAAATGTTATATAAATTATAGCAGTAATAAAAGTGAGTTTACAGTCTTTACGACTGGAAAAAGCGTATTAGAGAAAGTTACACCCATCAAGGTGTATGGCATAACATTGAGTACGATATCAGAATTAAATAAGGTATTATATATATTGGTTACATTTACGCGAACGACTTGAAAAATGAGAAGGGCGTTGAAAAAAAAAACGCTAGCTCGCAATTAGAGGGTACATGTACTGTTGAATTTAAAATCTATCATCTTCTTATTCCTTATCCTACTTAAGCAGGGTCGGCGCAATATTTTCCTCATTGACATCCACATTGACTGTACTGTATTGGTGGTAAGAACAGTACAATCCAAATACAACAACGAACGAATTTCCAAAAATCCTTCCTTAGTGCTCTTTACACTGGTAAATGAAACGCGCTTTGGGTTGTGCGTTGATCGATCAGCCAGTCAGTGAATCAGTCAGCCAGTCAGTTTCTTACTTTATATACATATATATATATATATTATATAGATTAAAAAAAACAATACAGCCAGTTGAAAAACAATCAAGTGACTGTCGTTGTGAACTAAGTAGTTTCAGTCATAAAGGCAGTTGAACAAAATCAGTTAGAGAGCCGATGTCAAACAAGCTCACCTTCACATCTACAATTCGTAAAAGTTATTTACGTATAAAGGGCCAAAAATAAAACACTCAAACATGTAATATAATATAAGGTGGAATATTAATCTGGTGCTTCATTTTCATGTATTCACTCCAAGTAACCAAGCAATCAGTACAAAAATGAAATTGGTGCGATTTTTTAATTATTATTACTATAAAAATTAGTGTAAATTGAAATTTATTATAAAGTGATTCGTGGATCGTTTCTAATACAGAATTTGTGTCATTGTTACATTAAATTTATTATAATTCTACTATTCTACTCTTTTCGATAAAAAAAAACCAGAATCAAATTAAATTTGATTTTTAGTGCAATTAATTATTGGTTTAAATTTCCCTTAGCATTCGAATACAAAATCCACAATATTATCTCGGCTTTAGTACTTTAAATTTTGTTTAATATTTTTCAGCCTTTCCTTTGCTAGCCTTGACATTTCTCGAAAGTATTATTTTTTAATTAAACGTATTACTTTTTAAACTTTATATTACTGATAAAAGTTTGAGATTATAATGTGACTTCAAATTAATGTTCGATTTGTGGAGACAGTTTATCTAATAACCATTAAAAGCAATACTAAAATCTAATATTAATTTATATTATTTGCAGCTTATAATTCTTTCTTTAATAGTATTAATCACTGCAGCACCTTCGCCATCAATTAATGCCACTACCACCAATAAGCCTCAAGAAAATGTACGTCTCTTAAAATTTAATTTCAACAACGACGGACTTGGAATATATAAATATGCGTAAGAAAAGAGTTTTATTATATTTTTGAGATATTTTTTATTGCAAATGTTTACTTAATATTTATATTACATCGTAAACCACAAGTAAAAATTGCGAATTTAACTAATCATAGCACCTTTCCTATAATTATTTCAAAATAAAAAAATGAAATTATTATTTTTCCATTTTTGATCATTATATCTTTGAAACTATCAATTTTCATTGCATAAAATATTTATACGTATAAGTATACTAGAGGAGGGTGACAGACTTTGTCCTGGCAGAACCTTGGCTTGCCTAAAAATAAACTAGAACTCGACATCAGCGCCATCTTCCGGGTACAATTGTAAATATAAACCATCTAGATACCCACACAAAGAAATTCATCAAAATCGGTCCGGTTTAGGAGGAGTTCAGTCACATACACACTTACTGAAGAATTATATATATAAAGATATTGTAGGTATTATTTAATTGCTTGTATTTTATTACTAACAGTCGCGGAAATTTAATTTATCCAATCCGACTATATGAGAAATAGGAAAAAGTGGTGTGCACACTAATAACTCCTACAATGTACAGTATATAGCGAAATTGAATATTCACTTTTTTTATAACTCTTAATGAAAATTGTAAAAATATACAATGCCTTCTCATTTAATAATAAATAAATACATTCTCATTGATCCCAAATTCCTTAATAGTAACAAAATCCGTCGGTGTAATATTTCTGCTGTCATATTTTTGAAAAGCCAAACGGGTTGATTACTTGCCCAAATAAGGGATTGAAAAAAAGTTAATATGCAATTTTTATTTACTAATTAATCGGTCTCATTGTTTCTTACACTACTTTTCTCTATTTCTAATAGATTTGGTCATATAATCTCACCTGAAAAATCGACTTTGTATAAAAGCAAAAAATGTATTTACAGATACGAGCAGTCGGACGGTATCAAACAAGAACAGGAAGGTGAACTTAAGAATAAGGGCACTCACAACGAGTCTCTCTTCGTGAAAGGGTCTTTCACTTGGATCGGCCCTGATGGAGTGAACTATACTATAACATATGAGGCTGGTGAAGACGGATATAGGCCGCAGATCGAACAGGGACCCGGAGGTGCTGTACCACCAGACGTAGCAGCATCACTCCTCGGAGGATAAATTTTACAACACACGCATGTGTTGCGCCAGAAAACAACACTTGTGTATTTTTCCTTTATTTTTATGTATGCTATTTTATGTCACTGTACTTGTAATTGTAAATTCATGTTTTGAATCTGATATATTGTAAGATTTTTATTATAAAAATGTATGCTATTGCGTTTCCTAATACTAATAAAAAACAATTGTATAATAACTCAAAATTAAGTATTTCCAATCGTAACACAAATGATCAAATATGAGTGAAGGAAATGGTAGTAATTAATATGTATTTTAACTACAACTCACCTCTTTTTTTTAATATAAAATGAATTTTATGTCTAAACACGTAAGCATAAAATTACACAAATTAAAAAGAATAATATTCAACCTTTAAATTTCGTTTTGCTATAATGTCAAGAAGTACACATAACATAGCTTGGTCAAAATGTAGTGGTGGATCAAAGAACTAAAAATTTCTCGACATTTAAAATCGCCAGTACGTCATGGGCTATAGTTGTCGTTAGTCTGTATCTTCCCTCACAGAAAAAGACTTCGCACAATATTGGAACATTTTCATTCATTTATTTATTTATAAGATAACAAGGGCTTACAACATTAACTAAAAATTTAATAAAAGTTACATATAAATTAATAGGCGAATTAGTTTTAAAATAAAATATACTTATTCATCTACAGTTATACAATTATGAAATGTCATATGACCTTAACCAACCACCGATATCCAGTACTTCATAAAAGGACCATCATCCACACGTATGTGCCTTCATTATTGTATCGGGACTATCACGTAGTTTAACCAGGATAGATGCAACCCTCTTGCACATTACACGGAACATACGCAAACACCTCAGATGCGCTAAAGAATCTCGGCATCCCATTAGTGAACTAAAGGCGTTATTGTGTTCGGTACGTAAAGCTCTAATAGTTGTTTAAACTGCTATGAATAGATGAATCTTAACTTCATTATTACCAGGAGCAATCCTACGTGTCAACATGTTCCCTCTAAGTGCATGCGTACTGCATTATCTTTCAGACCGATCACGACCGCCGGCGGGATCCGTCAAGGTGGTGGACTATGCGAAGCTAAACAGATACCTCTTGCACAATCCCTCATCCTCCAGTTTGGATAGGGTCCCAGACGAGTTGAAATCGACAGCCGATGCCGATCTGGCGATCGATTCCCTGGTCAGCCATCTCCAAAACGCCGTCAGTAAGGCCTCGAAAGAGGTGCAAGCGGCGAATGAACGCCGCTTTATACTTCCTGCCGACGTGAGAGCGCTGATCACGGAAAAGAACGCCGCGACTCGAGCACACGATTCATACCCGACTGCGGACAATCGTAGGCGGTTAAACTCACTTCGGAAAACGGTAAAAAGCCGCATTTCCGAAATCCGTAATGCCAGATGGGGGGCCCTACTCGAGGGTATGCAACCATCCCATCTGGCTTTCTGGAAATTAGCACGCACAATTAAATGTGACGATACAGTCCCCATGCCCCCCTTAGATCAAGGCCCCGGCAAACCTCCCGCTTTCGATAGCGCTGAAAAAGCAGAATGCCTTGCCGAGAGCCTTGAAAATCAATGCTCTCCGAACTGCGTTAACATCGATTCCGAGTTCGTAAGCTCGATAGAATCGGCGGTAACAAATTCTCTCGCGGTCCCCCCGACAGATGATTTGGACTCGGTAACGCCTGAGGAAGTTATGTCAACCATTAAAGGCCTTAAGCCTAGAAAATCACCTGGTCCCGACGGTATCAGGAACGAAGTACTCAAACTTCTTCCTGATCACCTCATAGCTCTTTTGGTCTGCATCTTCAATGTAGCCATAGCCCACTGCCATTTTCCAGCCGTCTGGAAAAAGGCCATAGTAATAGGTATTCACAAGCCCGGCAAAAAAGCGTCGCTTCCCGACAGCTATCGCCCTATCAGTCTCCTTAACACGTTAGGAAAAGTCTATGAGCGGCTCCTTCTGAACCGGCTCCAGTCAGTAGTCACAGACAAAAATCTTTTACCACCTGAGCAGTTTGGTTTTCGTGCCAAACACTCTTGTACCCACCAAGTGCACCGCCTCACGGAGCACATTCTTCAAAATTTCAACCGCGACCCAAAACCTCGTCCTACACTTGCGGTCTTCTTCGACGTCGCCAAGGCCTTCGATAAGGTCTGGCACGCTGGTTTAGTCCACAAGCTTTTGGAACTTCAAATCCCGGATAGATTAGTTAAAATCATACACGCGTACCTCTCTGACCGGACCTTCTGCTACCGAGTAGAGGGTGCTCTCTCTGAGCCTCATCCCATACGCTCAGGTGTTCCCCAGGGTCCCATTCTGGCGCCCTCTCTATTCAACTTATATATCAGTGACCTCCCTCGCCTCCCCGAGGTAGAGGTAGGTTCCTACGCTGATGACACAGTCCTGTTTAGTTCCTCGTGGAACAGACAAACCCTCAGGCTACGAGTCCAAAAAGCCGTAGATAAGCTAGGCGAATGGTTCCGTAGATGGCGCATAGGAATTAACCCCGATAAGAGTAGCGCTATCCTCTTTCATCCCACTCAAAGATTAGTTAAAATTCCCCCTATCAAACTATTTAATGTGGCTATCCCGTGGGCCAACCAGATCAAATATCTGGGTGTCACACTGGATAAACACCTAAATTTCAAGGCACATATCGATAGAGTGCGAAGGAAAGCCGGTATGGTCTCAAGCCGCCTGCACCCTCTCGTGTGCTCGAAGAGCAAAATGTCCCTCAGACATAAGCTCACGCTCTACAAGACTTGTATCAGACCGATCCTAACTTATAGTTCCCCAGTCTTTGCTCACATAAGTAAATTCACCCTCAATAAGTTACAAATAGTTCAGAACCGCTTTCTCAGAAGGGCGGTCGGTGCCCCTTGGTTCGCTCGGAACGTAGATCTCCATAAAGATATGGAAATACCTTCGATCGAATCATTTATAAAGTCCCTATCAAATAATTATTTTGAAAAAGCGTCGAACCATTCGAACCAGCTAGTAGTGGCAGCCGCATCTCATAACCCGAATCCAGACATCCGAATGTCTAACAAATATAGACGCCCGCGCGACATTTTATCTGACCCCGATGATAAAATCACGGAAGCGAACGCGATTTTCCCGCCCGTATCTAATAACCAAGCGTGTTTGCGCCCACGCCCGCGTAATCACCGCTCGCTCCGCAGGGGGCGGGCGGCAAACTTCGCTCCCGCACACATATCTCGACCGCCTTCTCCTGCAGCGACTTGAGCCTAGGTCCGTTCCCCCGCTAGGGAGCCCTCAAGCCAGCTGCTCGCGCGACACAGTGACACTGCAATCACTAGCTACCGACATACATTCACTACACTGCATGAACACACATGCACCACACTCAGGTACATAGGTCTTGTAAGGGACCTTTTTTTTCTTTTTTTGTGGTTAGTTAGCCTCAGAAAATTTTTAGATCACTAAATACATGTACGCGTGTCTCTTCCTCCCTCCCAGGAGGCAAGAGACATGCATACATGTATAGTTAGTTAGCTCGAATTCGCGTAGGAATTTAGCTAGGTCGCGTATGTTGCAAATACGGCAACAGCTCAAGCCGAGGTTCGGCCACTTTGGCACCCTTGCGCATGTTGCCCAAAATTTCTCGGCTGAGTGCCTTAAGCGCTCGCCCACAAGTCCGGTGAAACTGTTAAGGCCCCCGGGCCAACAGCATAGTCAGTTCGAAAAAAAAAAAAAAAAAAAAAAAAAAAAAAAAAAAAAAAAAAAAAGACCGCCGGCGGGAACGGACGTGTTTACGACCGCTCTCTGCCGCCTTTGTGAAGTTTTACGACCGACCGGCTTTGCTGCACACCTGCGCCGCACCTGCGTATCGCCGTCTCGCTCGCACCCATTGTGTCGCGCTGCACAACCATAAAACTGCTCTTTTAAGAGCAAATTGTTTCTATTCGACGAAATCCACACTTTAGTGGTCACTTGCCTGATACCTGACGGTGCCAACTAAAGCAAGTGGGTGCGTGACCCAAGCGCCCCTCGGTTGCCTCCTTCAGAGGCAAACGATAGTACTTGGTCGGGCTCAGGAATCTTGGCCCTTGATAGAGTCATAGTCAAGCCCTGAGTGTCTCCTTCCCACCCTTCCGATCCTGCTACACATCCATCCCCGAGTGTCTGTTTGGGCGTAGCTAGGTATTTATACCGGCTGCGTTCTCTGCCTCGGGATTGATAGGGACCTCCACGTAGGGCCCGGTAGGTTCTTTCCTGCGAGTCATTACACCGTGACCCGCAGGTCCCTTTACACGGCTCGGGATAGCCGTTTAAATTCACTCGGCGCACCCCCCTGCCTCTCCGGCAGGGAGGTTTAACTTCACCCCCGCCCGCCCAACCGCCGCCGCCGGAATGGCAGACTTGGAAAGCTTCGTTGCGTTCGCAACAAGCCTACACCCGTCGATATGGACGGATTTCAATAGGGCCATCGCACAGTCCACCGAGGCCACCAGCGACCCCGCCGCGCCCCACGCGACGGACAAGAAGCCCGTCTCGCGCTCCCGCTCAACGGCACCCCGCGCTCACCGTCAGACGCCGTACAAACGGCCGTCATCGCGCTCGCGTTCCCCGGGCAATCAAGTCACGATCCCAGCGCCCTCTGCGCTGCCGATCAAGAACTCTTTCGCGTCGTTAGTTCCCGAAGCGGACACGCCGACGCTAGTAGCTACGAACAATAGCTACTCGCCCACTAATCCGGATCCCGAACCCGAGTCCAACGAAATGGACACGGCGATAGTCACAGATAACGAGGGCTTCACCCTCGTTCAAAAAAACAAGCCCGCCAAACGGGCATCGCGTTCGCGTCCCGAGTCTCCGGAGACTCAGTCCCACCCACAAAAGGCGCAGAAAACTGGGCTAAACAGCCACGCCCCCCGCTCCGCAGCGCCCTCAGCGCCTGCCGGTACTTTTGCCGGCAGAAAGGCGCGTCGCCCACCGCCGGTAGTAGTCCAAAACAAGGCGGTCTGGACTAAGCTCGCGGACAAGCTTAGAGACTTAAAAATTAATTATACCTCGGCCAGTAACACAGCCAACGGTATCCGCGTACAAGTAACCACTTCTGACGAACACCGTCAGTTCACAAAGTTGCTCTGAGCAAGCAACCTACACTACTACTCATACACCCTAGACGATGAGCGTCACCTCCGGGTTGTAATCCGCCGCATCCCGGTGGAAATCACGCCCGAGGAGGTCAAAACTGACCTCTTAGCGAAGGCCCTCCCTGTCCGCGAAGTGCATAGAATGCACGGCGGACAATCCAAAAACCGACCATTAGATATGGTCGTAGTTATCTTGGATCTGACCCCCGAGGGCAGAGCCATCTTTAATGTCAGGAAAGTGTGCGAGCTCTCCGGAATAGCCGTAGAGCCCCCACACAAAAACCGCAGCCCTCCGCAGTGCCACAACTGCCAGCTGTACGGACATTCGGCCCGTAACTGCCATTTACGTCCCAGGTGCGTTAAGTGCCTCGGGGACCACGCGACAAGCGAGTGCACGCGCACTCGCGAGTCGTCTACCCCTCCGAGCTGCGTGCTATGCGGCAACGCGGGTCACCCCGCGAACTATCGCGGCTGTCCCCGTGCCCCGCGTCCCACGCGCCCTATGCGCCCTACGCGCCCAAGGCAAGAGCGACACACCCCTCCTCAGAGGGCACGTCCCGCCGCCAATAGTCAACCCATGCCTCTGCTCACGCCAGAAGCCTTTCCCAGCCTCCCGGACGCTTCCCGCGCCCCGGTGGCGGCCACCCCCGCACCCCGCGCACCCCCTCCGGCCATGCGAGCCCCTCAGGCAGCATGGGTCTCTACTCCCCGCCCTCAGCCTCCTAAGGCTCAGGCCTCCCCGCCCGTTAGCACGCGCCGCGGCGTTGACTACATGGTCATGCTCTTCCGCGAGCATGACCCTCAGGAAGTACTGGCATACGACCAGTGCGTCGCTGAGTACGGCCCCGCCGAATCCATCAGGCGTTTTCCCCTGATGACAGCGACGCTAATGCGCCTGGCCCGTGCCGGGAAATAGATAACGGTTATAAATGGCTCGCATTAAACCTAGGAGTCTCAACATCTCTTTCTTTAACGCGCGAAACCTCCTTCCACAACGGGACCTAGTATCCACCTTTCTTAGGGAACGGGAGATAGACGTATTTCTAGTACAAGAAACACTTCTAAAACCCAGTAGGCGCGACCCTAAGATAGCAAATTACAATATAGTCAGAAATGACCGTGCCACCCGAGGAGGCGGCACGCTCATCTACTACAAGCGTTCCCTCTATTGCATGCCAATAGACCCTCCTGCACTTACCAATATGGAAGTGTCCATCTGTAGAATAGGCATGACTGGCCATCCGTCAATCACGCTTGTCTCTGCATATCTCTCCCCGAGTAAAAGACTCCTTCAGTCCGATCTGGAGGCGCTACTTTCACTCGGTCAATCCGTAATAATAGCAGGCGACCTCAATAGCGGTCACACCCATTTCAACAACTCGCGTAACACCCCTAACGGGGTTATTCTCGACCTACTATGCGATGTGCTCGGCTTTGACGTCATAGCACCGCTAGAGCCCACGCACTTTCAAGATAACTGTCAATCGACAGTACTTGACATAGCCCTCCTCAAAGGTGTCTCACTTCGGTTACGACTTATAGAAGTCGTACACGAACTGGACTCCGATCACCGCCCGGTTATCTTACAACTCGGGCAACCGTTCGACCCCAGTCCGCCAAAAGTCAAAGTAGTTGACTACGCGATATTAAATCGTTACCTAACCGATAACGCTACCCCGTCCAGCTTAGCTAGGATCCCTGACGTATTAGAGTCAACAGCAGACGCCGACTTAGCGATCGATTCCCTGGTCGACTACCTCCAAACCGGTGTAAGGGAGGCCTCGAGAGAGGTGCAAGCGGCAAACGAACGCCGTTTTATACTCCCCCCCGGCTTACGAGCGTTAATCACTGAAAAGAACGCCCCGACACGTGCACACGATTCTTATCCGACGAGGGATAACACCTGTAGGTTACGGCGACTTCAGAGAGAGGTTAGAACTCGCATCGGCGAGTACAGAGGTCACCGGTGGGATAACCTCCTAGAGGGTCTCAAGCCGTCCCATCTGGCTTACTGGAACCTCGCCCGCTCTCTGAAGTTAGAAGCTTCCGCCCTGATGCCGCCCCTCGAAAGGGGCCCCGATCTCCCACCCGCGTTCGATAGTGACGATAAGGCAGAATGCCTTGCCGCAAGCTTGGAGAGCCAGTGCTCTCCAAACTGCGACAACGTAGACACTGCCCACATCGAAACTATCGATACCGCCGTTCAGGAACTAACGACGATTCCCCCCGCGGAAACGTTAAACCCGGTCACGCATGACGAGATTTGTTCTGTTATTAAAGGCCTTAAGCCTAGAAAGTCCCCAGGCCCCGACGGTATCAGGAATGAAGTACTTAAACTTCTTCCCGATCACCTCATAGCTCTTTTGGTCTGCATCTTCAATGTAGCCATAGCCCACTGCTATTTTCCAGCCGTCTGGAAAAAAGCTATAGTTATAGGTATTCACAAGCCCGGCAAAAAAGCTTCGCTTCCCGATAGCTATCGCCCGATCAGCCTTTTAAACACACTAGGGAAACTTTACGAGCGGCTCCTTCTGAACCGTCTCAAAACCGTTATAGATATTAAAAATCTATACCCTCCCGAACAGTTCGGTTTTCGCGCCCGACACTCGTGTACACATCAAGTGCACCGCCTCACGGAGCACATCACGAGCAACTTTGCCAAAAGTAGTATCGCCCCGCCCGTACGCTTGCGGTCTTTTTCGACGTAGCTAAGGCCTTCGATAAGGTCTGGCATGCCGGACTAGTCCACAAGCTACATCAATTAGAAGTCCCGGATAGGTTAGTTCATCTAGTTCACGATTTTCTACGCGACCGCACCTTCCACTACCGAGTGGAAGGAGTACTATCTACCGCCCACCCTATACGCTCAGGCGTCCCGCAAGGTTCCATTCTGGCGCCTTGCCTTTTCAATCTGTACGTCAGCGACCTCCCGAAGCCCCCCGGGGTCGAGGTAGGGCTCTACGCTGACGACACAGTCATATATGCGTCAAACAGACACAGAAAAAATCTCGCCTGCGCAGTCCAACGTGCCGTAACCACTCTCGGGGAGTGGTTTCGAACGTGGCGAATAGCTATTAATCCGGTAAAGAGCGCCGCGATTATGTTCGAACCGCATACATGCAAACTACCACGCACGGTAGGACCCCTCTCATTATTCGGTACGAATATCCCTTGGGCCACCAAGACTAAATATCTGGGTGTCACCCTCGACTCGAAGCTTAACTTCAACGCACACGTTACTATAGTCAGGAATAGGGCCATCTGGATCCTTTCCCGCTTGCGACCCTTGCTCAGTTCGGTAAGCAAAATGTCCTTAAGACATAAGCTTACACTATACAAGATGTGCGTCCGTCCGATCTTGACATATAGCTGCGCCGCGTTCGCACATATGTCCAAACATAACTTTGCCCGCATGCAAAGAGTCCAAAATCGGTTTCTCCGTCGCCTGCTTGACCCTCCAGCCTTCGTTAGGAACATGGACCTGCACAGGGACATGAGGCTTCCCTCGATAGAAGCCTATGTGAAATATCTCACCAGGAGATACTTCGATAGCGCTTCGAATCATCCCAACCCGCTCGTAAAATCCACCGTGAACTACGTCCCAGACAACTCGATCCCCGTTGCCAAACGTTATAAACGCCGTCCGCGAAATCTCTTTGTCGATCCCGATGACGACATCGAGAACGCTAACAATTTCTACGTGTCCGCTCCCGCAACATATGCGTGCTCGCGCCCACGCCCGCGAAACCACCGTTCCCTCCGCAGGGGACGTACGGTTAACTTCGCTCCCGCACACCCGCCACGACCGCCCTCCTCTGCGGCAACTCAAGCCTAGGTCCGATCCATCGGCATGGAGCCCTTGAGCCAAGCAGCCGCTCGCGCGATACAAGTGACTCTACAATCACTAGCTTTCACAGCCATACATGACACTGCATTATACACACATGCACATCACACATAGGTACATAGGTTCTGTAAGGGACCTTTTTTTTTCTTTTTTTGCCTAGTTAGATTAGACAAAAATTTTCAGACCACTAAATACACATACACATGTTCCTTCCCTCCTCCCAGGGGGCAGAAACATGTATATATGTATAGTTAGTTTAGATCGAATTACGGATAGGGAATTAGTCAGATCGCGACTTAATTGCATACGCGCAACAGTCCGAGCCGAGGTTCGGCCACTTTGGCACCCTCGGATGTTGTTGCTTAGCTTTCGTGGCTGAGTGCCCTAAGCGCTCGCCCCCAAGCCCGGTAAAGCTGTAAAAGCCGTAAAGGCTCCAGGGCCCCTAAGGCTAACAGTATAGTCAGTTCGAAAAAAAAAAAAAAAAAAAAAAGTATCTTTCAATATAATTAGAATATTTCAAGTTAGTTTTAAAAATGTGATGAATATATTCAAAGTACCTACATATAACCTAATTAAGAAAACATGTTGTGCCGACCCTGGATGTGAACAAAAGGAAGAAAAACAAACAAATCAAATACAGTAAGTAGTTCCTAGTATGTGAGTAATTAAGATAATATACCGAAAAGTGCTCGTTAATGATGCCCTCAATCGAATCGTATTTCACCTTCATCTTGTCATATGAGTGTCACAAAAAAACTTTGTATCGAGATGTGTGTACTTTATCCAATAACTATGTTGCAATACAAATATACCAAAAAGTATATATTACGATGTATTACTCTATCACTAGCATACACATCTGAAGACGATCAACCATAACTTTGAGAAATGCATATACTGGTCAGTACATATTTTTTTTTAGTAATTCTAATTGTTGTTCAGTTCGATATACCCTTTAATTTTACATCATCAGAGCTTTTATTTCGTTTCCTGGTAACGGACTGAACACAGAAATTTGACTGTTATCCTTTCCCTTTAACGTTGTGATCTGTCATATTGTAAATTTCTTAAAGCAGTCGAGGTTAACTGGCAATTAATATTATATGTATCTCACATACATATACATATATATATATATATATATATTTTATACTACAATTGTGGCGAACAAGCATACGGACCGCCTGATGGTAAGCGGCTACCGTATCCTATGAACGCTTGTAATACCATAGGAGACCTGGAAACCCTACTCACTGCAATAACACAACACTAGGTCATTTAACAGCGATCTTCTGCAGGGTAGAGGTATTCCGCCAGTCGAGCCGCCCCAATTAGAGAGAAATCTCCAAATAAATTCCTCAGAGCTCTACATAATTTAATTCTAAAATTCTTTAATTCTAAAAATTAACCATAGGTACTACCACCAAAAATATAGGTACTAATTAAAAAAAAATAGCCGTTTACAAGATTTTGATATCTGATTTGCTGGGTGGTAGGTCACGATAATTGTGCCCGGCAGGATCGCGGCCACCACACACCACGTGTAACATCAACCATTGTTGCACGCTTAAGCGTATCATGTTCCGGGATCAGCCGTTATATATCCAGTAATCAAGCGATAAACCCGAGCTAAAGATACTATAAGTATTACTATAGATACTATAGATATAGATAGGATTATAGCATTTTGGGATCAGCCAATGTATATCAAGCCGCATGCAAGTAGGCATGATGGCGACGTCCGGTAATGGATTGCCGATCACTCGATGGCTACCGTTGTTTCTGGATTGTGCTTACCGTCAAGAACAACGCCGTGACTATGCCGTGCCGCTGTACGATACGCATACCATAATTATTATATCAGAAATACTGACAGTATAAATTATTCAGATTACATAACTTTTTCATTGTTAAATCTATAATTAATTATTGTCTATATTAACTATTGTTTTCAAATTATGAATGGATTACTATATATTTATTTATTAAAAATTACACAGATTGAATATCAAGAATATAATATTTATAGTAGATAATTTAGCTATTTACGAATTTTTATTATTTAATTTTCGTATATACATATTTAGTTATTAATATCTAATAATTAAAAATAAAATAAAGAAATCAATTAAAAGGGGTGTGTGTGTGTGTGTGAGTGTGTATATACTACTTACTTACCAATTAGAGCTACTTTCATTTGGTTTCTTAAATATTTTTTAGATATAATACTATTGTGCATGGTGTTCTAATTTTTTTATTGTTTGATTTAATTTATTTTTATTCGTAAATTTTCTTACAAAAAGATTAATCAAAACAATAAAAGTAAATACACATGAACAACATAATATACATAACAACATAACATACATACATACATAACAACAACATAACAAAAGAACATATTATTTTGATGTTTTTTTTGTTAATAAGGTCTATGTCGCTAATTTTTTTATACATTTATTTATTATTTTATATATTTAATCTAGAAGTTTTTTCAGTTACTACTCGTTGTATCATTAGTTGCAGTGTCTGCAGCACCTCCAGGAAGTAAAGACGGAGAGGTACAGATAGTACGAATTTACAGTGACAACGATGGACTTGGTTCTTATAAATACGAGTACGTAATCTTTATGTTAAAACTAAACACCTAAACATAGCTTTCACGTTTTTTTTATACTAGCTCGGCAAAAGGACTGTACAACATCTGATGTTAAGTACCATACAGTCCACAAACAACTGTGACCCTCGGTGACACGAATTTCATCGGCAGTCGTCGTGTTATGCCGGCCTACTGAAATGTCTTGTCATAACTCGTTTGATGGATTAATGGACCCAGTATCATATGAAGGAGGGAACACATTCCCTGGGACACTATTCCATATCTGCACGGTGCAGCAAATGTAGAATTTGCGAGTTCTTAATTATTTAATTCTTATTTATGAAGTCACCACATTTATCTCACAGACTTATAATTATTAATTATCATTCAAGAAACTCATAAGTAATTATAATAATAAGTTTTTTATTTGTACAATAGCCTGCACTACAGATTTCCAGACCCTCTTTCTCTTAATTAAGTACACGTTATACGTTATACTATATTATAAAAATAAAATAAATACATCAATAATAATTATTATCCTAAGATCAGTTCCTTGTTACAATAGCAATATGAAAATAAACAAAGAAATATTTAAGGTCTGTGTTAATACATTTAATAAAAAATTAATAGAGCCGAAACATAAAATATCGAATACCAATAATCATGATTATAAAAATATTTAAAAAATAGTTAAAAATAACAACTTGTGATTGTGGTAATGGTTAATGTGCATTTCAGGAGTAATCTAAACTGTGAAAGATTTGTTGTAGCTGAGATGTTTAAGAAACAATAGATAATAATAGATTCTCCGTACTATGGGTATACAAGTTTTAGTAACCAATTATAAAGTATGCGTTTCGCTCTTTGTTTAGTTAGATAAATTTGAAGGACAGTGTTTTTTTGATTATGTATATATATCAATCGTGATGTCGGGTTATTATGAAAACTAGCAGAGCCCCAGGGTTTCACCCGTGTTAAATTGATTCGATCAGCTGTCCATCGCGCCGCGCCGCCGAGAATACACCCATGAAGGCTATGTCGTTGTTTCTCTTCCCGTACTTTATTAATCTGACTGGTAGTTCCAGAGCGCGTTCAACTAGATAAATGTTCCACTGACAATTTAATGTAAATAAGCATTTGTATAATTTGTGATATATCCTTTTTTTTCTATTCTCTGTCAATTTTCTATTATACACAGCTTCGAACAAAGTGATGGTACCAAGCGCGACGAAGAAGGAAGCGTTATCAATTTAGGAACTGATGACGAATCTATTTTTGTCAAGGGTTCATATACCTGGGTCGATCCCAATGGTATTATATACAACGTAAAATATGTAGCCGATGATAAAGGATTCCAGCCTACAATCGAGCAAGGTCCTGGCGGACAAGTGCCACAGGAAGTCGTCGATTCACTCCTCGGATAAAAAACACCGTTATTCAAATATTATAAAATTACATTATATCTTTAAACATAATCGTAAATGCCTATTTAATTTTTCCCTTGTACGAGTATTTATTGCACTGTAGACATTTATGGATTTCTTCCAAGATACAGTTAATTTTCAACCATGGAGTCATATTCCTTTGATATTATGTTAATGAATTGGTTTATGGAGGAAAGCATTTAGCACTGTGTTACTAAGATGCATTCTGAGTCTTTCTATTGGCGTAAAATTGCAGTATTAAAACATAAAATAGAACTCTTATCGAGTTTTTAACCAGTTCTTTTCAGCAAAGTAATGTTTCAAAAATAATAGTACATAATATGCAATATCTGACATTCAATTTTTATACATTAATATACAATGTCTAATACCATTAAGTGAGAGTAATTATTGTATAAGTATATTTACAAAAATATATAATATATATGTAATTCATTTCTCGGAGACGTCTCTAACGATTTGGATGAAATTTTGTGATTAGATTATGTTTTACTATCTAAGTAAAGCTCGGTCTCCCAGATATTACAAGTATTATTTTATATCCTTAGAACTTGCTGTTCTCATGTTTAATATGTTTTGCGGCTTTTAAATTTAAAAGACTGTAAAATATTCATAAATGGTTTATAAAAAAAACCTTCAAGAAAAAAATAGCAATTATAATATAAGGTGTTAAAAATATTGTATTTACTACTTTAAACATAAACAAATTCAACGAACAGTACGAGCAATTGTGTCTCTACTGACATATTTATGATAAATATAAAGTTATAGGTGCTTCTATATTTTTTTTTATTAACACGCAAATACCAGTCAATTTCAAAATAGCCCGCCTTCGGTATTTAATATACTAATAATTGCCTAAATTATGTATGTACGACAAACATGAGGTTAACGTATTAAAATACTTTTTTGAACTTTTCTCTTTTCAAATTATTAAAAAAAAAAGTTATACATTTGGTGTATAGCAACGAATGTCAAAAAATAATGTATGTTCGTAACTCTGCTATTGTTTCAGCATAAAACTGAATCAATCTTGAACAGAAAAAATATTGGCTGTTTTTCTAAAATTTCGTGTATATGTTATTTAATTTGGTAAGTGAATCTAGTAAAGTATCGTTATGTCTGCTAAAATTAGTACCTATTTATTTTCATAAATATTTTTGTCATATTGTTGTAAGTACTCTATTTTCTATGACTTAAAATATCAAGCATCAAATAAATCATAACCAATGATGGCTCAGAGGTATTTGAGACACTGGTGCCTAAGTGATGAAACCATAGCATGATGATAAGGCATTTTCTAACGCCCGCCTGGCTAGCTACCACTGTCAAGTTGAAAATCTGTCGCCTGGCCAAGCCAAGCATCTGTTCCGGCAGCTGCATTTGAGAGTCAGTCCTCCCACTAGGTTTAGCGGGTCATCATCTTTGGCCACATCGTCATTTAGTTGAGATTACATCAGCTGAAATTATGACCAAACACTAAACATATAAAGAAATTAAAAAAAAAACATTGAGTTTTTAATGGATACATTGCATTGTAGATACAATGAGAAAATCTGCAACCTCGTTTAACACCGGAGAAATCGTAGTGTCTGCAATTAAAAAGTTAATGAAAAACACAGGTTGGACAACACGTACCATAATTAAATTCATCAAAATGGAATACAGTATCAATGACCCCAAAATCAGTCGGAAAGTGTCCAGGTGAAATGCACTTTTTTTTAAGATATAGGCACGCGTTTTATCTCAATCTCACCTGATGGTAAGTGAAGGTGAGGCCGACGATGGATCGCGCTTACCCAACAGATGTCTATTCACTCTGCCATTAAAAACTCCCAAGCTATATGTCGAAGGAAACAGACGCCAGGAGAAAATTTCACTCTATAGCCGTTCGTATTAAAAATTACGAAGCAAAACGCTTCTTGCGAATAGGGGAAATGTCCACTACATACGAGTGAAAACCCTCACGGCGTCAAGTTGTTATCCGTCAATAACGCTCGTGTCTGCATACGACTCGCCGAGTAAAAGACTCCTTCAGTCCGATCTAGAGGCTCTCTTCTCACTCGGCCAGTCAGTTATAGTGGCAGGTGACATCAATAGTGGACTTACTATCTTCAACAGTCCGTTTAATACCCGTAACGGGGTTATACTCGATCTGTTAGGAGATGTGCTCAACTTTGACCTCATAGCTCCCCTCGAGGCCACTCACTGCGTTCGTCAACGACGATAAAGCGGAATGCATTGCCGCAAGTCTAGAGAGCCAGTGCTCCCCAAACTGCGACAATGTAGACACTGCACATATCAACGCTATTAAAATCTCGGTTTAGGATTATAGCTCGCTGCCCCCTGCGGACACCCTAACCCCGGTCACGCCTGATGAAATCTGTACAGTCATCAAAGGCCTTAATCTTAGAAAGGTCCCCGGTCCCGACGGTATCAGGAATGAAGTACTTAAGATTCTTCCCGATCACCTCATAGCTCTTTTGGTCTGCATCTTCAATGTAGCTATCGCCCACTTCCACTTTCCAGTTATAGTGATAGGTATTCACAAGCCCGGCAAGAAAGCTTCGCTTCCCGAGAGCTATCGCCCAATCAGTCTCTTAAACACGTAAGGAAAACTTTACGAGCGGCTCCTTGTAACCGTCTCAAGACCGTTATTAATGATAAAAACTTATACCCACCTGAGCAGTTCGGTTTTCGCGCCAAACACTATTACACTTACACTCATCAAATACACCGCCTCACGGAGTACATCACGTTTAAATTCAGTGAATTATATGAACTGCGTCTTACGCTTGCGGTCTTTTTCGTCGCTGCCAAGGCCTTTGGTAAGGTCTGGCACGCTGGACTAGCCCACAAGTTAAAACAACCAGAAGTCCCAGATAGGTTAATTCACATTATCCACGACGACTAACCGACCGCACCTTCCGCTACCGGGTGGTGGGCTATGGCAGAGTTTCTGCAAAATAATTGATTATTAGTATTTTTTAACAGGTAATTACCTCCCAAATTGGTTAGTTATTCAAACCCAATAAGCACGTTTTAACTATCGTAAATATTTATTTATGAAAAATTTCGGTTGGAAAACTTCTTAATATACAGTTATACATATTTATGACGGGCAATCTTTATTTGGATCTTAAATATACATTTCGTCGGTGATACTGCAAAACGGGCTATGCCACTATGAACTGATTTTACAGGAAAAAGTGAAAACTTTTTTTTAAACTCGCTATGCATGTCATGGTTTTGTATCGTTAGTAAAACCTATATAATTTCATGCAAACAAATCCTGAATGTGGAGTTAATGTGAAAAAAAACTGGAAATATATCATTTTATAATTAAAAAAAATTGAGGCCGTCACTTTTGACATAGAACATATTTCAGTATCACCGACGATAAATTAGATTATTTTTATACTAGCGGACCGCCCCGGCTTCGCACGGGTATTTAACAAAAAATTCAAAAATTATAAATTTTCATACGGATCCCTAACTTTTTATTCTATCGCCTATGTTCACCAAGGATAATGTAGGATTCTAATGGTGAAAGAATTTTTCAAATCGGTCCAGTAGTTTCAGAGCCTATTCAATGCAAACAAACAATCAAATCTTTCCTCTTTATAATATTAGTTTAGATACCCACTTTAATAAGCTTAATACCGGAATAAGAGGGAATTACTAGTAGTAAGCGTCGTCTTTTTTCAGAGCCCTGAAACGTGGTGTTAGATTGGGGTTGCTACAAGCAGAGCGAGGCCGTTACAAATTAAATGATATTTCTCGATTGGCCAGACCTTTAAGTGCTCGAGAAATTCGTATGCGTCAAAAGCCCAGACAAAAACAACGCCCTCTACGTATCGCTTGCGACCGAACACCTTGCTGTTCTCAGTTAGATTAATATAATAGAATAGTGATTGAATTGTTTGTTACGTAGAACATTAAATAAAGAGTTGTTTTTTTAATAGTATTTACATACTTTAAATTATAAGCCTTTATCATGAGCACAGTGTAAAATTATTATTCAATAATATATGTGTCAGAGAATCGTGTCTATATCACCATTTAAAAAGAAATCATGTCTGATAGCAACGAGATAAGGGATCCTGTCAGGTGTTCAAAAATACTGCGTATATAAAATAAATGGAAAGTAGAGATGACGCCGCGCGCTCGCAACAGGTGTGCTCTGTAATCCACGCAACCACATAGGCACACAACGACGGGTTTGAAAGATGTTTCTAGCTCGAGCCCTCGTATCGTGAAGACCTCCATTAATATTGGATCCTAACATTATTCGAGACAACCTACTAAGTCGGAACCCGAATAGAAGGTTAATCTGGCTGGAGCTTGTCGGATCGTGAGAACGTTCAAGATCAATTACTAGGTCATCTATGGGCAGCGATAACATCGGACAATCGAGCCATAGTGTGGCTATATAGAGGGGTGGGAGGCCTTTGGGGGCAACCCCAAATGAACAGACATCATGCTCACTTGGAATGTCGAAACGCGTACATCTCTACAATGCTTGCACTAAACCCAGATTACGCCGACAAAATATATGATTCCGTAATGAAGATATCAAGGAAAATCCTGGTGTCTTCGATATTCTATTCTGATGTGTCTCTCTCTTTGACATATGTATTAGTGGTCTTGCTTATTACAATATTTTTGATATTTGATAAGAAAACAAGATGACATTAAACAAAATATATGGTATAATTTTGAAGCTTCACTTATTTGAATCAATTAGTAAAATTAAAATTAAATAAACTTTACAGTCATTGAAGGCCCCGCGAACGAGAAAGAGATAGTAAATAATATCCCGTTTATTTTTCAAAAATTTCTACAAGAAATAATTTTAGGCATATATAATATTTTAGTGTCAACGATAGCTTCGTAAAATATAAAATCCTATAAAAACACGGCAGCGATAAATCGGCTACTACAATAGTGAATTCAAAAAACTGAAAAACCAGCTACTAAAATAGATAGTTCTGGAAACTGTTATCGGTGTTCAATAGATAATTTCATTTCGTTTCCCAAAAGAGCTCCTATTACCCACCGCTAGTTAAGATCCATAACGTTTTATAGTGATATGTGATTCAGAAAACAGGATGAATTCGTACTGGCCATATACTACCTTTGTATATAGGAGAACTGGTAGTCGTATATATATTTGGTATTGGCGCCGCGTGGAATAATAATTAATCAGCTCAAACTGAATAATAACATTTTTGTAGGCGTTTATAAAATAGTCGGTGCCAGCCCGCTTCGCTAGGTGTAATTTTTAATGGAATATGTCATAGCCAATAGCTCTTCTGGAATCGAACCGAACATTAAAAATACAAACTTTCACCCCATCGGGTGAAAGTTTGTATTTTATTTTTATTTTATTTTATTTTTATCCAACTACACTCTCATTAGGTATTGAATTATAAAAACTACTAAATCCCTCCTTTTTTGCTTTGAAACTGAATTGCTAAATACCAATTTTCATAGTTCTATCTTTTTATCACCTTAGAAGTTGAATTTCCAAAAATCCTTCCTTAGTGGACACCTAGAGTGTAAAAGTAACCTGAATGAAAATGTTCACGGTCCCTAGACCCAGTAGTTTGAGCTGTGCGTTCATATAAGGCCATAGATTTAATAATACCGATACTTCTTTTTTAAGCCAGCGATTTAATGTTAAATTTATCATTTAATGGAAGTTCCGAGTTTATTTTTGAAAAGAAAACGCATTTTTTTTTTTTTTGACAGCACAACATTAGGTTTATAGAACAAAAAGACGAATTAATATGGAAAAATAAATTGAAATGGGAATAACGTAATATACACATGGGTCAAATAAACACTGTGTAATTAAGTAATAACATCATAATTGAAGCAGTGATGGCTCAGTGGTAGCGTGTACGACTCCGCGTCGATTGACGTGAGTTCGAATCCCTGCAATGAGCCTGAGCTTTCGGTGAAGGAAAACATCGTGTGGGAATCAAAGCATGGTGGTAGGACATTTTTTAATGTCCGCCTGGTTAGCTACCAACCTTAAGTTGAAAATCTGCCGCCAAGTACCAATAGATGTGTTCCGGCAGCTACACTTGAGAGTCAGGCTTCCACTAGGTTTAGCGTGTTATCATCTTAGGCCACACAGTCGCTTAAAATCAGGTGAGATTGAGGCCACTACGCCGAACCTATAACGATAAAATAATATATAAATCGTTTATAAAATACAGAACATAAGTATTGGTTGGTATTTTGAAAACATAAAAATTATAAAGCTATTTGTAAAAAAAATCTTATCTATGGTGGCTCCTCAATCCATACAGACATAATAAAATTAAATTGTCAGAGAATTAGTGTTACTGCTTAGTTAGTAATAGTAGTTATTTATTTATTTAAAATATTATTCTGGTTTAAACAATTTATTTAATAATCATGTTTTATATATTTATTAGATAAACTTATTCAGCTATTCGAATAAATGTCTAAGAATATTCAAAGTATTCGAACCCAGATTGAACCTCAAAATAATTTATAATAATACACACCAGTAGTGGTTTTCCCCTAACAGAACTAAATGGTGAGTTATATTACCTACATAACTATTAGACATTACCTACATACTAATTAAATACTAATCTATGAAACAATATGGAAATAATTATATCACATAAACTCTTGAAAAAATATATTGTATGATATTGTTTATATTTAAATATTTATTTACTCTCAGTAGTTGTTGTCTATCCCTATACTTGAAAAATTTTCTTTTTCGGAAATATTGTTAATATGTGTTCTTCGGTGTTCATTGGTGGCGGAAATAATAATTAAAAAATCATTGATTTATTATATAATTTATTTTGACCTTATCCAATAAGGCACACTGCCAGGCTTATAACAATCAACTTTAGAAATTCTTTGTATAACATTAGCGACACCGCCAGGCTTTCAAAAACACAAAGCAAAACAAAAACACAACATGTATCATTTTTTTTTTATTTTAGCTTACAAAACTAAGAAAAATATTCTAAAATGAAACCGAAATAATTCTAACCGAAATTATGAAAATATTAATCTTTTATATTCTGGACATTAATAATCATAATTTACATTAATTCTTTGATTCACTTCCCGTCATCCGTCACCGTCATCTTTTAATTTATCATTAAAATGTAATATAGCCTCAATAACTGAAACTTCTTCAGAGGCGTTATCTCAGTTATTTTATCGTATTGCATGTTTCTGGACCAATAGTTTGTGTAAGCCATTGATATACAATTAATGATATACGTGTATATCAATGGTGTAAGCGTGCATTTTTTTATTGCCTAAAATAAAATAATCACTAAAAAGTCTCTGATATCATCTTCTTTTTGAGGTTCCTTTCATCTGTGTACTATACAAATTTATTTGTTCCGTTATTAGAAAGATATTGTTGCCTAAAAAGAAAGTTTTGAAGTATTCATTAACACTTTTCTCTTCACGTAGCTCAAACAGTAGCTACTGCAGGAGAAGTTGCCAATAAAGATGACGGTACATCCTCATGACGACATGTCAAGTTGTTGAGTTTTGGGGAAGGCAGTAGCAAGGTAGTTGCCGTTGGATACAGTGAACTGATCTAGGATAGGAGATATAAACATGCGTCAAAGCAGTTTAACTGCCTCACTGCATATAGATTCGGTGACAAAATTGATAGAAAACAAAGCTGTTGGTATAGTGACAAAGATTTTGAAGCAGCCATAATGGCACACGCACCCGTTATCGTCATCAGATAAAAAATTAAGATTTTCTATTGATGGAGGTGGTGAGCTGCTATTTGGGTACGTTGGGCGGAAACAGAATTAAAGTTCATCTTCAGGTGAATTATTTTCATCCACATCTGACTTTACCCACGGTATGGGAACTTAAGCTATGTCTACTTGCTGCTGACTAAGCTGAATATGCAAATTAAAAATTAGTAGCATTAGCAATACCATAACAAATCAAGCAATTTCTCAAATTTGATACATATCTAAAAAAAATTAAAACGCTGGCTATCTGGCAATGTGGCCACTTATGTGACTCACTCGAAAAAAATGTGTTATAATACATTTTATAAGCGGATTTGTTCGAAAAAACACCTATTTTGAAAAGCATATGTTGCAACTTATTCGAAGCAAATCACTTTTGAACAAGATTAACGAAAATATACTAAAACAATATAATTTTTACCTTGCAATGCGTAGACAATTTCAACCGGTTCGGTATCTTGCGTTCTATTACTGTTTTAGTTTTGCCAGTAACTAAACAATATTTTTTATAGAATCTTGATAATATTTCTGAGCATATTATACCATAAAAGTAATGACAAAACTTTTCAAAACCTCTCTAGATTTTTAGTTAGAAAGTGCAACATATCAAATCATACACTGTGCTAAGAATAAGATTATAGTGTATTAAGGAAAGAAAGCGTTAATCTCATAAATACACATTTAGTTTTATTGCATTATATTATTATTTTTATAAAAATTGACCAAAATTCTGTTATTGTACCTTACATATAAACATATCTATGCTAATTTTATAAAGCTCAATAGATTATTTGTTTTCTTGTTTGAAGGCGCTAATCTTTGGATGTACCAGTCAGATTTGAAAAATTATTTTCGCCTTTCGTAACCTATTTTTATTTATTGTGAAAGCTATATAACTTCTCGCTATGATCTTAAGAAGTAGAGCAGTAACCATGAACATCAAACAATCTATCAAGCTGTAGGCAAGTACGAAAAGTGAGAACAATGATAAGGAATACGTTGGCGTAAGCGCGGTAAGATTTGGTCAAATAAATTTTACACGGATGGAACTGTGAAGTACAGCTAGATTTCATTAAAAATAAATGTCGTCTTTCTGTAAAATAACTTGCGCTATATTTTAATTAAGTGCATATTAAATTTATATTTGGCAGGCCTGTACAATTTCTGACTTTATTGACAAACACTTTCAAATTCAATTGTTCAAGGTTCCTTTATGTAGCGCTGCGTTCTAGTAAGTGTAGTTGAGAACCAGTTCTGATTTATGCTCAACCTTTATTAACATAATCGTCACTTAACACCAGCTCAGGTTGTAGTCCAATGCTTAAAATTATTAAAACACAATAAAACTACAAGCGTAAAACTAAACAAAATTACATGAATTATATCAAAAAAAATGAAGAACTTACTAAAATATACCTATCATAATCAAATCCTCATCAAACAACTTTATTTACCATTATTAGTCATTATCATTTGTGGTTTTGATGTACAAAAAACGGACAGAAAATTGCTTATGTTCTAAGAACAAAACAGGAAATATTCAAACTACTGGTGATTTTAGCTCATTCATATTTCTGTAGACAGATCAATTGAACGTTACTGACATTAACAACATCAACTAACCATTCAATAAATATAGCAAGCGATTTAATTTGTGATTTTAGTTGTAACTAAATATAGTTGTTGTTATATATATTAAGATGTTTATTAAGTTTTTATCGGTAAGTTTTGTTTTAATTTCTTATAATCCAATTAAAATGACGTTTACTTTTATTTTGAAAACTTATTAACACTGTTTCATTCCAGTGTGTAATATTCATATTCTACGTCAATGGCGTGGCATTTTCTTTGCCTATACCAAATTTATTTGGAAGCTTCAGTGTTCCTAAAGTAATACCTTTTCGTGTGAACTTTAATATACAAACGTAAGTATGTCACATTAGATCTGCAGATGTTTTACTGTATTTATTATTATATAAACACTTAAACTTTTCAGTTCACTTGGAAATCCAAACATTATTGAGTCCTTATCTAGTAGAACGCATAGCAATAGATTCGATGTCATACCCAGAGCTGATACTGATAAATCTAATATTGCAAGAAACGATAATATTTTAACCGTAAAACTGAAAAAGACTGACGACGTAACAGCTACCACAAATACTTTTAAAAACAATACCATTCTTACCGATACAGATACTTCTATTCTATCTTTTAATGATGATAATAGCATTACTGATGTAAATAAAGAAGCTGAATTTTCTTCAATATCCAACACTGAATTTACTACGGATTTCACAACGACTGAAGATTATGAAAGCGTAAGTGTTTTGTATATTACCATTTTTTGTTTTTCAGGGATTTGATACGTATGTATATGGGTCAATCAAATAATACATAGAATCAAGTTCCTAAGCGTGGGTACACTTAGGAAAGATTAATTAGATCTTTCTTCTTTTCGAAAATAATAAAATTTACTTTTGATTTATTCTGATCAAAGGGCAACGTCGCGCCCGTACGAGTGAAGTTAAACAGAATAGATGCTACTTAAGGCGAAAAAACCCATCTATATCTTTACTGACAAACTTCTTGAAGGTAACTCAGTATACGCATTTTGCAAGCGACACAAGTTTTTTTTTGTAAAAGTTATTTGCTTTAGGGCTATTTTGTATTACACACGATAAACTACATCATGCCGTCTTGTTCCATAATAAAAATAAACCGAAAGTGAAATGTAAAAGTTAATTTATAACGAAAACAATCAAGTTAATGTGGTCTTCGGGCAGGAATATTCTGCATGGAACGGATTTTTTGTAACCTGAGTTACCATGAATATTCATAAAAACATTTTTTTTGTGAACGTAATAAAGTTTCCCGTTAAGCCTAACAATCTTAGACACAATTTGTGATATTACTTTTGTGTATGTCTATTACCAATTAGTAAATATTTATAATAAAGTTTCAGGGACAGCAAAGTGTGGATAAAATATTTGATTGACCCATACACAGATTTTATTTTGGTTCTATAACAATTTTTTCAACATGTCTTAAACTGATAAATCAGTGACAGCTGTGTCCATAATGTATTATAGTTACTTCATTACATTTCAAGAAAAGAAATACGGTTTGCAGAATTTTCTACAACCGTAATAAGTTCAAAGAGTACACGAAAAGCATTTTCGCGATTAACATGAGAACAAGCGACGCAATTTGGGCAGACGATTCTGGTTTCAACTTTACTAACAAGCCAATCTTTTTTATTTCGCTCGAGCCATTTTTATTCAAAATACGCCTTGTGCCGACACTAGATAAGAAGAAACTTGAATTTAAGTTTTGAGTAAACACGCCATATCGATTTTGCGTATCAGCTCGTGGACATGCCGAGAGCGTTTCATCGTAGTAATAAAAAACCAGTATACTAATGAAGACTGTCGATAAATTCCCGTCTCTCAACTATGACTAAAGTTATTGTTGTATTGTACTATATTGTCCATTCCATCCAACCAACCAAGATTAACACATTCAAATTCAAAGGCCCACATTAAGATATTTATTAAGGATCAGTGGTAGCGTGTTCGAAGCCCACGTCTATCAACGTAGATTCGAATCTTATAGGTGATAGCTAGAAGTTAGGGAAATATTGTGATGAAATCATAGCGTGATTCTAGGGCTTTTGCTAAATTCCACCTGACAAATTACAACGTACAAGTTGAAAATCTTGCGACAAGATTCTGTAGGTGTGTTCCTATGGCAGCACTTAAAAGCCAATTAACTCTATTCTTAGCATGTTACCGTTTAAGGTCAAATCGTTATTTTTTTTTATCGATTTAGGTTTGGCGTGTTGGCCACAATTTTACCTGATGTTGAGTGACAATGTGGCCCAAGATGATAACACGCTAAACCTAGTGGAAAACTGGCTCTCAAGTGCAGCTGCTGGAACACACCTATTGATGCTTGGCGACAGATTTCCAACTTGAGGGTGGTAGCTAGCCAGGTGGGCATTAGAAAATGCCCTACCACCATGCTATGGTTTGATCACTATGTTTTCCTTCACCGAAAGCTTAGGCTCATTGCAGGGATTCGAACTCACGTCAATCGACGCGAAGTCGTACACGCTACCACTGAGCCATAATTGCTTCAAATGTATTTACCATCAAACGTTAAAATCTACAAACTTAAAAAACTCACAAGAGACAAGTAAAAACACGTCTTAAATTTGTTTGTTTACAAACGGCTCGAATAACTCCAACATTTGACGCATAGAATATTATACCGACCGCGCTATCGAGTCTATAAAACACTTAGCGCATTTGGTGTGTATCTAACAATGACCTTAAAGTGTTCATTTCACCTGTCACATTAGACTTGCTAACGTGATAATGGTCACTGTATAAATGTATCATAGACCTTGTTTTTAAATGTTAGGCATATGCAAATTAAAACTGATGAAATATTTTTAGATATAAAGATTTGTCGAACTAAGTGAACATTTTTTATCAAGTTATGCAGTTTATACATTTCCTTATTATGACGTGTTAATCGGTACATACGATACATATATACGGTACATAAATATGATACATACATACGAAACATATATAATTTAAATGTATACTGTACATCTATACTTTACATATATACGATACATACATATGGTAAATAGATATACAATATAGAAAATGCTGACGTTACATATTTACTCGTATATATTATCTTAAGAATCACTTGTATATACTTTTTAAAAAACCCTCGACGCCGACCACGACACTTAACTATCAACTTATTGTTTATATTTATTTTACTTATTTACAGACTACAACAGCAATTGAAGAGGAAATTTTGAATCGATCAGGAGTTTCCCCAGATGTGTTGGCATCACTTTTAGGAGGATAACATATTTTAATTGTCTTTTAGGGTTCTGTATCTCATAGTGCAAAAACCGAAACCCTTATAGGATCACTTTGTTGTCCCTCTATGTCTGTCTGTTCGTGTGTCAAGATCGTATTCAAAAAGACTTGAGTTATTAGGTCAAAATTAATATTATATACTAAATCTACGGCCCCATATTGCTGTAAAAAATGATATTCTTAGGTTGACGCATTAAAGAGTTACGACACTTCATAGTTAAAATACCGCTTACTGACCGTTTATCAATACCTATAGACTACTTTCCGGAGACCTAGAAGTCTTGAAATTTAGTACGAAAGGAGGTCTTTTAATATAAGTAAAGAAATAAATCCAAAATTTATGAATATTAAGTTCCATGAAGAATTATTGAGCCACAAATTTATATTAATGTAAATTTTGGTTTCTAAAATTGTTTTTAAATTCAATTAAATTTTAATTTCAATTCATTTAAATTTGGTTTCTAAAAATCTAAAACGGCTTGAGCTAAAAAATTGAAAAAAGATACCGAATATTTGTCTACAGATTCATACTGCTGTAAAAAAACATTTTTCTAGGTTAACACAATAAAGAGATACAACCTTCATAATAAAAGTGTAAAAGTAGCACTTTATAGACTAATTTATACTTTTGGGGATCTGCAGTCTTTAAATTTAGCACTAAGGAAGGACTTTTAGCATTGGTTAAGGATTAAATTCTAAAATAATATATTATACAATAATATCAAATCCAACACGCCACATGAGTTATTGCCCTACAGAGTTGTATTGCGGTTTTTTTTTCTCAATAACTACTTGATTTATAATAATATCAAATACTGAGATTTATGGTATTATGGCCGCATACTGCTGTAAAAATAAAAACAAATTTCTAGGTTAATGCAATAAGTGAGTATGGGCTTTCATAATAAAAGTATAGGTCACTAAACGAATATCAAAACCTATAGAGTACTTCCAAGCTGCATATAGTTTTAAAACACCTTCTACAAGTTATGGATATAATATTAGCCCTTTGAGCCTAACCTTTTATTTCTTTTGTAACATTAAATCTCTTAATGTTGCTTAAATATTAAAGGTGTAGCTGACTTTTTTAGGTCTTTTTAGTGTAATAAATGTCTAGTACGTATATTAGTAGATAAGATTTTTTATTATCTATTTGTATTGTAATTCTATTATCGTTTTAATGGTCTTTGCTGTGTATTCCAAAGAACGTCCTGATAGTGATTTTATTTAAAAAACATAACCTAAAAATAAATGAAAATTATAAACAAAATATTACTGAAATCGGTTAATTAGTACTTTTTGAGCTATAAGGGCACTAACAAACAAACAGACGGATAGACCGAAAGATGTTGGAGTATATAAGGATATATAATACAAGTCTGTTTTTTTTTTTAAATAATTATTATTGTTTGTTAATCATTTTCCTTGTATATTTTGATAATATGCCTTTCTCAATTCTGTATTATAAAACTATATTTTTATAGACTATAACGAGGTAAAATTTGGATTTTTGTAGGAAGTAATCTTTAGAACTACTGATCCGATTCTAAAAATCATTTCACAGATAGAAAGCTAAAAGTGCTCCCTGAGTGGCATAGTCTATACTTTATTCTTATTATATTTTATATTGTAATTAACACGAATGAAGTCGCTGGCGGTTGCTAGATGTAGTACTAGCTGTGTCCGCGGCTCAGCTCGCGTAGACTATAGAAATATTGTTTATAAAGTTACCGTGATATTTTTTTTATAAGGACCAAGTATCTAAGGAGTAAAACAAACAAAAAATTGATCGAAATTAATTCAGTCGCTTTTGCGTTATGCGCGCACAACGGCAAACTACAATCGTATTATTTATATAGATATAATATTTATTATACAATAAAATTGTTTCTGTTATTTAGCTTGTTTTCCATTATTTCCAAATTTACAGTGAACAATTTAAGAAGTTTACATTATAAAGAGTAATACAAAAAAAAGATACTAATACTATCACTAAAATAAGAAACTTTATTATGAGAAGCTTCGCGAATTCAAATATTTGACTAATATGAACTACGTTACAACCATAGATTTATTATACTAAATTTATGGTTACATCCATGGAGGAAGTGATGTATATACCGTCAGCATATAGCAATTCATATAACAATAACTTTAATAACAAGTAATAGTTATTTGTGCAACAAGAGAGGAAAGTTGTTTTTTGTTGCGAGTGCTGATTTTGAGTACCGAGCAAACGAAGGATTCTATGATTGATTCACGAGCGTAGCGAGTGATTCAAAGTTAGAATCCTGAGCGCAGTGAGGGACTCAACAGCACGAGATGCAAAAAACTTTGCTCTCGTGTAGCATACATAACTTTTCCCCTCAGCAGTGAGAACACATATTACTTAATTCCAAATAAAAATGTATTGGTTAAATACCAATTTTATACTATTAATTACACTTATTTTTATTAAAATCCAATAATAAATTAAACATATAAACAATAACATCAAAAAAAAAACGTAATTTCTTTATTACAAATATCTTTAAATTTTAGGGTATTACGCGTTTCCGAACGTGTTTTCTTTGAGGTAGAATTCCAAAATCGAATTTCGAAGGGTTTTATCACTCGCTTTTTTATATGCATGTGAAAGAGACAGAGCACAGTAAAATTCGAATGTTTCAAATTTATGGCTGAACAATGACAATTCGTTGCACTGAAGATTGAAAAATTAAAAAGCTATTTTGACTCACGCTCGAATCAAAGTCGCGTTTTCTTCATGTTGTCTCGCAACAAAAGCGGCATGTTTGAGCTGCTGAGTTGAAAAATATATTTTGAGTACGTAATGTATGAGTATTTAATGAACGAATGATAATAGAAGTTTCCTTAATAGCATAATTTTTCATTCATAGTCAATTTTTAATAGCTTTTTAATATTACAAAAAGTAATATAATGTTTTATCACCTAGTTAATAAACGTGTTTTACCTGTAATAAAATGCATATTAAGCTACTTACTTTATTAGAAGCTATATATTTAGAGTATTCGTTTCCCACTCTTTCTCTTCCAATTGGTGTTATACAATTCTTCCTTATATAGCTTTGGTGTACTATGTATTTAATGAAAAACCCGCCATTGTGATCATCTATGCGCGTCGCATTTCGGGATGAACTGGTCCATATCCAGTTTCTATTTACACAGCGGCAACTGGCTATCTACTATTTTATACTACAAAGTTGGCAAACAGGCATACAGCCCGCCTGGTGGTAAGCGGCTACCGTAGCCTATGAACGCCTACAATACTATAGGTATCACAAGCGCGTTGCCGACCTTGAGCCCTCATACCCCAAGGAGCTCTGGAAACCCTATTCACCGCAGAAACACAACACTAGGTCATTTGACTGCGATCTTCTGTAGGGTGGAGGTATTCCAACAATCGGGCTGCCCCAAATAGAGAGAAATCTTCAAAGAAATTTCTCTCTTTATTGTACCATGCTCACCGTTAGGCACATTTCAATCACTTTGCCTTGGTACTACCAAAAAAAATTAAGTATTCTTGTAAATCACATAATTATATGCTATAGTTCTAAGAGAGTACGAGTTAAATATGTATTTTATTTTAAGTAAATCTTGTATATTAAACCACTTGCTTTATACTGAGCCCAGTTAACGGCTGGTGAACGCCAATGTGATATAGTAAATAAATAATAATAAGTTAATATGTTATATAGGTAATCAATAAACAAAGGTGAATTGCTAAGAATTGTATAGTTTGTTTTAACAAAAACTCGCACTCAAGCTGATCTATCGTCTAGGTATATACCGCTGATCAAATAACGAATCAATAAAAATATAATTATTGATAGCAAAAACTGTATTACATTGCGTTTTGTGACTGGATAATTGTAATGCAAATGCTTAGATGACCAAGATTTGTTGTTGTTGTAGTTTAATTTATTTTAATACCAAGTAAAATTAGATATATTACCAATAATTTTTAACACAAAACAAATATTAAAAATAATATATTTTATATAGCGCTTCTATAAATTAATGCGATAGATTAAAGAATATTTAAGACATTTAATTTTATTTAAGGTACTTTTAGTCTCGAGCCTAAAGTGTAAACTGTAAACTTGCAGGATAAAAATTAAACATATTCCGTTAGGAGAATATCAATAAGCTATTCCATATCAAGCTGTTGTATAGAGCGGGTGTTCTGGCCAACAACCTTTTAAATACCATGTAACTGTGATTGATATCTCAATTTACGTATACTTCAATATCCCGGTTAGGATGATCTTGCACCAAAAGTTCTTATACTAAATATATCAACATATTATAAAAATCTGCTAATTTACCGTTCTGACGTCAACTTGGTAATTAGTTTAATTATACACGCGTAAAACTAAATAAAATTACATGATTTGTATCGAATAAAATAAAGTACCTACTAAAATATACCTATCATAATCAAATCCTCAGCAAACAACTTTATATACCGTTATTAATTGAGATCTTAAATCTTATATCTACAAAAAAATAGACAGAAAATTGCTTATGTTTTAAGGATAAAGCAGGAAATATTCAAACTACTGGTGACTATAACTCATTCATATTTCTGTAGACCGATCAACTGAACGTTTCTGACATTAACAACATCAATTAAGCATTAAATATAGCAAGCGATTTAATTTGTGATTTTAGTTTTAACTAAATATAGTTGTTGTTATATATATTAAGATGTTTATTAAGTTCTTATCGGTAAGTTTTGTTTTAATTTGTTGTAACCCGTTTAAAATAGCGTCACTTTTATTTTGTAAACTTAATCATTTAGCGTTGTTTCGTTCCAGTGTGCGATATTCATATTTTACGTCAATGGCGTGGCGTTTTCTTTGCCTATACCAAATTCATTTGGAAGCTTCAGTGTTTCTAAAATTAAAATACCTAGTGATATGAACTTTGATGTACAAACGTAAGTATGACTTGTCGCATTACATCTACAGACGTTTTACGGTATGTAATTTTATATAAAATTTTAAATTTTTAGTTCACTTGGAAATCCAAACATTATTGAATCCTTAACTACTGGAGTGCATAACAATAGATTCGGTATCACACCCAGAGCTGATACTGGCAAATCGGATATTGCCAGAAAGGATAATATTGTAACCGTAAAACCGAAAATAAGTGATGACGTAACTGCTACCACAAATACTTTTAAAAACGAAACTATCGTTACCGATACGGATATTTCAATTCTACCTTTTAATGATGATAATAGCATTACTGATGTAAATACAGAAGATGAATTTTCTTCAATATCGAACATAGAATTCACTACGGATTTCACTACGACTGAAGATTATGAAAGCGTAAGTATTTTGTAGGTTTTTTTGTTATTCAGGGGATTTGCGACGTATATACAGGTATTACTTTTTTGTATAACAGTATTTCAAAAGAACAACTTTAATTGATAAATCGGTGACATATGTTTCCATATTATAACTACTGTATTACATATTAAGAAAAGAACAGTTACAGAATTTTGCACAACCATATTGAGTTCGAAGAGTGTACGAAAAGCACCTTCGCGATTAACTGAGTACGACCAACTGCCATATCAACTTTTTTTAATTTTACTCGAGATATTTTTATTGAAAATACTTGACGGTTCGATGATGGACAACTTGGCTTTCTCCAAAGCTTACCTGACAAGCTACCACGTTCAAGTTGATAATCTTTTGACAAGCAACTAACTATAGGTTTATTCCGATGGCTGCACTTGAATGTTAGTCGCACTCTATGCTTAGCGTGTTAACATTTTAGTCCAAATCGCTATTTCATATCAGCTGACACTTTGTTCAAACACTAAAACTTATAAAGTGTAAAAAAAAATCACAAGAGACAGGTAAACACGCACCATATTTTTTTTTCCCCTTACAAACTGCTCTAACAGGTATTCGAGACATTCGATGCGCAAAATATTTTACCGACCGCGCTAACGAGTCGATAAAAAACTTAAGTCGTATTGGTGTGTATCTGACGATGACCTTAAAGTGTTCGTTTCATCTGTCACATTAGACTTGCTATCGTGACAATAGTCAATGCATGTCGTATATAATATCACTATAGTAAATGTGGCATAGACCTTGTTTTTTAATCTCTAGCCATAGTAATATAAGCGTTGATACTATAGTAGCGAAATATGATAATTAAAACAGATGAAATATTTTTAGATATAGGTAATAATTAGTCGAGCTAAGTGAACATTTCTTATCAACTTATTGTATATATTTATTTTACTTATTTACAGACTACATTGGAAATTGAAGATAAAATTGTGAATCGAGCAGAAATTTCTCCAGATGTGTTCGCATCACTTTTAGGAGGATAAGTTTTTAGACGTTTTATGTGTTTTTTTTTCTCCATTACGATACTTTAATTGAATTATGGTACTTTTAGTCTCGAGCCTAAAAGTATAAACTGTAAACTTGCAGGATAAAAATTAAACATATTCCGTTAGGAGAATATTAATAAGCTATTCCATATCAAAGTGTATGTATCACAATAAATTAGCACAAAATAAAAACACGAATATAATTTATATCATTCAATATTTTCTTTTAATTTCCAGTTAATGACGATAACCTTTTCAATGTTCTTAAATCTTCAAATTACTGGCTGTTTATATTACTGGGGCTAAAAGAGCATCTAATCACATTTCACTTCACATATCTCCGTATTAAGATAAGTTTTAAAGAAAACCGAAACGTCTGCGAGGTTGTACATCATGAATTCGTTTATTTTTTCCCCATCCTCGTCGTATTCTTCAAACCGAAGACTGTCTACTTTTTTTCCATTACTTCGCAGTAATTCTCCTGTATTGATTATTAACACTGTTCTCAAGTTTTTCTTTATTACTCGATTCAGTGTGCTGTTAGCAAACCCTGTGCGTTTTTGCTTCTGTGAAAAATATTATTCGTAAATTTTATCAAAACGAGAATATAGGATTCTTATGTTACATGCTCATTGATATAAGAGTTATAATAAGCCATAAGAATCTACGAAGAATTTGTTGAATGGAAACGAAGATAAATTGGTTTTCAAAAATAATAGGTTAGTATAATAATAAAATAATAAGTATGGCAAGGGTTAAACTGGCAATGAAAATATTTAAAACGATAGGTAAAATGTGTATTAATGAGAAAAAACGTTTTGTATTCTAAATAATATATTATATGATTATAATCGGACATAATAATGAGCATAAACAGTTCGCAAAAAAACTGCACTATAAAATAATATCTAATAGTAGGTATAATTATATATTCCTAGTACTGATAAATAATTCAATTTCTTACATTTGAATATTTTACATATGATGATTATTGATGCTGATGCTGATTATTTTGTAACTAGATTATAATGTTCTTGCGGTGAGTATGGTATTCATATAGCTCTCCTTGGGAAAGGGGGTTCAAGAAGAGAGGTAGGTTACAGAGAAATCTCTTTGGAAATTTCTCTCTACTTGAGGCAGAAAAACTGGTAAAATAGCTAACTCCTTCTTACATAAGATCGCAGCCTTGTGTTGTTTTCCTGCGGTAAGTAAGGTTTGCAGAGCTTCTTGGATAAGGGGAGTTCAAGGTCGGCAACATGAGTCCATAGGCTACACAGTAACCGCTTAACAATCAGGCGCTCCATACGCTTGAATGCCAACATAGTTTTATAAAAAAAAAGTGCGTTAGTAAAACAAAACTTTTGTTGTTTTACAGAAGTATTCTTATTAAATTGTTAATCATAATGATATTTTGTTGTTTAATATTCAGTTACTCAATTTCTCATAGGTGTAATAATATTTAAATCCCCAAGTGCCTCTATTTACATTCATTACTGTTCAATACTGGACTTCCTGACAACACCCGTTACTTCATTTCCTGTACATGTACTATGTAATCACATCATAAAAAAAGGAAAGTAGACATACAGGATATCTCATAAGTCATAAAATATCATTGAACCAAAAACATGTTACAGACCAGGATATTAACTGTTCATAAAGTAATTTAAAATATTCGGCAATACACATACTACATTCGGACATATTCATAGTTTTAAAGGTATAACATTTTAGTTTAATTTTGTGAATAATTGCTAGTATGGCTACAGGGCAATCGTATTTATAAATAATTGTTTTTTCCTAGACATTTTGATCTTGGTATAAATCTGAGATTGAGAAACACTAACATCATTTCACCTATAGATTTAGTATAGTATAAAGACGAGACGAAAACGGAATACACTATAACATGCGTATTTGGTTGATTTCTTTGTTAAACTAGTTACATTCAGTTACAGTACACGTAACCACAGGCGGAGGGCTCAGGCCACAGTTATGCGGCGATGGGCAGAGGACCTGGCGGATGTGCGCTATGGTAGTTACACCATAGATTCCGTTCGCCCGGTCCTCAATAGATGGTGCTCGAGGGAGCGGGGCTCCCTGACGTTTAGACTGGTGCAGGTGCTGTCCGGGCATGGCTGCTTTGGGTGGTACTTGCACCGGATCACTCGCAGGGAGCCGACCACCGCGTGCCATTAATGCGGTGCTGTTGAAGACACGGCACAGCACACTCTCTCGGAGTGTGTTACATAGGAGGGCCAGCGCCACGTTCTGGCCGCGGCGGTAGGATTTGATCTCTCGGTACCGAGCGTGGTGAAAGCCATGCTTGGCAGTGAGGGAGCATGGACAGCAATGGTCTCTTTCTGCGAGGACGTGATGTCACAGAAGGAGACTGCGGAGAGGGCTCGCGAGGAGGATCCTCTTAGCGGCCCGCTCCGCCGCAGATGAACGGGTGGCAGGAGGGGAAGATTTGCACGCTTCCTCCCTCCGCCCTAGCCGAACCAGGGGAGACGGGTCGGGGGGCCCATCTTCCCATTGCACTGGTTCGGTGGACGGGGAGACAGTTAGGGTTGTACCGAACTGACTCCTACTACCGCCGGGGCCCAGCATTTTGCCGGGCCTGCCGCCGGGGCGACGCGGTAGAATACTACCAGCGATCCCGTGTCGCCCCATTTCGGCGGTGGATGGTACACCGTGGAGGTTTAGTGAGTAGGAGTCTCACATAACCACTCGCTCCCCTGAGCGGGTGTGTACCCATGATGGGTTCCTTCACGTTAAAAAAAAAAAAACACTTAACTACAATTAAACACGTCTACCGAAAAATAAATTACACTTTAAAACCATAGATTTTGCAAAAATAAACGTGATTTGTTGTTACGTAGGCCAATACAACTCAATACCACTTACGAAAATGGTCTCGTATCCCTTATCTTGTTCTAACACAAGCGTTCTATGCGCTATGCCATCTACATATTATATCTATGATTTCACCGATCGTCATGAAAGTTGGTAGAACTGTCTTTTCATAGAGAAGATATAAGATAGGTGTAGGATAGGTATAGGATAGGTGACGCAGTGGTCGAATTATTGACTACTGGAAAAGGCAGACCAACGACTACGAAGCCAGCTAAAGACGTATAATACTGTTTCATACAATATCGGATGATAAAAAAAATATGTAAAAATATGAAAATTGTGTCAATTTATAGCTTATACATTATCAAATAATCAACGAAATTTCTGTGAATTTTGGCAATCTAAGAGCAGAGCTCTAAGATAGTTCGTAAAGATGAGGTCATATTTGTAAATAAACGTATCGGTTCATATTTTTAGATACAGGGTATGTTCATGGGCCATTTGAATATTTTTGACATCGATTACAAAGATACGGCATCCGATATCGGCATCGATGCCTACCAGTGGGTAGTCTGTGTACCCTACGTTCACACCGTATCTGGCGGCCGGTACTACTTGTATACATTGAACAATATTGTTGACAATAAGCATCTAATCGAAACGTTATGAGATTTTGTGTTAATTGAAATATTGTTTAGGTACTGAACATGAGTCTACTACGATTGCAAATATTTCATTAAAAAATATATTTAACTTAAAATGTTACTAGCTCACAGAAGTTAGAACGCAATACTATAATATATATTTACGAAAAATGTAAACATAAACTTTGCATGGAGGGTGAATATATATTACGATGCGATAACGATTAAACCATCTAGCGATAAAAACAATAAAATGTAACTTTAACAGGTAAAAAATGTATCTTTTTATTCGATTTGCCATTTTTTAATCGAAAGGTATAAATAAAAATAATATATTAATGATATAATAAATAATTTCTTTAGATTATTAGTTGTAATCATAAGGACTGGAACGCTACGTTCACTGTTTGAATACTTGTCTACTACTACGATATGTTATCCATATGACGTTAGCGCCATGACACGATGCCTGCGTTTTCTGGCATCTACAACTACTACATGGTATCGGCAACGGTTGTCAACATCTACTACTAGATGGCATTCGTTGACAACATAACACATAAGTGGAAGTGGGCTTTAAAAAACTCACAGAACATGGTAAAATATAAAAAAATACATTACAAAATGACTGATCTACAAGGGCACAGGAGTATTTGAATCCGGAGCTATCAGATGTCAGCATTGATCACAGACAACTAGTTATTAAATTAGTCAACTAATTACATTCTAGGCCTATAAATACCCGTCTCTTTTCACAACTTCGTACCTTCGGTTCTACGTTCATCACCACGTTCTCACCAATCAAGACGACATGTCTTGTCTTTAATAATTATATATTTATTTTTATAACGTCTTATGCTACCATCTTCAAATCATAGTCTATTTAAATTGATAGCTTTATTTGTAACTTATTCAATCATACTAGTATTTGTGTATAGTTGTAACTAAAGACGGTTGATATTTATAGTTACAGGGTATCCTGTATAAGTGGGATAAGTGGGAATATATTACAAAATGAGTCCTCTACAAAGGCACAGGTATTGACATATATTCTACCGATAGACAAGAACGTTCATAGAAACAATTTGTTAAAATACTAATAAAAAACATGTCGGTCGTTCCTATAGATTGTACATCGCAGAAGAGACACGGCTTTTTTACCTACAAAAGCTTCATTCGAATTCATACTCTATTTCAAAATTAATTAATAATCAAATAGATAAAAAAGGGGAAAAGAAAATGAACTGTTATGCGTTTATTTAAGCTTAAATACACACGTCTTCATACTTTCTGAACTTTGATAAATATTAGTTGATATTATATAATAAAAAGAAATAACACAAACTGGTTACAAAACAGTTAAAAAAATTAAATCACCACGTCAAGTCTGTATTCAGTCACATATTTTTACCTACAAGCGATTTGGTAATGGAACATATGCATGTTTAAGTCTACGATCGTATATGGCGTGGCATTTAAATTCTTCCTATTTATTCACTTGAATAACAAATAATCTTACTTACTAGGCTACTGAAATGGTAGTTACGTCCAGGTTCACGCTTTGATTAGATTATCGTATTATTAGCGCCGCTCGATTATCGAGAAAGAGGTCAATCGTCGAATCCAACTCGGCTGGGCAGCGCTCGGGAAGCTACGTAAAATATTCTCGTCCAAGATACCGATACCGTACCGTAGTGTCTCAAGACGAAAGTCTTTGGCCAGTGATTACATATGGTGCTGAGACGTGGTCGCTAACTATAGGCCTCATAAGAAAGCTCAAAGTCACTCAAAGGGCAATGGAGAGGGCTATGCTCGGAGTTCCTCTGCGTGATCGAATCACAAATGAGGAGATCCGCAGGAGAACCAAAGTCATCGACATAGCCCGAAGAATATCTACACTTAAGTGGCAGTGGGCTGGCCACGAAGCTCCTAGAACATAAATTCTAATTTCTGTTCTAGGAGTTCCTAATTCGAATAAATTTCTAAGAATATTCAAAGCTTTCGAACCCAGATGGAAGCTCAAAATAATTTATAATAATACAATCCAGCAGTGGTTTCCCCTTAACAGAGAACTGAATAATAATTTAGCTAGGTATTAGGTACTTATATATGAAACAATATGGAAATAAGTCTAACACGTATAATCAGTAAAAAAATATTTTTATGAAATTGTTGATATTTAAATACATATTTACTCTTAGTAGTTGTTATTTATAGTATGTTCAGAGAAATTTAGCGCTCATTTTATAAGTAAATATTCAGTGTTATTACATTATTTATATATATATATATATATGTATATATTTAAGTGGCCAAAACTCTGTAATTATATTTTACATATAAACATATCTATACTAATGTTATAAATCTCAATAGATTGTTTCTTTGTTTGTTTGAACGCGCTAATATCTGGATCTACCAGTCAGATTAAAAAAATATATATTTCATGACGTGTTTTTATTTATTTAGAAAACTATATAACTTCACGCTATAATTCTAAGGAGTAGAGCAGTAACCATGAACATCAAATATCTAGCAAGCTGTAGACAAGTACGGAAAGAGAGAACAACGGTAGCAACACAGGTGCGTTGGCGGCCGCGCGGTAAGAATTGGTGGAATAAATTTAACATGGGTGAAACCGTCGTCGACTTGCTGTAAACAAATTAGCGCTATAGTTTAATTCCATTAAATGAAGTGGGCATTAAAATTTGGCAGGCCTGTACAATTTATGCCTTTATTGACAAACACAAACTGTTCAAGTTTCCTTTATGTAGCGGTGCGTTCTAGTAAGTGTACTTGAGAACCAGTTCTGATTTATGCTCAACCTTTATTAACATAATTGTCACTTAGCACCAGCTCAGACTGTAGCCCAATGCTTAAAATTATTAAAAAACGATAAAAATACACTCGTAAAAATAAAGAAAATTAATGTATATCGAAAAAAATAAAGTACCTACTAAAATATACCTATCATAATCAAATCCTCAGCAAACAACTTTATATACCGTTATTAATTGAGATCTTAAATCTTATACCTACAAAAAAACAGACAGAAAATTGCTTATGTTCTAAGGATAAAGCAGGAAATATTCAAACTACTGGTGACTATTAGTCATTCATATGTCTGTAGACCCATCAACTGAACGTTTCTGACATAACAACATCAATTAACTAAGCATTAAATATAGCAAGCGATTTAATTTGTGATTTTAGTTTTAACTAAATATAGTTTTTGTTATATATATTAAGATGTTTATTAAGTTCTTATCGGTAAGTTTTATTTTAATTTGTAATAACCCACTTAAAATGGCGACACTTTTATTTTGAAAACTTAATAATTTAGCGCTGTTTCGTTCCAGTGTGCGATATTCATATTCTACGTCAATGGCGTGGCGTTTTCTTTGCCTATACCAAATTCATATGGAAGCTTCAGTGTTTCTAAAATTAAAATACCTAGTGATATGAACTTTGATGTACAAACGTAAGTATGACTTGTCGCATTACATCTACAGACGTTTTACTGTATGTAATTTTATATAAAATTTTAAACTTTTTAGTTCACTTGGAAATCCAAACATTATTGAATCCTTAACTACTGGAGTGCATAAGAATAGATTCGATATCATACCCAGAGCTGATACTGGTAAATCGGATATTGCCAGAAATGATAATATTGTAACCGTTAAACCGAAAATGAGTGACGACGTAACTGCTACCACAAATACTTTTAAAAACGAAACTATCGTTACCGATACGGATATTTCAATTCTACCTTTTACTGATGATAATAGCATTACTGATGTAAATACAGAAGATGAATTTTCTTCAATATCCAACACTGAATTTACTACGGATTTCACTACGACTGAAGATTATGAAAGCGTAAGTGTTTTGTAGGTTTTTTTTGTTATTCAGTGGATTTGCGTCATATATACAGGTTTTTTTTTTAAATAACATTTTTTCAACAAAATAACTTTAATTGATAAATCGGTGACATATGTTTCCATATTATAACTACTGTATTACATATTAAGAAAAGAAATACAGTTGCAGAATTTTTCACAACCATATTAAATTCGAAGAGTGTACGAAAAGCACCTTCGCGATTAACTGAGTACGACCGACGCTACAGCCATGTCAACCTTTTTTATTTTACTCGAGATGTTTTTATTGAAAATACTGATGATTGCTTGACGATTCGATGATGGAAAACTTGGCTTTCTCCAAAGCTTACCTGACAAGCTACGTTCGTTCAACGTTCAAGTTGAAAATCTTTTGACAAGCAACTACCTATAGGTTTGTTCCGACGGCTGCACTTGAATATCAGTCGCACTCTATGCTTAGCGTGTTAACATCTTAGGCCAAATCGCTATTTTATATCAGCTGACATTTTGTTCAAACACTAAAACTTATAAAGTGTAAAAAAAATCATAAGAGACAGGTAAACACGCACCTTCATTTTTTTTTCTCTTACAAACTGCTCTAACAGGTATTCGAAACATTCGATGTACAAAATATTCTACCGACCGCGCTAACGAGTCGATAAAAAATTTGAGCGGTCTTGGTGTGTATCTAACGATGACCTTAAAGTGTTCATTTCATCTGTCACATTAGACTTGCTATCGTGACAATGGTCAATGTATGTCTTTTCCTTGTTTTGTAATCTCTAGCCATTGTAGTATAAGCGGTGATACTTTAGCAACGAAATATGAAAATTAAAACAGATGAAATATTTTTACATATAATAATTAGTCGAGCTAAATGAACATTTCTTATCAACTTGTATATATTTATTTTTACAGACTACAATAGAATTTGAAGACAAAATTGTGGTTCAATCAGCAATTTCTCCAGATGTGTTGGCAGCGCTTTTAGGGGGATAAATTTTTAGACAAACTTTGTTTTGTTTTTCGCCATTAAAACATTTTAATTTAATTATGGTACTTTCAGTCTCCAGCCTAAAAGTGTAAACTGTAAACTTTGTAATGATTGTTTTATCAGTCATTTTTATCTTATAATTATACATATTTATTTTAACTTAATTGATATTTCATTACTTCATATATTGTGTTTATGCTCCTTTCCGAAGGCATCTTATCTTTAGGTAATTTAGTATTTTAATATTGTATAACAAAATTATTTTACGTTTATTTATATAAATAAGGAGGCCGTATACAATGATTGTATTTATTGGCTGAAAGAATATTTTAAATTTAAAATATAGAAGTATACTAAAAATAATTGAAATGTGACGGAGGATTCATTTTGACTTACGGCAGGGAGATTGATCTCTAAAGAAAACGTACAATCTTTAATTAGATTTGTATAAGTTTATTTATAACTACTATTCTATTTATTGTTTTTACTCACACATACCTATCTGGAGTCTGTATAAAACTTATTTTGTTACAACAAAAGACCTCTCGAATTATAACCGGTATTCGAAGGAGTTGAAAATATTTACACGAAAGAGTCAAGAATATTTATTACCCCAGTGGAAAATCTGGCTGGCACTTTCATTCAAGCTGGTTTGGCAATGCAGCTATAGAAACGGACGCGGATTGAATATCTAATGCTTGTTACCAAATTCATATATACAAAATCTCAAGACGGATTTTAAAAGCAGCCCTGGTCCGGATAGATACATAAACGTGGACTAACTATACTCGTGAAGGTTTTACTGAAATTATTAGTCTTTAAATAAGGTACTCTGTGTTTTATATTTTATCTTTATGTCAAATGCCTTCGGAATACATTTATTAATCTATTTTGCATTTCATTCCATAAGCTTTAAATATTTATTTTCTGGTATTTTGCACCTATTTAATTGTCCACGCGACAACTTGCAAGATAAAAATTAAACACATTCCGTTAGGACAATATTAATAAGCTATTCCATATCAAAGTGTATGTATCACAATAAATTAGAACAAAATAAAAACACGAATATAATTTATATCATTTAATATTTTCTTTTAATTTCCAGTTAAATAACATAAATTTTTGAATGTTCTTAAATCTTCAAATTGCTGGCTGTTTATATTACTGGGGCTAAAAGAGCATCTAATCACATCTCACGTGACATATCTCCGTATTAAGATAAGTTTTAAAGAAAACCGAAACGTCTGCGAGGTTGTACATCATGAATTCGTTTATTATTTTCCCATCCTCGTCGTATTCTTCATAACGAAGACTGTCTACTTTTTTTCCATTGCTTCGCAATAATTTCCCTGTATTGATTATTAACACTGTTCTCAAGTTTTTCTTTATTGCTCGATTCAGTGTGCTGTTAACAACACCTGTGACGTTTTTGCTTCTGTGAAAAATATTATTCGTAAATTTTATTAAAACGAGAATATAGGATTCTTATGTTACATGCTCATTGATATAAGAGTTATAATAAGCTATACGAATCTACGGAGAATTTGATGAATGGAAACGAAGATAAATTGGTTTTCAAGAATAATAGGTTAGTATAATAATAAAATGATAAGTATGGCAAGGGTTAGACTGGCAATGAAAATATTTGAAACGATAGGTAAAATGTGTATGTGTGTAAATGTAATGAGAAAAAAACATTTTGTATTCTAAATAATATATTATATGATTATAATCGGACATAATAATGAGCATAAACAGTTCGCAAAAAACTGCACTATAAAATAATATCTAATAGTAGGTATAATTATATATTTCTAGTACTGATAAATAAAGCAATTTCTTACATTTGAATATTATACATATGGCAACACTGATGCTGATTATTTTGTAACTAGATTATAATGTTCTTACGGTGAGTATGGTGTTCATAGCTGCTTGGGGAAGGGGCTTCAAGAAGAGAGGTATGTTATAGAGAAATCTCTTTGGAAAATTTTCTCTACTTGAGGCAACAAAACTGGTAAAATATATCCTTCTTACTGAAGATCGCAGCCTTGTGTTGTGTTCCTGCGGTGAGTAAGGTTTCCAGAGCTTCTTGGGGAAAGGAAATTCAAGGTCGGCAATATGAGTCCATAGGCTACGGTAACCGCTTAACCTTCAGGCGCTCCATATTTAGTTTTATAAAAAAAAACTGGAATTGTGTTAGGAAATCAAAACTTTTGTTGTTGCCTTTGTTGTTTTTCATAAGTGTATTTATTAAATCGTTAATCATAATGATATTTAGTTGTTTAATATTAAGTTACTCAATTTCTCATAGGTGTAATAATATTTCAATCCTCAAGTGCCTCTATTTACATTCATTACTGTTCAATACTGACCTTCCGGACAACATCCGTTACCTCATTTCCTGTACATGTACTATGTGATCACTTCAAAAAAAAAAGGAAAGTAGACATACAGGATATCTCTTAAGTCATAAAATATCATTTAACCAAAAACATGTTACAGACCAGGATATTAACTGTTCATAAAGTAATATAAAATATTCGGCAAAGCATCATGGTTTTAAAGATATAGCATTTTAATTTAATTTTGTGAATAATTGCTAGTAATTACTGACTACACGGCAATCGTATATATAAATAATGGTTTTTTTCCTAGAAATTTTGATCTTGGTATAAATCTGATATTGATAAACACTATCTCCATTTTATCTATAGATTTAGTGTAGTATAAAGACGGGAACAAAAACGGAATACACTATAAGGTACGTATTTTGCTGATTTCTTTGTTAAACTAGTAAACACTACAAAAATTAAACACGTCTGCTGAAGATAAAATTACATTTTAAAACCTTAGATTTTGCAAAAATAAACGTGATTTGTTGTTACGTAGGCCGATACAACTCGATATCACTTAAGAAAATGGTCTCGTATCCCTAACTTGTTCTAACACAAATGTTCTATGCGCTATGCTCTTTCTGTTTCGAGTTGCCGATCTACATATTATATCTATGGTTTCACCGATCGTCATGAAAGTTGGGAGAACTGACTTTTCATAGAGAAGGTATCTTCTATCCTATCTCTGGTGATAGGCGCCGCTGTGGTCGAATTATTGACTACTGGAAAATGTAGACCAACGTCTACGAAGCCAGCTAAAGACGAATAATACTGTTTCATACAATCATGGGCCAGGATAAAAAAAAAATGATGTAAAAATATGAAAAATTGTGTCAATTTATAGTTTGTGTTAATACATTATCAAATAATCAACAAAATTTCTTCGGATTTTGGCAATCTAAGAGCAGAACTTTAAGATATTTCGTAAAGGCGAGGTCATGTTTGTAAATAAACGATTCTTGAAGTACGGTTGATATTTTTAGATACAGGGTACTGTCATGGGTTTTTTGAATATTTTTGACATTGATTACAAAGATACGGCATCGGATATCGGCATCCGTAGCTGGCGGCCGGTACTATAACATTGAACAATATTATTGCCAATACGCATTTAATCGAAACGTTATGATATTTTGTGTTAATTGAAATATCGTTTAGGTACTAAAAATGAGACGACTACGATTTCAAATATTTAATTAAAAAAATATATTTAACTTAAAATGTTACTAGCTCACAGAAGTTAGAACGCAATACTATAATAAATATTTACGAAAAATGTAAACATAAACTTTGCATTGAGGGCGAATATATATTACGACGCGTTAACGGTTAAACCATCTAGCGATAAAAAAAAAACAATAAAATGTAACTTTAACAGGTAAAAAGTATATCTTTTTATTCGATTTGCCATTTTTTTATCGAAAGGTATAAATAAATAAAAATATTACTTTATAAAAATGTTTAGTAGGTATAATAAAAATTAATCTATTAATAATGTAATAAATAATTTCTTTAGATTATGAGTTGTAATCATAAGACTGGAACGCTACATTCACTGTTTGAATACTTGTCTACTACTACAATATGTTATCCATAAGACGTTAGCGCCATGACACGATGTCTGCGTTTTCTGGCATCTACAACTAAAATATGGTATCGGCAACGGTTGTCAACATCTACTACTAGATGGCATTCGTTGACAGAATAACACATAAGTGGGAGTGGGCTTTAAGAAACCCAAAAATCATAAATAAATATACAAAAAAATACATTACAAAATGAGTGATATATAAGAGCACAGGAGTATAGGAATCCGGAGCAATCAGATGTCAGCATTGAGCACAGACTAAAAATGCAATTCCGATCAAAAGATAACTATTTAATTGAATTAATTTGTAAACATGAATCAATTTTAAGATTTATTTTCTATTTCTCTCGCTCTATTTTTTAAATCTTTCATCTGTATATTATTATATAAATGTTTAATGTCTTTTGATTGAATTATTTATCTGGTAATTATCGTTGTTCTCTTCTTTATTGTTTCAACTCATTTACATCAATAGATTATCGATAATCTTTACTTAATTATTACTTTCTCATTTACTAGATTGTGAATTGTGATGATATTTTACATTTTAAGTACAAAAGTTTAATTGTTTTTACATAATTCAACTAATTACATTCTGGGTCTATAAATACCCGTCTCTTTTCACAAAACGTACCTTCGGTTCTACGTTCATCACCACGTTCTCACCAATCAAAACGACATGTCTTGTCTTTAATAATTATATATTTATTTTTATAACGTCTTATGTAACTTAAAGCTTTATTTGTAACTTGTCCAATGAAACTAGTATTTGTGAATAGTTGTAACTAATTTGATATCACGTAATTGATAAACTGGTCTATTAAACAGTATTAATCAATATAACTGTTACTCTGTATTGATTTACATACATGTACCAACAAACAAGTCTTTAATTGCGTATTTAAATACTTACATGCCGATGTTTTCTGTCATATTTTCGCTTGATGTAAAATGTAAAATCATAATGATGATACATACAACCTGCAAATAAATTTATTATTTGTTTCGATAGTGAACATAATTTCAAAAAAAGTTATAGTCTGAACGTTAGCTATTATTGTAGTTGAAAACTGAATTGTATTTACACTACATTACCTACTTACCTGCCCTATTCTGCCTACTCATTTATTCCTATAAGACAAAGCCGGAATATATTTTAAATAGTTTTCTTTAATAAACCTAATTTTAAAAACAGTACTCATTTTAATCTATACTAATAAATCTATAGCATTGTTTGAACATTTTTTTTTTTATAAATTCCCTGTCTAATACAGTTTGTGATTGACGGGGAATGTTTAGGTGTATAATTCATTATGGTTTTGTGTAAATTTGGCTGAAATATGACGATGATTGTTGTAGATGTTGAAAAAACATGTCGACTGGGATCTTTACTGGCCTACGCCGCGTAAACCAATAGAGTTATATATGTTATTCTGTCAAAATATATCATATATATCTGGATGGCCGATGGGGCCAAAGAGTTCTCGAGTGGCGGTCACGTACTGGAAGACACAGCGTGGGCAAACTCTCCATAAGGTGGTCTGACGACATGGTAAGGGTTGCGGGAAGCCGCTGGATGCAGGCAGCACAGGACCAGTCGTTGTGTTGATTTTTCGGGGAGGCCTATGTACAGCAGTGGACGTCTTTCGCATGAAATGATGATGATGATGATGTTACTCTGCTACCCGTGCGAAGCCAGGGCGGGTTGTTATCTATTATAAAAGACACTGATCACAGATAAGACTCATTTTTACGTCTAACTTTCTGTGATATCCGGAGCTAACTGAAAAACACCTTAACTGATTTTGATGAAATTTTGTACACGAGAAGTGATTCTTCTATGTTATACTTAACTGATAGGCTATATGAATTGTTAAGAATATGAGTAAAAATGAAATTACGAGACGAAAATAATTATTGCCTAAAAACGCGTGCTGAGCCGCGGGGCACCGCTATTACTATATAAAAGAGGGAAATTGTTCTGTTTCGTCATAAGTTAAAGCCAGTTTAGGGTATGTTTTTTAGATAAGTGTTGATCACATTATTAAATGCATTAGGTATATAGCATAGAATTTAAATTATAATAGTAATAGTTACTAGCCAGTTATTTTCTTCTTGATTCACGATAACAAAGTCTATCATATCTACGCTTAGAGTAATAAATAAATTAGTAAATAAATGAGTTATGATGTTACTATGCAATTTATATTTTTACTATACAATTTACTAGCTGATTCTGGCAACGCTTCGCTGTGGTGTAGTCTAATAACTGATGGATACAAATTTTCATAGATCTATCTTCAAAAATGACAGGTTTTCATACAAATTTTCATCCCCCATTTCAGCACGTTAGGGGTTGAATTTCCAAAAATCCTTCTTTAGTTTTCATCTACAGTGTAAAAGGAACCGTGTGCAAATATTCACGGTTCTAGCCCGACTAATTTGGATCATGTCAGTCAGTCAGTCAGTTATTCTTTTATATACTTAGATTACTACAGGCAACATTAGATTTACAAGCATAACGTTTTTTGTTGTTAACTTATTATTTTGCAATTATATTCAAACAAAACTTCTACCTAACTATTATGTTATTTACTATATAATTTCGTAACAAGCTTGGAAACAAAACATAATTATCTATATTAACTCGGTGTTGTGTACTTACGCTGGTTCTTGTACAAATATACATTTTGAATTATAACACAAAAATTATTTTTTTTTTTATCGAAATGTGTTTGAATTTGTTCCGTCTATTAATAATTGCAATCGACTGAAACATAATTCTTACATTAGAAAGTATCAATAAACTTTATGATGATCATTAAATAATTGATAACATTGTTAATTCAAATCCTTGGTACTGCTTGACAATTGGCTACAGATTATTTTACATACAATGAACAGAATTATGAATAATCCAAAATACATAAAAAATAAGACAATGAGTTTTACTTAAATTAAAACAGCGATGAATTATTATTTTTTTGAATCGACTCTACTGTTAGCTTTAGAGGCCCTGGAGCCTTTGCGGCTTTTACAGCTTCACCGGGCTTGGAGTGATGAGGCTTAGACAGGGCTCATACACTAAGGTCTACCAAAGTAGTTTACCTGTGCAGGTGTGCCTGCGGAGATCGACCGCACATCGGAGCGTGTATGAGCACGCAATAATTAAACGGATGGAATCACAAAAAAAAAACGATTTGGTGCAGGTCGCAAACTGCACAAGTTTATTCCAATACACGTTCCGGTTTATCAGCACAAGTAAAACCTTTCCGGTAGACCGCGTCGTGTGATTTGTGTGTATAATGTTCATGTTTCAATTTTATACAACCGTTAACTTGGTGGACTAAATTCTAAGCCTCTAATCAACTAATGTACTAAAATAATGAACAAATCTAGCTAATTGGATTCATGATTGGTCTGATTGAAGCCCGTTAGCTAATTTGAATTTAGATGATGTTTTTGCAATCACTCAGATTGCTTTCATGGCGGATTTAATAAAAAACGAAATTTGTGTTTATAATTTTTTGTAGTATGACTAGTACTAGCTCCAATGGATGGAGACAGTAAAAATCAGAATTAAAGAATAGTTAAGGGATCTAAAAATTCAATCTGATCTGGAAATAATTAGACATAGAAAATGGTCCCATACATTGATTACTAATGAAATTAATTAATGATTTATATAATAATATAAGAAGGGTTAGAAGTAGGAGTTGTGTGCAAACTTTTAATAGTGTTTTGACAAATTGGCGGTTCTGTCCCTGATAGTAAGAACAGTACAATCCAAACACAACGGCAACCACCGAGAGACTTAAATCCATCGGCGGTAGTCGCTGTCATGACGGCCTGGATAAACACGGATCTTCACGTTACGCTTCAAGGATCCAATGTCGTAAGAAGAAGGGAATACATTGGCCGGGAGACAATGCCACAGTTTCACCGTACGACAAATATAGGACATAGAGAACTTTTTAGCTCGTGCCGAGATGGAGGTTAGCAAAAACTATGACTCCGAAATCCAGCGCAATTGTTGTGATCCATAATTGTGTTTAGTAGTTCATATTTACTCTCGGACAGCGCTAGCATTTCTAAGCTTGCAAATATAATATGGAAATAATTAATACTAGGACATAAAATTTGTTAAAAAGATAATTTTCTGATATAACTAAACAAACATTTTTTTTTATGTATGAATACCAATCCAAAGCGCTCAAAATTCAACAATACTACTAATAACTAACAATAAACTCAATTTCAACGTACCTACAAGTTTACAGTGCTTGTGTGTACACAAGCTTTATATAGATATAAAACATTGGTCAACAGGACCCCTACTTTAAACGTAACTTTTTTAATTTGGTACGCTTACGTAAAGGTACGAGGAGTCTCTTGATATTTTTATCTATTTAGGAATATATTAGAATTTTGCAGGCCAATGAAGGCAATCCTTTTAAATATTTTCAAATAATAATAATAATAATATTGGCACTTAGATAAAAATTGAGTGAAGTAATATTGATATTGTATATATTGCGTCTATATTTCCATTAAGTCAATAACTAGCGTATATATATTAAAATAAAATTATTGATGTTTGTCGTTGTGTGCAATGTACATCTTCCAAAAACTACTGAATAGATGGTGTTCAAAGTTATTTATTATACTCCTTAGGTACTTGGTCCTTATCAAAACAAAAACTTATCACGATAACTTCGTACAATAAAAATTATATTAAAGTTTTAAGAAACTACGATTTTTATAAGAACTACGAGTTAATATAATAAACACCGCAGATGAAGTAGAGGGTATCAGCTAGTCTAAAATAAATTGCGTTTTAAAATTTGCGATTAAACAACTATTTAACCTTTAGGCATTATGTCGGTGTGAGCAATATGATTCTCCGTCTGGACATATGCAATGTGTAATGGTGGCAACTTGGGGAACAATTAGTAATCATGACTATCTAAATATTAGTATACGATTACAGCTGTAACCTCTTTTATATTTTGTAGGTACTGTGATAATGAAAATCTGAATGTTTTTACTAACATAAAGACTTCATAATATACATAATTATGTACCTGTTCATTTTACATACTTGTTATTCTAATACACATTAAATGATCCAACTATACTAAAATGCATTTAAAAAGGTCAAGTAGTCGAAATTCATTTTAATTTTTATGTTAGATCAAGAAACTGTGTAACTGAGCAAGAAAAAAGTTCAAATTAAAATGTACGACACCTATAATACATTCAACCTAGTATATTATTAATTAAATAAAAAATACAATAATCTTTATGCATGTGAAAATTTGAAAAACCTACTGATGCAATCCTATTTAAATTGAAGTAGCACTGTTTAAAATATAATAAAACTAATAATCAATTAGGAGATTATTATTATTTAATGTGGTAGTACAATTATTTTTTTATTAATAATTGCGTTTGAAATAAACTAATTCAGAAAATAAATTTAACTATGAATAAAATGACTTCCATTGAAACAGTCCGTAAATGAAAACTTCATTTAATTGATTGGCTTTAAAACTAAGCAAATATTAATCTTTGTCTTTTTTATTATGCTAATAAATATGGAAAAAAATATAATCTCGATATGTTACTAATATTAAATTGTTATTTTAAATAAATAAAACAACATACAAACACGTACTAAAATGAACATGACAATAGTAAAAGAATTTATATTGTGATATATCTTAATAGGATACAGAATTTTTCTAAACCAGTCTTATAATAAACAAATATCAATACTGTATATAAAATATCTATGGGTGTGGTGGTTACTAATGCACACAAATTTATTTAAAATTTAGTGATGTTACTTAAATATCTCTTCATATGCTACAATTAAATATTAAAAAAGTTTAACAGTTTTCGTAAACAAAATTTTTTTTTTAATAAGTATACCGATTTGGATATGTTTTCGCGACGCGATGCCTAATAAAAAAAAAACGTTATTATAGCATGATGTACACGAATATAACGTTGTTCCGACAGATTAGCTAGTGTTAAAAAATAATGTTGTAAGATTAATGTTAATGTTTGAATAAATACGAAAATTATTTATTATTCACTTTGTAATTGTTTTAAAGAAAGTTTATTTACTTAAAGCAACTATTAATTTTCTGCAAATTAAGATCTTAAACTACTTTTAAGTCTAGTGATCGACTAGACTAGACTAGTGGAATACAGAATTGATAACCTATATTTTTTGTAATTCAAGTACCCACGTTAATTAATTTAATAAAAACATTATCAGCTGATAGTATAAAAAGCATGAAGTAACATAAATGTTCGAATGTCTGTGACGACGATGTCGTAACTATTAGTTAAAAACAAATAACTATAGATTTCTCGAGGCTCTTAAAAACGTCAATACTTTGTAATCTGGGATCGGTAATTGAGCCTATGAGGAAGAGGTTTGATAATGTAATCCTAATAATGAATTATATACTAGTATTGTTCGATACAATAAAGTTATTATACACATGTTATGTGCAGTAAATTGTTTTATACAGGCCATTAGCACCGTCGCGAAATAAAATGATAAATGTAAACAAGTTTTTTTATGTTTCATATTTTGTATGTTTGATTAATTAATCTGAATGATTTGTTTATAATTTATAAAATAAACGTAGCTTTATTCGAACTTCCAACTAATGTTTTGTATTTTGATCAATTCTATTGATTATTAAATTGTTAGCGAGCTTCTTTCTTCAATAAATGTTGCTATTCAATCTCAAATTTGAAGTTTAGTTGTAAATAAAAAAATACGCATTATTTTTTAATTAAGTGACACGTTTTATTCATAACGAAAAATGACAAAAACCTTACAAGGAATAAACTATAAAACGCTTCGGAATAAAACAAATATGGATGTTTTTTCACAATCTAACATTGTTATTCGCAACTCTAATCATGATAAAATTAATAGACATATTGTTAATGCTTCTAGAAACCTATTTCTTCTTCAATACCAAAACAATGATCTAAAAGGTGACCTTTCTATACATATAATTAAATTGAAGTGTCTGTTTGTAATGTCAAAATAACAGATTTTTACTAAATGCTTATGAAAGTATAAACGCTACCTATAAGAAACAAAATTTTAAAGTTTTTGTCTTTCAGTCTGTCTGTTTGTTCCGGGTAATCTCCTAAACGGTCGGACCGATTTTGACGGGGCTTTCACTGGCATATAGCTGATGTTATAAGGCTTAATATAGGCTACCTATATTTTAGAAAAATAATTAGAGTTCCGCAAACAAAAATAAGTTTTTAGTAGTCCACGCGAGCGAAGCCGCGGGCACAGCTATTATTAAATAAAACACCTTTAAAATAAGGAATATGATGTTATATACCTACTATCACATACTTGCTACAAAGATTGAAACATCATAATTACCTAAGTACCTGTTCCTTCTATGACATCTATGACATCTGTAAAAATACTCAATAAAGCTTTCCTAAACGATTAAACCGATTGCAATAAAACTTTAGTAAAGGTGTAAATGTACAATCAGCTTACAGAAGTGGCAAGCAAGTCGTATCATTTTCAAAACAACGGCAACAATGTTCAGGCTAGTAAGTAAAAGCTAGTTATTCGTAAAAACAGGTACTATTACTATTGTAGTTAATGCATTTTTTAGTTTTATTTCAACCCCGATATGACCATTTGACCAGCTTAGTGAGCCACAGATTTTCGAATTTACGTTCTAGTCTCTCTTCACTCTTGTGTGACAAGATTCTTTGATTTAAAGAAAACAGTAAACGAATTTGTTGTCTATCTAAAATTAATTCACTTCAGCCAATTGTCGTCTCTAAACAATCTCAAACAGAAAATAAACACCCGCAGTCAGTCACTGAGTTGAAACGCCTCTCGTGGCAGTACTTGATGCCAGTCACAATCCTTCAAACCTAGACACAGTAGAAAGATCATAACGCTTTACGTCAGAAATAGGTTAAGCAGTGATGCCTTCGCAGTCCGACTTTACATACGTTCTTTTATTTACATAATTCAACTGTTAACATTGTTGCTTGGTTTGTTGTTAAAAATACAAGTTTGTCATAAAAATAAGTTCTAAAAAAAAGGTTAAGGAAGTGAATACTTTTATGTAAATAATAAAATACTATATCAAATTTTAACAAGATCACATTTATTACAACTTATAATTATAAGTTAGGACACATAGATATTTGTTTTTAAATTTCTTCCTACTTGGCAACGCCTCACTGATGAAATATCTCTAACAGAAGATCGCAATCAAATAATCTTGCGTTGTGTTACTGCGTTGAGTAAGGCTTTCTTGAGCTCCTTGAAGGTAGGGGGTTCAAAGTCAACAATACGCTAGTGGTATTTCTGGTGTTACAAGCGTCCATTGCCGCTTATTATCAGGCGGGCCGTACGCCCGCTACTACTTATTTTTATACTACCTTAGTTGTATAAAAAAATACGAAAACTGATTATGAAAATATAAAAAAAAACTTTATGTATAATAATTATAATTATATTTACGCTAAGATTAAACCCTCTAATATATTATCATAAAAGTTATAAAAATCTTCAGTAAATTTCACCTCCTGTATAGTAAGAGGATGTGATTTATATATTAGGTAAATCCAAATATAAACGTTACACTCTTTCATTTATTTACCCACCCACTTAATAACGAATCTACAAATGTTTACTGAAATTGAAGGCGTATATGGATAGGATTAACATCCTGTAATGTATTCTTACTCTGTTTGACTTTCTAATTTGATGGCAATAAATCTATGACGTCATTACTGTCGACAGAAAATCCCTAAACATGGTGGATTTCGTAATTGTACACATATGAATCAATGACTGTGAAGAACTTTGCTTGTTTATTAATATTTTTCATTAGTTTTAAAGCATTCTCCTTGTTATTATGTAAGTCGTATTACTATTTATCTATTTATATGGTTTAACAAATAAACCTATTACTTTACAAAGCAGGCATTACGAAATAAAGATATTAAAAAAAATTGGTTTTTACTACAGATGTTTATTTATATATATTACATCATATACCATAAACTCAAAAATACTTTCAACATGGCATAAAAATCCTTGAAGGCATCAGCAAAGAAATCGACTAAAGTGTACTAAGACTTTATAAGGTTTCGGAGTATTAGATGAGGTATTTCAATGATTAGTAAAAGGAAGTTTAGAAATGTTAATGTGTATTCACCTTTATTGTTTTGTTTTATCTTTTTGTAAAAAAAATATTGTATAAATTACGAAATAAATTAAAAATAAATTAAACAATAAAAAATGCGTAACAATTCTTTTCATTTTATTTTTTTGTACAGTATTAATTTATTATAGATATAATTTGATAACTCATTATTTGCTTAATGGTCTTCTTATCAATTTAGTTTACATCATTTATTAACAAAGCTGTCAATTTTATAAAATAAATACATTTTGTATTATAGGAACATGTTCAACTTTTTCTAGATCTGGCGCCGCAAAAAGCACTTGCCAGTGTCAATATGTTTAAAAGCCTTTGTAGTAAGTATTTTCTAATATTTAAAGTGGGTGGCTGGTGGATGGCTTCTTTGTTAGAACTATCTAGGGAGATTTTGTAACATCTCTAAATGCTTGTTTCCAGTTTATATTTATTATTCACTTCACGTATGCACAATAACCATACTATATCACGCAAAACCCCGCCAATATTACATAATATAGGGTCAAAGAAACTAAGTTAATTAATTAAAATATAAACCACAATATGGCAGCTGAAGATCCCGCCAAAAACTCCTTGGAACGTGTTACTTAAAGAACACATATAACTGTTCATAATCAAGAGTCCCTTCAATTAAACTTAAATCCTCTGTACTCATTATCTAGGATCACATCTTATCAAATGACTTGACACGGTTCAAGGTGAATCATACAAATTATGTTGTAATATGCAGTTATTATACTTGACAAGCTCATTTCAAATTGCCGTAAACGTTCATATTTACAATACATGTTTTTTTTTCTAAACGCAGGTCTAAGTGCCCTCATCGTCTATATTACCAGTACTAAACTGAAATTTGGCGCAGTGTAATAAATATTTTTGATATAAACGCGACTGATATCCGACCGATAATATATACGTCAAAATATTGAGGATATAATGCAAAATAACGGCTAAGTTATTTTGAGCTTGAAAGGTTTAGGAATGATTATAATGCTAAAGTTAATTAGATCCTTAATACTTTAGTAACCATATGTTAAATATTTACCCACCTTTAATATAGAGCAGTTTTTAATAATCGATTTTGTCATACGTTACAATGTACCTAATAAATAAATAAAAATAAAAATATTTTATTTCGGACAAAAGTCTATTTGGTTAGTGTATACGCAAAACTTAGAAACTAATGTTAGAACTTACATCAACTAGGAAAACAACACGAGTTATTTTATTATGAAACGCTACAGTGGCTTGTAGGCGTACCTAATGTCCAGGTATGGGACTGCCCCAACCGTTTGCTACAAGCATTCAGGACGATGAAATACTAAAAGAGTAAACTTACTGTGTAATCCATAAAAACAGTGATTTGACTTCAGATGTAAATGTTTATTTTACTATTAACTAGATAAATTTAAAAACTAAAACCCGACTACGGAAAATATCGCTCTCTGAAAAGTACGATATACATTTTCGTAATGTATATGTACCCTTTAGTTTGACACCCAACACGTCACATTACAAAATTATTATTTATTAATATATAACTTTATGTCTTCTAGAGGATTAGGGTGTATAAAATTCAGTGTGACATTACATAGCGGACGATCGAGATTCTTCTAACAATACCTCATTTGTTAAATTATGATAGCCTACTGAAATCATAACCCTTCTTTTGGCTTCGCCCTAGTTAGGTAATAAAATAACATGCGTGTTATACAGTAAAAAAAGGTTAAGGCATTTTATTTCTCACTTTCGGTTTTTAATTTCAACGCGCTTGAGGAGTCAATTTAACGGTAACAAGTAGTGAATTTCCATGATGTGTAACTACTAACTTCAAAAAGACCACAGTCCGGAGGCCAGTTTCTGATTGCCTGAGAATCAAGTTGGAACGCCTTTTGTACCAATGTATATTGGCAAGCACATCCTTCGAAATGCAACACAGTATAGCATGAGCATTGAAATATGTATGACGTGAATACCTCCGAAGTCGAATCTTGCAGAGGTTGTACCACTCTTGAACTGCTTTCAAGGTATCTCTATATGAAAGGTCATTGTGTGTCAAGAGGTGCTTTTTCTACATTTTATATGCAATGACTTTGAAACTGTATTTCATGTAGATTTATCTGTTTTACCAGTAGATAGAATAGGTATCAGAGATAAGTATCATCGTATTATAGACTTGTTAAATATTAAAAAAGTCAGTAGCTTTATCAGTTTCCTCGATAGTTTCAGACTGATCTTTCAATCGTCAAATAACTTTATTAAAGAATAATTTTAACTTTTTAACGGATAATGTTTAGGAATCCTATATAAACTTAAATAATATTCCTGAAATAAAATTATATGTTGGTTGAAAAACTGACCCTTATAAAATTATTATTAAGATTTTTAAAAGTAAAACAAGCACACGCTATAGTTATATTGCCAATAACTAATATTGCTGATATGCTGATTGCATTTGCTGTGTGATTCACCCTCTCTTATTACGACTTGTTAATCGGTACATAAGTAGAAGACGCTGATGTTGCATATTTACTCAGGATGATATGACTATAATTGAAGATAATCATCTGGTGTTTACTCTAGACGTATTGCGACATGTTTTTGTTATTCGGATATAAATAGCACCTAGCGTTTTCAGTTTAAGACATTATATATAAGACAATTGTAAAACCATTTATTAATTCTACAGTAAAACTACTTAAGAATCAGTTGTATTTTAATTTTTTAAACCATCGGCGCCACCCTCGAAACTTAACTTACTTAAATGAAAATTAGAAGGCTTTTAAAAAAATCTTGAAAAAAAAAGTAAATAATATAAATAATATGTATTAGTCATATCTATGTATCACACATCAACACATGTATATAAAAAAGGATGTCTACTATGTGTTACTTATTAGTTTAAAACACAATACATTTTTCAAATTATATCTAAACAATATGACCTATCTATTATATTCCTCGGTAACCAAAATAATAAATACCTTAGATAAAATTTACCTTGAGTTTTGTAACACAATAATGTAGTAAAAATGCAAAGTATTGTCCTTCGCTTTACATGGATAGGTGAGGCATTATTTTACATAATCTTACTAGAACCTGTGTATTGCAAAATAGTGTGAAATATGCAATAATTATTCGCTTCGTATTTATTAACCTCTCGATGTTTAAGCAAACATTTCGTATTCATAGAATAGATAAACTCAAATAAGGCACTTATTTGTCATGAATATAACAAAAACAATTTTTGTAATTACATTTTTTTTTAATACGTAAGGGACTTGAAGATGCGTAAATAACTGTATAGTAATTTACCTTTAGTAATTCATCAAAGTTTAAATAGGAATATATATGTATATACTAGCTGTGCCCACAGTTCTTCACGTGTTAAATATATTCTACGCCGCCGCTAACTTACCCGTTTAGGCTAAACGTTTTGCTTGCCAGTTTGCGTGATGTTCACAGTTACCGCTCAGCTCCTTAGGTTCGTAGTATGAAAGTATATAGCCTATTATAACCTTTCTCAATAAATAGGTTATTATCCAAAAATATATTTTGAAATCTGACTGCATTTCCAATTTTTTTTTGCGTGCATAGAAATAAAAACTATATCTTAAGCTATATAATATTAGTTTGAATATATTATAAAACCATAATAACAGCGACTACACCACTGTTAGCATAGTATCAAATACACAGCAAGTATAGTATCAGCAACCGATCACATTAGCTTATAATTTTATATATTTATCATTATTGTTTAACTCATAAGGAAAATCATAATGACATGAATAACATTTATTATTTCTTATAAGCTTAATCTATCAACTAAACAAAGAAAAACTGATAGAAGCCTATAAGTTAGTTTTAGTTCGATAGATGCCCAAGTATACAGAAAGTCTTAATTTTTTCAAAATTATGAAAACCTCATTAATTTTTAATTTATGGTCTCTAATGGTTTCTGAAATATTTATACCACGTTCAGAATTTTTATTATTATTATACATATAAAATACTTAACACCAAAAGAGAGAGTATTGTAAAACTTTAGCTAAATCAGTATGTACGGGATTAACTGGCAAATAAGTAAGTGGGCAATAATCCAAATATTTCATGTACACAAAAGGGCGTTGACACATGACCCGGTCCTGCTTTCGCTTGCCATGTATGCGCTTACACTATTTTACAACGTTAAAATTCACTTATGTGTCATTTTTAGAACATGTACCCATAACGGAAATATTAATAATATAGTAACTGATCTATTTATTTTACTTACAAAAATGTAGGTTATCTAACCTTCCATCAAATTATTTATTCACACTTTTAAGTATAGGTAATATACGTTTGTTTATTACTACATATAATTATAACATATATATATATATTTATTTATTATATGGTTGAAACGAAATCTAGAATATTAAGAAGTATACCAGTTCTAACTAAAATCTAATCAGTAAACTTTCGACGAAAAAAAGTATTGTAATTGCTTCCCGGTATTGCTACAGAACACATTAAAGAAAACCTTACCTTTGTTTATGTCTAGAAATAATACGTCTTTTATGTAAAACCGTTTTCGGTGTATTAGTAGAAAAACATAGTCCGTTTATACTCAAAATAAATATTCTTTTGTTACATGTCCGTCTATGGAAACATTTTAGACGACTTATTGTATTAAAATAGAACATGGAAAAATGTGACCATATTACGCGCTCCTATGTGACGTAGTAAATCTTCTATCCATTCATACGTCGATCTTTTAATGGACAGCTAAAATTAAGTCGGTTTCAGTGGAGGCAAAGCTAAGCGCACGGTCATACGCGGTACAAACGCACACACCGGCCACTCTTTATAATATATAAGGAGAGATCTTGCGAAACCGTTAGCACATTCAGACTACAACCTGTCCAGGAAGTCACCTGTTTCTTTTCTCGTATCTATATTTTTTCAAGATGTTCCTGAGTTTGGTAATTATCGAAAGTTTTATATAAACTATTTTAGAATCAGTGCTGTTGATAATGGTGCATCGTAGACGCGAGTGTTTAGAATTTCATTATCCGACGGCCTTGTTGTGATTACCGATGTCGTCAATGTATTGCATGGCGTCTTGTGCATGTTTCAACGCAAATGTTAAATTTGATGAACACTTTGACCTTTATAAGTCACTCCTAATGTTTCTTGTGCATTAAAGTATTATATTGTACTTAATAATTATTTGCATCATACATTCATAATAACACAGCTTATCAGATTTTCACATGAAAAAATATAATATATCAAACTAGATAATATTAATGTTTTGTATAAATTCAAAGAAATAAAAATTTTGCTAATTGTAGGTATAAAAGTCGGTAGTTTCTAGATAAAATATATACTATAAAATTATTAAATAATTACATTATTGTAGGAAAACAAAAATACCAAATGATGGGACCTTTTTGGAAATTAAATCAATTAAGAAAATGGATTATAGCGGTGTATTATAGCAATTAGTGTTTCTGAGTTTTTTTTTAATTTATTGGTTTAAAGCTATTGTTATTATTATTTATTCCATATTATTGTTTAAATAGGGATTTAAACAATTTTCCTAAAATTTTCATCTCTAGATATCTACATCTCTATCCACTATCTACATCTCTAGATTACCTATCTACAGAATTCTTGCTTTCTATAAATATAAGTAAAATGAAGCGTTTTTATTCAAATTTATTAATTAAAACAGTGATAAATTGTAAGCTAGGTTTTCAAGCCAGAAGGATTCAGTGTGAAATTTGATGACGATCCGAAGAACGTAGGTTCGAACCTTTTCAAGAGTTTTAACTCTCGATAGAAGAAAAACCGTGAAACGGTAGAATGTTGTCACTACATTTTGTGTTCAAACGCTAGCACAAGAAAGCATAATTAAAAAGAGTTTCAGGGTTTTTTTTTCTGACGTTCGCCTTTTTACTTAGCTCTACTTAATTATTTAACTCGGAGTGGTCGAGTGGTTCAAACCGGAGGAATATGAATTCGATATCCGCAGGTTGGAACCCCAGGCATCACTAGCGTTTTTTTTAATTCGCATAAATTTTCTATTTTTTTTTTTTTTTTCAAACTGACTATACTTTTAGTCTTAGGGGCCCTGGAGCCTTTACGGCTTTTCCAGCTTTACCGGGCTTGGTTCTATTTTGTATTGACAATACTATTGGCTGACGGTGAAGGAAAACATCGTGAGAAAATCTGTACGCTTGAGAAATGTTCTTCACTGTATGTGGGAATAATATATAACAGTTGATTTCTCGGCGTTTTAAATCGCTAATATGTCGTGGGCTGGTAGTTAAGCCCGTTCCTTCCCTAGGGAAGAGACCTTAACCCAGCGGTAAGACATTTACCGGGTGGTATTATTTACTTATTACAATTTTCACTACTTATAAAGTTCTAATCCAGATTTATTTCTTAAGGGTATTATTAACTTTTAAATTGTCCCTAAAATAATATAAAAATTGATATGAAATTACTAGATAGTTGAAAATAAGAATATAAACAGGCGCACGAAAAATTGATGATAACTTTTTAATATATTAAGGTAAAGCCCCGTGACTATTTAATCAAGGGTCATTTAGATCTATGAAGTAAAATGCCTATATATATAAGCAGAATTATATTGGTTATAGTTATGCAGTAAAAACTACTCGTCTATGTAGACATCTGCAATACTCAGAGATTGACCTAGCTCTCGAGTGTAACAGTACATAATACTAATTATATCAAAGAACGTCACAAAGTCCCATCTTGAAATATAATTACCCGAATAACCTCACTAAAATATGTTACTTTTCATATTTACAAAAATACTACAAACATTTTACCATGTCACGTTAAATTCGTCAAAGCGTTGATCCCCATTTTTTTTTAAATACTGTATTTAAAATTGGCAGATAGCGTTCGCTTAAAGAAATCTCTTAAAGTATTTTTAATAAACACCATCTTTATTCATTATTTCAAATTCGATACACTTTAGATATAAATACGTAGGTCAACAACCGCATTGCGCGTTGGCGGGAAATTACTACTATGGCCTTGGTAATGTCCTGTAGTTATCCTAAGGTGAATTGATAGCTTTTCGAAAGAATTTCAATTTTTTTTTAATTTAATACGTTCAATAATTTATTATTGATATCTTAGAATAAAGATCAGGTGGATTTTGTCTAAAGCAACAATACTAATATTTAAATTAGATTTATAGACAGACAACGAGTTCCAACATTACGATATTTATTTGATTCTTGATTCAGTACTTTTTATTATTTTCTCATTAAGTATTATTATAGTTTCTAACGTTATTCGACATAACAACAATATTACTTATGTTCAATGTTTTTGTTTATAGCACAATCTTTGAAATGAATATTTAATATTAATAGCAGAATGTATATTTTATTATTTATGATACAAAGAAATTGTTTTTTTTTTGACTCAAAATACAAAAATAAATAAATATGAATAAAATTCCAAAGAAACATACGTTAGAATGCATAATATTATTATATTAAAAATTTTAACATATAAAAAATCTTATAAGAATTTATGAAGGTACATTTACATTAAGATTATAAGTTTCTTCAAAATACATTTTGACCACATAAAAGTAAAGGCTTTTTAGGATTGTGGGGTCTTTGTACAAATTTATTAACAGAACCCAAATCTGAAGCGTTAAAAGGGTTTATGCATTTCTGTACTTAGGATGGTTTAATTTTTTTTTTTAATTTATAAAAGTTGTGATATAATTTCAGATTATTGCAGCATTATTGGTGCAAATGATTGCAGCAAGCCCGTACATTGATCATACACCTACAGCACAAGTCCTGAATTATGAATTGGATACAACAGACTTACCAAATTCTTACAGATTTCAGTAAGTACACTACCACCTTTATCTCTTAAAACTAAATGTTCTTAATATATCTATTTTATTAAAACCAAATCATTTATTTGTTGTTTCTAAACAAATATATTCTTTAATTCCTATAATACGTTAATGTCATAAACATGAAATTTAATTATGTACATGTTTGTAATATGTATAATAGTTACTACAATGTATGTTTTAGAGTTTTGTATGACACAATCATTTATATATATATATATATATATATATAACTAATATGTAGAACATAATCCGTATAATCTCCTTTTTGAGTTGCACTAATTATTAGCTAATTTATTATTACCAATGAATTTGTAGCTTAATTTACTCACAAGTTCCGAAATTTATTAGTTCATATTATATTGATATACTTCGTATGATATTAAAATACCAACAGCTTTGAAGTTCTTTTAAGATGTTAAATTTCATTAATATTTGAGAGTTTTAGTAACAACACACTAAGCATAGAGGAAGACTGGCTCTCAAGTGCAGCTGCCGGATGTGTGATATTGGTGCTTGGCGATAGATTTTCGATTTAAGGGTGGTAGCTAGCCAGGCCGACTTTAGAATAAGCCCTACTACCATGTTATAGTTTCCTCACGATATTTTCCTTTATTAAAAGCTCAGGCTCATTGCAGCGATTCGAAATCACGTCAATCGACGCGATGTCCGTACACGCTACCACTGAACCATCATTGCTTCAAATGCTTGATAGCATAATAAATAAATTAATAGATAATATTTATCACGGATGTATGTAAATACCGGATGACTCAATCGCGAATATATTCACGCGAAATAGTTCTAATATTTTTTTCATATAAAAGCAATTTGAATGGCAACATATATGATTCTATTATGTTAGTGTTATTTTTGTAGGATAATGTTTTACACAGTACAAAAATGTGTAGAATATTTATTGACTTATTGTTTAAGCAAGTACAAGTACCAAGCATTGAAAAATAGTCTTTATTCGATCATTTGTATAAATCTCATATTGGTTTTGTGCAATTTCTCTTTCAATTAAGGTTCGAAACTTCTTTAAATCTATTTTTGGTTATGCAGTTTTCTCGCGTACACTGAAAAGAGATTTGCGTTGTCTGTTCTGTAAACCGACACGTTAATCGTTTGGTATGTTTATTGCGTCACATTGTATAACCTTAACTTTGATCTTCAGCTTTTGTACCAGACATAACTTTAAAAATAATAAGCGTACCTATCTATATACACGAATTACTAGTTCATATTGCGTATAATTTTTTGAGAGATTATTTACATGAAAATTTATAAATATACCTCGGTTAATTTGATGTTATATTCAAATTGAACAGAACTTTGCCTAACTGGATCTCTACCACAATGAAGCAATGATGGCTCAGTGGTAGCGTGTACGACTATACATTGATTGACGTGAGTTCGAATCCCTGCAATGAGCCTGAGCTTTCGGTGAAGGAAAACATTGTGAGGAAACCATAGCATGGTGGTGGGGGTTTTTCTAATGCCCGCTTGGCTAGCTACCACCCTCAAGTTGAAAATCTGTCGCCAAGCACCAATAGGTGTGCACCAATAGGTTGCGGCAACTGCACTTGAGAGCCAGTCTTCCACTAGATTTGACAACTCAGCCTCATGTTATAATTGAATACGTCATTCGACACGGTGTCTGAAAAAGCTACCACTAAGCTATCATCGTAACTCAACATCGTTAATAAGCGAATATATATCATAAACGAGGAAAAATGGAAATTACCCGAGTGATGCATCATTTAAGATTGTAAACAAAAATGATTATTACACAAACACAACGGAATGTCAAGTTAATGTTAATTGACACTTTTATTATCCTTACATGTACGGCTATAACCTGATAATCCGATTACGTGACCCTCCGTCTTTCTCTTTCCTCGTACCTAAATCCCAACAATGTACGGTATACCGTACAAATATTTTTAAAACATTGTACCGTGATAAATATATTGTTGGCACGTCGCCATAAGGTTGTTCTCGTGACCCATTAAAAATCGTACTTCGACGACTTGATCAATTCTTACCTCAGTCGGTATTTGATAACGACAGAAAAATTTTATAATTCGTTCTCGGACTATTTTTTTTAAATACTATCTGTACCCCACGGTGTCACCTGTGTTAAATTAATACGGCCAACTCTCCACCACACCGCCGCCTACGCAGCCTATAGTTGTTTTCACTCACCGCAGCTTGCCAGATTGCTTGACGTCCGTATTTACTTCTTCAATCTTTAGGTTAGTAGCGTGAAGTTATATAGTCCTCAATAAACCCTAACTACGAGTATAATATTATAAAGGCGAAAGTGAGTTTGATTGTTTGTTACTCAATCACGCAAAAACGGCTGAACGGATTTGGATGAAATTTGGGTCACAGATAGTTTATAATCTGGATTAACACATAGGATACTTTTTATCCCGGTAACAACCCTTTTTGTCTTTCACGCGTGCGAAGCCGTCGGATAACTAGTAAGCTATAAAACTAAAAAGGGATTTTCAAATATAACTACACATTCCAGATATTAGCGCGATCAAACAAACAATCTCCTGAGCTTTATAATATTACTAGTATACAGATTATAGAGACAACATAAAGAGAAATTAACTTCATCAAAATATCCTACTGAGTTTATTTGTTTCTTACTTAAACACGCAAAAACGGCTAAACGGATTTAGAAGAAATTTGGTATACAGACAGCGTATAACCCGGATTAAGACATAGGATACTTTTTATCCAGATAAAAACCCAATTCTGAAGTCCACGCTGACGAAGTCGCGGGCTCAGTTAGTAATATTATAAATGTAAAAGTTTGTATGTTTTAATGTACTCAATCACGCAAAAACTGCTAAATGGATTCGGATAAAATTTGGCATACAAGTAGTTTATAACCTGGATTGACACACAGAATACTTTTAAACCCTATAAAGATCCAATTCAAACGTCCACGCTTAGTAAGTCCGTTTGCAAAGTAAGCTGTGAAATAAAAATGGCAAAAGTTATACACATTTTACTATTTCATTATGTACAATGTGTCGCCTTAGTCATACGCGTTATATTTACAAATGATTTTTCCTTTCTACTAAAATTACTGCATGCCTATACAATCCAAACTCAATCAGATATTATACTTTTATATCATTTTCCTTATATCTTAACAAGATTGTAGTATATAGTATATATTGACATATTATCGGTAATATATTCTAGATTAATAGTTGGCCAACATTAATTTAAAAATCTTAAATTAATTACATTAATATAGTAATAAAGTTTTCTAGCAAATAAATTATTGCAATAATATTCAACTAAAAATTATTAATCGTGATGTGCATCTATGTCACGGTCAATTAGGTAACCCAATATAATTTTATTATAAGATATCAAAAAATAATTTAAACCACGTATATGACATAATAATTGATTTAATAAGGTTATTTTATTCAGGGTCGTCGTACTTAGACGTTGAGGTTACCTAAAGAAACATAAATTGTTTAATGTTTATATTAATTGCGTTTACATAAACAATAAATTGTAAAGCTATAATCATCCTTACTAATATTATAAATGCGAAAGTAAGTTTTTTTTTTACTCAATCACGCAAAAACGGCTAAGTGGATTTAGATGAAATTTGGCAAATAGAACTCGAGGTTAAATTTGAATAACAATCGTTATGATCAAGACCTACTAATACGTCGTTCAGGTATTCTAAAGATACACAATCAAAACATGTCGTGTCAAAACGCTAATTTAATACCCTGCGCGTGACATTCAAGTCATAAAACGTTACAAAGCTGTTATAAAAAGTAGAATGGTGACAATAATGGGCACAAAAAGACAATGTCACGTGATACACCTTCTATAAGTTGAACGCCCGTATTAAGTTATGAGGTACCCCCATTCTTCACAGAGCCTTTACTTAACGCTCTCAAATATACTAAATTAAAGTAAAATCTTTATTCAAAATAAAATTAAAGTTCCATGTACAAAACGAAATGCTTATTTATATTCTGACGAAAACGTTAACAACGTTTACTTTCTGTTTAATTTTATACTCTTCAAATAAAATTAACGATTTTTAATTCATGTTATTAACAAAATTCAAAATATTTCAAGAATACTTGCAATTTGCATATTATATTACTTCAAATTTTAATGGTATCCTTTCTGTCATTTAATGTATTAATGGACCTCGAGATTTTTTTCTATGCTTTTTAATTTACGTTATTAGTTACATTTTAAGATCCCTATCTGAGTAATCATATAATGTTTTTTTTAAAAACACTAGTCAAAAAAACAATCTGTTCTATAATTACCTTTGCTTTGTTAATAAAAAAATTTATACTGAGTATATCCATTATACTTCATAATATTTTAGGTTTGCTAGTAAATGGTTTTAAAAATATTTTACTGTTCCTTATTATTAAATCAAAATTTTGTACGTTCGTTGATTATAGTTCTATATTTATGGCACCAGTAGTATTTATGGGTCCAGTGATATGACTAGTGTAGGTAGATAAAGTTGTACAAACGATTATGTTTCCTATGTCTATGACGATAGCATATCATGTTAAATTTTAATATAGTTGGTTCGGTGTTCGTTTTTAAAGATAAAAGAATTTCGTTCATATATTCTTTAATTCAGGTTGTAATTTTATATATCGCCTTTGAGGTGAAATTAAAAACGATATATAAAACATTATTATACAAATTACCATTATTCTTTCATAGACGTATTATATCTAAAAAGTAAAATTGTTTTATATAAGAACACAGATATATCAGGTTTTAGACCTTTTAGACATATTATTTTAATTTTTTGCTTGATTCTTTACTTTTTTTTATACAATCATAAAAATGTATCGAATCGTATTGATTAAGTTCACACTTCTTTTTATCGCAATTGCAACTAGTTGTGAATACGAGTAAATAAATTACGTAACAACTGCATTACTTGTAACGTTTATTTTAAGATATTTGACGTATACTGAAATCCTTGTATAAAATAGAATAGCAATATAACGTCATATTTTTTTATGAAAAGTATTATAATTTTATGGTATGTTATTTCACATGTTCGTAAATCATAGTTTACAGTCAACAAGTAATGAGATTCAATTCAACATATGACAGAAATAAATGTTCTCCTGGGAATTATTACCCAGTATAAGGTGAACAGCTTGAGTATGCAGTGTCCATTCTATAAAACTGATGAGCTCACTAATCAATAAGTACGAATTACATAGGTATTTATTTTTATTATATAAATCTGTAAATCGATTACTTCATAACCAGATTATTTTTATATTATTTTTTAATTTGAGAATCAATTGCCGAGCTTGAAACAAGTTTTTCTTATTGGTAGTGTTATTAAGATAGCTGAATAATGGGAGTTGAAATTATTTAAATTTAATGAGTTATATATACACTAGTTATATTACAAATAGAAAATATGATTAAAATATAATTCTAAAATGGGCAAACAAGCATACGATCCACCTGATGGTAAGCGGCTACCGTATCATATGGACGCTTGTAATATATGGTATTATGTAATAATATGCTTTTGTTTATAAATGTTCAGACAAGTAAAGTTAAATCCAATAATTCAGGCGATATTATGCCCACGGGGCTGTATTGTCTGGAATTTAGTGACAGAATTGTAGTTGTCCCTTCATAGTCTTATAATAAATCCATTGTATATGTTTTGAATATGTACTGTCTTAAGAATTAGTTGTGTTAAGTAATGTTCTTAATGATCACTGTAGAAGTGAGTTATATGCCATTGCATTAATTAAAAAAAAAGTAAATGATGTTTGTTTAGATTGGGCATGTGGTGGTCAGTGGGCTCGTTGTGTGCAGTTTTTGACAACTCTGGCCCAAGCTTTGGCTGAACATCAAGTAGCATTGTGTGTGTGTTTCAATGGCGCTCATCCCACCCCACCTGCATTACCTATGGGTATCACTAGTGCATTACTGACTTTGAACCCTCCTACCTTAGCAATATCTGAATACCCTACACACCACATGAAAGAAAAGGTTACTTGGCTGCGATATTCTGTAGGGCGAAGGTATTCCACCAGTTGGGCTGCCCCAAGTAGAGAGAAATCTCCAAGGAAATTAATCTGTGTCCGATGTATGTGTGTTTTTTTTGTGTTAAGAAAACATCTTTACACCAAAATGATCTGATGACGCTGCTAAGTCCAAGCCATATTGAATATATGATTACTGATCTCTCTATAGTCACTGTTCGGTCATTAATATAATGTGTAACTTTGCATTTAGGTTAAACTACCGAAAAAACTCAAGTATATACAAATATACATACAGTAATATGGCAAAGTGACCTCACAGTGTCTGATCGAAATCCAAAAACAACGGCAATCGCCGTGAGATCAGCAATAGATCACCGGTCGACGCTGTCATGCCGACCTGCATGTCCCTCGGCAGCTGGATATGCAATGATCCCGAAGCGCGAACAACCATAAGAGAGTTATTGCGACGAGCTTATAACCATATGCTTGGTTGTTGAAATCCGTTCGATAACCATCCCACTTGATTACTGGATATCCATCGGCTGATACCAGAACTCGACCCACCTAAGCGTACCACTGTGTCAGGTGTTAGTTATACTTAGTGTATGGTAGCCGCAATCCAGTCGGATACAATTATTGTGTCCTATCACGCTGCAAAATATTGCAATATTGTCAAAAAATATTATACAACGTATTATTTAATTTCAGTTACGACGCCAGCGATGGTTCTTCTCGATCAGAAGAAGGAGCTATTCTGAACAGCGGTACTGATGATGCAACGTTAAACGTCCACGGCTCGGTTCGCTGGTACGACAGCAAGGGGCAGCTCTACGAAATGACTTACAAAGCAGGAAAACGGGGATATAATACGATAATTAAAAAAGTAAAGAATTAATGAATCAATGTCAACGATATACTTATTAGACGAAAGCGTTGTTGAAATGTTTATCTCGATATTTTAAGAGAAAAGACTGGTATTATTTATTGCAACTATATTTTAGTGTGAATAAAAAAAGAGAGAAATTTAACAAATCAATTTAAAATTGTCATGTTATTATAATACCACAAAGTATTTTATGTAATCCGATGTTCGTGAAGACATGTAGATATTTACGGCTATATTTTATGTCAACTAGTATATGAATTTCTGTAGTAACTATATAATAAAATGTAGATAATGAGTATTCTTAATTTATTAGATAATTCATAATAGTATAATTAAATTATAATGAATTTATGTGATTTTTTATCGTCCCATCTTAAAATTGTCTGCTACGTATTAATTAAGCATTATTAGTTGGAGGTGTGCGAATAGTGTTAGAATCATTTTTATTATCGGAAGAGTTCTAATTATTCGAATAGTTAATTTGAATTATTGACGAATAATGCGTAAATTATAATATTCGCACACCCGTAATGATTATTATTAACTTTATAAACTTTAACAAAAACACGCACATTTCTTTTAGAATATATTTAAATGGATATATAATAAACTGAAAGAAAAAGGCTCGGTTAGAAAATCTTCAATATCTTCAAAAGAACCTGACCTAGGTCTTTATGAAATAAGGACTAAATTAAATAATATTTAATGCCACATAAAACAATATATAAAATCTTTTTATTTATTTTTGATAATTCTATAAAAAACGGAAAATGTAAAATAATGGTAGTTTTTTAATTTAGTGCCAAAAAATTCAAATAAATTGTTTCGCGGTTGTTTTAGTTTTGCAATAAAAAAGTTAACAATATGGTGTCTCTGCCTTATAAATTTTATTTTTATGAAGTCATCATGTCGTTAACCCCTGAAGAATGTACCAGGATCCTGACAATGCTTGAAGATGGGCACAGTCAGTGAAATACAGCGAGAACTGTTGGTGTGAATTTTTTTACAGTACAGCGAGTACTCCAGCATTTCCATAAAACTGGATCCAATATTTGAAGACCAGGAACACGCCGAACAAATCCGAAATCGCTTTCTTACGGCTGTTGAAGTAAAGAACCATCATTTACGAGCTGGAGGGAACAATCTGAGTTCGGATACGGTAAGCCGTTAAGACCTGCAAATGGCCCAAAACTAGAAAGACACCACAGAAACTCAAGGTTGAGTGAGTTATGGTAGAGAAAACGAGAATTGGACTCTGAATGACTGGTCAAGAGTTATGTTTTCAGACGAGTCTAGATTCTGTTTGTACAAGCACGACAGGAGGAAAAGAGTGTACAGAAGACCGGAAGAGCGCTATAACCAAACCTGTGTAGAAGAAGAAGTACCATACGGCGGAGGCTCTGTTCACGTGTGGGCTGGGATTTCTTCCGAAAGTGCACTGAACTAGTGGTGATAGAAAATGGAACTTTAACTGCAGAAAGACATGTCACTAAAATTCTGAATGTGTACGTTGGTGCGTTTTTAGTGGACATGGGCGAAAATGCCGTTTTTATGAAAGACAGTGCCCGCCGGCATACTGTGCCTATTTTCAAGACGTCGGTATGACACACATGGAATGGCTAGCACGCAGCCCCGACTTAAACCCCAATGAGCATGCATGGGACGCATTGGAATGACGTGTATGTCAGTGGAATCCGCTGTCAATCACGCTACTTGAAAAAAAAAAGAAATTCTAATACAGGAATGGGAGAATATTCCGTAGCATCGCCTCAAAAACCTAGTAGAAAGTATGCCAAATCGCATAACAGCAGTATTGCGAGCTCGCGGAGGCAACACAAAGTACTAAAATGCGTGAAAACGGCACATCTGTCACCAATCTACATTTACGAAAAACTACGCATTTTTTTACATTTATTAAAAATTCACTGAAATGAAGCTTGAATTCATTTTTATTTATTTTCATTTAAGCACATTAAAATATTCTTTAATTTAGCCTTTATTTCATAAAGCTAGGTCAGATACTTTTGAAGATATTGAAGATTTTCTAACCAACCCTTTTTCTTTGCGGTCCAGTTTATTTAAATATAAATTTACAAGAACAAACAAAAAAAGGATCACAATATACTTTGAAAAGGCAAAAATAATAATTAATATATTTAAATGAAATTTCACTTAATTGAGTGCATATAGACAGTACGTGTGCTTGAACGCACAAAGTGATTTCAATCGAAATAAAGTGGCCCGGGTAATCATATGTGCATGTTGCCGAAGACTAGCCTAGGTGTGATTGAAATAATATATTCATCTTATATCTCATTATTTAACTTAATATTGTAATTACATCATCACTTTGCTTTATACAGTGAACTTTCTAATTAGGCATTTGCCAAATACGTATATTGGAACATCACATTTACAAATTAAATATATTATATTATGCGTGTGTCAATTGGTGTGTTCGTCGAAATATTTCATCACTTGATTTGTATTATCACCTCTGTTACACAGTGGACACTTGCAAATTGCTGTAACTTTGACAAACAAAGGCTGTATTTAAGAAGGATGCAAACATTTTTCTCTATCAGTCACTCTTACTTTCAAATACATCTACCAACAATCCCCAACTATTAGCCATGGTCGCTTTGGTAAGCAGATTTTATTTTTATTAATTTTATATAAATTGTATATATATTAAATGAGTAACTCTATATATGTATTTATAGAAAAGATACAAAAAAGTATATAATGTATTATATTTTCAAGTGTATAATGCATGTTAAAAGTTCAAAAGAAAATTATATTTAAAAATAAACTTTGGTAATTATTACTAATATACGTAGATTGAATGCTTAAAATGTACAAAATTATTGTTTTCATTGTATAAATTAAAAATCCTGTTGTAAAAAAAGTATTCTTAAGT